>JAREIS010000315.1:0-644825 GCA_030060385.1 Muscicapa striata striata
CAGAGTGACCAGAAGCTCCACCTTGGGACGGGGCCACAAAACCCTCGGGCTTAAAAGCCCCCATGAGGGACCTACTTGTCTGGCCTCTGCCTTGTCCCGGAGTTTCCACCTCACTCACACTGGAACCCTAGGAGTTGGTAACTATGTGAGATTTTCTGTACCTTTTCTGTCTTTCTCTCTTCTCCTTCCTTCTCCTCTTTCCATGGAACATTTTGCGTAACATAACAACTTAAGATTTTAAAGATTTCTAAGTTAAGTGGGATAAGTTTATGCTAAGTTAATAGTAAATTAATGCTAAATCATTTTATAATAAGTGTTTCATAAGTGTATTTACTCCTTTGCAAAAATTCCTTAATTTTCTGTATTTTTGCCAGTAAACTTTTGTGCATTTGTGACCTCTGGAGAATATCTGGTTGGGATTTCTCCTTGCACCAAATTAGAGTAAAGGAACCTCAGTTTAACCCCTGGATTTAAGTGTCTGGGGTGCAACATCCACCACCACAGCCTCACTTTTGGGAATCTCAAGATTATTGCTGCAACTGTTCCCACATCCTGGGTTAAACAATAGGGAGATCTGAGCTAGGCCTCACCTTACTGTCTCGTTCCAGCTCATTCTTCAGCCACTCAAAGTCGCTGTATCGTCTCCTCACACATGACTCCTTCAATTTGAAGATAGGGAGGTTTGTCTGTAATGAAGCAAAGCAATTAATTTGCAGGTTGCTCTGGAAGCCACACAATATTTCAAGATGTAACTGAAACCTGAAGCTGCAATGAGAAAATCAAACCTCCTGAGAGGGACACGGGATGGGAACACTCAACTTCCTTATTAAGGACAGAACAAACACCAAAGTCCTTCAGATCCAAGCAAGCCGGTCTACTCAGCACCAGCCATTCCCTCTCCCTTGAGTAACTATTTCTGGAACATACCTCCTTCCCAGGGGCACACACTAGAACCAGTGCTGACAATATGATTGTCAGGAGAGTGATTTTTTTCCCCCCCAACTTTACTCCATTTTGAAGTGATCTACAAGAGAGCTTTGCAGCAGCCTGCAGAGCAGAAGAACATCTGATGTGACACTGGAGTTCTTCTCCATGGAAGAACTAACTTGAAAATCTTGCCTCAGCAACTGTTCAAGGCCAGACCTCATCTACAGTCTTCCCCAAAAACAGAGCACCTACTCTAACAGGCTTTTTATGCCCATCTCGTGTCACTGGAGAAATGTGCAGCAATTCTTCATGTTTCTCCCCCGCCACTAGAGTCAAACAAATGACAGCAGCATTAACTTTACCTTTAACCCATCAACACAGCCCTGAAACATTCCAGGAACTGACATAGTAAAACCTTCTGATGGGCAGCACTCAGATATTACTGCAACACAGTTAACTATGTTCTTATGAGGTCTGTGAAATGAACCTAGCTGCTTTCAGAGCATCTCTGCTGGTTTCAGTGGGACTAAGAGGTTCCCATTGCCACCTGCAGGCTGATGGGAGCCAAGCACCGGAGCAGCAAAAAGCAAACACCAATTCTTCAGAAAGGCAGTGGAGACTGAGCAGCTGAATTATGCTACAACCAAAAGTCAAACCAGCACCACAATATATGCTAAACAGAGCTTGCTTAAGGGAAGCTCATTTTCACTTTCCCCATCTATCAGACGCAGAGATGTGAAGGGATCCCCAATTCATCTCGTTTAAGGCCCAACGAAGAGAACCCTGCTCAGCCTGCTATGCACACTCCTGGGTCATGGGCTCCTGGTAAGGCAGCCAGACTACAGTGTGAGCAGGATACTGCTAACCCAGCAGTACTGGCAGTATCTCCCAAGATACTGCCACCCAGCTCCGTCCCTGCTTGAGATAAGCAGCTACGTGCAGCCATGCCCTGCCCAGCAACCACCCAGCGGGGCTCTACAGAGGGGACGGGCGCAGGAGCCTGCTGAGGCAGCACCTGCTGTCCCTGTGCGCACCAGTCCCCGCTGGATGCCGAGCGGCCCGGGCGAACCCATTAGCTCTGACCTTGAGCCCCGCAGGCGCGCTGCTCGCCCCAGCCCAGGGATTCGCCTCCTCCGTCCCCCGCCGCTCAACAGCGGCACCACCCCACCCCTACCCGGCCGCCATCCCTCGGCCACCGCGTCCCGAGCGCTGCCGCCCCTCCCCGGGCCGCACACCCGCACACCGGGCAGCCCAGCCCCGCAGGCCCGACGGGGGCCGCACCCGCATGCGGAGCTCGTAGCTGGTGTATCTGGCGCGGCCCATGCCCACGGTCTGTGGGTTGAAGATGTCGATCTCGAGGAAGTTGCTGGGCGGCCCGTACGCGTCCGTGAGGTCCTGCGGCTTTGCGTTGAGGCGCCGGGTGTCCGCCACCGCCGCCTCCGACATGGTGGTGGTGCCGCCGCCGCCGCCCCGCCCGGTCCGCCCCGCCCGCTACCGCAGCTCTCCCCGCCCGCGCATAGCCGCACGGGGCCCGCCCGCCGCCTACATAAACCGAAAGCTATTCAGGGTTTGGGGCCCCTCAGCCGCTATCCCACCCGCGCATCGCAGCACGGCGCCCGCAGAGTGCCTGCATAAAATGGTAGTTATCCAGGGTTTGGGGCCGCTCAGCCACGGCCGTGACAGCGCCGCCACGCGGCCGCCCCTTGAATAAGCATAGAGGGTATTCAGCCCGCGGGGCTCGCTCGGTGCACCCCGGAACCTGCATGGCAGGCGCGCTCCCGGCGTTGCCTGAGTTGTCCCGGCCGGACTGTGGGACAGGACAGAGCCCGAAGCTGAGGCGGCTGCGCTGAGCGTCCGGCTGGAAACCGGGGCGCGGGGCCGAGAAATGTACATAGGGACTGCGTCATACAGCGTCTGGAACACAGCCAGCCCCAGACGCTGTACAGCGCCGGGAGAGCACAAGGCCCCGGAACATGGTTGCCGCGGCTCTGATGGGCAGATCCGGACGCAGACCCATCACGCCTTACGCCAGGGCGTGTCCCGGAAATAGGCTCCCATCCGTGACGGGATGGCGGAGGGAGCGGCGCTCCCGGCCCGACCCGGAGTGCCCCGGCGCGCTCTGAGGTGGGCGGAGGAACTAAGACCACCTCGAGGCTGCTACTACCATGCCGCTATCACCGCTCCGCTATCGAGGGGGGAGTACGGCCGCACTGGGCCTGGCGGGTTATGTAAGCTCAGCCGCCGCTGTGCCCGCTGGGAGCTGTAGTCACATCAAGGCACCGCCTGCCACGCTCACCCCGTCGGGGGGTACGCCCCGCGTTCCACCGCAGGGGACGCTGGGTACTGTAGTCCGCTGCCCATGTCTAGCTGCCCTATAGGGCCCCGGCGGAACTACCGGTCCCGGCGTGCCCCGCGCGCGCAGGCGCGGGGAGCGGCGCTGCTCCCTGGTAAACAGAGCGGCGCGGCGGCGGCGGGCCCGGGGTGCACAAAGGGGTGGCGGGCCCGGCACTCCCCGCGGGGCTGAGGCGGTGCCCATGGCGGAGCCAGCTGGGGCCGCGGCGTCGCCGGATATTGACCCTGACTTTGAGCCGCAGAGCCGGCCCCGCTCCTGCACCTGGCCGTTGCCGCGGCCCGAGGCGGAGACGGGCGGCGCGGCTGGCGCGGCGGAGGAGGTGCAGGCGGCGCGGCGGCAGGGCCCGGCCGGACCGAGGGGCGCGGGCTGGCGGCGCGGCGGCGCGGAAGGGCGGCTCCCGGCGCAATGCCTGGGGCAACCAGTCCTACGCCGAGCTCATCAGCCAGGCTATCGAGAGCGCCCCCGAGAAGCGGCTCACGCTGGCGCAGATCTACGAGTGGATGGTGCGCTCCGTCCCCTACTTCAAGGACAAGGGTGACAGCAACAGCTCCGCTGGCTGGAAGGTGCGTGACGGGCCGGGGCGGGAGGGACAGGCCGGGCGAGGAGCGGCTGCGGAGGCGCCTCCCCGGTGCCCCGGCCCGCCCCGCCGCCCGCTCCGTGCTCACCTGTTGCTGCTGCTCGTCTGCGGTCCGGGCGTCGGTGGCAGCGCGTGGTGCCCACGCTGCGGAGCCTGGGCTTTAGCTCTCCTGAAAGCTCCGGGGTCCTCTCAGACCCAGCCCAAGCTTCGGCTGTGTGCAGCTGGAGCAGCTGCTGGGGGTGGTTATCGCATGGTGCTGCGAGGCTGCTCTTTGCGTTTAGAAACTTTTCCAGGAGAAAAAGGAGAGTTATTTAACAGGCTGTATCCAAATTTCTGTGCACGGGTTAAAGCCTCGGTTGAAGGGTTTTTAATCACAAGGCCGCAGTTCTTTGTTACGTGACTGTGCTAAAGCTCAGTATAAATAACTGTCAGAGCAGGCGTGCTTGGCTTTCAGGCAGGTCCCTTGAAAAAGGGTCCTGTTTCCAGGACCGTGATGGGGACCTCTGCTGGAGTTTGGAAAAGGGAAAGCAATATTCTGCTCTAAAGGCTCAGCAGTGTTTCCTCTCATTCTGGAAATAGGCATTTGTAGAGCTGTCTTAGAAGAGCCCCAGACTGTTTCAGTCCTCTGCCTGTGGCGACCTCGTGTTCCCTTATCTTTAGTCTGAAGAACTCCAGCAAAGAGAAAGGGAAATGTGAGAGCTGGCTTGCAAAATAGCCCCTCAGCCTGTCCTGATGTATCAGGGTGGATGCTATGGAGACTGGACTCTAAAGAGTGTGATCCATTGCTCTCACTACAGACTGAAATTACACTCTTGTTTGCAGTATTTATTAGCAGTTCATCCATGCTGCAGTTCTGCAGTAGATTCAGCCAGCATGGTTTGGGGCTTTGGGCTTCCGTGACTCCAGCCACGTGTTCCTCTGCTTGTCTTGACTGAGCAGTAGGTGAGGGCAGAGAGTTAATTTCAGACAATAAATAAATAAATAAATGTCTGTTTCTGGTAGGTTGGCTTTCAGCTGGCTCAGCTATCTTCAGTGGCACACCACGTGGTGGTGTGAGTGCAAACATTTGCTCTAGAGGGTAGAAACATGGTGAGAGGGATGCAGCTGTCACAGCTTGGGCTGGCACATCTCAATACAAAACGTTTCACCTTTCCCAGTTATAACTCTGTTGACAGTTCCTAGAGAGTGCATCTAGTTTAACTGATATGGATTATTTTCTGTCACTCCTATGCGTAGGTTGAATCCTGCATACTAAGTTCTGATTTGGGGCAGTGCTTTGGTCTTGATGTTCTTACTGGAAGATAGTTCTTGTTTCCTCAGGCTAGGGCTACTCTCCTGGTCCTACTGCTCCGTTACGCAGCCATGTTAATTCAACGGAACTGGGGTTATCAAGAATTTTCTTGTGTGGAGTATGTCTGAGTATCTGTTTGGCAGTAGTGCCTGAGATTAAAGTTCAGTGTGGCTTCTGAAAAGCTTCCCTGATACCATGGTGAAGGTGAAGTATAGTGAGATGTCCTGCTGGACTGGATGCTGGAATAAGTACACTTTTGGCTTGACTCAGTATGGCTGTTCTTTTGTTACATCCATCCATATGTAATGGGACCATCAGTCTTTGGTTTTACTCTGTGTTTTAATAATGTGCCACTTTTGGGACATGTACAGGTAGATTTAAGTTCCAGAAGTTCACTGTGAGAATTTGTGCATACACGAGAGTGAGATTCCTGCTTAGATGCTGTTGTAGCTTTTCTATGATTGACTTTTTAGTGCGTTTTTTTTCAGCCTGGGAACAGACTAATTCTGGCTTTAGAAGGAGAAGAAAAAGAAACTTTTTGCCAAGAAAGATGAGGGCAGGCAGAACAACAACTGTGGTGGGAGTTAGCCTGTCTTATGATCAGGGCAGTTTAAAGCTCTTGACTTTAACCAGCAAACAGAAAACTGTGATAGAAATACAATACATTTTCTTTCCTGCTCACTCTCAAAATCCTGTTGGCAGAGCTTGGCAGGATGTGTGACCATGGAACTTATTTCTAGTCTTTCTTTCTGTTACCTCACAGTTATATTGCTTTGCAAGAGGTTTTGTTTGTTTTACTGACCTTCATCTGTTTGCATTCAGATGCCTTAAGTGAAGGGAGGTCAGACATTTACAGTTTTACAGACAGGGAGTCAGTCAAGTAAGTTCAATTTGACTTTTGTGGACTTAGAGTGAATGAATAGGTGCATATTTAAGACAAACTGGATAGACAAAAGACATGTCTTCACTTAAGGAATGGACCTGTCTTTTTTTTGTTTTATTCTTCCTTGTTATTTTTAGAGCTGTGAAGTCTGCTTGCATGTTTTGGGATTTTTTTTAATCTGTAAAGTAAACAATAACTTCTTGAGTTGTTTTAGCTTTAGTGATTTCTCAGTTTTGAGGTGAATGATTTTGCATAAAGGAAATAAATGTGAAGCTGCTGTTAAAGGTAGCTGTAGCATTTTGAGGCCTGTTAAGATGGTGGTACAGCTCTAGAGTTCTGGCATTTCTGTCCTGTTTGGACAGAGCCAAACTGATAATACATTTTATTTGCATGTAGTGCAGTTTAATAGAGAATTTTGAATAAGTAATTAAAAGCAATATGTCTTTAAAAACTCTTAATCTACTTTAGTTAATATAAACCCCATAAACTCATTGTTGTTTCGTAATTAATTTAGAGCTGTCCTGCTCCACTGTACAATTGGGGGAAGTGCAGCTGTTACAGACTGCCAGGGTGTAACCTCCATGAATTCCAGAAGAATCTGTGTTTTCGAGGAAGATGCTGTTTGCTGTTCTTGATGTGCTTCAAACACCTTGCAAAGGACAGATTTGCTGTGTGTGCAGTTTGTCCTTTCCCTGCAGCAATTTGACTGAAGTTAAGAATTAACCAGCCTGCAAGGCAGGAGTGTCCTTGCAGGGTGTGTTGTGGGGCTTCTTCATAATCCTTCCTTGGGTGCTCTGCGGGATAGTCTGGATATCTATGGATAAGAGGATAATTCCTTTTGGTTTTGAGATTACTTGCAAGAGGAATGTGTTGAGGCTTTTGAGTAAAGTGCATAAACCCTGCAGAGAAGCAGTTTGCACTGGTTGTTAGATTCATGAGTATGAGCAAATTCAGCACAGTGAGGAACAATATGAAAGACTCATTTTTCTTAGTGAAACAAACTGTATTCTTTCCAAGCTCTTGTCTTTTCATTTGTAGGAACAGAATAAACTTTAAAGCCATCCTTTTCACCCTCCGAAAGTATGTCACTGAAACAAAAATCAGATGTCTCCTGTGTATGCAACATAAAGAACAAATGATTCTGCACTATTACACTAATTATGGGAAGCTGATGTCACACCCTCTGCATCCTGGTACTCCCTATTTATTTCAAATGTGTACATGGATATACATACACATATATACGTATATGCACATATGTATGCCTATATTTATATATATATATATGTGCAACAGCTCAAGGAGCTGTATTACAAATTTAAAATTTCCAAGTGTTCTGTTTATCTAAAACAGATGTCCAGCTCTTAATCTTTGTTAGAGTGTGCAGCATTTTCCTGAAAAGCCTTCCATTCCTTGTTTTATGTGCATATTGAATGTAACTGATACTAGATGTTGACCAGATGGATCAGGAGACCTGGCTGAGGGCTCAGTCATAGTCACTTCACTGGCTTTCTGTGCCTCAGTGCTGGCTCTGATGGTCCCCAGCCTCTCCCAGAGCTGTGGATATATGATCTCCTGGCAGAGCATATGCAGAGCTCCCTCAGGTTGGAGCAGCTGCTCATCCTGTGGCCCTCTGAAGCTCCTCCATGAAAGAGAAGAGACCAGCAGACAAAAGCAAGTCTGTCCATCTTCTGGACTATTTCCGCTGGGCTACGGCTGGCAGATTCTGCCAGGCTATCTTTATTCCTTGCAAATAAATTCCAGTTCAGTAGGTACAAAATCGTGTGAACAATAGTTTTGGTAAAGTTGAAAAGTTTATTGTTTATTGGCGTGCTGACTATCAGTCAGACAACTTTTTTGGTTTTTTTCTGTAGTCAGATCTGCAAATAAGCAATGATAAGTTCCTAAAATATGCACATTCGCTGTTTCTTTATAGCTGCTGGTGTGTCGGTGTGTCCCTGTATCCTTTTAAGATTCTTGGTTTCTTTTCCTCAGATTTGTCAAAACCTTAGGTTCTTAACTTGAACTGGTAAGGAGCCAAATCATTTTCAAGAGAACTTTCTTTAATTTCACTAAGAAACACTTTACTTGGATGCGAACATCTGGTGGCAATGCTGGGTTTACTTTGACTTTTGATAATCATAATTTCAATCTATAGGATTACAAAATGGTTTGGAAGAGACCTTCAAGATCATCTCATTCTACATCCCTGCTGTGGGCAGGGATGCCTTCTAATAGACCACGTTTACTTCAAGCCGCATCCAGCCTGGCCTTGAACACTTCCAGGGATGAGGCAGCCATGGCTTCTCTGGGGAGCATGTGCCAGGGCCTCACCATCCTCACAGGAAAGGATTTCTTAATATCCAATCTAAACCTACTCTCAGTTTGAAGCCATTCCCCCTTGTCCTGTCACTCTACATAAACCCTTGTAAACAGTTCCTCTCCTGATTCCTTGTAGGCCCCCTTTAGGTACTGGAAGGCTGCAATGGTTTGAGAAGACATTCAGAATATTTCTCTGTGCTTCCTCACTGAGCCAAAACTGGATGGATGCCATAAACCAAAAGGAAAGATAAAACTTCATCTCAGCATCTTGGCTCTGAGTAAAGTATAATTCTGCCCAACCTTCAGGCTGGTGCAGGCTTGTGCATAGGTGAGGCACAGTGTGGAGTCTGGTGGTGTCTTTGCTACACAGAGCCACTGACCTCAGTCTATGAAGAAAGGCTGCTTTCTGTGACTGTGTTGAGAAAGCCTGTAGTGTTTATTCCTAAGTTCACGAGCCTGACAGGATACAATTCCCCATTAAATCTTCCGACACTAAAAGGGAAGAAGTATGTGAGTTCGAATAGCAATGTCATTGCTGTCATCACTGGTACTATTTAAGTCCATCAACTCTTTAATGGTGTTGCAGGTGCTGTTCTCTGTTAGTTTTGGTTTATTTTGGTTTCTTGGGAGTTTCTGCCTTACAAAGGGGAGGGAGGGTCTGGCTGTTTGAATCCAGTGTAGTTGGGGGTGGTGGAAACTGCTGGACTCTTGCCATTACCTCATGTGGCCCAAATGCATTCATGTGATATTAGTGATGTGCTTTGTCCTGGCTGCTGAGAGCCTGACTGGGTTTCCTTAAAATAAATAAAGCACAGAAGCTAAATGAGGGTTGTTCAGATGCCGTACTGAGGAGTCCAGCATGGAAATCTGGTGTACACAGGTGGATGTCCATCATCTTTCTCTTAACAGAGTATTTTACCTTTTAATCCCATTAGTCTTTAAATGGTCTGGCCACAGCGTGTAGTGTGGTGTAGGTGAGGTGGGAGGACGGCAGCTGGGCACGGCAGGGTGTTGTGGATGGGAGAATGGTGGAGTGCTGGGTGTGGAAAATGAGGCTGGTGGCAGTGCATAGCGGTAGGACAGTAGTGCAAACGTGGGGTCACCAGGTGTCCTGTATTCTAGGTGGAAGAAGACTGAGTAGTACTCAGCTGTGAAGAGGGCCAACCATCACAATGTAGCAACATACACTTAGCCCTCCTTAAAGTGACACTAATAGGCCCTTCTTGTAGAAGAAGTATGAAATATGGGAGATTTTTTTGGTTTTTTGGGTTTTTTTTTGTTTGGTTTTTTTTTTTTTTAAGCCTTGTTGACCATGATTGTTCCCCTCAAAAGTCGGGAAAAGCTCAGTGAAAATTCATCTGCTTCATACAATGCCAGTCAAATTACTTGAAGATTTTGCTGCTACTCTTTCCTGGTCCTTGCCAGTTTTTTCTGGAAAGTTTCTTTGCTGAATGATTATTCCTTGCAGCACAGCTCAGTTTTCCAGGCAGTCCTCAGAGTAGGCTGTTCCTGGGCTGCTGGTATTACTTGTTCCAACAAGTTTCTTCTGCTCTATCTAATCCTGAACAGCTCTTGTTGTGTATGCCTGCCTGTCTTGTAAATTGCCTCAGTCTTTGCTTTTTACAGAGCTATGATCTTCTTCTTCTGGCCTCCCACTGAAAGATTACAGAAAGGAAAATGTTCTTCCTGAGATAGAGATCCTTGTCTACTGAGCTTGATGTCTGTGCTCGTGTGTGCCTTCTGGAAGGGGATTGCTGGGGAAGCGTTTCAACTCCCTGGCTCTGGAGCAGTTGTTTACTTGCTGGTGCAAAATCTCTACAAGGAAGACTTTTTCCTGAAGCCTTTGGAGCCAAGTGACTGAGACAGGCACTGACAAATACAGCAGGCAGAGTGTTCTCCCCTTGCAGCCTCCCAAGAATGCCATGGCAAATGATAATTCAGCACAATTATAGGCCTGGCAGTGGAACTCGTGGAACATGGCCCTGCACTGGGATGAGACCAAGTTCTTTGTATGCCTCCAAGGCAGTGAGAGTATATTACAGGCAGCTGCAGTGATTGCATAGATTTTTTTTTTTTTCTTCTGTCACTCATCCTTTAGAGAGACTTTTTGTTAAGAAATCTGTTCCTCTGTGTTTTGTAGTTTAAACTTGATGTTTCCTGGGAGAATGGCCAGAAAAGGAAGGGAGGCACTGTGTCTCCTGGAAGGGTAGCTGCTGTGTCTTGTCTTTCTGAGCATAGCTTGTGCTTGGCCCTGAGTGCTCTGCTAGCACAGCCCATGCACCACTGCTGCGTGGATGGGCTCTGCTGGGCAGGACACAAAAGCTTCCTTCTGCTCCTGTAAACTTCAGTTTTATGGAGGGGAACCTCAGCTGTACCTACAAAGCTGTACAGTCTCCTGGAAAGGTTCTCAGTGGCCTTCAGTCTTCTGTATTCACTTCGCCTGAGCATTTTCCATGGTATCTGTGGCAGTTGCCCATGAGGCTGACTGGGCATGAGAATGGCTTGGTTGTGCTACAGCTCCTGTGGCTAATTCCCTGATGTGAGACCAAAGCACTGTTTGGTGCTGGGCAGGATCCACAGCAGCATTAATGTTGCTGTAGGGACAGGCCTGGTTTGATGGTGAGAAGTGCTGCTGTCCTTTAACTGTGGCGAGGAGGTTTTATCAAAGAAGAAGATTTAATGTTCTGGTAACTAAGATTTAGGGAATACTTTGCATAAGCTATCCACGCTTCTGTGGCTAGTCCATATATCCTAGTTTGAAGACACAGTATTTAGGACCAGGGAATGGTCCACCCTTCAGTATACAATAAATGTCTCTAGCTAAACTTGATTTTTTTGCATACTATCTGTCCTTAATTTCAGACTGGTTTCGTCTGAATGTGGTTCGCAGGAAACATCTTTGATCTGTGATGGATTTAGAGACACAGGCTGGCATGTTTTTAATGGCAATGCTTAACATGCAACCATAAGTACCACTAAAAGATACCTAAATAAATAGCAATAACCTCCCCTATCTAGTGGCTGAAGATGTTCCTAAGGATTTGAAGGATTCGTGCCTGCACCTTTTCCTTCACGTCATGCTTTATGATCAAGGAGTTGCAAAGTCAACATCTTTTGTGTTTTGCAGGTGCTTAGGCCAGCTGGGAGCCTCCCACACTGCTGAAGTTGAGCATCTAAAAAGTTAATGTCATCTGTATGATTCTGGTGTGGGTTGCTTAACATCAGAAAGGAAATATGTCAGGGTTGCCAAGGTGACTGAATTCTGTCATTTCCTCTTCTGTCAGGTCTGACTTGCAGTTCTGTGATTATTTTAATATAATTGATCTGTCCCTGGCTTTCTCGGTGAGATTTGAGGGTTCCCTCCATGTATTAGGTGTATTGAATCACTGTGGCAGGTGCACTCTGGTGCTGTCCTGCAGCACCCAGGCTGGTGGGTGCATGGATTCAGTTGGAGTTTGGGACACTCTGCACTTGAGCCTGCAGCTTTTCAGGTCAGCTAGGGCTGCAGTGCAGTGCTGAGCTGCCTCCCACAGTCTGCAGGAGAGGTGCAAAAGTGATCATGTAGGCATTGCAATTTAGATAACACTTAATCCTGTTGAAAGAAATATTCAGGTTTTTTTCCTCTGCCTCCAACTACACATTCTGTTCTCTTCTTTAGTTTTCAGTGCTTGACCCCCATGGTGAGGTAATTCAAAACACAGAGATAAAAGAGGCAGGAAAAGTAGTTTTCAAGGAAGGATAAGGCTCCTGTTCAGTTTGGTTTGCTCTCTGAACTGGCTTATAGGATCACAGATGCTTGTGTTATGGAAGGATGAGTTTGAAGATGAGGAAGGAAGGAGTGGTGCAGCAATTATCTGTTTCTATAGCTTAGCCATTATGTCATTTCAGCAGTAACATGTAAAATAATTTTGAGACTGTTTAATAAAAGGTACCAGGCTTCATTTTGTTCATGTGAATCCTATTCTTATTCCAAGATGTCTTATTTCAAGCTGCTTTTCAGCCAAAAATGAGTTATACAAATTATCTCTTATGATAACCAAGATGCCGTCATGAGTTCACAGGTTATTTTCAGAAGAATAAATGAAGAATTAGTGACAACTTAGTGGTTCTTATTGCTGCAGCAGTGTGCATTTAAAGTTATGCACATTTATCTGTAAAAAAGGGTAAGATTCTTTGGAAATGAAAGCAGCAGCCTTGGAGGAGACTGTGCACCAGTCTGAATTACTTGTTTCAACACTTGAAGGAAAGGAAAGCTTTGTTTAGAGAAGATGCCAGGTAGGACTATTGTACAGCTATTACTGTGAACAGCTCAAATAATAAAACTGTACAAGAGCATTGACTGACACATGTTCCATCAAGCTCTGGCTCTGCAGTCACTCTCCAATTAAGAACATGCATATTCTTTGATACCAGTTGCAGCAAGCAGACAGTGTTCTCAAATCCTCAACAGCCAAAGGTTAAAATGAAAGCTAAGCCAGATGATTCTCAGACCTCCTTCAATCTCCATTAAAACTTTCCACTTTGCCTGTATTGTTTATCTATCTGCATCTACTTTTTTCTAGGATAGTACTTTTGGTGAGGTGGCCAAAATTAGCATGGGGAGGACTTTTCCGAGAGGAAAAGGGTGGGGAGAGGGAAAGCAGCAGACAGGAAAGAACTGTGTTGAGAGTTGGTGGAAAAAAAATGATAAAAGCACAGTTAATTTGTTCAGAATTAAGAGTGTATGCATGAAAGCTGAAGGTTGTTATATAACTTTTAGTTTATATGAAAAAGAGGTTGTGCTTGGGCCCCTGTTGTTTTTCCAGTGCAGCACCTTTTAATGGTCTGTAATTTGTCCATCTGAACAAATTAAGTGCAGATATCAAATAAATGCATAGGCCTCAAGGTGAGTATATGGTGAATCTGTTCAAACAATGGCATTGTTGCTTCCTGATTCTAAAATACTGGGGAGTTTATCAGTTGCAGGATGAAAATTGAGTTTGATGGTGTACAGACATGTTATCTTGCAGTTTTCAGCAAAGCTAAACTAAAAGGAGGGAGCTAGGAGGAGCAAGGAATGTGTGTCTTACCCAGCAGAAAGATGGGAGAGGCTAAAACTGGCATGTACTGTGTGGGAGTGCAGTATCCACTGAACATCTTACCCTGTCAGGAACATGTATCAAGGAAAGCACACAGCCTCCTTGCAGAGGGAGCCTGGCAGTCTCCAGGATTTTAGGACTTTTTGTTTCTTAAAGTTTCTCATTTCTCCAGTTTTGGGGTGGAAATGTTAATGGGTGCACTGAATGGAAGCGTTTTGCCATTTCTCTTCACCCAGTCTGTTGGATTCACTGTTATGCTCTGGTTGAATCTGACTGAAAACTGGCCATATAAACATTGAAAAAATTAGCCAGGCTTATGGTGGGTAATAGCTCAAATTCAGGTAGGCTCATGTTGAAGTTGCAGGTTGTATTTGAGAGGTTGTTTACTTGCTCTGTGATATGCCTAATTTTTTGCAGATTCTGTATGGTCTTTAAAGTTCTTTTGTGTTAGTATTTTGCTAGCTGAAAGCTGCTAGTTGTCATGGTAGCTTCAGCCTTGATATTGCAGTGAAACATGGCACTGCTTGCTAGTGCTGCAAAGCGTGTTCAGACAGAAATAGCAGGTTTTTATGGATAGCTTTTTGTTATAACTTTCTTCTCTGGATACTGTCTGAATGTGTTTAAGCTTGTGAGGTTTCTAGGTGGGAGGTGTGTCATCTGTCAGGTCTTCACATTTTGTGGGTTTTGTTTCTTTTTTTTTCAGAACTCTATTCGACATAACCTGTCCCTGCACAGCAAGTTTATTAAAGTCCATAATGAAGCCACAGGGAAGAGCTCTTGGTGGATGCTCAATCCTGAGGGTGGCAAAAGTGGAAAAGCACCAAGGAGAAGAGCTGCCTCCATGGACAACAGCAGCAAACTTGCAAAAGTCAGAGGTAAAGCCTCCAGGAAGAAGCCTCCTCTCCAGTCTGCACCAGAATCCTCTGCTGACAGTCCTGGCTCTCAATTTCCTAAGTGGCCTGGGAGCCCATCCTCAAGAAGCAATGAGGACTCTGATGTGTGGAACACCTTCCGGCCTCGAACCAGTTCCAATGCAAGCACCATTAGTGCCAGGCTTTCTCCAATCCTGACAGAGCAGGATGACCTCCACGAAGAAGAGCTGCTTCCTTCTCTCGTGTACTCCAGTGCATCCAGCAATGTTCCACCAACTGTGACTGAGGAGCTTGAGCTCATTGATGGGTTAAATTTGATGTCTCCCAGCTCATCTGTGCTATCTACCCAGCAATCTGCCTCGAGTGGTCAGATCCAGAGAGATTCCAGCTTTTCCTTGCAGAGCTCAAATGCAGCTGGTCAGACTTTTGGCAACTCACTATTTAACCCTGTTGATATTTCACTGCAAAGTTCTGTCAGCCATTTCTCTGCCCCTCAGACCTTGGAAGCTCTTCTGACACCCAGCTCTCCACCTCCAAGGGATGTCATGATGACTCAGGTGGATCCAGTTCTCCCACAGACTGGTAACAGGATGAGCAGCCGAACTCTTCTGCTTCTGGGTGGACAAGCTGCCCAGAGTAAGATGAGCTCAGGCAATCCACGAGGAAAGCCTGCAGAGCAGCAGGCAGAACCAGTCGGTGCTGGTGTTTTGCCATCAGCGCTTCCCATAGTGACATCTCCTCAAAACACTGCCAGCAGCACCAGTTTGAAGGCTCCAGTTTCTGCAACAGCTGCCCAGTCAGTCCAGCTGGGTAGTCCAGTGCTCCTTTCATCTGCCAGCCCTGCTCCCTTGGGATTGAACCAGGACAGACTGCCCACTGACCTGGATATTGACATGTACATGGAGAACCTTGAATGTGATATGGATTACATAATCAACAGTGAACTCATGGATGGAGGACTGGACTTTAATTTTGAACCTATTCTGCCTACTCCCAGCTATCCCAGCACCTCACAGGCCTCCAACCATACCTGGGTACCAAGTTAACTTCAGGAGCACAAAAAGGTAGGTGTAGTTGTGTAAATGCTACAGCTCAGTTGTGGAAACAGCCCTGTCTAGGATGGTTCCTGTGCCCAACTCTGCAGCAGTTAAAGGAACCTCTTTGGAAGCTTAGTAAAAAGCTTTTGGAAGAGTCATGGTCCTTTTTTGGAGGAGAAAAAGCTGTTTAAAGGTAGGTAGATTTATCTTACCAGGTAGTCAGCTCCTTTATGAAATAGAACAGCATCCTGTATGAAACTCTTTTGTCTCCTGTCACCCAAGATGACTCCATCACAGGACATCAGGCAGTGCCTACAGCTCTAGTTGACATGAGTGCGTGTGCTGATTCCATATGTAAAGACATTCACCAGTGTGTACAGAATGGTTGAACTTAGCCAAGCACATACTGTGTTTCTATCCAGGTTATTATTATCCCTGCAGAATTCTCTAGTATGTGTAGTAGCAAAGCATGTCCATGTCATGACTGTCTGCTTTGGTCTGTGTGTACCAGGTCACAGTCACTCCAGTCACACCTTCTGCCCTGCCTTTACCTGGGGTAGTGGCTGTAAAGTCATATAAGCTGGCTCACCAGCATTAACTACTGAATTGCTTCCCATTATTAGAATAGGAAACAGGAGTCTGCAGTGTGGATAGAGGTGGAAGGAAGAGGATGTGTTAGTGCTATCCCAAGCAAAGCAAAGCTACCTCTTCAGCATTTTGTCATATTGGTACAAATAGATTCAGTTTGGCAAATAGTGTATATGACAGCAAGACTTAAAAATATCTTATTTTTTGAGGCTGTGACACCCTTATTTGAAGCACTTAAACCAGAGGCAGTAGAAGAATTAGAGAACTGGAGCGAAGGCCTGCTTCACACTTGGAACTCAGCTGATGGAAAGTGGACAGACAGGAGCAGAGGCTGGTTATTGGTTGGAAAGTGGAAGCCTTGCCAAGAATATTTCCTTTTTAGGAGGCAGATATGGTATTTTGTTAGTATTGCAAAATCAGCTGCTAATACTGTCCAGCTGAGCAAGCAGAAGTAATGGCAAACTGCAAATACTGCTTCAATAGTGGGAAGCTCTTGACCTTCAAAATCATGGGGACAGAAGTTATCATCTACTTGACCTTAATACTCTTTCCTAGGCATCTGAGTAACATGGAGGTGGTTTGGACCAGGTGACCTCTGTCAGTGCAGCCATTCTCTACAGGTGTCTTGGGTCTAGACAGACTAAAATGCTGGTGTTACTTAAACTGTGTGAACATATTGATGCATCACTATATACTGAGGTTTTAAACACAATTTAACTCCCTCTTATTCCGAGTCACATCTCACTGCTTAGGATTTTACTTCTTGGTAGTGTTCTTCTGTTTGTACCTAACAGATCTCTTTGTTGTAGGCAGAGGGGATCAGTCAAACTTTTCTTTTTCCTTATGGGGCTTTTTATAGTGATGTGTGTTAACTGTGCATTTGCTGAATTACTGTCTTACATTGAATATCTTATATTCAGGTGAAATAGAGAAATTCAGTTTTGATTTCAAAGACAAATTTGGTTGACAAAACTATGGTATCCTTCTGCATTAGGATTGTTTGCACGTTAGTGACAGATGCTGTGGCTTTTTGAGCAGTGTTTCCACTGGATGTTGTTCTGAGCTTTTGTGTTGTGGGTTTTGTTTGTTTGTTAGGGTTTGCTTTTTTGTTTTTATGCCATGCTAGGGCAGGCCATTATATTTGTGGACTTTTCAGGGATGAAATATTTTTCACAGAAGTGTTTTCAAAACATATGCAAACTGTCCTGTGCTCCTGGGCCAGGTAGACAAGACCTCTTTTTACAGCATACCAGGTATCGATTATTTTTTAAGAGTGTAAAGCAGAGAAGCTGAGGAATTATTTATGAAAGGGTAGGGTCTAGTACTGTTGTAGATGTGGATATAATCAAGTGCTTAAGAGGGAGAACAGGAGCTCTTAAAAGCATGGTTATGTTCTTGTTCCATATTATATTCTGTGTGAATTGCTTAATCAAAACAGAGGAGGTACTGATGTTAAAACCCCTGGATTTTCTTTGTTCCACATCTGAAGCTGAGGTGATATTTTTCTGGGAAATGTGCTGGACATGAAGGACTGAGATCTGGAAAAGTTCTGAACCACTATTGTATTTGAGCAGAAAGCGTAGCTCCCACGTGTCTCTCAGTGTTCTGGTCACAGCAGTTCTGCCCCAGAAGGAGAGGCCACACCCTGTCAGTGTGCTTTGCTTCAAGCCTTTTATTGTGCCCTTATACTATGTTTGCATTTTCTGAGTTTTGCAAAACTTTTCTGTTTTGCCTCTGTGCTGGAGTCCATGAAGTGGGATTGAGGGGGAGCTTTTTCCCCAAAGGAGAGCAAGTATTGTGCAAAAGGCTGCCCAGACAGAGAGGTGGATCAGGTTTCTAGCAAAGGGGGGAGGAGGGCATATGTGGAGAGAAGTAGGAGTATTGCTGGGAAAAGAAAGCAGAATGTTTTTTCAAATTAACAACTTACAAAACCAAGTGAGCTGCAGACATGAATGTCTGTGAGAAGGTCAAGACTGTGTCAGTTCTCCCTTACTGCAGTTCCTAGGATCCCTGTTTGGAAATCACTGTTCAGGGAAAGCTGAATATTGCTCTTGTGTGGCAGGCATTTTTCCTTTTATATCCTTTCTGTTACTGTGTTTTTCTCTGTATTGAATTCACATTGGCAAAAGCTATTCTTAACTGATCACTAACATAAAGTTGTTCTGAGTAGTTCCTGTGGGCTTAATTTGTGGCCTTCTGCGTCAGTAATGGGTATAATGCTGAGCAGAAACTCTTTATCAGTTAATCACAATGATCACATTCTGATTTTAGCAGCCAGAATGAAAGTGAACTGGGGAAATATTTCTCTTTATAGACAAGAGGATATCTTTAGGAAAGACTACTTAGTCTTATCTGCAGCACTTAGGAAGATATGAGCTGGTTGATGTTACCCTTGGTACTCAAAGCTCCCATGATTTTATCCTCTTCTTGCAAGTTAAATGCCAAAGAGCTTGTCCACAGCTTCACCGGGAGTCTGAACCCTGCAGGTGTTTCTTTGCATGGAGATTAGAGATCAAACATTGAAACTTTGTCTCTGCCCAGCAGTGATGCAGCACCACAAACTGAGCTATTAGCCACAGAGGAAGACAGCATAGAAATAGAACTGCCTTTTTTGTGAAGTGCTATAGTTTTGGTCTCATTGGTGAGTGTAAAATCCATCTACTCTTTTGGTGGATATTAGTTAATTATTGTTAGTTGTTCACTTAGACTCCCTATAGCTTCAGAGTCTGGAGAACTCCTTATCCCTTGCCCAGTTTGGTCTGGATTCATGCTTTTCTTGCTCTATCGAATTCCCTTTGCTTCAAACACTAGATTTTTGTCTGACAAGAACATAAATTAATAAAACCCTCATAAACTTGCAGTTTCCCAAAGCAGCCCATTGCTCTGGCTTCTATCTTAGTGTCTTTTCTTGTTTGGGGCTGATTCCCTCTTGTAGTTTTTTTTTTTCCTTTTCACAGGTTTATTTCATGTTCAGTGTTACTGAATGCAGCTGATGGGATGCCCTACATTTATCTCACTGTTTTGCCTTCCAAAGTGGATCATATACCTACAGTAGTGGTTTTATGTCAGTGTCCTAAGTCTGCTTAGACTTATTCCAAGGTTTGTTTGAATGAGTTGTGACAGCTTTATTGAGGTGAGTCAGAAGACCTGAGAAGAGATCTTCAGACTTTTGAGGGACTGATATATCTAAAAATGTTTAATTATTTGGAAGGTAGAGACAGGATTTCTTTAAGTGGGGAGCATAAACAGTTTGTGTGTGATCTTTAAAGTTTTCTTTTTCAGTCTTTTCCCTACCAGTTGATAGTTGTGGTTGTTTAAGGTGAAGAATAATTTTTATCTTCCTTGCTGCTTTCCTGCAATGCCTCTGGTGTTAGCCAAGTCCTCCTTTAAACTTCCTTATCTTGCAGAGTCTTGTTTGTGCTGTCAGTTACAGGAGGAATACTTACTGTTGACCTTTCTGTCTCAGTCATACTTTGAAACTTGGAGCTAAGCAATTGCATCCTCCACTTGACTCTCTGTTGATCAAGGTCTTTTGTGGTCTGTTGGTTCTGTAGGGGCAGATTGGTAGTAATTAGCTCCTTATCTATGAATCCAGGATCCCCACTAAAGCAGAGCTCTAACCAGTCACTCTTACTTTTCTTTGTTTTTCTTCTAGTGTCCTTCAGGTTTTGAACATTGGGTTCTGACTTTACTTCCCACCCCAGCAGAGAAGAGAATGGAGCATGTTGGATTCAGTTTCCCTGCACATCATGCCTTGGGCAGAAGGGGCTGCCCATCTGGGAAGAAGGGGCAACCTGCATCTGGCTGCAACAGGAAGAGTTTGAAAATAGTGATCCTGTTATGTGCCATGGCTCTTCCTACAAACCTGACCCTGCCTTGGACCATCTGGAGAAACCTGTGTCCAAAGATGAGCCCTGGTAAAAACCTCGGCCAGAAGACTCTGTGCCAGGCAATAGTGTTTTCCTGTGTGATGAGTTGGGTTTGCTGGAGGAATCTCTCACTGGCTGTCCTCTCTCTGCTATGGCAGAGAGTCTCCCAGTGCCTCGGACTGGAGGAGGGCTGGCTCTGCTCTCGCTTGGCTTGCCTCATGGGGCAAAGTAGTTGGACTTTCTGATCAAGCCACCAGATGTGCACTTGGTATCCCACAGACTCACAGAGGAATTGATGGGAGCTTGTTGGTAGAAGCCCTGTGGGAGAAGGGTGTGCTGTTTCAGGGGTTGGTTTCAGTGTGCCCATCACTGGAGCATCCATCATCATTCTGCAGGGAAGGGTGTTTGTCGTGGTATAGAAGGCTTCCCGTTGTACCCCTGGGTGGAACAGGAGGATACCGAGTTTTTCGCTGTGCCAACTGAGCCCCATTGAATCAGAAGCATGTTTTGAGAAGTCCCTATGCTGTTCTCAGCACTTTCCTAATACACCAGGCTGCTGTAAAATAAGCACAGGTGCTAGTAGCTGCTTTCTGGGACATAAAAACATTGTTCTGGGTTTGGTTTTGGTCTGTCTTGCTACAGCAGCAAAATGGAAAGCCTGGGTGTGGCCTTAACAGAGCCCTGGTTGCTTTTCAGAAGGGCATTTTCTATAGATTAAATATTTTTTTACTAATCTGGGAACTTTCTACAGTGAATATGAAGCCAATGTAATGTGTATCCCTATTACGCATCTCTCCGTCTGAGAAGGCAACAGTGACAGACTCTTTTTCAGAGCTGTATTAGGAACAAACACATTTGATGTTTGATGATGTATATGATTGAGGGGAAGGAATTGGCAGGTCCCCGTGGTTTCAAACCACTTTGGGGAAGAGTTGTACATTATTGTAATCTATATGTAAAAGTAGGTGCAAATTACATAGAAGCTTTTCTAAACCTTTTTAAATATATATTATATATTTTAATTGAAAAATGAGATTATTGGATAAAAAGAAACAAAACACAATTGCTGCATCTGTCCCCTTCATACCAGATAACACTACAGTATGGGAGGGGGCAGGCCTAAGGGATTTTGGGCCAAGAAGCTGAAAATGCTGTTGGAAGAGTGGGAAGGGCACCACAGCATAACTGGGGAATGGCTGCTTTCCCCAAAGGAGGAGGAGGGAGGGTGCCTGGCAGGGCATTCAGCCACAGCTGCTCAGGCTGGGCATTCCTGCCAAGCCAAGAGCACAATGGAGGGAATGCTAATCATTAACAGTGCTCGTTCTCAGCTAATCCCTAAGTAGCTGGCCTGCAGCTGATCCACAGGACAGATTCCCTAGTCTGCTAAGGAGATGGTGTGGACTGGATCATGCTAGATCTGCTGACACTGTGTAGCCCTTATGGAGGGCACGATCAGGTGTATTTGGTAGCTCACTTTGGTTTCTGAGGGTTTTTGTTTTCTTGCTGAAGCTTCTGCTACTGCTGGGGAACTTGAAGCCTGTAGGCTCACCTTCAGGGGTCCACCTGAGATCCTGCTCTGTCTCTGTGTTCTTGCAGGACAGAAATTAGGGATCAAAAGATAAATTCAGAGGATCAGTGACATGTTGCTGTCACTGTTTTGGTGTTTGCAGTGGCAGGATCTGTGGGAGACATAGTGCTTTCATGGTGTTCTGGTAGGCTTGATCTGGCAGAAAGTCTCTCCAGTCCTTTTTGAAGGTGGCTTCAGTTCAGAGTTTGTATCATGCAGTGCAATGAGCCACACTGTTTTACCAGCTTGTCTGCTCTGTTTTCATTTTCATTTGAGTGGAGATTGGGACAGGAGTGATTGCCTGGTTGCCTCCAACAAGGAGTCTTCAAAAGTCTTATCTACAGCATGCTATGCCTTCAAAGCCTTTGAGTAGTTTGATAACCTTTGTTTTGAAGGCTGCCTTCATGGCAGACCTCCAAGTGATGTTTCAAATTTACCCACAATCTACATGTCTGGCCATACCTCATTGTAACATAAACAAAAAGGCAGCTCCTAAGCTGAGATCCCAGGGTTTGCACACTTGAGGCATGGATGAACATTCTCACTGGAGTTAGTTCATTGCACATTCACAGGACCTGATGGCATGTGCCACACATAAGAATTAGCCATTCTGAGCTGCAGTGAACACACTGGAGAGATTTATGTTATTTGGCACATAATATGCTACCTTGTTAGCTTGGGTCCTGAAGGGAACTTGATCCAATGATGTACAGAGCAAGTTGAATGGCTGCCAACGATTCACAGCCATGTGTCAAACTATAGGACACCAGTATGTGTGGTCATGTTAAATGTGAGTCTCTAGCTTACTTCCCATAAAAACAGAACCCAAAGCAATAGAAAAGACAGTAACCAGTGCTTCAGACTAGAAATCCGTGGTGAGCTGTTTCTGGCTGGGTTGGTCTGTGGGAAAGAGGTGCTGTCTTCAGGTGATTACAAAGTGTCCCTTAACTGTGACAGCATGCTGGAGCTGGCCTGATCTCTGTCTGCAGAGGGCCTGGCACTGAACGCTCAGGTAGCACCCCAGGGAGATCTGACATAATCTCGGCCTGTTTATGTCCTTGACCTGATCCTGCTGAAGGAGGTGCAACACCAGGGCTCATCATGGTTAGTGCTCTACAGTGTGAGTTCAGAAAAGTCTCTGCCCTTTGAGTGGGGAACAGAGCGCATACCTTTTTTTTTTTTTTCCCATGTTCCTGGGCCATACTTCTGGAGACAGCACTGGAGATAGGAGCACCTCTGTCTGGATTCCTGCTGTACCAGGTTCCTGGCAGTGACATTTCTGCCTTGCAGCAGTCTGTACAGGTGTTTTTTGTCTCCTCAACACAGCTGTCAGTGGTTGAGGAAGCTTGAGAGTGCGCTAGTGCTGAGAATGGTGTTCAGAAGACTTGTAGAGTGCTCAATAAACCATGAATGTAATGTTGCAGGCTCAAGCAAGCAATTTACTGTCTTCTTTGTATGTTTAGCAGGATAGTTGATACTGTGGGCACAGAGGGCAGGGATGCAGAGAACTGGGAGTTCTACAGACACTTCATTTTCATAAGCCTTGAGCTTTTTTAGCCTGGGATACTTCCTCACAGAGCACAGGAGACTCTAAAGTTCCCAACTGCTGCTTGCAGAAAGGCTGTACCTGGCAGGGGGTTGCTCAATACTTGTCCAGTATTTTGTAGTCTTGCCCAAAGCATTTGCTACTTGCTGCTGCTGGAGCCTGGATAATGTCTTGGTGGCTCTTCATGCTGCATTAGCACCACAGGCCCATACTTTGGGCTAGTTTTTGCTCTAATGAAGGTTTGGGCTGGGAGTTTGAGATCAGCTGTGGGTGGGGTAAGAAGGGAAGGGGCCAGTGACATGGGGAGTGATGCTCCTGGATAAGTGCCTGAGGGTAGTGGGCAAGGGACTCTTGGCATGAAGCATTACTTTATGTTGTGTTCCTTGTCCTCAACTGAGCTCAGGCAACAAGTTTCTCCATCTTCAAAGGATCAAATGCCACCTTACACAGCATTGAAGCCACCATGCAGTTCACAGCCACGAAAAATTCAGGTAACTAGGCCCATGGAGCTTAGTAGGAGGCAGACTTGCTGCTTTTATTTACACTTGGGTTTAGCAAATTGCTTGAACATTCTTTATGATTTAAGCATATTTTACTTCCAAACATGTACTTCCAGCTTCATGTGAGAGCTTGGAAAATTGGAAGCTTCTTGGAGCCCTTAATTTTTCTTGCTAGTGTGTCTAAAAACATGTCATCCCTATCCTGTGCTGCTTTAAAAACAGCAGTCAAATCATCCTAATGAGAGGAATGAAGCATTCCAGAGCCTGGGTGTATTAATAAACAAGAGTCATAATAGAAGCAAGTAGCACTAATCAGCTTTTCCAAAGGAAATGCCTAGAAAGTTTTTATGTAGATGATAATTTGTTAATTTTCTTACTTAGTTGCTTATTTATAGCCACATTAAAATGCTTCAGGGCTAGCCTTGCTCCAGGATTGAGTAACCTGTGTCTGGTGCCATGGGTGGGAGTGCCTTGGGAGTTGTGTCCTGGACTGTCACCAAAATGGGAAAGTTTGGATCCATTATTAAAAAAAAAAAAGGCAGATCAATCAACTTTGGGACATCAGTATAAGCAGAGAATAGCTTAGGGATTGCCTCAGTTGCATGTCTAATGAAAAACATGCTCTAACTAATGTGGGGAAAAGCAAGCAAGAGGTGACTTCTGAAGACTGCAAGATCTGTCTGTGTGAAAGCTTGGAGCATGTGCTAACCCACCACCACACCTGCCTGACCTTCAGGAAAGGGATTTCCTCTCTCTTCACTAACCTGCATGTCTTTCCCTGCACCCTGACGTGTCTGTAGCTGATGGAAAGCAGTAGCTGAGGGAATCAAAATCACTGCTAATACTGTGGTGTAAAGCAGGGAGAAGAGGCAGCAGAAGCTGAAGGTGTAAGAGCTGACAGTGTTGCATTTATGGTTCTTTGGCTGAGGCAGTGTTATGATGTGTGGTAGAAGGGGATGTTCTGGGACACAAAAACAGAGCCCTCCTTGCTTTTCAGAAGGGCAGTGGTGTGAGGTTCCCCAGGGTGTCTTGGGAGGTTTGGCTACCTAGAAGATAGGTTACTTCTCCTGAAAGGAGCCACCTTCATATCGCAGTGAGGGTGGTTCTGTGAAATGGTGCTTCCAGCACACTGGAGTCTTCACCTGGTGCGATCCTAGGAAAGGTTTCTGCATTGCTAGCACAGATGTCTGCTGCACACAGGGCAGGTACCACTACCTGACATAGTTTCTACCACATCCCCTGTGCACTCTTCCACCCATTTCTCACAATTTTTTTTTTAGAAAATAAACCTCTGCTTTTGTTTGCTCTCTGTAGCAGTGTAACTTCTGAACCATTACAGGCTTTGTTACCATCTGTGCTAGCAAGACTGTAGAATGTACTAGACTAGGGGGGAATGTTTGAAAAATAAAAACCTGTAATCCTCTGCTCTGTGTCTCATCCAGTTTGTTCTGTTCTCATGGCAAGGGTCAGCTATTTTTCCTTGCCCTTGTCTTCTTTCCTCTGCCATTCTCACCTGTTAGGGCCACCCTCTCAGTGGAATGCCCCTTAGTTGGCCAGAGGCAGAAGGATTGTGGTGTGACCACCCACAAAGTCTCTGGTGTGCTCTGCAGTGTATAGACCCCCTTGTTACAGCTTGCTGGCAGTGCATGGGGATCCATGGGGTGCCAAGCCCTAAAACTGACCCTGGGGAGTTTTAAATCCTGTAGGATTAGACTAGAGTTGTTTTAGCCCCTTCCTTTCTTGCCTTTCTAGACCTGAGTGCTGAAGGTGACTCTGTTTTGTATAGCTATATTCTAATATCTTTGTTTGGCAGCAGCAGTGGTGGCAGATGAGATGAGAGAAAAACAAGGGAGAAGTGCACATCATGGATTCTACTGGCCAGGTTAAACACACAGAGGGCAAGTTGGGGATGTTCTAACTGCTGAGGTTAAAGACTGATTTGTGAAATTGTGTAAATTATGTGTACAGCCAGAAAAATTTCATTCAAAGCCTTGGATACTCAGTATATTATTTTTTAATGCTATTCTTCACTATAGTTAATGCAAGTAACTAAATAACTCTAAGGGGCTCTTAAGGGTCCTGCTTCAAGATTTAACCCAATTTACAAAAACGGGGAATTAGGAGGAGATCCTTAGGGGAACAGTCTGCCCCTCATCTGTTTTTGGGTACTTCTTGCAGGTACATAATGATGGGTGCTGTTTGAGACACAAAATATCGAAGATTTTGCAGCTGATTGGATCAAAGTGGATGTGTTCAAAACTTGCCACACAACAGGGACCATGCATTTGCCCAGTAGCTATTAGCACTTCTTGTATCTCTGAGCATTGGCTTGTGCCATTTAAGCATTGCCAAGGAGAACAAAATGGGACCTGGGCTTTGGCTCCAGGTTGCTTTTGAAGATGTCTTCAGTAGTCACCAAGCATCCTCCTGTGTCTTGTGGGTTCAATGCATCGTGTTTGCACCTTTCTTGCAGTCTCGGACACCTCCTAGCTCTCCCAGCTTTTCACTGTAAGTATTTTGGCCTGTGGGTAGTTGCCTGCAGAACAGCAGTACATGAAGCCAGTGCAAAAACAGCTTTACTGCTCAGCTGGGTTTCTGGCCAGAGTCCTGCTTTGCCTCCAGCCCCTGCTGGTTGGTGAATACCTGTGTGCCACCAGTGATGAACCCACGTGTGGAAGCACAGCAGGGAAGGCTACTGCCCTATGGCATGTGTCCTTTGTGGTGGAGCAGGTGTGAGGAAGGAGGGCTGGGGCACAGAGATGGTGCCTTCTGAGCTGTCCTCAGCTCATGTACTGTTATTTCCCCTCCATGGTTGTGGTTAGAGCAGCAGGCAGAGGCCTGACTGAATGGATGGGTTGTAGGAGCTGTGGCAGTACCATTGCTGCAGTGTGACTAGGTGGTGTCTGTGGGATAGGACACACCATTCCTCCCACCATTCAGCTTGGGAATGGCTCAGCTGTTACAAAAACAATCTTGGCTGCACCTGCCAGCACTTCTTTCTGCTACAGGCTTTGCAGGAAACTCAGTTACTACTTTGGGCATGTGCCTACATCCTCCCCTTGGTAATCTCCAGTACAGTCACAATGTCCCAGCTCCCATGTGAAGGATATCCTGGAAGGCTCCTGCAGAGGTGAGGCAGTCAGGACTCTGGCACTTCTTCCAGCCACAGAGCAATAGGGAGGAATATCCTGGCCCAACACATGAAGGATGCAGAGGCCACCAGGACAGGGACATAAGTGTTGAAATTGCCAGACTTGTGGCATGCTCTGTGTGACTGCCTGCAGTCTCTCCTGGCCTTGCCTGCAGCTCTTCTTGTTTCTGGTCAGGGTTGAGAGAGCATGGAGCCCTTCATCTTACTGGTGTGGCTGGTATTTGTCTGTGAGCTGGAGTGAGTGGCAGCTGCCCCAGCCCTTAGTGCAGGTGTAGAGATGAGGTAAAAGGAGCCAGCCTCACATCACCTGGGACAGGCAGCCCCTCATGCCCAGCCAGAGTCCTGCTGTCACTGCCTTGTCCCTTTCCTGGCCAGCACTGGGTGTGGTGGGAGGTGAGGATGCTGCCTCTGGCAGCAGGCTGGGAGCCACCCCAGGCTGCCCAGCACTGCAGGTGCACTGCCAGCTTCAGGAGCAGTGAACCCTGTGGGGAACTGGCTGCTGTGGTTTGTCCCAGCCCTGCAGGGGATAGAGCTGCTGTTGCAGGAACAGCAGGGAGACTGGCAAACTGGCTGGCAGGCAGCTGGGCTGTTATGGTTAACCAACGCTACCCCTGACAGTGAGCAGTACACCCAGCTCCCTGATCCTGCCCAGCCCTCACTGGGGCTAAGTGATAGTACAGCAGGCAGTCTGAGCACTGCCTAGCCAAGCCTGGTGGCAACTGTCCCAGCATCAGTACTGACTCAGCTGGTACTACCCAGCACCAGTTGTCCTGGCATTTTACTGCCCAGGCACCAGCTTGGCCCAGTACAAGCTGGCCTAGTCCCAGCAGGGGGAAAGCACCAGCAGCATGGATCAGGAAAAAGTTGGTCCTGGCTCCTGGCCTTGCTTGGGAGCGTGAGCAAAATACTTCTTCAGCTGCAGAAGCAGCCCACACCTTGGCCACCTGTGACCAGGTACCAGCCAGCTCCTTCCTTTGACATACTCCACTTCTCCTTGCTGGAACGCCACAGCCCCTTGAAAAACTTCCCTCTTTTCCTATCAAACACGCAGTGCTGCAGTAGTTGCTTATCTGAGCATGGCAAGAGGACATAGCTGAGCTGAACAGGATAGGTGTAGCCTCACTGACCGGCTGCTGGCCATGGACCAGAGCTGTCAGTGCATGATGTTTGGTTTCCTGGCACTTGGGCCATCTCAGGGCTGTGGTCAGCCAGGCATTGCTGTCCTGCCTTCACAGCAACCATGCAAGTTTGGATCTACTTCCCAACATCTGGCAGAAATAAAGCACACATCCATGTCAAACATAATATATTTATAGCAAAAATAGGCTTTTTCTGTAGCTTCCATACACAAGGTTTTCTCCCCGTATATTTACGCAGTAAACAGGTCGACTGAAGCAGCGTGCGCTGGCGACTCAACAGCTGCCCTTGCTTCAGGCTCCCACTTACAACGGGTGGCTTCATTCCCCTTTTGTGGCTGCTCTCTGGAGCCTGCACTGGTGCCCTGGTACCTCTCCAGCCAGGGGTTGTGGCACAGGCAGGGAGCAGCCCAGGGAGATGGGGAAGTGGTGGTGTAGCCCCCCAGGCAGAGGGCAAGGCTGGTGGACAGGCTGCCTCTGTTCAAATGGGGCAGTCCCAGGAGTGCCCCCAATCCACATTCAAGAAGAAGCTTCCTGTAGCTTACCTGTGCTGACCACAGGCTGCTCCACCATGCTGTTAAGCAAGTGACTGGGCACAGGACCTCAGGCCTTTCATGGTGGTAAGAATATACAAATCACATTAACTCAAACACATTAACAAGCCTCCCTTGTTCCTCCTGCCTCTCTGCTTATGGAAAGCAGAGGAGGGGCTTAGGACTGCCAAAGTCCCCAGCAGAAACCTCAAGTGCCTGAACACTGTCAAAGACCTCATCCCGCTGTCGGAGAAAGCAAAGCACAAGGATGCTCTGCCAGCAAGAGCTTCACAGTTTGGAGTTTGCTGGGTCATCTCTTGTCCATCCCACAAGGGTTTGGCACACAGACCTAGAGGACATAACACACAGGCAACAAGTGCATCCCCTTGCTGTCCTGGGGAAGGGCCCTTGCTAGGAGCCAGAGCTTCTTGCTGCCTAACCCTGCAACTCAGAACATTGCAACACTCCCACACGCTGCCCGCACTGTTCCCAAGTGAGAGACACCACCCCGAGGAGGACAGCTGCCCAAGGGTGGCTTTGCAAGCATAGCAGCCACTGCAGTACAGGGAAGGAAGCCAGTTCTTTCTGCCCTCCCTGTGCCACCGAGGCTCCCACAGCACCCAGGCAAGGAGCATCCCTCTAATCCCCTCCCACTTCCCTCTCCCCCATGTTTTTGGCAGTCCTCCTTGGACACGTTCAAGTCTCCAGCATCTCAGCAGCACGGATTTGCCTCACAGTTTGGTAATTGCACGTAACAGGGCCACTCAGTGACCCCCACAAGGCGGGGGGGAACCAACAAAAAGGAACAATACAGTCAAGTAAACTAAATCAAGAAATCCCTCGCCGTCGGTCCCAGCATGACGGGTCCCACTTGAGTTCAGGGAAACAGGAGGCTGCCCCACCCTGCTGCAGCACAGCTCCCACCATCTAGGAGATCATGTACTGGGTGATGGCCTGCAACGCATACAGCAGCTCCGCCTGCATCCGGGCTTCCAGGATGAGCAGGTTCACGTGGACCTGGGGGAACAGCAAGAGAGGCTCAGGCAGCCGAAGTGTGCTGTGCTCAGCGGTGCAAGCAACTGCCCACCTGGGCAAGTCTGTTGTCATCAAAACGCCATCAATTTTTCCAGCTCAGGCAGCTCCCCTTTTCCCCTCCTCCCAGCCCTGTAGGCTGTGGCTGCTTCCCAGAGCTTCGTGCCAGGGAGTCCCCTGCACACTTGGCAGCAGCATTCCAGGCTGGCAGCAGCACAGTCCCTTGACAGCCCAGCAGCCGCTCCTGTGAGTTACAGCTTGACAGAGGGCTCGCCAGGAAGCACTCACCACTGGGGTGATGACCTTGCTGGAGCTGCCTGTGCTGCTGGTGCCCCTGGTCTCATCACAGTGGGCAGCCCCATGCCACACTAAGCCAAACTCCTCACAAACAGCCAGTTTTCTTTCCCCCTCACCTGTCTCAGACTGATTTGGCGGCTCAAACGTCTCCCATGCAACCCCCAAAGCATCCCAGCGTGCAGCCCCTGCCCACTTCCAGCACCACCAGAGCCAGGGGCCAGCTATCCCACCTTTTCACTGTGCTTGAACTGCTTCCAGAACCTGTCAAACATTTCTGAGTTTGTCTTCTCTGGGTAGCAGGTTACAGTTTTAATGTAAACTTTAAGTATTCGCTCCAGGAGCTGATTCACTTCTGCATAGTCATAATCATCGTACCTGTGGGGAGCACAGGGGCGAGTCACTGCCAGCACCTTGCCTGTGGTCTGCCTGGGGCATGGCACAGCCACAGGGCAGGGGGGCACATGGCAACAGCCACCAGGCATTGAAACCCTGTCCCCAAAGCCCCCTGCCCTGGCCAGAGCAGTTCAGTATCTCTTCCCTGCCTGTCTCAACATCCAGGCAGGTGATTCACCTCTCTCCCTTCTCCATGCTCATCTGCATGACAGACTGAGTGCCCTACCCTCCTTCCCACCTGGGTCAGCTGAGTTTTCTCCCTTGGACTGTGAGGTTGGTTTCCCTACCTAATGCCAAACATGCAGTGGATGTAGTTCCAGATGCCCCGCTTGAAAACAGAGGGCTCACAGCCCTGCCGCTTGGCCATGGCACTGCTTTGCAGACCATCCACCATCCTAAACTTCTCATCCAGGAGATGTCCAATGTCAGAGTAGAGCCGGTTGACCAGTGAGAAGCCATGGTCTTCCCAAGAGTAATCCTGTTGAGCATAGCAAGATAATTTTGCAATTGCAAAAAGGAGCTTGGAGTATGTTCCCAGGAAGAAGGGCTGGAGACCTCGGGAAGCAGAAGAATTCAGTGAATATACTCTGGAGGTGGCTCTGCCCAAACCACAACATCCCTTATCAAGCAGCTTTTGAATGATTTTGACCCTTGACTCCATGAGGGCCACGTGAAAAAAATCATCAACCCTTGGGGACAGAAGTCACCTCCCTCTTCCCAACCCTAGTGGGGTAAGGCCAGTCTGCATGGGCAACTCTGCCACTGTTTGCTGCTCCATGAGGAATGGGGAGGGGAGCAGGAGTCTTACCTGGACTCTGAATACCTGCGTCTGATCCTCATCGCGCCGGGCAAAATCTTGGTATCCAAAGTCAGGGTCCTGCATGTAGCATGCAAGGTTGGTAGCACCGGTGACTTCTCCATCAGTATCTGCAAGAGGGGAGAGCCCTGCAAACAGGTCAGAGCAGTGCTCAGCTGCCCTGTTCCCAGCCACATCAGGCATTGAAAGCCAGCCCTTGCTCTGCCCTACATGCATCCCACGAGCCCCTCTGAACCACACATCATGGAAAATGTAAGGCATAGAGGAGCAACACCCAGGTGTGCCATATGAACTCCCACCCTGTACACCCACCTCTGCTCCCTGCCCCTCACCTTCCTCTCGGTCCTGCTGCAGCAGCCTCATCTCGTCCCTGCCCTCAGTCTCCACATGGATCCGCTGCATGCGCTCCCGGAGGGAATCCAGCTCCATGCAGGAGTCCAGGGACTGCACAGACACAGGCTTGGGGGTGAGGGCAGTGTCCCAGCAGCCTCCCCCCGTCCCCTGCAGACCCGCCCTCAGGGGCTCACCCGCTTGCGGTTGATCCGCAGCAGCTCCTGGCTGTAACTGTTGCCGGCAGTGGCCTCGCAGAAGCACTGGTTCCCAAGTGACAGTGGCTTCAGTGAGCCTCGGCCCCCCAGCCCCTCATCCTGCTCGCAGCCACAGCCGAAGACAAAGCTGGCAAGCGCGTGGCAGTGTGCCAGGAGGACGACGGCGTGCACCAGCTCCGCCAGTGACCAGCTCCACTCGCTGATCTTCAACAGCTTCTGCAGAACATGGACACACCAGCAATGTGACACAGGCAGGAAGGCAGGGTGCTGGCAGCCCCAAGGGACACTGCTGTCCCCACTGCCATCCTGGTCCCTGGCTGATAGCCCTTTCCAGTACCTCAATGTGCTCCTTGGTGATGAGCCATGGCCGGTGTGCCAAGATCTTGTTGATCTCGTTGAGGTTGCGGAGTTTGGGGGGGATGAATTCGAGGCCGCGCAGCCACTGGGGGTCACCCCCTGCCCGCAGGAACTGCAGCACGTGCAGGTTCACCAGGTACCGGCACTGGTGCCGGGCTGCTGCCTGCAAGAGCAGCACGTCAGCATCCGTGTCTGCCCCAGCAGGACAGGCATCCCACACCCACCTCTCGCTCAGCCTCCAGGAGACCATGATTCTGGCCCCTGATGAGAAGCCCATGGTGCAGGCAATCTACTGGAGGTTAAGGAGAACCTCACAGGGCTGAGCAGAGCCCCCTGTTCCCTTGGGCAACTCCCAGCAGGGCTCACCATGATGGCGATGTAGTGCCGGCAGTCAAAGGGCAGGGGGCCATCCATGTGCATCAGGTAGTGCTGCGTCTTGAGGAAGCTGTCAAGGTACTGTGGGTGGTAGCCCATCTGCTGGGTCACCGCCTCCAGCCGCCCTCGGCTTGCCAGCACCTTCACAAAGAGGAACTGGGGGCACTCGGGGTCACTGCTGGACATCTTCACTACCTGCAGGAAACACGCTCTGCTTAGCTCTTCCCAGAGCAACCCCCACTGCAGCAGCACACCTCAGCCAAGCTCAGGCTCTGCAAGGGGCAGAGAGCCCTCTCCCAGCTTGGTGCTGCCAGAGGGACACTCATGGCTATCAGGCAGAGCATTGCTCAGTGCCACACGTAGCGGGAGGACAGGCAGCAAGACACACAGGTTGGTCTCTGTCTGGCAGAAGGCTCTTCATGGTGAGTGAAAGCAGAGGGCAAACCAGGAATGATGTTTCTTGTACTGGTGCAAGGCCAAATCAGGAAAAACATGACACAAAATACATTCCAGAATGGAGCAGCCCATCTGCAGCACAGAGCCCTCCTGCTCAGTACCAAGATGAGAGAGAGCTGTGGAAACAGCAGAGGGGCTCCCAGGCTCCTGCCCTGGCAGGCCAAGAGGCAAACTCCATCCTGGTACCTTCCATGTGACAGCACACAGAAGAGCTCCCCACATATTGCCCAAGCAGACAGCATGGGAGTGGGTCCTGCAGCACAGAGCACAGCTGTTACTGGATGTGCCCACCAGAGAAAACACAGATGGGCAACTCAGCAAGGGTGGCCCAGACACCCCCAGCAATGCCCATGCCCTCCTGAGTGGCTAGTGGGAACAGAGGGCAGGGATGTTGGAAAGATGCCCAGGCAGCTGCAGTGCTACGACGACCCTGTTGCCACAATTCCCACCTGGCAGGATGGTCTGCACCTGCAGCCTGCCCACCCCAAGGTACAGGTACAGCAGGTGCTAACCCTTGTCACACAGAAAGTCACAGCTCCTGCTCACATGTGGGAGCCCAGGCAGCACCCTTGGATGCAAAGGATGCATCTCTTCTCCCAGGCTTGAACTGAAATCTCTCCTGGGGAATTCTGGCCCTGCTGACACCACTGCCTTGTTCCTTCCATGTGTCTCTCCAGTGCAGTCACCCAAAGGCTGGTGACTGGACCATGGCAACAATGGTGGCATAGCAGAAACCAGGAGCACTTCTGCAAACCACCAAAGCTACAGGGTGCATGGCAGAGCACCCAGGGGTGAGGGTTAGACAGAGCAGGGGAGAGCTGTGTGGCAGCACAAAGCAGTTGCACCCACACAGGCAGTGCAGGAAGCAGCCCGGGCTATTTTCCACCATGCTGCACTTCTGGCGAAAACACCATCGCTCAAGTGTCAAGAGATTTACTTGATGACATTTGGAGTGTCCTCTTCACTTCCTCTGGTAAAAGGGGTCCACAAAACCCCAAAACTCAAATTCAAATTGAAAGAGATGAAAAGTACTAGCTTCTCTGATTGACAGGAGAAGATGAAAACCAGAAGTGACCTGCAAAAGCCCCCTACAAAGTCCCTCTGCCTGGGAAAATTAGATGCCACAAGGACATCCAAGGGGCTACAGCCACTGGTATTCTCCTCCTGGAGGGCTGAGGTGGAGGAGCTAGGGGCCCTTTCACTGCCCCCAGGGAAAGGTGGTCCCCAGTAAGGAGCTGAGTAACCAGCCCATGGCTCAGCCTCTGGTGCTGCCAGCTCTGCTCACCTGCTTGTCCAGGTGATGATGGAGCAAGCAACCAGGCAGATAGGTCTTGGTAGGAGATGGTGAAGGAAGTGGGGGGGATGAAGGTGAAGAAGAGCCACCTCCTTGGCTCTCAGCCAGGCTGAACTGCCCACTCCCAAAGGCACCAGCTCAGCCCAGGGTGTCTCCTACCGGCACCACCTGCCACATTCCCTCGGTTCTGCCTCCCCAGCCTCTCGCATTGGCCCCAGTGCCAGCTTTCTCATCCTCCCCGGCCACTGCCCTCCTCCTCCTCCCCTGCATCCACTCGCACTCCTGGGCTGTGGGAGCATCGCCTCCCTCCCAAGGGGAATCTTTTTGTGTCCGAGCCTCCTGAACTCTAACAGGCACCTCAACTGCGTTCCCACCACCAACCTCGCCCCCTCTCCGCCCGGCGGAGCCGCCGGAGGAGCGGTGCCCCAGCGCTCCCGGCCGGCAGCCGTGAACACATAAAGAAGGCAGGAGGCTGAAGGAGCCCGGACAGCGCCGGGATGTGCAGGAGAGGGGCCAGCGGATCCCGCCGCGCTCCCCGCCCGGCCGGGGCTCATCCCTTCGCCCGGTGAGAGCGCGGCTCCGTCGGTACCGGCGGCTCCTCCGGTAACGTTCGCTGGGGACGGTGCCACGGCAGCACCTCTCGCCCGGCGCTTGTGCCTGGGTATTCGAGGACGGGGAAGTACGAGCGCCCGCAGCAGAGGCCCCTACGGCGGTGCGGGCGGCCGGTACCCGGGCCGGTACCCGGGCCCATTGTGCGGGCGGCGGCGGCGGCAGCGCCCCCGGTGAACGGCGCGGGCAGTGCAGGCGGAGAGAGAAAAACAAGTTTGATTGGCAGTGATGGAGCCACGGCGCCTCCCGCATCCCGCACAAAGGGGACGCGGACAGCACCGCCGCACCGGCACCGGGAGCAGCACCAGGACCAAGACCAAGCCCAAGCCGCCGGGCGCGGCATGGTGACAGCATAGCCTCGCCGGCCCCGCGCACCACTGGGAATGCCCCGGGAATGCCCCGGGAATGCCCCGGCCTGCTGGTGCTGCAGCCGTGCCGGCCCGGGGACGGCGAGCAGGGCGAATCCCGGTGCTCCTGTAAGGGCTCCGGTGGTGGCGACGGGGCGGGTCCTACCTGCCCCGGCAGCCGCTGGCATCGGCTTCCTCGGGGGTGCTCCACGCTCTGGGGACACACGATCATGGTGAGCCCGTGCCGTGCCGTGCCGAGCCGAGCCGAGCCGAGCGCAGAGCCGGTGAGCGGCGCCGGTGCCCCCGCCCGGTGCGGCCGCCGGCAGCGCAGAGCCGGCAGCGCAGAGCCGGCACCGCGGCAGGCACGGGGCGGGGCCCGCCTGCGCCAATCGCCGCCGCCAGGGGCGGCCGCCGCCGCACCACGTGGGCAGGGCTGGAAAGTTACCGGTGCCGGGCGCGCAGGCCCCGCCCCCGCCCGGGGTGGACGGAGCCCGGGCTGCCCCCCCGCTGGGGGGCGCTGCCGCCTGTCCTGGGCACCTCGGGACGCGGAAGGGAACAAGGCCGGGGTGCGCTGTCCTGGGCCCGGCTATGCCAGGGCCCGGCTCTGCCAGTGCCCAGGTGTGCCAGGGCCTGGCTGTGCCAGGGTCCAGCTGTGCCAGGGCCAGCTTGTCTCAGGACCTGGTTGTGCCAGGGCCCAGCTGTCCCAGGGTCCTGCTGTGCCAGTGTCTGGCTGTCTGAGGGTCCCACTGTGCCATTCTTCTCCCAAGCAAACAGTGATAGGATGGGGGGTGTGGTCTTATGTCCTTCTGCCAGGGGAGGTTGAGGTTGGACATCAGGAGGAATTTCTTTCCCAGAAAGGGTGATCAGACACTGGATTAGACTGCCCAGGTAGGTAGTGGAGTCACTGTCCCTGGAGGTCTTTAAGGAAAGACTGGAGATGGCACTCAGTGCTGTGGTCTGGTTGACATGGTAGTATTTGGACAGAGGTTGGACTCTATGATCTCCTGTCTTCTCCAACATAATTGAATCTAGAATTCTGTGAGAGCAGCTGCAAAGGGCTGCAGTCAGTGTTGGCCAGAAAGGTCTGGTCATCTGCAGGGACAGCAGCAATGGCTGGGGCTTCAGGTAGCCCCAGAAGTGTTTGGAGAGCCCAGAGCAGAGCCCACTGCCCAGTGAGATCATAGCACATGCCCGAGTGCACAGGGAGCCCTGTGGAACAGCCAGGAGAAGACTCATCCATGTTTGATGTTGATTGATGAACATGCTGCCATTGTGAGCCTGCCTGAGGCAGTCCTATTGTCCCTGCCCTGAGCAGGGCTAGGACAGTAGGATGGCCCCTGCCTCACTATGTGTAAGAGGTCAGAGGTGTTCAGGAGTTGAGGCTCCACTGGTGCCTTCCCCAGACCCCACAGGATGGGCCTGGGCAAACCCCTGATGGGCAGATCTTTACTGCCACTGGAAACTGAGGACACAGGTGAAGGAGCAGTGAGGCCTTGGGGGAACTGCCAGGATGATACAGTGGCTTGCTGTCTGAGCCAGCATGGGCAGGACACAGGAACAACCACAAAACCATGGATGAAAGCCAAAGAGGAAATTTATTTTCGTTACCTCACCGACTGGAGGATCCCCCAAGCAGCACCCAGGCAGAGGCACATAAAGCAGGGATGCAGGCACTGTGGATCTTGGTCCACCCTAGAGGATCACTAAACCTGCTGTTTTTGCCTGTTTATCAAGGATTTCTGCAGTTGTGGTTTACCACTGTGATTTGATCTTTCCCACAGCAGGCCAGGAATCTAAAGCATGTTAAATAAGGTGCCACTAAGTCTATCACAGGCCTGTGTTATCTAAACACAGAATTCTACTTACTGAGCACACAAAACTAAACAACAACGGGTATGATATATGTGTTTTTCTACATCAGCTGCAAGGGACTTGAGCATGTTTACAATCTTTCTTGCCTTTCTTTTCTTATTTTTCTACACTTGGCCCCCCTAGAACTCCTCATTCTGTGTGTCCCCATCAGTTGGCCTGCTCAGCTGCAGCTGCCCACTCATCAGGACATGTCCCTGGGTGTGCTTGTGGGCACCTCGGAACAGGGAGGGGCTGGAAGGAAGCAAAGCCAGGATCCAGAATATTTGGCAGAGGCATGGCAGGAGCAGGGAGCAATAAGGTTTGGGCAGCAAAGCTGCAGACAATGAGGGATGCAGGGGTGCAGGAGTGTGTCACACTCTCCCATAGCTGTTCTGGTAGGGGCTGTGCTCGCTGGGGGTGGCTGGGGGCCCAGGAATTGGAGGTGGTGCATGGTTGCTGCTGTCCCAGAGGGGCTCGTGGCTGTCCTTGGGTGGCAGCTCAGTCACATAGCAGATGTTCTCGCTGTAGTTGGGCTTGAAGCTCTCCACGACATCTTTGGGGACTCCAGCCCATTCCTCCAGGGAGCAGAGCAGGGTGAGAGGAGACGCCACCCAGCCCAGCCCCAACCCCACACAGCAGGGGTGAGCCCAGGGCAGGGCTGCCTGCACCACCTTACCTGGAAATTGCCGTTGTGAGTGATGAACAGCTCATCAAAATTCTTGCTAGGGTTGGGAATTTGGGGCATCAGGATGACCCATACTCTGTGCAGGAGAGGTGTGTTACAGGGGAAGGGCCCCAGGGCTGCTGTCCCAAATCAGCTCCCCACACTCACCTTTCCATGCGCACCAGCAGGATGACAAGGATCAGCAGGAACAGGCAGGAGGCAATGGGGACCAAGACTGTGCGGATCCCAAACGAGTACAGCTGTTCCTCCACCGTGCCTGGAAAGAGCAGGGGTGGCACTGATCCCCAGACAGCACACCACCCTGGCACTGGGGTGGGCCTGCAGGTGGCCCTTCCTGAGTGGTCGTGGCACTGCTCATGTCAGGGCTCAGCTGGGAACAGAGGATGGAGAAGGGGCCTGTCCCCAAGCCCTACCATCCTATCACCATAACTAGCTGGTGACCCTGTCCTGGCCCAGCAATGTGCTCCAGTGCTAAGAAGCCCCAGCAAAAGTCAGCAGGTCCCACTGGTGGCGTGTGTTTTGCTTCCAGAAGTACAAAGGATGCTGCTGCTGGCACCCCACATGCCCAGATGGGTCTTGACCCTACAGCTGCTGCCTCAGGCCATTCTGTACTTTCTTGGCTGTCTCTCGCCTGCTGAGCTCTGCCATGCTCCAGTCCATCCTGTCCCACTGCAGCCCTCAGAACATACCTTTACTGGTGGAGTTGCTGCCCCAGATGACAGGAAGGCTCCACTCGCTCCAGAACTGGGTTCTGCCACAGTATTTGTTGATCTTGCTGCGCACGTAGAAAGTGTAGGACTTCTCATAGTCCACACTGGGTAAGGAGAAGACATCTCCATTCACTGAGAGCTCCTGGAGAGACACGGACATGAGCCCTGTGCTGCTGGCTGGGACCACCTTGGAGACTGGTGCACAGCTCACCCCCAGGCACAGCCACAAGGGTGGTGTGCCCAGGGCTCTCACCGTCCAGCTGGTGTCCTTGTTGCTCTTGTACTTGACAGCATGCTCCAGGCACCTGCCTCTGGGGTATGGGGAGGCCCAGGTCAGCTGCAGCTGATTGTTGCTCATGTTGCGGAGGGTCAGGTTGACAGGTGCCGCTGGTTTCACTGCAAGAGACAGGTAATGCCCAGTGAGGGCTGGCCCCATGCATGCCCCAGTGGCCCTCCTGCCAGCTAGGAGCTCACAGGAGAGCTTTGAGAACCCACAGCGCTGCAGAGGAGAGGGAGGTCCCCAGGCACTCCATACCCAGGTCCTGCAGCTCCATGCGCTTGCTGGGGATCTTGCTGCCAACGCTGGCATTGATGAGAACATGGAAAGGCTGGAACTGGATGAGCTCGTTCTGCTCAAAGTAGCAGCCGATCCTGACACCCTGGTCCTGCAGGTAGCGCTTGCACTCCACCACCTTGTCAGACGCGTTCTTGTACCTGTGCCACAGTGGGTTACCAGGACTCTCCAAGGCCTCACATAGCCCAGCCCTCACCAGGACTCCTCTCCCCAGCACATCCCTGTTGCATTTTAAGGCTATAAGAGCAGCGAAAAGGATAATGCAGCATAGTTCCTTGTGTAATGGAGAAGCAAGAAAGGAGAGCTTTATTCAAATAAACACTACACATATATAAAGGGTAGCTCGTGCAAAACAGAATAGAAAAGACTCATTGGTCCAAGAAGGCAACACCTCCTCAAAAACATACTTTTGCAAAACATCACGTCTCTCACTCACCCTGCAGTAATCATTGTTATAATTTCTCAACCTTGTAAAGGCCTGAGAAAGGCAAGGCCTCAAGGCTGCTTTTTCCCTGGTTCCCAGCAGCATCCAACGACATGTCCCCCTTTCCAAAAAATATTTTTAAAAAATTGAAAAAAATATGTATCTGTGCTTCCCAGCAGGGCTCTTTGCTAGGGAGGACAAACACATACAGGAGACATGAGGATACTAGCCTGGGAAGGCTCCAAATTTTTTGACCTTCTTTGCAAAAAATCAATCACCAAAGCACTATTTCTAATACAATAACAAAATCTGCAATAGTTCCCCGGAAGTAAAATACATCACCAGTCTAATACATTTTAAAAATTTTGGCAAAAACTTCTCATGGAGTTTAAAACACTTAACTAAAATCCACCACCAGTCTAATACATTGTAAAACTCTGGCTAAAAACTTAAGAAAAGGTAATACAATTCCTCAAAACTAAAATCCAAAATTTGTCCATTGATTTCAATAAAATCCATTATATATAAAGGGTAGTTTGTGCAAAAAAGAATAGAAAAGACTCATTGGTCCAAGAAGGCAACACCTCCTCAAAAACATGCTTTTGCAAAATGTCACGTCTCTCACGCACCCTGCAGGTGCATAATCATTGTTATAATTTCTTGACCTTGTAAAGGCCTGAGAAAGGCAAGGCCTCAAGGCTGCTTTTTCCCTGGTTCCCAGCAGCATCCAACGACATCCCATGCCGCTTGCTCTGGAGACAGAGCCTGCCCCACCCTGGGCTTGGAGAGGAGGAGCAGCCTGATGCCAGGACCAGCAAGGCTGGCAGGAGCCCCCCTGCACAGGGACCCACTGCTGGACACTCTGCCGTAGGACTGGCCATGGGGCAGGGGCACGTACCAGTAGAAGAGGGAGTAGTTGACGGTGGGCATCTCTCTGTTCCCCCACACGCAGGTCATGTACTCCTCGTTGAAGAGAACACACTCCACCCCTGCAAGCAACAGACACTGCTGGGCATGGCAGTGCTGGGTGGCTGTGCCAGGGCCCAGGGGTGTTGTAATTTGATAAAATGAGATAAAAGGAATGAATGAACTTACCTTACCCATCTTCTTCTGCTCCCCTGTTTCCCTGTCCCTGTGACCTGCCTGTCTCCTGTTCTTTTTCCTGTCCCGTGACCCATCCCCTGTCCCCATTAAGATAAAGACACAGTGTATCCAGCACAGTGGTGCACAGAAGAGGCATGGCACATGCCAGATCCCTGCGTATCCCTATGAGCCTCCCTCCGTGTGAACCAAATAAACTCATCAGCCAGCACTGCGGGGGCAGGAGAAAGCCAGAGTCCAGCCTTCCTGGGCTGTAATGTAACACAACGGAGCAAACAGGCTGTTTCTACACGTGGAGATGAAGGGCACCTTCCCACCAGCCCAGGAGGTCCAGAGACACAGAGGGGCTTTTTCCACAGAAAGCTGTTGTTTTACTGATAGCCAGACAAGGAGTGGATTTTTTCTCAGAAAATAGTGGCTGGGATGAGAGTGCCAGGTGGAAAGAAAAGCCTGTTTCCTGTCCCCTTCCTGTGCACAGCACTACTGAGGTGACCAGGAAGGAAAGGGCAGCTGGTGCAGATCCACTGACCGCCCTGGCCAGCACCCACACGTGTACAGACCAACAGGATGTGCCTAGTAGAGTGGTGGGGCAGGAGTGCTACAGGGCTAGTAGCCAGGGGGCTGCTGGGGTCACAAATGCTCCAGCACTGCAGTGGGCCCAAGGACACCCCCCAACAGGGCTGCCTGGTATAGCCTGACCCTCCTGGCAGCCCCAGTGCAAGGGGCCATAAAGGTGCCACAGGTCCTGGACACATCAGGGGTTGCAGGGTCCCCGGTGTGTGCCACGACAGCGCGCCAGCCCACACAGCCCCACATCCTGTCCTCACCCGCCATCACCGGGAGCTCCATTCCCCAGCCCCAACCACAAAAGGGGCCAGTGGCCTTCCCGTGTGCCCCCTTACCTGGGTGGCTGTGGACAGCAGCAGGGTGGGGACCTGGCCCCCAGAGCAAGAGGAGGACGGGCACAAGGAAGGTGCCAGGAGCTGCCATGGGGGCTGCTGACCGGGGACGCGTGTGAAGAGGCTCAGCCAGGGCTGCGGGCTTCCGCAGCGCACTGCTTCCTGCCCCACGGCACCGCCTGCACCGGGGGCCTCCCCACGCGCTGCCCCACGGGCCAGCCTATGGGGACCGTGGCTCACTCCAGTGGGGCCCCACAGCTCAACCCACTGGGACCCCATGGCTCATCCCAGTGGAACTCCATGGCTCATCCCACCAGGATACCACAGCTAACCCACTGGGACCCCACAGCGCATTCCACTGGCAACCCACGGCTCGTCCCACCGGGACTGTATTACTCTTGTCAGTTCCCAGCCTCACATCTCTTGGACACCCCAATTAATCCTGCCGGGTTCCCATGGCTCATGCTGTAGGGATCACCGCCACTGCGCAGCCCCCAGAGCATGGCTGGAATGGGGATCACAACGCCCAGCCCGCCTGGATCACAGGGAGCATCCCTGGGGGTACTGAGGCAGTCGGAGGGAGCGGCTGCAGGGATAAAGTCACAGCGGGACTTTGTGCGTGTGACACACGCCGGTGTCGGCGGGGGCTGTTGCCGGTGCGGTGATGGCCGCACCGGCGGTGTTGGTGGCCGGGGTCCTGGGGGTGCCCCGGTATCGAGGCCGGGGGGCGAGTGGGGTGGCGGGCGTGTCGCGTGATCCTGTCCGGACACGCCACCGGCGCGGTGCTTCCGCCGGGGGGCGCGCGCGCGCGCCTCGGGTTGCCCCTTCCCTCTTCGGCACTTTTCGGCTTCGCTCGGCACAGGCTCGGGCCCTCCCGGCACTCTGCTCTTTTTGTCCTCGCTCGTCCCTGCTTCGGGGACGCTCGGCTCTCTCCGACTACTCTCGGATCTCTCCGGCTACGGTCAGTAATCTTCGTCTTTCCTCGCTGCACTCACAGCAGTACTCGGGCCTCTCCGTCAATTTACGGCACTCTTCGTCAACACTCGGCCCTCTCCGGCGACGCTCGGGACTCTCCGTGTTCGTTCGGCCCGGCTTCGGCACCGCCCACCTGCACCGGCGCAGCTCGCAGCGCGCAGGCGCGGGCGGCCCCGGCGGCCCTTGTTGTGGCCCGGCCGCCCCCGCCCGGCCGGCCCGCCATGGCGGCCTTCGGCGTCCTCAGCTACGAGCACCGCCCGCTCAAGCGCCCGCGCCTCGGCCCGCCCGATGTGTACCCGCAGGACCCCAAGCAGAAGGAGGTGTGGGGGTCGGGCGTATTGGGGGGACCGGGGGTGCAGCACCGCTGTGTCGGGGCCGGACCTGAGGAAACGCCGGGTTAGCGGCGCGAGTGCCGGGAGCTGGGCGAGGGGCCCCGTCCTGCCGGGTCTCCGGGGGTTGGGGGCGCTGGCCAGGCCAGGGGAGCCGCGGTCCCCGTGTCGCAGCACTGCCGTGGTGGCGAGGGCTGGGGCAGGTCGGGGGAGCAGCCGGGCCTCCTCTTGTTCAGCCACCGCGGTGGGGTCAGAGGCTGCGGCGGTGGGCGCGGAGGGGCCGTGCCGGGCCCTGCTGACCGTCCTTCCCCCGCAGGATGAGCTGACCGCGCTGAATGTCAAGCAGGGCTTCAATAACCAGCCGGCGGTCTCTGGGGACGAGCACGGCAGTGCCAAAAATGTCAATTTCAACCCGGCGAAGGTGAGAGACGTCACGACGGTCGAGGGGCTGGTTTGGCAGGGCAGCCAAACCTTGGATCCTTGACAGTACTGGGTCTCGTTCCTTCCCTTCGTCGAGAGCTAGGAGATCTTTCCCTTTTGTATGGGTATTTTAAGACTTGACCCTCTGTTTCAGTAGAACCAAGTTCTCCTATCGTTTAGAACTGTGTCCTGACTCTGAGAGAGTGGGTTCTTGTCTGTCTCAGTGCGTCCTAGGGGCAGGTCTGTGTCTGCAGTTTTCGTTAAGCCAGTATCTAGGACTCCTAAAATTCTGCAATTAAAGCACAAGGCTATTACAGTAGGAAAGGGAAACTCCTTATTGGTTTGGTTACATTACAGCCATGGTAAAAGGAAAGTACAATTTCTTGAAGCGTCGGGAAGTTTAAAAATGGGAGTTATATAATAGGCTTCAGCTCCATTTTTCCAGTCTCCGAAATCATGATGTTGACTTCCTGACAAAACAAGTGGTAGTGGCCTGGGTTGGAATGCAATCAATAAGCACAGGATATTTGTTTTTCTTGGCTGACTTCTGTCTGAGAAGCCTTCTGTCTGGTTTGACAAGTATTTTTAAAGGGTTGTGTCCATCTCAACTTGAGTCCTTACTTGACTATTATATGAGTTGTCTGAGTGCATTCATCTCTGCAAGTAATAACCAAGGAGTTTTTGGCAGTTATTTTGTGTTTCAATAGTTGATACTGGTGAGACTTCTCATAGGAATGGTAAATGATGTTTTAAGCTCACTCATCAGGTCTTTGACCTCTGAAATGTAATTGAACCTTTTTTTTTTTTTTTTTTTTCTCCTCCAGATCAGCTCAAATTTTAGCAGTATTATTGCAGAAAAGCTGCGGTGCAACACCCTGCCTGACACGGGGAGACGGAAACCCCAGGTCAATCAGAAGGATAACTTTTGGCTGGTGACAGCACGTTCCCAGAGTGCCATAAACAACTGGTTCACAGATCTGGCTGGAACTAAGCCCCTCACTCATCTTGCTAAGAAGGTATGTTACAGGAGAGGCAGCCTGACAGGGCAGAGAATTTAATCTGTGCTTGTTTCTGTAGGTTTTCTGAAGGTCTTTACTGTTGGAAGAAGTTTCTTATCTATGCATCTTGTTAAGCTTTCAGCTTGAGGAGTGGATGTAGGATTTGTAGGATTTGCCCTGACTGTAGTCATCAACACATTGAGAACTGGTCTCTTGTCTGTTATTTATATGTGTGTTCAGCTTTGCCTTTTGGCTTGTAGGACACAACTGATTTATTTTAAGGTTCTGTTCTTTTTCAGAAGAGCTGCCACTGTTGCTTTTGGTCCATTGTTTAGATTAGGACATTTCTGTTGTGGGAGGTTTCTCAAGTTCTCAAAAGTCAGAGTGAGAATTACTGAAAATAAACATCTAAATGACTTCCCAGACTTCTGTTGCAATGAGATGTTTCTGCTTTTCAGCAGAGAATAGTATGTGTGCTATCACTTGGTCTTGGCCAGGCTTCAGTATTTCTATGCCCTGGAGTCTAGGGGTAGATATTTCCTTTATAGCTGTGAATTCTGTAGAGTATGAAAGAAGAGTCTCACTCTGGCATTTTATCAGGCCTGATAGCAAGAGAGGAAGCTCTCTCTCAGGGGAGGCCTACAAACAAGGTACTTGTGAATCTGGTATGCACTGTGGAAAAAACATAACTCCCAGTTATAAAATGGTCTGAGTCATTCCTGGGGGAAAATAATCAGATGTTCCCAGAATCTGACTCTTTATAAACTTAGTCCTTCTTTGCATTTTGGCTGTCAGTTTCCTGAGGTCATGGTGAAAGCTTGAACTTTAAAAGCTTTAAGGTTTTTCCCTGTTTTCCTGCAATGAGCTCCATCCATTTTCATGAACTTAGATGTGAAAGAGCCACTGTCAGTAGCCATGTAGTTAGACTTTGAGACATCAGAGAGTAATTGGGAAGAATGTGGGAAACATAGCAGGTAAATTAACATGAGTAGTTCAGAGACTTGAAGATACCCACAAAATAGGCCTGGTTTTTGTGATTTTTTTTTCATTCTTCTGTGAAAACACACATACTTTTGCTCTCCAGAGTATTGTGTGGAAATGAGTCCCACAGCTGTATTTTTCCCTGTGATATGTTATTGCTTCCTGGTTTATAGTCCTGCAGCCTGATGATTTCACTGGTGTCCTCTTATGTTGTATCTTGAATTTTGAATCTTGGATAAATGCATTCCTTCCTACTATGTAGTCAGCTCCCTGCTTCTCCTGGTCTTCTGGTGAGTATTCATGATATTGTGAGACTTCTGTAACCACTTGGGTTTCCTATACAAAGTGAGGAATCCTGTCTTCACAGGAATATGGCAGATACTCTGTTACTGGCTCAGTTCTTAGTCTGTATCTTTCGTAGCTCTTTATGTGCTCTCTGGAGCCCAAGATGTTTGCAGGACTCAGGGCATGGATTTACAGTGACGTAATTACATTTTCTGTCTTCTTTTAATTTGTTTTGTTTCTGTTTATACTGAAATGCAGCTCTGGTGCTGTTAGTTTCTGACCACAGGTGAATTTTGGTAGCAGGTTTTTTTGAGATAGAGGTACTATTGTTGCTCTGTTGCATTTTTACCTTTTTCATTCCTGCAGCAGGTATGGCTGCTTAAGCTGCTTCAGTTCTTATTCTAGGTGCTTGGTTCAGTTTTCTCTCTCCATTTCATTACAGGTGCCCATCTTTAGCAAGAAGGAAGAGGTCTTTGGTTACTTGGCAAAATACACTGTTCCAGTAATGAGAGCAGCATGGCTCATTAAGATGACTTGTGCCTATTATGCTGCCATCACGGAAACGAAGGTGAAGAAGCGTCATGTCATTGATCCTTTCATTGGTAAGCTCTCTGTGTGCAGCACTGGGTTTGTGCATTGCAGCTGTTTCCTTCTAAGCCTGATCTTAATTAGTAAGAGATAGCCTGGAAATCCATATAAAGTTGTTTCCTGCTGATAAATCTTTGGGTTCTGATGTAAGTGTCTGAACAACAGGCCCACCTGTGATAGTACACTGAAAAATAACAGCCATAAATGCTTCCTGGGAGCCTTACTTTTCTTTCTCCCTGTTAGGTTCTGCTGAGCTCCTTAGGTGCCTAACCTGTGTTTTCTTACCATACAAAGACTGTAAAGTTGCAATTTACTGATGTCTGATTAGCTGCTTCCCAAGTGTGTATGTACATTTCCCAGAGAATCTTAGTATGTTACTCCCTGTCTGTGTTTCCAATTTCATTAAGCATTACTGGATCCAACATCCTTTGCATCCTGCAGCCTGCTCCAGGTTGCTGTGGTCTAGAAGAGTTCCTCTATGTTCTGTTTTTGTTTTTGGTTTTTTTTTTCTGCTTTCCACCTATGCACCATCCTGGTTCTTTCCTGCCCCTCTTTGCCACAGTGCTCACTGCTAACCTGTTTTCTCCAGAATGGACACAGATCATCACCAAGTACCTGTCAGAGCAGCTGCAGAAAATTGCAGAGTTCTACAGACAGCTCCCAGGGCAAGGATGTGGTTCACCATCAGGACCAATGCCCCAAGAGGTGGAACAGGCTTTGAAGCAGTGGGACTACAATGAGAAACTGGCTATGTTCATGTTCCAGGTGAGGGACTGGTGAGGGCTGCTGGGTCAGTGTGAGCAGAGGAGGGCAAGGGGAGTGAATGCCAAGTGATTTATTTCTGCAAAATGCTCTTTCTATGAATAGACCACTAGGACTAGATGCAGTTTTGAGCTCAGTAATAGGACAAGGGTAGCACAGATCTGTGAAGACTTCCAGAGTTATTTCCACTGTTGGAGTGCAAGCTGCTGCTGCTCTGCCTTACCTTAGAGGAGGTTATTTCAACTTTCATCCATTTGCTCTGCTTTTTTCTGTGTGCAGGATGGCATGCTGGACCGGCATGAATTCCTGACATGGGTCCTTGAGTGCTTTGAGAAGATACGGTCAGGAGAAGATGAATTTCTGAAAATGCTCCTTCCTTTGCTGCTGCGGGTGAGAAATGTACTCTCAGCTTGCTTTTGGAGAGTGCTGACTTCTACTTTGGCCATCCCCTTCCTATTGCCTAAGGGGATAATGAGTTATTTTGCACTAAGAACAGCAGGGAGTGTCCCTATGAGCATCCTTCTTAGCTCATGCAAGGATGTCTTTTTAGTCCTGCTCTTTTCAGGTTTTAATTTTCCTTTAGCCTTTTTCCCTGCACTGGACTTGGTAATCCCTGCCTGTGCCACAGCTGTAATTGTGCACCAGTAAATGGAAACTGCTTTTTTCTTTATTTCTCTTGCAGCAGATTCTGGCTGAATCTGATTGAGGCTCTGGGAAGGCTGGGTGTGGGTACACTTTTATACATTAAGTCATTGCCAGAGAGCATTTCAAAGGTTTTTCTGATGCTTAGTAGCCAGTGGGTGATCCATGATGCTAAGGAGCTCTCTGTAAAAAGGAGCTAGCTCTTCAAGGCAGTGTCACACTGTGTAGTACTTAGGGGAGGTTGGAGTTTTTTCTTGTGTTCCTGTGACAAGGATGTTTGCCCTCCTTCCATCTTCCCTGCAGTACTCTGGAGAGTTTGTGCAGTCTGCTTACCTGTCCAGACGTCTGGCCTACTTCTGCACCCGCAGGCTTGCTATGCAGCTGGATGGTGCTGGTGGGCACCCACCACATATCCTGTCTGCCCAGACAGGGAATGCTCTTCCTTCAACTCCCACCCTCAGCCAACTGCAGGGAATCCTCCTCCCAGCCCTTTCAGCGACTTATTACTGTGCCCCCAGCACCGGCCAGTGGTGTATGGGCTCAGCTGCATCCTTCAGGTAGGTTTTAAGTAGTGGTGATTCTGGGGTCAACAGGGACAATTTGTGTGCCATCACAGAAAAATCACTACAGTCTGAGTCAGCATCTTCTTAAGTACAGAAATATCAAACCATTATTATCTTTGCTGATGTGTTACAGGGCTTTTGTCAGGTGTTAGTGGTGTAACAGTGCTGTTGACTGACTTGTATAAGAAAAATGGGTTGAAATAGAGCCTTTTGCTCTACTCACAGATGCCTCACATGGCTGGGAAAGCTTTACAAAAGAAAGGATGAGAAAGAAAGAAGGGGTTATTTCCCATTGTGTTTATCAATAGCAGGTTGTCATCAAGGAAAGGAAATTATGCCAGCAATGAAGGTGATTTGTAGTTTTGTCAACTCTTAAAAACAAACATTCCCTCATCCATCCATAGAACAAAAAAAACCAAAAAAACAAAACAAAAAACCCCTGACAATCAAACAGCACAGACAAGAAACAGCCTCTCTCTTTATGGAAGAATGTACTTGCTCAGGAGTGGTAGCAGGATGTAAAAAGGAACTACTCTAAACTCATAGTCTTTATAGGTGGGATTGATTAAACGTTACGTTGCAATAAAAGGGCAAGTTTACCAAAGCCTTACTGATAAATGTTTGAAGAACAGGTGCTGTTGTGACACAGTGGGATTCAGTCCTTACTGTCCTTGTGTCAGAGAGAGGCGAGCTCTGTTCAATGTGTGTATTCACTCATGATTGATTGTGTTTTTGTCCTCCAAGAGGAGAATGACTTAGGTGAGGTGGGTCCGTGCAGAAGGAGTGGAGATTTTTTCTTCCAGGGGAGAAGAGATTTGTTAAAGCAGAGAAGGTTCCAGAGAGTACAGGATGGAGCAGGAGTTGGAGAAGAAGAGAGCACAAAGCTTGGGAACCTGCTGCTCAAAAGAGACACTTGAGATGAAGGAGCCCTGTCAGGATCAAGAAGCAGCCAGCCAGCTCTCAGAGACAGAAAAAGAGAAAATTCCTATAGTACAGTTGGCTAGAAGTAAGGATCTTTCTAGAAGCAAGGGTTAGAGAGCAATGCAGGGTTATGAATAAACTCTTTGCATTCTTATTAAGTCTTGTTTGCTTTCTGTTGAAGATGTTTAGGGGGGTTTATTTTCTATGTGATAAAATGTGTATTTAATGTAAAAATCTTGTATTTTGGGAGCTTACTTTAGGGGAAATAGATGAGCATATGCACCTCAAAGGTTTGGCTGACTTGGAGTTTGGACACAACCTGCTAAAAAAGTTGACGTTGGTTAATGATGGTCTGATCTTTAGGATGTCTCAGTGGAAACAGGTGCATTTCTAAGAATTCCCATACCTTTGCTGAAATGTTCTCAAGATAAGCAGATTCTTTGGTTTGAGCGTCTAAAATAGCTTTGTGAGGCAGAAACTGTAGTAGAATATCACAGGAATTGTTTAGTGAAGTTTTGTCTGTGTTTGAGTGTACAAGATCATGAAAGAATGAGAATTCATATAGCATGGCATTGTTACTATAATAATCAGACTTGTGATTAACAAACATAATGGTTTAATTAATTTAGGTCTGTAACATCATATTTCTTCTCAGACTTTACGCTTGATGAGAGTTGTAAGTCACTAATATAAGTCTTGTTTCTTGAACATAAGTGTTGGATTGTGCATTGGAGGTGTGAGTTTGTATGATCCAAAGGGTCCTTAGAGCTTAGAACAAAAAAAACCCAAAAACCAACCCAGATAATAAATATACTATATAGAGGATAATGAGGACCTGGGTAATAGGATAAAGTAGTGTTTAGTTCTGTAGAAAAGTAACTTAATTGTTTTGACCTTAATTTGTTCAGCAATACTGACTTTCCTATCTTTTGCAGAGTATAATTTTGTGTTGCCCAAGTGCCCTTGTGTGGCATTATTCCTTGACTGATAGCAGGATAAAGACTGGCTCTCCACTGGACCACCTGCCTATAGCTCCATCCAACTTGCCCATGCCAGGGGGGAATTCAGCCTTTACACAGCAGGTGAGCAGCCTTCAGAAAAGGGAACTGTTGTGGTTTGTATCTTAGCTCCTTCAGAATTTTCTTTTCGTTTTGTGTGATAAGCAGATCTGGAGGTGCTGTCTCACTGCCTAGGAATTGAGTGCTCTTATTCTGCTATAAGCTAGACAGTGATGTCCTTGGAAGATGGGCAAAATCTAACCTTAAGTAGAATTGCTGTCAGTCTCTTTGTTTTCTAATAATTTTGTTCACAGGACTTCTAAGGCACCCTTTTGTGTGCTTACACAAGTGCATTGTTTCTAGGTTCGGGCAAAGCTGCGTGAAATTGAGCAGCAGATAAAGGAACGTGGCCAGGCTGTGGAGGTTCGCTGGTCATTTGACAAGTGCCAAGAAACCACAGCAGGTAACTTGCTGTAGGTTAAAGTTTCTCTCCCCCCACTCTGTGTGCTACTCTGTCAAAACTCCTGTCTGGCTATTCTTTTTGATTTTTTCCTATTTACTCCTGTTTGTATTTATTGTCAGCAGTAAATGGCTTTTTTTTCTTTCCAGAGCAAAAATCTTATGACGGTCCATTTCTCCATGTATAGGGGGAGTTTCTATTACTGGAAGCTGGAAATATTTACCAGGGAACTATACTCTTGTCTGTGTGCTGTGCTCTGATGCTTTCCCCTAAAATCTGCTGTTGGCCACAGTGAGAGTCAGGATATTAAGCTGGATGCACCCCTGCCTGACTTGTACAGCTTTCCTTGAGCAATGATCCCAAGCAATGAGCTCACAGAAGCTTCTCATAGAATCATAGAATGGTCTGTGTTGAAAGGGACCTTAAAAATCAAGTGGTTTCAATTCTTCTGCCATGGGCAGGGACACGTTCCCCTAGATCTTGTTGCTCTGGACCAATCCAGTCTGGCCTTGAACACTTCCAGAATGGAGCATCTACAACCTCTCTGGGCAGCCTCTCTCACTGCTTCACCACTGTCACAGGGAAGAATCTCTTCTTAATATCTAGCCTGAGTCTATCCTATTTCAGTTTGAAACCATTCCCCTTTATCCTGCCCTTGTAAAGGGTTTCTCTCAGGATTTCTTGTAAGCCCTCCTTGGTGTGATAGGTGACAGTTAGGTCACCCTAGAGCCTTTTCTTCAGGCTGAACAATCCCAACTCTTCCAGCCTTTCCTCCTAGGAGATGTGTTCCATCCCTCTGATCAACTTGGTGTTCTCCTCTGGACTTGCTCCAACAGGTCCTTGTCCTTCCTGTGCTGGGAACCCCAGAGCTGGAGGCAGCACTGCAGCTGGGGTCTGACCAGAGTGGAGCAGAGGGGCAGAATTCCCTCCCTCCCCTGCTGCCCACAGGGCTTTTGCTGCAGCCTAGGACACACTTGGCTTTCTGGGCTGTGAGTGCACATGGCTGGGTCATGTCCAGCCTCTCCTCCCCCACATCCCCAAGTCCTTCTCTGCAGGGCTGCTCTCCATCTGCTCATCCCCCAGCCTGGATCAATACTGGGGTTGCCCTGCCCCAGGTGCAGCACCTTGTACTTGGCCTTGCTGAACCTCATGGGATTCCCATGGGTTACCGCTCGAGCTTGTCCAGGTCCCTCTGGATGTCACTCTGTCCCTCAGGGCTGTTGACACCAAGCTGAGTGGTTTGGTTATCTACAGACTTGCTGAGGGTGCCCTTCATCTTTATCTGTGTCACCTCTTGTCACTGATGTGCATTGGGACTCTGAGCCTTTGACCACTACCATCTAGATGTAACTGTCCAACCAGTTTCATACACTGAACAGTCCAGCATGCCTGGTGCTGTGTAAAGCTCTCCCATTCTCAGAAAAGAACAGTACTTTGGTGGCAACACCAGCCATGGAGCCATGTATTAATAGACTGGCCTCATCTGTTTCTTCCACTGTCATTGCCTGTAACTGGAAGGATGCAAGAGAAAATAACCCATCTTCCAGAATCCCTTGCTAATGGTCGGTTTCAAGGTCCTGAAGTCCCTTTCCATTTTCTTTGAACTGCACTTGCAACTTCATCTCCTTCTGTGGGAAACCGGTAATTGGTAATATTCTGAGGGCTGTACCAGGCTAGGAAGTTTCATGATTTCATGTCCTTAAACTGGGCCCCAGGAATTCATCAGACTTCCCTTAGACAAGGGTCCATCTGGATTTTGGATAAAGGGTCCAAGCCCTCTGTTCCAGTTAGAAGAGAATCACCTACAGCTACAACCCATCTTTTCTTCCTTGTGGAGCTGGATGTGTAGGCCGTTCTGACCTTGGCAGCACATCTGGTGTTGCTCTAGAGACTGTTGTACCAGATGCTAAATACACATTTCTCTTTTCTGTTCTCTTCTAGGTTTCACTATTGGCCGTGTCTTGCATACATTAGAAGTTCTGGACAGTCACAGCTTTGAAAGATCTGACTTCAGCAACTCTTTGGATTCCTTGTATAACAGGATATTTGGGCTGGGTCCGACCAAAGACAGTCATGAGGTGCTCTGGGACTTTGTTGCTGGGCCCTTGTCTTGGATGTGGCTGTGTTCTTGTTTATATCCCAGTGTTACTGTCCTATGTCTGCAGAGAGCTGACTAGGTAGTGGCCCTTGGCCAAGAGACATGATCTCCATTGAAAAGGATTCCATGCAGCCTTGTAAGGGAGGTACTAAAATGAGAAATAGGGGTTCTGTGCTCCTGAAAGTCCAACAAATACATGTAAGCTTGAGGGAATTCACTGATAAGAGACGTCAGTTTACATACCAGATTGGTTCTAAGGACTTGTTATGTCAATACTAGCCTGGTCACATTTTGGGCTGGCTGCTGATTCCTGGGAGCTCACCATTCAGGTTCCTCTTAGCCTGGGAGGTAATGTATTTTTATGATGTGTAGGACTATAGTTCATCCACTACTGCATTGGTTCCTAAAAGAGCTGCAGGACTGGCTGTTTGTATACTTTTATATGAGGGTGTCAAGAAGTTGTGTTTTACTCAGTGCTGTGATAATCACTGTATAGATGTGCTGCTGGAAAAAAAGATGATTTTCTGAAGTAGTCAGTCTGGAGATTTGTTGAGTGCTGTGGACCTCATGTTGCAAAGTGGAATCCAAGCAGGAGGGCTCTAGCTTGACATCTGTCCTCTGTGTTAGGAGGAGGGGAATGTAGCAGTCTTCAGTCTCTGTTCTACGGGGAGTAGACACAATGTTTATATCTGCTCCCTTCTTCTGCTTGGCTCAGGTTCTCACTGCAGTGCTTCTGTCCCCCAGATCTCCCCAGATGATGATGCAGTGGTGGCCTTGCTGTGCGAGTGGGCTGTCAGCTACAAACGCGCTGGTCGCCACAGGGCCATGGTCGTGGCCAAACTCCTGGAGAAGCGTCAAGCAGAGATCGAGGCTGAGGTAGGTCCTTATTCCTGGAAGCATGGGAGCAGTAAAGGAGAGCAGAGGTTACCTAACTCGGATTACACCGACAGGCAAAGACTGATCAGCACAGTGCCTCTTGTCACTGATGCTGCTAATTATGGCAATTGTTCCATCTGACCCAATATAGGTCATAAATGAGCCTCTGGGATGGTGAATATCCATTTCTTGCTTACATTTGAGGATAAGTGATTGCAGTGTAGAACGCTGACATACTTGGTTGGAGCCTGTGCCGTAGCTTACAGAAATCTGTGTGGTGGCTTGCTTATAAGAGCAAGATAGAAAAATTCTCTTAAAGACTTATTTTTTGAGATATATGGATGGGGAGTTTCTTTTCTGTGTCAGCAGTCGGTACTTTTTTCTCTTTCTGCAGAGATGTGGGGACTCTGAAGTCGTGGATGAGAAGGGCTCCATCTCCTCAGGCTCTCTGTCAGCAGCCAGCGCTCCTGTCTTTCAGGATGTCCTTATGCAGTTCCTTGACACTCAAGCTCCTATGCTAAGTATGTAAATAAGAACTTGTGGTCTCCCAGTTTCTAGATTTCCCTCCCTTGCAAACTTTGAATTTGTGTGCAATTCTCTTGTGTGTAGGTATTGGGTATATCTAAATTTTATGTCTGGCTTCCTTGCAATTTAGAGCTTATTGTGGGGAGGGAGGAAAAGTAGCAGCTTGCAGGACCAGATGACAGAAAGATGATACAGAGGCACTTCTGTTAACAGAACATTGACCAAGGATAAATGAGTTTAATCGGGAATTACTTTAGGCTGACAACTGAAGGGAGGTTTTTAAATGGTGACAGAGCTCTGGCTCTCCTGGGAAGTTCTGCAGACAGGTTAAGGGGAATAGGATAACAGATCTGAATGATGTAGGCAGCTGTTTATACAGGAATAGCACTTGAAGGCTGAAGTCCAGTGCATCTGGGCTGTGACACTAGAGAGCTTTTGACTTACTTAATTGCTAATTTTTGAAACTGGACTTTCTGCTTTTAGTTCCTGCTGTAATCTCAGAACTGTGTATCAGTCACTGTTTTGACGTATGAGGAAATGCTTTCCCTTGACCCAGGTTAGGTAGCTGGTGTTGCTTATAGTGGCGCAGAACTACTCTGATAGTCATGGCTGTCTGTTGTTTCAGCTGATCCTGGGAAGGAAAATGAGAAGGTGGAGTTCTTTAATCTGGTGCTGCTGTTCTGTGAGCTAATCCGACATGATGTCTTCTCCCACAACATCTACATGTGCACGCTCATCTCCCGGGGTGATCTCGCCATGGATTCTCATGGGCCTCGCCCTCCCTCACCTTTTGATGACCCTGCTGAGGAACATGACAGGAAGGAGACAGAAGGAAGCAGTGGTATCAAGCTGGAGGTGAGAGCACAAGCACCATGGCCCTCCTGTACATCTCTGTGTTGTGCTTGCCTGTTTTTACCAGCTTTGCAGCCTCCTTGCTATTGCCTGCTGGAGGATTTACCACTGACCCCTGCTCTTCCTTCCCCCCAATGCTATTTCCTTAGCATTTCAATTTAAGGTTATGTTATAAGTGACTGGAAAGGACCTGCTGATTGCAGAAGGGTAGATAGAAAAACCTTGCATGGCTTGATACAGAGCAGCATATCATGAAGTGCTGTGTGAGGCCTCTCCATAATATTTGAGATGTATTAGGCTCCAACTTGCCAGGCACCATGGGTGTGGTGGCGTATTGTTGTTGCTGTCCAACATGGACATCAATACTATAGTCAACAAATACTCTCTTATTCCCTGATGCATCACTGAGATGTAAAGCTGCTCTGTCTGTTCCCAGGACACAGGTCTTTCAGAGCCCATGGACATTGACCACAACCCCAGTATGCTCTTTGATGACATGGAAAAGACAGACTTTTCGGTACGTCCCAGCACTTCCTACCTATTACTCAGTAAGTAGGGTCAGTGTGTTGTAGTGGGCCCAGGAACAGCATGTGCCTTGCTTTCGTGTATCTGCTGGAAGTGACTGGGTTGTAAGGAGTTCACATTGTAAAAGGCCCATGTAACCTATATATGTAGGTTGGTGCTCATCAGAGCAGAGTGAATCCCTGTTGTTCCTGGGACCTCTTATGCTCTGGCTACTTCCAGCCAGTGTTTGGGCAGGGTAGGATGTGGCCTGTATGGGCAATGAATGACCATGATGGCATCAGATTGGGAGTGACTAGTTGCAGAGGTTTTCGTGATCCTGGGAGAAGACATTAGTCTGTTTTCATCCTACTATGTGGCCTTCATTACTTCTTCGGGTTTACAGTATCTGTGGGCATAGTTCATGGATGCAGAACACTTTGAAGCGCTGAGTAGTAAAATTAAATCATGGTGCTTGAAAAATGCCTGAGTGCCTTACATCTATCCAGCCATTTCTGACCTTTCAAGGTACATGTCAGGCAAGTGTGATGTAAAGCTATATGCTTTCCCAGGATCCTCACTTCTGTGGAAGGGGCTGTTTCCAAAATCCTAAGCCTTAAATTTGTTACTCCTATTGTGTTATTTCCAGTTGTGTTTAACTTAATATACAACATGGACCAGAAGAAGAAATAGGAATAGTCTCTTAGCACATTACCTTGGTTTTTTGCCTTAAGAACTGGCTGTTTTCCCAACCCTTTCTTTTCCTACTCCTTTTTAGGCGTGAGCAGAAGTATAAGTATGTTCCTTCAGCAGTCTTTACTGTTGCACAGCCATGTTCCCTAACTACCTTTTCTTCTTATGTTTCCCCAGATGTTTTCTCCACCAATGCATTGTGAATCTAAAGCCAGCCCTTCCCCTGAAAAGCCAGATCCTGAAAAGGAAGCAAAGACCCTGCTGAAGGATAAGTCTGTGGAAGGAATGCTAGCATCCCTGTATGACCAGCCTCGTCACATCCAATATGCAACACACTTCCCTATTCCTCAGGTACAAGACCTGCTCCTAACTGTTCCCCTGTTGCTGCCCTTGTCATGAGGCTGCTGTCTCTCCCTGCTGTGGCTGGCTAAGGAGCAGTTCTGCTTTTTTTGATGGTTCCTTGCTTACTCCCAGAGAAGCTTCTGAGATCAAGGTTTTCTTTTTCTTTCAGAGATCCAGAAGTTACACAAGATTAAAACATTCAGCCTTGTAGTTGCTAATGCACTTGTCTCTTTTGGTTCCCCAGGAGGAGTCGTGCAGTCATGAGTGTAACCAAAGGCTGGTAGTTCTTTTTGGGGTTGGAAAACAGCGGGACGATGCTCGGCATACAATCAAGAAAATAACCAAAGACATTCTAAAAGTCTTAAACAGAAAGAGCACTGCAGAGACAGGTTGGTAGAGCTTGAGACACTCCTTTCTGAAGTAAGAGCATCTTTCTAGTTGGCTGATTCCCTTGTCTGGAGTCTCACAGTGAAAGGATTTTATACAATCTACAGTGTCTGGTAAGAAGTACTAGTGAATGAGTCTGGCATGGTGCTCTGTTTTCAGACATACTAACCAGCAAGTAAGACAATTGTTTTCCTGCTGGCAATGTCTGTTTAATTAACTTGTCTTCAGAAGAGACTTGAGTCATACAAGGTTCAGAGTGAGCCCCCGGCCAAAATTTTAGCTTTTCATATTTTATATTATTTATTCTTGCATTTAGATCCTTTTACAAGAAGCAGAAAATACTTTGCCAATGCATATTTGGCAAAGACTATGCTAAATGTATCGTGCTGTTAATGCTTCAGGCACGTGCTAAATGCATTGGGATAGGAAATTTGGATAGCTGGGTCAAAATCAACAGAAAGCGTCTGATGTCCAGCAGCTGAGAATCTGGCTACAGTTTTTCTTAGTCTGATGCATGAAAGGCAGCTTAAAATGTGGTAAAAAGATAATGCTTTAAAATGTGGAGTGCTTTGACAAAGAAACTTTGGTGGCTGAGCATCTCCAGTCTAGAATGCCTGTTCTTATCATAGAATAGGTATATCTCCAAATCAAGACAGAATGATACTCCAAGGAGTACTTTCATTTGGGATAAACTTGATGTTTGCCCTACTGTCATTCTTAGGTTAGGGATTTCTTAATTTTTTTTTTTTTTTTAATTAAAGATAGTCCTTATCAACTTAAGGTCTAGGAGTCAGACCTTTTGCCTCTGCTTCATGACAGGGGCTGATCTTGCTGGGGGACTGTCAGAAGCTTGTTGCTTCTTCCTCTGGTGAGGAAAGCAGCCTAATACTGTTTTCTGATGTTTTCAACTTTGGTAGGTGGGGAGGAAGGCCAGAAGAGAAAAAAGAGCAAGCCAGAAGCATTCCCAACAGCTGAAGATATCTTTGCAAAGTTCCAGCACCTTTCTCACTTTGATCAGCACCAAGTCACATCTCAGGTACACAAATATGAAGACTGCTGTCCTTCTTGGGCCCTGACTGTGTCTCTTTGTATTACTGAGAGTAGATTCCTGGAAGGAGATGAGCCTGCTAAGGAACTTCTGGAAGGGGAAATAGACTGTGTGTTGTCTTGCTCTTGCAGGTATCTCGTAATGTCTTGGAACAGATCACCAGCTTTGCTTTGGGAATGTCGTATCACCTGCCTCTGGTACAGCATGTGCAGTTCATATTTGACTTGATGGAGTATTCACTCAATATCAGTGGTCTTATCGACTTTGCCATCCAGGTAAGGGCAGTGTGCTCAGGTGCTCCCTAGGGAGGGATTTGTTCACCTGAGAGGCAGCAGATCTGTGCTGTGATAGTTGGCCTGCTGTGGTCATCACTGGTGACCCTCTGACCTGTGTCATGGAAGTGGTCAGATTATATGGTCATTGTGATGCTTCTGGGCTGCAGCGGTTAGGAATAGGTTGTCTGTGGGAGATAGTCTGTTCTGAGGATTATTCTTCTAAAAGTTTTGGGCTTGTTTCCAAAGGACTTGCATTGCATCTCTGTCCCTGGTTGCAGCAGGGCCTTGTTCTGAGTGAGAAGGAGATTGTCTGTCTGTTCCTGGCACCTTGCCTACCTTGCTCCCCTGGAAAGATCCTTGGCACATGGCAGCTCAAGCTGCCTTCTGGATCCTGCTAAAATCCTGTTGCTGTTTCTGCAGCCTATACCAGGTGTCTCTTGAAGCCTAGCTGATGGAATTGTGGCTGTTAGCCTGGAAGGGATATCAGAGTGAGACTTACGCAGGATAGAACTACTGAACAAGCTGCTTAAAGCTGCCTGTGGCCATATCACAATTACCCTCTGATACCCAAGCCCCGACAGCCCCTCGTACTGCCTGAGACATTTTGCCAACTGTTCTGGGGCACATCCCTAAGCAGAAAGTGCCTGGCAGTGCCTCTCCTGGCAGGTCATGTAGGCTGTGGGTTTGGTGTGCCTCCTCCCTTTCTGACCATACCTTACCCCTGTGGCTGTTGAAGGGTTTTTCTGTCATTGGGTACAGTTGCTGAATGAACTGAGCGTGGTGGAGGCAGAACTGCTGTTGAAATCCTCCGACCTTGTTGGCAGCTATACCACCAGCTTGTGCCTGTGCATCGTGGCTGTGCTGCGGCACTACCACTCCTGCCTTATCCTGAACCAGGACCAGATGGCTCAGGTCTTCGAGGGGTAAGAGCATCTCCCCTCTGTGTGTAAGAAAGCAGTATATATGCTGGGGATTCATAAGGGGCACAGACATCTGTATCCTTCCTAAAAGGCAACTACTTAGTGCCTGAGGGTTCAGCTCACTTCTTTTTGTCTCTCTGCAGTCTGTGTGGGGTGGTGAAACATGGCATGAACCGCTCGGATGGCTCCTCAGCAGAACGCTGTATCCTGGCCTATCTCTACGACCTGTATACCTCCTGCAGTCACCTCAAAAGTAAATTTGGGGAGCTCTTTAGGTGAGTCTGATGCAGTAGGTGCTGCCCACTGTAGCACCTTGACTTAAACTTTGCTTTTGATCTTGTTTGATGAGATTGCTCCTGAGATCCTCTCAATGATTCAGTGAATAATCTTGACTCTTAAATCACCATGTTTTAGTAAATTACCGTAGTAGTCCTCTGCACCTCCACAGGTCTGTACCTACCCCACTCCTGGAGGATAGATGTAGATAGAGAGTTTAGTTCTTGCTAAACTGGTGACTGAGCAGCTCATCTTAAAAGTGGTTCTCTGCTCTCTAATACTCCTTTGGCTGTTTCTGAACCCCCTCTGTTTGGTTCTGGGTTTCTTCCTGTGCTACTTTGCACTCCTTTTTCTGCTCCTGTTAGCTGTTTGGGTTCTGCTCTGCTGATGTTGCCCCCAGGTTCTGTCCCATAGGCTTACTTTATGCTGTGGCCTTCTGTCCTTTGTAGTTCTTATTTTGGGAACTGACCCTCCACTATCTCCCTTAGCCACCCAGAAATAGGTTTTTTGTTTACGTGGTCCTGTGAAGGGGTAATTCTCCTGACAGCCCTGTTTCCCAATACAGTGCTTCACTTTGTCTTCTTTCTCAGTCCCTGCTTCCTATTAGTGTTTCTAGTGCAGGTGTGTTGTGGGGACATCTGACCCTTGGTGTTACCCCCCAGTGAGGGCCTGTGAAAGTGGCTATTGCCTTGATATCAGCTGGCCAAACTGCTGGCTACAGAGAATGTTGGAAGTCTGCCTCTGGACTGAGTTGAGAGCAGGAGGGATTGCTGTTGTCATAGTTTCTCATACTGGAGTTCTTCGAAGTAGTTGTCATACATACAGAAATGAGAAACCTCATACTAATCTAACTGAATTCCCAAAGGCTGTTCAGCAAAACTTTAAAGTAAATGACCACAGATAAAAGGGAATATCCTCTAGCAGGCAAACAATAAGTTATGGGTGAAAACAAGGAGTGACTGAGGAGTTCCAAAGGCCTCTGCTAATGCATGTGCTGTTTTATGCCTCAGAAGTGTGAGTAGTGTTATCAAAACTTACCATATAACTGTTACCTGGCATATAATAGAAGTTGGCTGCAGGTTGTTGTAGTAGGGTGCATTGATGGTGACCAGGTGATAAACTAACAGCTGAAGTTCAGTGTTGTTAAACACAGAATAATGCACATAGGATTATCTTTGTTCCTTTCTAAATTCTGTTTGGTGGTAGATATGTTCTACTTGTTGAATAAATGATCTTTGAGCTGTTACAGATACAGAATTGAAAATGTCATTATAGTGTACAGTAGAAGTCAGAAAGCAAATTAAATGTTAAGTATTGTTTGGAAGGGAATAGAGAACAGAACAAAGAGCATCATTAGGCCCCTGTTTATGTCATGGTACAACTGTGTCTTGTGGTTCGGGGCAGCAAACTCCAAAAAGCATGTAGTGGATTTAGGTCCAAAGGAGGATGAGTGGCTAAATTACCAGAGGTTTCAAATGTCTTCTGAGGAACTGAGTCTCCTCCCCACAGAAGAGGAGTATTGATAGAAATTCTGTGAAGTTTTGGTTGATGTGGAAAATAAATTGAATGTCCAACATGTCTTAGAATGTACACGCAGAAAGGAATGAATAGAAAATAACAAATTTATTGGTCTTTTATCTTTGGTCATCAGAGTTCAGTGGCCATTTAGTTTTTTGTGTTCCTAATCACTCTTCTGTCACTTCAGTGACTTCTGCTCCAAAGTGAAGAACACAATCTATTGCAATGTTGAGCCATCTGACTCCAACATGCTATGGGAACCAGAGTTCATGATTGACACTATTGAAAATCCATCTGCACATAACTTTACGTACACCAACCTGGGCAAGAGCCTCAATGAAAACCCAGCCAATCGCTACAGTTTCGTCTGTAATGCACTAATGCACGTGTGTGTGGGACACCACGATCCAGACAGGTGAGAGGCAGAGCTTTCATGGTTCTACTGAGAAAGGGAATTCTTTAGGTGAGGGTAAGGAAGCCAGTGGCTGTATCTTGGGGTGTGAAGAAGGAGGAGCCAAGGCTGGGATTGCTTAGAAAATCACTGACCTGATGGCATGCATGAGTAGCAAAGCTGACCCTCTGCTTTTTCATTATTTATTTAACAGGGTGAACGACATTGCTATCCTGTGTGCTGAGCTAACTGGCTACTGCAAGTCTCTAAGTGCCGAGTGGCTGGGTGTGCTCAAAGCTTTGTGCTGTTCCTCCAATAACGGGACCTGTGGCTTCAATGATCTCCTCTGCAATGTTGATGCAAGTGCAAACATTCAAAAGAAGAAAAGGAATTGAAGCAGGAGTGGAGGGATCCCTTGGGATAGGGCAAAAGTGAACAAGGGATGGAGGCTTTGTCTTCTGAGGGCAGGGAAAAGGCTTTGAATACTGGGAGGTGCCTTTGGTGTTTGTTGCAGCCTGGGCAGACCGTGGAGATTGACCAGGGGTTATGGGCCCTTCTGCCCCCCAGCTCCTAGGAACTGCTGATAGAGGGAATGAGGTAGAGGCTGTTTGGATCACTAGCTCATCTCCTCTCTTTTAGGTCAGTGACTTATCTTTCCATGATTCCTTGGCCACCTTTGTTGCCATTCTCATTGCCCGGCAGTGCTTGCTGCTGGAGGACCTGATTCGCTGTGCTGCCATCCCCTCACTCCTCAATGCTGGTAAGTGCATCCCTGCACAAACCTGTCTGACTCTCGGTTCTGGCCCAAAGGCCTGTGCTTAATGCATACTTGGTGAACTCTATAGTTGTCAGACATACCTCCAATACTTCTTTTGTGCTTAATAACTGAATGTGGTCTGTTAGAGTAATTTGGGCCTTCTGATTTCTAACAAAAACTGGTTGTGCTAAGTTTTTTCACTGCGCTGCTCTCTCAAGTTTGTGTGTGAGCTGAAATGAACACGGGGAGCTGTTATCAGCCTCACTGTGTGACCATTGTACTCAGCTCTGAACTCCAGCAGTATGCCTCCCACTAATAATAATGTTCAGCTTAGCATTTTGGCTAGAGCAGCCAGCTGGGCTTATAGCACCTGTGCCACTGCCTTACTCTGCCACCAGCCTTCCTATCTCTGCTCTGGGGATTGCAGCATCCAGGCTCTTGACAGGGTGAAGTTGGAAGGATGGAGCAAGCAGAATGCAGTGCATGTCACTGGGGATAGTACTGAAAGATTTGCTTGCTTGCATGTTAATTGCTGCACATGCTCCATATTTGTAAATACAATAAGGCTGCTGCAGCTTCTCAGCCGGCTGCTCCAGGGCAGTGCACTGTGAATAGCTTTTGGATTGAGAGTCAGCTCAAGTCCTGGTGCTTAAGAAATCTCAGTTGTCTCTTTTCTTTACATAGCCTGCAGTGAACAGGACTCAGAACCAGGAGCACGTCTGACCTGCCGGATTTTACTCCATCTGTTTAAAACTCCACAGCTGAACCCATGCCAGCAAGACGGCAGTAAGTGAATAAACCTAGAGCCTTTCTTTATTGTGAAAGTACTCAGACTCTTGCACCCCAAGAAGGGAAATACAAGACCTTATGGCTAGAGATCATAACCTCCTTGCTTTGAATAAAGCAGGCAAAGTCTGATGCACTTTCTTCATAGGACAAAAAACAGTATCCTTCCATTTATGTCACTCCATGGTAGCCAGGCACTGGGGAGAAGGTTCTTGGAGGCAGGATACCAGCCAGTAGAGGTGGCCTTACTGTCACTAAGCCATTAGAGTAATGATCACTTCTTCTTTTGTGTCTTGAGCTTTGTATAGCCTCTTAACTTGGTGCCAGAAGCTGCTGTTTTACAGCACTCCTTTTTTGTGTGATGATGGAAACATTCCAGGAAGCTCTGTTCTTGGCTTCTCACCAGTATTCTGGTAGCTCAGATTTCTAAATCCAGCCTCTATTTTAGGTCTAGGGTACTGTTGGAGCTTGGAGTTCATGACACAGGCTCTGCACCCCATTTGGATTTCGTGGTTCAGTTGTCACAATGTGATTGGTGCTATGCTTCTTGAAACTTAATTAAATGGACCCCATGTTACAGTTAGGAAAGGAATTGGCCTCGGGATTCTCTGAGCTGGATTTTATGGTACTTGCTGGCACATAATTCAGGCAGCTCTGGAGCTCGTGCCTTTCTCTCTTGCTGAGTATTGCCTTTCCCCTTTGTCCTCTTTGCAGACAAACCCACTGTGGGAATCCGCTCTTCCTGTGACCGTCACTTGCTGGCAGCTTCCCAGAATCGTATTGTGGATGGAGCAGTCTTTGCAGTGCTGAAGGCTGTCTTTGTTCTGGGTGTGTACCTGTGTTAGCCTGAACCTATAACCATGCTTTTCAGTGGAGTGGGAGAAAAACACATTTCATTGTTCGTGCTGACTGTGCAGAAGACCACAGGAAATGTTTATGTGATGAATATGTGGCTTGTTTATAGCTGTAAACATGCTTTGAGTCTGTTGGCTGCAGGGAGGTCACTGATAGCAGAGTGTTTAAAAAATCTCAAGATGTTTTTTGAGTCAGGCTTTGTGGTTAGGGTTGTTAATTATGTGGCATTTGTGCTTTCCTTTTAGGAGATGCAGAACTGAAAGGCTCTGGCTTTTCTCACCCTGGAGGTGTTGATGATCTCATGGATGATGAGCTGGGCACCAGGAAGGCTGGTGGTCGGGTAGTAACTGTAGAAACAGCCAGCTTGGATATTTATGCCAAATATGTACTGAGGAGTATATGTCAACAGGTGAGTCTGTCCCATCTCTAGGTGTGTCCTTATCTGTTCAGCAGACAGATATATCCCATATGCCTTTCTTCAGGTTACGTTTGGCAGGTATGTCTTTGAAAGATCAGTGAATAACCTGCAATGTTTCTGTCATGTGACAGTACTGAGGACTGGTCACTGTTAGCAAAACATAGACAAGCAATGCTCAAGAATTAGGTGTTGCAGTATGCAGGGACTGTATCCCCTTTGCTTTGGCAACAGCACAGGGCTCCTGTCCAAGGACAGGAGTGCTGGGAGTGGTATGCTGAGATGTGTGCTGAAGGCAAAGAAGATCAGGACAAGAAAGACAGACAGATGGTTTATTAAAATGATAAATGGTATCTTTCAGGATGCAGCTGAAGTGTTGCTTGCAGCTAGGCTGTTAATGTTATCCCTGGGCTTTGCATTGCCCCGTTAAGTTAATTAAAACAACAGCAACAAAAGCCTTTTGCTAATCTGACAGCACTAGTGTTCTATTCCTTTGTGGAAAATCGGCACTTGAGGAGCTGAAACCTAGCTAATAAGGTTGCAGAGTAGAGTAGTGTGGCCATGCTGTATGAAAATAGATGTTGAAAGGTATCCTTAACCTTGGTTATAAGTTTATTCTCTTAGCAGGAAAGACGTGGTGTTACAATCTGAAACCTGTATTTTATATTAGTAATGTGTAAACCCACCATTAGTAGTGTGTGTTGTCCTCATGCTATTGTTCATTAATGGGCTGACTGCATAGCAGTGTTACCAGCTTACCAAAAAGGAATTAGAACTACCTATTAGTAAATATAAATTCAACATTCTTGATATCACTGAAAGCTGACTGTAGCATTTACAGAAGTAGATATTCCCTTGCTGATCAAAGTCTGTATAGACTCAAAGTCTATATACACTCAAAGTAAGTAGAAGTGCACAGCAGGGAGTAGCAGTGTCAACTATCACTGCTCAGTTGTTGGCACCACTGGTTTTGTAGGAGTGTTCCAGTAGACACCCATGAGTTATCACCAAATTGTGCCAGAGCTCCTGCAGGCTTCCTGCAGCTGTAAAGGGCTAGTAAAATTCTGTGTTTAATATTAGCACTTCTTCTGTGAACAGTGAGCTTACACTATCAATGCCTTAAATTGTAGGTTGTGATTTCTCAGTCTCAGGTTCAGGTATATATTTTATAATAGAATTCATTGTGAGGGGATGAGGAAAAGGAGCAGATTATAATTAATTTAAAGGTTTCTTCATAGACTCATAGAACAGTTTGAGTTAAATGGACCTTAAAGATCATTTAGTGATCACCTTCAATATTCCAAGTTGCTCAGGGCTCTATCCAACTTGGCCTTAAACACTCCCAAGGATGGGGCATCCACAGGTTTTCTGGGCGTTCTGTTCCAGTGCCTGTCTCTCAAACCTGCCCAAGTCTCTCTGGATGGCATCCCTTCCCTCTAGCATGTCTTTCTTTCTTCATACCAATAAAGTGGATTGGAAATAAAGTCTGAGTTCTTGTAAAAAGCTGAGCAAATGACTAGAAGAGTCTTCCCAAGGATATGTGTGTTACCTAGGCAAGAAAGAGAAGATGATTATCAAGAGATTGTGATGTAGCAGCACTGAAGGGGGGAAATTCAATAGGCAGTGGAGAGGTCACCACATCTCATGTGCAAACTTCATCTGGAATGAAGATAATGATCTAGGCTGTGGTTTCACAAGGATTTCAAACCAGAGTTTTGACCTTTTCAATCTTTGTGCTTCAGTGCAGAGTGCTGTCCACTGCTGAAGGGCCTTTCCAGCTTTCTAGGCATAGCATCAACACCTGTGCATAATAAACTGGATCCTCATTTCTTCTTTTGTTGTCACTTCTCAGTGGAATGATTCTCTGATCAGGCTTGCTCTGCAGCTGCAGAAGTGCTTATATAGCAGTCCTCTGTTGATTTTAATTTAATGAATTTGCCTAATTTTAAATATGAAAAATTTCTGCACTAACAAATGCTGCAGGTCAACTGTAAATTGAGTGAAGTACCTCCCTCATGTTTGGAAATTGCTGTCCTTATTATTATCATACATTTAGGGAGCATCAACTGAAATCAAGAGGCTGGCAATAATAGTTTTCTGTCTACCTTCTCATAATGTGTGACTTTATAAGTGGCTTGCAGTCAGTCATTTTCCTTTCCAGGGTCTGAGAAATAACGTAGTTGATTTTTACTAAGTATGGCAATGTGCTTTTCATCACTATTTGAGAATTAAGATGTGTGCTTTTCCCCAAGACATGTTCTGGTTTAGTGCAACCTTGAATTACCTAACTTAGGACAGCTTCAGAGCTTTGTTGTGCTGGAAATTGACCAAACAATTTTTAGTGATCTCTTCTGATCATCTGAGCCCAAGTGGCAGTGTTGAGGGAGCCTGGATATGGTGGTGACTGTGTACTGTTAAATCACACCAATGTTTTCTCAAAAGAAAGAGCAAATACTGTGTTTCATTACTGCTGACTTGTCAAAGTTTGTTTCCTCTGTTCTGATTGCTGTGCTGTGTCTGACGCCTGCTGAATCAGGGTAGTACAGTTCATGAAGAGAAATGATTATCAGGCATAACTGCATACTAATAAGGCTTTTATGATTTTGATGTGTTCCATGCATCTCTCTGAGACTGAAAGCAGGGGCGTTGGTTTGGAATCAGACATCAGTTTGACTGTGCTGACTCTGCCTTCGTCTTGCAGGAGTGGGTAGGAGAACGATGTCTGAAGTCCCTCTGTGAAGACAGCAATGACTTACAGGATCCTGTCCTGAGCAGCACACAGGCCCAGAGGCTGATGCAGCTGATTTGTTACCCACACCGGCTCCTGGACAATGAGGAGGGAGAAAATCCTCAGCGGCAGAGGATTAAACGCATCTTACAGGTGCAGGCTGCTGGCAGAATCTGAGTGTCCTAATAATTGTCTCATGTAAATGCAGCCCTCTGAGGGGTCTGATACTCATTATGGTGGAACCTGAGGGTGTGAGTTGGTGTAGTCTGAAGTGAGATAAGGAATTACATGAAGTATGTGTGTGCATTACAGAATTTGGACCAGTGGACCATGAGGCAGTCCTCGCTGGAGCTGCAGCTCATGATTAAACAGACAGCAAGCAATGTGAGTTCCTGCTCAGAGGGGATCATACAGGGGAGGATGACGTGGCTGCGTGTGAGTTGGTGGGGATGTGGTTTGGCAGAAGTGGGGATAGGGAGGAAGTAAACAATGAGGGGGTCAGACCTGTGAAAGCTAAACATGAGAAGGAAACAATGAGTCTGAGAACCCAGGAGCAACAGCCATGGGGAAGTTGATAAACTGAGTTTGTATTGAAATGTGGAAACAGTAGGTGCTCTCAGAAAAGAACTTGACTGTCTTTTTCTCCCCTACCTCCAGGAGATGAACTCCTTGTTAGAAAACATAGCCAAGGCCACCATTGAGGTATTCCAGCAGTCAGCAGAGACCAGCTCTGCTAGCTGTACTGGTAATGGAGTCAACAATATCAGTAGCTCGACAAGTGCTGCACCTGCCAGCAACAAATCCAAACCCATCCTCAGGTAGGTGTAGAGCCAGCATGCATCTCTCTTGTAGACAAGTCTGAATCTTAAATTGCATTGTAAACAGCTTTTTTCTCCTGTGTTGTCACAGCTCCCTGGAGAGATCAGGAGTGTGGCTGGTGGCCCCTCTGATTGCCAAGCTTCCAACATCAGTGCAGGGCCATGTGCTGAAAGCTGCTGGAGAAGAATTGGAGAAAGGACAACATTTAGGGTCATCATCCCGCAAAGAGCGGGACCGCCAGAAGCAGAAGAGGTGAGTCCAGGGGAAAGGGCAGGCAGTGTTTGCTGTGCTGGTCCACAGCCTGGCAGTATAGCTCCTTCTCTGTTCTCTCACAGTATGTCCCTCCTGAGCCAGCAGCCATTTCTGTCACTGGTGCTGACATGCTTGAAAGGTCAGGATGAACAGCGGGAAGGTCTCCTCACCTCTCTGTACAGTCAGGTCCAGCAGGTAGGGATCTTGTTTCTCCCCTCACTTTCCTCAGGAGCTCACCCCTCCAGAGACAGGCTGTGGAGCATGGCCTCAGGATGTTGCTTGTCTTGCCCTGTTTGGAATAGGGAGCTTGGACTGACCATTTCTGAGTCACCAGACAGTGAGTGGTACAAGCTACTCTCTCTAAGCTTCAGCTGGTGAGGTCTGTCCTCTCTTCTGTATTTCTTAGATTGTTACAAATTGGCGAGAAGATCAGTACCAAGATGACTGCAAAGCCAAGCAGCTGATGCATGAGGCCTTGAAGCTGCGGCTGAATTTGGTGAGCAGTTGCAGAAAGAGAGCTTAACCATCTGGGGTGAAGAGTTGTCTGCCTTTTTTTCCTTTGGAACAAGCACACACTGGAGAGTCTATATATGTCCTGAGGCAAAGAAGTAGGAGAGACACTTGTGCTGCTTCTAGGTCTTGAGCCTTGAGTGGGACAGGATGCATGAATAAACTCCCTTGCTCTGTTTCATCAGGATAAAATCTTTAGTAGGTGTGCCTTTCCCTTTGTATGCCTTTGCAGCCCACAGCACTATTACTTGCATTTGGGGTTTGGCTGCCCTCAGCTCTCAGTAGGAGTTAAGCTCCTTTAAGCTCTGGTTTAAGCTCCTTTGTCACTTCAAAATCTCAGTGTTTTTGGTGTCCTTGTGACTAAAATCCCTTTCTCTGCCAGGTGGGAGGAATGTTCGACACAGTCCAACGCAGCACACAACAGACAACTGAATGGGCCGTGCTTCTCCTGGACATCATCAGCAGTGGCACCGTGGACATGCAGTCAAACAAGTAACTTTCAGTCTTACTTCTGGTCTATACGCTTCCCAAGGGAGGCAGTTGTTAGCATGGCCCTGTTTCTCATGTGGGCTGGCTGTTCCTGTAGATGATCTGTCAGAAGTGACAGCTGAAAGAGACTTCAGAGTAATAGCAGGCTACAGCTTAGGTCCTGATAGCCAAGTGCACTCTGCCATATTCAGAACAAACTTGGCTTTCCAGATGCAGAGAGATACACAGGGGAGAGCTGAGTCTGCTTTTTAGAGGTGCTGAATGGATACAGAAGAGTCCAGTTTTAATCTGTGATACTGCACCTAACTCAAGTGGGAGTAAAGCTCAAGTGTGGTGTGTAAGGAAAAGGAGAATTAGTGTGGGAGGTTATTCTGAAGACTGATACTTCTAAATGTGGGTGGAAGTCTTGACAATCTAGTAGTGTTTGGAGTTGCAATGATGGCAGAGTCTTTTTATGAGCTTTTCAGGTGACTGACCTTTCTGCTCTGACCAACAGTGAGCTCTTCACCACCGTGCTGGACATGCTGAGTGTTCTCATCAACGGCACCCTGGCTGCTGATATGTCCAGCATCTCTCAGGGCAGCATGGAGGAGAACAAGCGGGCATACATGAATCTTGTGAAGAAACTCAGGGTGAGGGGCACCAGGCTGTGTATGGGGACCAGAGTGTGCTGTCTTGTGGGTATTCAGCTATGCAGACTTGCAGATTTACCTGTGTGTCATGAAAAATACCTGTCCTGTTTCTGCTGTTTAGATGAAGTAGTGGGGGTGGCCCCTATGACTCTGTAGGCCTGAAGGGTGCAAAGGTGAGAGGTAATGCAGGGATAGAGGCCAATACCAGAAGAGGCATATGTGGACTTAGGATGGTTTTTCCTGAAAAATTCTTCAAGTCCTCTCTGTTCCACTTGTGCAGAAAGAGCTGGGGGACCGTCAGTCTGACAGCCTGGAGAAGGTGCGACAGCTACTGCCGCTTCCTAAGCAGACCCGAGATGTCATCACCTGTGAACCTCAGGGATCCCTCATTGACACTAAAGGCAATAAAATAGCTGGCTTTGATTCCATCTTCAAGAAGGAGGTAAGTGAAGCATTTTTGTCTGTATCACAGTTCCTGAATGCAGGTGTCACCTTGTCCTCTGATGCCTCAAGTCTGCACAGCTTGGGAGGCATCTGTATGCAGTGCCTCATTCCCTGATGAGCTTGAAGTGGCTGGCTGCACGCAGACAAGCTAGCACATAACCATGTCCAAAAAGGGCAAAGCTGGGGTGTTAATGCTTGGTGATAGCATGCTGCTGTGACCTGAAATGTTAACTAAATCTGGGGGTTGTATTTATGGTTTTATGAAGCGTAGAGAGAAGCATAATCTCTGTCATGTAAGCTAATGGGCAGAGCCAGTGTGCAGGAGACTGGCAGAGATGGAGTGAGGGAGATTAGACAGTTGTTGATGAAGGCCTTTAGAAATTACTGCTTTGCCACCTGGAGGAGCAGCGACCATTAGCAAGGGCTCAGACTGTTTACTGAGAGATCTGGACTAGAGCCTGGAGAAAGCACAGAGTTACTTGTACCCTCGTAGGTGTAACAGCAGGGACTTGAAGGTTCTTATCTCTTTTGATTTAAAGGGTTTACAAGTCTCTACAAAGCAGAAGATTTCTCCTTGGGATCTTTTTGAGGGTTTGAAGCACTCAGCCCCTCTTTCCTGGGGATGGTTTGGGACAGTCCGAGTGGATCGCAAGGTGTCCAGGTTTGAGGAGCAGCAGAGGCTTCTTCTGTATCACACACACCTGAAACCCAAGCCCCGCAGTTATTACCTGGAGCCATTGCCACTGCCCCCTGAAGAAGAAGAGCCTCCTACACCTGTAGCTTTAGAGCCAGAGAAGAAAACTGCAGAACCAGCCAAGGCTGATAAAACAAGCTCCAATCCTGCCACCTCCACTGAAGAACGCAAGAAGAAACAGAGCAAAACAAAGAAACGCAACCAATCTGCCAGCAAAACTGAGGTAATGGAGTGTCCAGCAGCTGTGGATGTCCCTTGTCCACCATTCCTAGTCACAGAACACTCCCTAGAGTCTTCCTGAGGAGCCTGAGAGTGGTGTTGTGGTGAAGATGTGATGTGTTTCCTCTCTGAGAGTACTCATCTGAGCTTTATCCTGCTCTCTCTAGCTTGGAGCAAGGCAAACACTTTCTTGATCCCTGATGGGAGGAAAGTAGTCTGCCCAGCTCAGATAACACCCTTGGCTTCCTCCTGTGGACTTTTTAACCCTTTTATACTCTTCCTTCATTGATGAATTCCCAGTGCACATTTCTTACTGCTTTGTCTTTGCAGGACTTTGTGTTGGGCCCTAGCCGAGGGCCATATGGAGTTGGTATGCCTACAGATCTGTTGCATCACCAGTCAGGAAGCACCATGTCAAGGCTGGCATATGGGCAGTCACCAGTGAGTCTCTATGCCCAGAATCAGCCTCTTCCAGCAGGTAGGTGCACAGGGGAGCCAAAAATATTTCAGCTCTTTGGGAACCTTTTCTGTGAGAAGGTCCTATGCAGGTCCCTGCACTTTCTCCTTTTGCCTGTCATGTCTAGGTACAGTGATGAACAGTCATTCTGGAGCTATGAGGTGTGCAGCAGTAGCTGTGACTGCTCTGCCTGTTTCTCTTCCTTCGGCAGGTGGCCCTCGCCTGGATACATCCTACAGACCAGTACGCATGCCACTGGGAAAACTGGTTCAGAGTCGCCCTCCCTACAGTGGTGTGCTGCCTCCAGGGATGGGAAGCATGATGGGCATTGACCCCTCCTACAAGCCAGCAGTGTACAGGCAGCAGCCTCCAGTGTCCCAAGGACAGATACTGAGGCAGCAGCTGCAAGCAAAGTTGGTAAGTCAGAGCTGTTGCTGACTCCACACTATAGCATGGCCAGGTTGTTTGGTGTTGTCCCTTTTAGCCAGAACTGCCCAACTCTGTATCTGCTCTGGAAAGATGTTTCTTGTGTCTTAGAGGGCTTATATCAGTAGCAGCTGGAGGAGGTTGTCATGGGGTGGCCGCTGGGGAATGAGAGGGGCATGTCCTGGCTGGGAGTGGAAGGTTTTTTAGTGGCCTCTTTGTCCCAGGTTAGGGTGAGACAAAAATCATGAGCATGTGCCTGCTGTGCAGCAACCTCTTAGGTTGAGCAGTGGAGCCACTTATCTGGTTTAGTGGGAGCTGCTGAGAAGAGAGCAGCAGTGTTCTTGCCCATTGGAGATGTTGGAAAAAGTGCTTCTCTCTTGCCTTCTAGCAGGGCCAGGGCATAATGGGCCAGCAGCCTGTTCGCCAAATGGCTCCAACCCCATCTTATGGACCACTGCAGCCCTCCCAGGTAAGTGGCAGTGACTGCAGGTAGGACTGGAATCTGGGTCCAGCACAGGCCAGCAGCTTTGTTCTTGCTGCTAAATCCTTAAAACTCTTGGCTCTTCTTCCTAATGGGCTTCCCTGTGGCAGTATTTACAGGAGACTGATGTCCTATGTTCTGTATTCTTTTTCACCCTGTGACTAAAAAAGACCTTTTTGATTCATTTCAGGGTTACACTCCTTACGTCTCTCACATAGGCCTTCAGCAGCACCCCTCACAGTCAGGCACAATGGTGCCTCCTACCTATTCTGGTCAGCCCTATCAGAATTCCCACCCCAGCTCTAATCCTGCTCTAGTGGATCCTGTTAGACAGATGCAGCAGAGACCAAGTGGCTACGTGCACCAGCAGGCCCCTGGCTATGGGCACACCTTGGGTAACACACAGAGGTAGGTACCTCTTGTCCTATGAGATGTTTATAGTAAACTCTATTTCATTAAGGATTTCCCTGCTTTGCTCACACAACTCTTAACAGCAAACTGTGAAAACCCCATTCTCCATGCTGTACTTTGCTTCCTCAGAGAAACATCTTTATCCAGTTTTCTATCCAGGGAAGAAACAAAGAGATAGGATGAAATTTGGAAATGCTAGTTGTAGGCAGGAAATTGTGTTGTTACTAGTCAAAGAAAGATGGCATAGAAAAGTGTGAGAAAAAATTACCTGGGAAAATCATCGTTTTGGTTTTAAATCTAACCAGCAGATTACCATCAAAGGGCTAAAGCTGAGATTTCCATTGTTCCTGAGCAGGTATAAATCCAGTAGGAAAGCCATGCAGAACAGTGGGATGATGATTTACTTAGGGCTTCTAGAAAAACAGGTTGTGTTAAACCCTTGAGAGGCCCTTGTGTCCCTCACCTTTCTGCAGAGACAGCATGGGTTGCAGGGTGCCGTTTGGGCTGTCTCACTGCTGTCAGAAGTTGTGTTTGGATTAAAGAAAGCTGGCTGCCTGTGAATCCTTTACTTCATGAGCTTGTCCTTCTCTCTTGCAGGTTTCCTCATCAGTCAATACAGCAGACCCCCATGATGAGTGGGATGAATCATTTGGGTCCACAGGGAGTCCCCTCAGGAATTCGACCCAGCCAGATCCTTCCTGACCAACAGCAGCAGCAGTACCTGAGGCAGCAGCAGCAGCAACAGATGCTGAGGGTGAGTGTTTGCTGACAGGAGGAAGGCTGCTGGAGCTGGAGGAAGCTTGCCCAGTGCTGCTTACCTCTGCCCCTCTGTGTCAGGAATGATGTCACTCTGTTGGGGGCTGTCTGTAGTAATTTGCTAGGCAGTTCTCCTTTCCTTAGAGCTGGCCACACCTGATGGAGATTCCTGTTGCACTGCCTTGTGCCAGTCACCCAGCATGAGCTAAAAGTCTGTTTAGTCCTCTGGCCTGGAGCTCTTCCTGCTCCAGCTGAGCCAGAAGATAGTGCAGAAAGTTAGTTAATTGTGCAAGTCTGGCAGGAGCTAGAAACAAAGTGAAAAGTCACCTGTCCACAAAAGAGCAGGAAAGTTGTTCAATATCATCTTTAGGGGCATATCTGCATTTCTCAAGATCAAAACAAGTATTGGTTACAGTTTCCATTGGCAAAAAATCTGGCATGAATCAGTCCACATACTCCATTTCATACAGCAGATGGTGAAAAATTGGTCCAAAGCCAACTGTTAGACCCAGCTCTCTAGGTTCAAAGAAGATCACAAGGCATGAGTCAACAACATGAGTATTCCATGGATTTGCATTATGATCTTATGAATATTAAATTCTTACATGAAATAAAGATACATTTCTAGGAATTATGGAAATGTATTGAATTGACAGAGAAACACAAATAGTTTAATTGGTGAATCCCATGCCTTACAACCAGGCCTAGCAAAACCTGTGGAGTATGGGGAGACTTTACATAGCACAGAGTGCTGAGTCTTTTTGTTCAGAGAGTGGCCTGGGTGAGACAGTGGTTCCTGCAGAGAGCTGCAGTCAGCAATATCTGAGAATTGCTGCCTTGCACTGGACAGGAGAACTGCTTCTGGCATGGTCAGCAGCTTTTAGTCCTTTTGATAAGTAGCACCCCCTGACTATTCACTCTGAGTTTCTTTTAGCATTCTCCATCACTCATATTTAGAAGAACATGCCTCAGACAAATTGCTAACACTTCTACTACCTCAGTAACTTCATGTATACCTTCAGCTTTTAGCTGACTTTGCTTGGTTGCTTAAAAAAACCCACAAAGGTGGAGTGCCCAAGCTGTGCCATTAGTGTGACTTCTGCTGTGTTACCTGAGGTGTGCCTGGTGCTAGAGCTGGCTTTCATGATGCAGTGGCTTGTGGGAAGGATGGATGGCCTTTTGATTTGTCTTATGTGGGTTAGCAGACAGATGCTGCAAGGAGGTAGGACATGAAACTGGTGTCCTGGCTCATTTAGTCAGTCATCTGCTTTCTTGTGTACCCAGGTCACAGCATTCATGTCAGGAATCTGTAACCAAACTGGTATAAGTTGGAAGGCTGTTCTAGAAACTCATTCCCTTTGGCTTGAATCCTTGATCTAATGTGTTTGTGACTGGTTCTTGTATGAATTATTAATTGTCCATCATGTCCTGTTTACTGGCTGTTCTTTCTCAGTGTTATTTTCCCAATGTACATTCCTAGGGAGCACTTGCAGCTTCCAAAGGTCAGATTTTTCTAACCTTCTTTCATAAGACATTCCTTCTCTTGACTATTTTGTTTGTTTTCTGAGTCTGTTTCAAGGTATGAACCTTGTCCTTTTGAGCCAGTGATTGAAACTGTACCTACAATCACCACATTGGGTTTGTTATGATAGCATTAGTATTTTTTTTTCTGCTAGATTTTTTTTTTTTAAATCTAGAGAGTTAAAAACTGCATTGACAGATGGGAGAATTGTCTGAAAATTAGGAGAAATGAAAAGCCTTGAGATTTCTGGGTATATTCTGACTCCAACACACTGAATAGTCTTTTCAGCATAACTAAGTCTGTAAACATTCAGTTTTGAGCACTGAATTCAGTTTTATCCACATCCTTTTATTGAAGTGTGACACCAGCTGTCATGAGTGGCAGGGAAGGACAGCAAGATAGATTTAAGAGTTGGGGGACATGACTGAGAAGGAAAGTCGGAAATAGCTGAACGTGCTGCATTAGAGAGACAAAGAAGAGACAAGTCTCTAAATTTTTTTATCTTAAAAAGAAAGAAAATAAACCCTAATATCTTATTATCCCTTGGCTGTAGGACCAGAAAGGGCCTTAAAACACATGCGAAATTCAGGGTAGAGATTAGGGAAAACTCCAGTAGTAGGTGTAGCTGACCTGGAGTGGATTGTATAAGAAGATTACAGGAGCTCTGTTGCTACCTCTGAAAAGAATCTGAGAATGAGTCAGGCAAATACTCATTACTGATGATCTTAACCAGAAGGCAAGAGATGAACCAGCCAGCCTTTTGAGTTCTTCATTTTCTATTCTTGCACCTTGTTTGCTCCTTGTAATGACCAGTAGGCTCCGAGTTCTCTTCCTGTCATCTCTCAATACCTTATCTTGCAGAAAACTTTGTTGCTGTCCCTTTATTTCTTGTTATTTCTCAGCCTGGGGTGGAGTCAGGTGAAATTTGAGTAATTTAGGTACCTGTAAAGAAAATGGTGTATGAGGGTGTTTTACTGCATGGAACATCATTCCTCCTTAAGCCCTTGCTGTGCCCCAGTGCTGTGTGCATTGCCCTGACAGTTCCCTGATGGTCCCTTCTCTTTTGTCTTCACAGCAGCAGCAGCAACAGCAGCAGCAACAACAACAGCAGCAGCAACAGCAGCAGCAGCAGCAGCAGCCCCAGCCACCGCAGCCCCAGCAGCAGCCCCAGGTGTCCACAGTGCCTCAGCCACAGGCGCAGGGCCAGCCCCCGGGGCTGGGGATGCAGGCTCTGCCCCCCCAGCAGCCCATTGTGAGTGTTCCTGCAGAGGCACAGGGACGTGACAGTCCAGCACAGATCCAGCAGTGCTCCACTTGCATCCCCCTTTTCTCCCTCCCTGAGCTTCCCAGGGGCTGTGTGAATGCTGAGGCTGCCAGCCAGGTGGTGTGGCTATAACTGTGTTTCTCTCTTTACAGTTCCAGCGCCAGGGCCTTCAGCAGACACAGCAGCAGCAGCAAACAGCTGCTCTGGTTCGACAGCTTCAGCAGCAGCTTTCCAGTAAGCCTGAGTGTTCTTGATCCTGTTGCTAGTCTCCTCCCTGCTGTTTTCTGTTGCAGGTACTCTGGTGTAGAGAAGCAAGGCTGAGCCAGACTGTTTGTCTGAGGACATAAATTATGCTGGCAGGGAGGTGCCATCAGGACTTAGAGCTACCAGCCCAAGGGGGCACCAGCAGCAGGGAGGGCAGTGCTTGCCAGCTTGTGAGCAACCTTCCAGACCTTCCTCCTGCTGCCTGCAGAGGGACAAGGGAGCTGAGCCTTTGTAGGGACAGCTACACAGCTTTCCTGAAAGGATCCAGAGTGCAGCTTTAAAATAATCTGAGGATATTTTCTCTGCTGCAGGTGACCTCTGAGGGGCACAGGGAGGCTGTAATCCTGGAGCATCACTTGGTGGATGACCCAGTGTGGTTGTATTGTGAGCCAGACAAGACTTCTTGGAGGCAGGGGGGGTACTCTGAGAAGTGTAGCTGCACACTTGCTGTGTTTGTGGTGGTCACAACAGGGTAACTGCATAGATGTTGTTCAGTCTGGCACTGTATTCCTATAGTCTGTATTGAATTACTGGTTGGAGGATCACAATACAGAATTCAGGGTCTATGGTGTTCCCTTCTGAATTGCCTGCTGTCATTGTCTTCTGACACCTTACTGGCTTTTCGGCTATAAAAATGGCAGAAATGCTGTGAAAATGTTCAGAAATGGACAGTACAGTTGGTAGTTTTTTTGTTTTATTTTGCACTGAGAGTGAGGCTGTGCCAGATCTGGTAATGTGTGAAGCGGGGGACTTGGAAGCTGTGCTTATACTTGTTCCCTGATGAAAAATTCGTAGTCCTTGTGGCCAAAAACCTCCCCAAACCAGGTTTTAATGTGCTAAGCTTCCCACTAGCCTGATTCACAAACGATAAGTCTGTGCCAAAGAATCTCAGCCAGGACATTCAAGTCCTTGTACAAGACCTTGTATAAGAATCTGAATATAGCAAAACAGGCATATGTTTGTAGCCTTTCTGTACAGCAAATGGAACTGTTGTATCTGGAATAGATGTGTGGGTCCCATGCAGCCTTGTGTCAGCATTCAGCTTCCATGCTGACTCCTTGGGTTTGCATCACCTCCCCCTGGAAGCATCTGGAGTTCTTATTTGTAGTGTCAGGGATGGAGTGGAAAGCAGGAAGTAAACCAAGACCAGCCTGCAGGAGGGGGACAAGGGTGTTTTGGGCCCAGGATGGGTTGCCTTAGGAGGCTCCAGGGTATCCCTGAATGTCCAGAAGGGTTGAGAAGGCAGTAGGCCAGCTAGGTTACACTCATCTCCTTTTACATAGTGGCTTAGGGTCACACATGCTGATGTTGTTCCAGAGAAAAAGAACTACAGAATTTTATATATTGGATAGTATTCATATATACCGTGAACACTGTAGATCATAAAACAGCAGTCCCAGCAGTTTGGAAGTTCATAAGGTTCTTGAATGTAACTTCACCATGTTTCCTGCCTTTGTGCCATCTGGAAGTCCTTTGGGCCTGTACGGAGATACTGACAGGAAGCCTGGGAAATTTTCTCTGAAACCTTTGGTTTCTGGGAGTGTTTTAAGATCAGTGACACTAGCTAGCTCAGCAGCTTGTATGGCTGCAGAAGTTGTGTAATTTTATAGAGTTGACTTTCTTTCAAAATCAGAAATCATTAATCTATAAACTCATCCTCCCAGCTACTTGCCACCTTTCAGGGCTTTGTTATGGTCCTCCAATTCCACCATGAAGGATGGAGAGATTTTCCCTAGAAACTTCAGGATCAAGACTAGAACATCTCTCTCTCTTCCTGGAAGAATGTGGGATCCTGGCTGTGCTGCTGCCCAAAGGCTCAGGCAGATCTGTAGCACAGCGAGTACCACAGTGGTTGTATTTTCCTTCTCATGGCCTGTGATATTCCACATACTGCACTGGTGATGTGGGGAGGGGAATCTCTTTTCTGAACTAGACCTTGTGACTGTTTAACTCTGTCTTGACCTCAACAGATACACAGACACAGCAGAACAACAACCCATTTGGACGCTACTGACCTCTGGCACTTCAGCCTGATTCAGGAGGGAGACATCACTGTGGATGGATACAGCCTCTTCAGCCTGACCCACACTCTGGGGCAGCCCCCAGCCTCTGTCCTTGTGCCCCCAGTGCTGCTGCTGTCTCAAAGGGAGATGCCAGGAGGAGCATTTTATTGTACATAGAAGTGGTTTTTACTATCCAATTTCTACAAATGTTTATGGAGATCCCTTGTGGCTGATAGTCTCCCTTCCCACTTTGGTTTCAGTTTTTACTCAGTTTTTAGTATTTTTGTTAAAATAATGATTAAGACATTGTAAAATTTTGTACTTTATTTATACCAGATGAACTCCATACTGCAGACATTCTCGGATGAATACAGAGAGCTTACTTTGCAAACTGAGTGTGTATTCAGAGCCTGCCTTTCCTCCTCAGCACTCCTCCCAGTACAGCCCAGCAGCACCCTTCACACATGGTCTTCACCTCTTCCTCAGTAGAACTAATGTCTGTGTTTTTAGCTTTTGTGAAGACTAAACAAGTGTGTTTGGGAAGGAAAGCTCTTCCCCTGTTTATTTCATAACCTGGTGTTCACACACTTGCAGAGGTTTGTGCAAGCTTTGTGGGATTTATATTCAGGACTTTACTGTTGCATGTTCTGCCAGGACACTGGTATGAAGCAAAGAGGGACTTCTCTTGCAGGGTAATTCTGAGCTCTGACAAGCCCAGCTTCCCCCACCACAGCAGTTATAGAAATGCTCAAGCTCCTTACCTCTGCAGTCTAGGAGGAGCTACAGACTGAGTGCACTTACAGTGCTGCTTCTTGCTTCTCATCACAGCCAGGTTGGCTGATAAGAACCGAGGCTCCTCTGTTAGCTCCTTCCTGACAACCAGGGTGTTTTCTCTGCATGGGAAATGTGCATTCTGAACTTGTTCCCTGCTTAGTGCAGCCTGCTGGCATGAGGTTTGATCTTGGTGTTTGCTATTCCTGCTCTCTGTTGAACCTGGAAGCCACCAGCACCTTACTTTTCTCTTGCATTCTTCCTGAGGAGTTGGACCTGTGGTCCCTGTGGTAGCTTTTTGTGATCAGCATCTTCCTTCTCTTTCATCTCCTTGAGGCCTCAAGGACTCAGCAACGAGCTGCACCTGATCTTCATCTGAGGGCAAATAGTTCTGGGGGGGTGGGCCACTGCATGAAGGCAAGCTGAGGGAACTGTGAAGGATGGCAGTGCCCCAGGGCAGTGCCCCTTATCCTTGTTTATGGACCTGTGTCTGCTGTTCAAGATCTGGAGCTTGAGCCCATTCCTTGTTGGGAAGCTGCTCTCTTGGGCTTGCTTGGTGCTACGCCCTCTCTGCCCTGCTTGTCCCCAAACACCTGCACCTATGTCAGGCTCTTGCCATGTGGCTGCAGGACCATGTGAAGGTGTTGCTGGCCAGGCCTGATGGAGGGGACTCAGTTGTTAATGAGGACAGGGGTTTGCTCCCTCTGTGCATCCCTGCTTGTCCCCTTCCCTGTGGATCAGCCTTGGTCACAGCTCTGAGCTGGCTGTTGCATTCCCCGTCTTCCCCCTGCCCTCAGGGTGCTCTTGCCGGGGAATCTGCGTGCCGGCAGCCCGTGCTCAGTGACCCGGAGATGGAAGCCCTGCTCCTGGCCGTGGCTGCGGCAGGAGGACTCTGTTCCCCTCACCCTGCCGGACACAGAGGGGCCACTGCCTGGGCACACTGGGCAATGTCTGTGCCCACGACCTGCCCCTTTGCTGGTGTATACGGTCATGGCCGACAGCCCCCTCCTCTGCCGGCCCTGGGAGGCAGCTGAGCCTGCGCCAAGCGGCATCTTGGATGCTCTTTCTGCATCGCTGCCGCGCCGGCGGTGGGAGGGGGCGGTTCTGCAGCAGCCGGAGCGGGCTGGAGGCAGCGCGGCCGTGGTGGCTGCACAGGAGTGCGCTGGGATGGCCCTTGTACGGCAGCTGTGGCGAGACGGGAGTGCTGCAGTGCAAGAACACCGAGCCGGCTGCTGACCTCCTGCTGGGGGATCTTGGGGGGATTGGTGAAAGAGCCCCAGGAGCCACCCTGCCGTCCTCGGAGAAAGAGGATGACCTGTCCCTTCCTGTAGCCAAGTGACTGCTGCCACGGGACCCTTTATTGCACGGCCCAGCTCCTTGCTGCTCTTCCTCTGGCAAAAGGCTTCCCCCAGCTGTGTCAGCTGCTTGGCAGGCCAGGTCTGTGTGGGATGAGCAGCACTCCAGAGCTCTGTTGTGGTGACAGACGCCGAGCTGCCACAGTATACAAGATCCCACACAACTCTCGGTGGCTGCCCAGAGATTTCCAGTGGGTGCAGGAGGTTGCAGGGGGACGTGGGGAGCGGTGCAAGACCTGGTTACAGCACAGGGCTGCGTAGGGAGCTGTGCTCTGCCTGGCCTGGCTGCGTGCCTTGCAGCTGCTGTGCTGCACATTAGCGCTGAGCCGCGGCCGTTCTAAGCAGGTCTGACAGCTTCCAGCCCTTCTGCTCCTTCTCTGAGTCGTGGCTAAACGCTGCTTGTGACTGAGCCAGAGGCAACTGGGGGCATTTTAATACACACTGCCCATTGAGTAATGCACACAGCTGCCCTGCTGCGGCCACCAGTCCGGGGAGGAGGTGGTGCAGGGGTGCGCCTGTTCGATTCTGAGCTCCTGAAGGCGATGCCACACGGACTGTGCCCAGCATCTGAGGAGAAGCCCGAGATTGCAACAAATCTTGATGCATTGGGGTGGGCGGATGGGCTGAAGCAGGCTCTGCCCTACACACCCACCCCACCCAGCAGCCTGGCATAGAGGGTCCCCATGGACCATACCCTGGCAAAGGTGGCTTGTCAGGCACTGTCAGAACTGGTGTTGTGCAAGAAAATCGATCACTGCTCAGTCAAGCAACTGAAACTGGGTGTGGAGCAGCTGTGTGAGTACCCAGCTCCCTGCAGTGCTCGTGCTGGGGAGTGGGCCACAAGGCATTGCTGCAGCCATGCTTCATGACCCCATTCTGGACTGGTTTTGTTGGGCAGCAGGACCCAGGGAGCTACGCCTGACGCCCTGCCTGCTGCAGGGTAGCTCCACATCGGTCCAGGGCCCCCTTCGAGGTGCTTCTCAGAGCCAGTAAACCCTGGTAAGCACAGGGCAGGTTTGTGCATCCATCCCAGGCAGTGCTGGACCATGTTGCCTGCTCAACGGCATAGTGGGTGGCAGCTTTACATATATATATATATATATATATATATATATATATATATATATATATATATATTTAAACGTATGTATGTGTGTATATATGTGTGTGTATATATATGTATATAATGTGAGCTGTATTGGTATACCCTATATACATCTTGTGTATAACAGGCTAGTAACAAAATCAGTCAAGCTGCTGACCACCCATAAGCAGTCCCTGGGAGAGGCAGCAGGGCAGGGGAAGCAGGAAAGCTCTGCCCTGCTCTGCAGCAGCAGCTGGAAGGCACTGGGGCAGCTGAAGCCCACCCTGCACTGGAGTACAGGGATCTTCCTGCCACTGCACATTCACAGATTCAGTGCAGGTGCCAGGGGTGTGTGGGAGACTCGAAATTAATTGCTGCCCTTCAGACGCTGCCGTGCAAACATCTTAAACAGGAAAGGCTGCCTGCTCTGTGGAGGCATGGCAGCTGATGCTACCTTGGCAATGGCAGAGAGAGGCAGCAATCAGATAACATCCATCAAGACCCAAATCCATGCCCTGTTTCAAATGATTTCTGTAATCCCATCAAGCAAGTCTGAAACACTGCTATGGGCAGCGGCAGGCTGTAGGAGAGGCGGCTCCTGCCAGGAGGCCATGAGTGGGAGGGGAAAATACCCCCGCGCCGGGAAGGGGAATGACAGAGGTGCTGGGTCTTGCTGCGCGGTGCTGCTGGGAGCCCATGGGGCTGTGGCTGCTAACACTGAAGCCCGGTGCGTGGCAGGGCTGGGCCGGGTCCCAAGGCTGAGGCTGGGATGGGGCACCCCACACTGAGTACCTGCTGAATCCTCCCTAGACCCGCTGGGCACTGCAGAGCAATATGAGAGGCGGGGACCGCTCCCCTGGCTGTGGGGAAACATGCCGGCGCTGAAGGGTGTTCCGTGGCTGTGGGGTGTGCCGGGCAGCACGGCCCAGGGCTATGCGACCGGGGAAAGAGACCTTTGCAGAGTGACTGGGGCAGGCACAGGCTGCAGTGTGGCAGGATTCTGTGTGCACAGAACAGCGCGGGATGCCGGGGCCGTGCCGGGATACCCCCGCAGATGGGGTCGTTTACTGGGGTGGTGCGGGATGCCCCAGGCTGTGCAGGTGTCCCTGTCGGGAAGGTGGGGGTGACCCCTCGGCCCAGGGCCGATAGCAGGGCAGTGCCGGTGCCGTGAGCAGGGCAGGTTTGGGGGCCCTGGGGATTGCGGGGTGCAGGTGCGGCTGGTGCCGGTACCCGGGGGCGCGGTACCGGACTGCGCGGCGCTCGCCGGGTGCGGCATCCCCTCGGCGCAACGGCCAGGGCGATGCGGGTGCCGGGGCGTGCGGTAACGGGGGATGTCCGATCGGGGCGGTCCTGGTGCCGGCGCCGGTGCCGGGCAGCGCGGCGGCAGCGAAGGGGTGCTGCGGAACAGCCCCTCCCCAGCCCGCCTCCGCCGTGCACGCGCCGCGCGCTCCCGGTGCGGGGTCGGGCCGGACTGAGCGGAGCGCGGGGCAGCCGCCGCCACCGGCATGGCCCAGCCGCGCCGCCGCCCCCGACGGTGAGTGCGCCCGCCCCGCCCCGCCCCGCCCGCACCGGCACGGCCCGGCCCGCGGCGGCTCGCCATGGGGAGGGCGGCCGGACGGGACCGGACCGGCCCCACGGCGCGGGGCTGGGGCTGGCCGCCGCTCCGGCCGTGGGGCTCCCAGGGCGGGGGTGGTCCCGGTTCGGGTGGCGGTCCCGGAGTCGGGCGGCGGAACGGGGCGCGGCGGGGCGGGGGTTAACGGGTGGGGCCGAGCGCGGCGGGTAACGGCGAGGGTTAACGGGGCCGGATGAGCGGCCGCGGCGAGCCGGCGGGTTGCCATGGCGACGTGCTGAAAGGGGGATTGTGCGCCCGCCTCAGCTGCGCGGCCTCATCCCGGCCCCCGCCCCGCATCCGCCGGTCCCGCTCGGTCCCGCTCGGCCCGGCCCGGCAGATTCAGCGGGGAGCGGGGCTTTCCGGGCTGGAGCGCTCCCACTCCAGGGTTTGGGATCCTCCCCGGGGCTGTGGGGTGTCTGTGGTGCGGTGTCGGTACTGGGGCTGCTGCTGTAGGTCCTGGGAAGTGGGTGATCTGGGGTGCAAGGATGCTCCTGGTGCTGACAGGCATGAGGCTGCTGGCGTGAGCATCCCTGGGTCAAGGGCAGGCAGGAGATCCCCTTGGCTCAGTTTATTTGGCATAGCATTAGGAATGACATTAGCTATTGGGCTCCTGGAGTGAAAGGACATTCCCTTTCTCTCTGGGGCCAGGGAGCGAATGGAGGCAGACTTGCTGTCAAGCATCTGGCCATACTCATCCCTGAATGGGGCAGTAGGCCAGATCCATCCATCTACCCATCCGTCTGTGAGTGGGGTGGAGGGTGCGGGGGTGGCTGGTGGCCCCAGCCATGTGGCTGTGGCTGGAGCTGGCACCGTTCACCTGAGCTTGACTCCGTCGTGCTCGAAGCTGTGGAGCAGGACAGGTATGGTGGGCGATGGTCAGTGCTGGGGTCTGTCTGCATCCGCTGCTCTCAACAGCAAGGGAGATAAATGAGGGACCTGAGGCCAGTCAGTTTCTGGACCACACTCTCCCAAATGGTGACACCTGCTTATGCCTCTACCATCAGCCTTTCCCAAGGCCACAGACCTCCCTTAGGGAGGTGGCTCTGACATGACATCTCTGAAAGGCTGGGATTTTCCTTCCATTCTTTGAGTGAGAGTGCCTCATCTGATGCTGCTGCTGGCTCGGCCCCAGGTGATGGCAGAGCCAGCTCCCCACAAGCCCCTGTGCTGGCCATGCTTTGTGTCAGCCTGGTGGGACCTTCCTTCCTCTGCAAACCAGGGTGCTCTGTGGAGCTGGGAGCATCTGCCAGCTGGGTAAGGAGTGGATGTGTCCTCAAAGAGGGAGCTGATGGTTGCCAAGGCAGGAGTCACTCCTAACCCTGGGAAGTGCCTGTGCCAGGCGTGCACCCAAGCACCCATGCCAACACCTGGTGCAGAGCTGGGCACCCAGAGGTCCCCACTGGAACCAGACTTCTTCCTGCTCTGCAGGCTGCAGGTGGCCACCACCAGAGCTGGTGTCTGCAAAATGGTTAAAGGCTGACATTTAGAGGTCACACTTTTAGCACTGTGCATGTGTTTGCTTCATTTGCATTTGCAGTTAGCCGGGCTCGAGGCTTTGCCACTCGCATGTGCAGTTGCCATGGATACATGTGCAGTTGGGATGTGGAGTTTGGTTGGACACCTGCAAACACGCAGCTCTCAACCTCCAGAGCACAGGCAGAAGCTGCCAAGGTGCAGGGCAGCCCTCAGACATGGGTGTGAGGGCCCTGCACAGCACTGTGCTGAGGAAATGGGAGCTGCAGTGCCCGTCTTGACAGGGTCTGCCTGGTGCTGCCTTGCACAGCCTCCAATTGCCCACACTCAACAGCAGCGAGCATCTAGGGCAGCCTTGTTCAAGAGGAAGATTGAGCCCATGCCAAGGGGTTTGCCCTGCACTTTTCATCTGGGGCTGTCTCTTTTCCAGACCCTGTGTAGAGGCTTTTGTCCCAAAGGGCTGCAGGGAAGGTGCTCAAGAGCAGGGTGGTGAGGGCAGCCAGAACCTGAGAGTCATGAGTGGAGCTTCTGAGCAGGCTGCCCAGGGGCAGGGGCCTGCCAAAGGCAGCGTGAGAATTGGCAGAGCACTGTGCTGAGACTCCAGCTGTGGTGGCTGTGTCTCTCCTGGCTCTCTGTGGGGGCTGCTCTGGGTGCTCACGTCCAGCACAGACAGGGATTTGTTCCAGGTGTCTTTTGATCAGAATCACGTCCGCCAGCAAGAGCAAGGAGATGGTGACTGCCAAAATCCTCTGGCAGGTCCATGCTGGCCTTTGTGTTGAGGGAGGAGGTGTTTTAGGACCTCCTAATCAGCTGATAAGAAGGGGACCTTGAGGTCATCAAGTCTCTAAGCTCCCTCTAAACAATTCCCAAACGGCATCAGCTCAGCCAGCTCCTAAACCTCCCCAGCCACAGCAAGTCTGCCGCCTCCCAAGCAATTTGCTGCCATCTTCCTGTATCCTTCCTTCTAGAAGCTATTTCTTTGCAGCAGGTGTGGGAGAAAAGAAGCTCTCTTGGCTGTCCAGGAGCTACTGTGGCCTCAGATACATCCATGTAGAAGTGTCCATGCTGCACTGGTGGCAGAGGGAGGGATCCAGTAACAGTGGAGGGGTGGAAGGATGGTGGGAAGTGGTGAGCATGGGGATGTGGAGCATGTGTCTGTGTGTCTGTGCAACAAGTTGAGCTGCAGAGGAGCCTGTGGAATCTCAGAGCAGAGCACAGAGGGCTCTATATCTGCCATCCTGGGGCTGTGCACCAAGCGCAGAGGGATGGGTTAGGGACAGCTTAGCTCTGTCCTTAGGACTCCCAGTGCCACTGGGAGGGAACTCGCTGTGGGATCCCAGACAGAGATTCCTCTGCTGGTGGTCTGTGGTTATTGGCTGCCACTGGCAGTGCTTTGAAAGGCAGCCAAGGGCATTGTGGCACAGAGGGGAGGTGGTCGCAGGCAGCACAGGGCACGTCAGCAGGAAGGGGGCAGGTTGGATCCTGGTACCAGGGCACTTGAGGAGAGCTGGGTCTGAGGGCTGAGCTGAGCTGGGTGGTGCTGGATGGGGGACTGAATGCTCTGGTGGTCTCCTACCGTGATACTCCCCAGAGCTGGGGGCAGGGAGCAGGCTGTGACCAGCACTGTGTGCTGCTGGCCTCAGCAGGATTCTGCTGTGGGTGTGAGGGGAATGAATAAATGGTCCTGCAATTGGCAGAGCTGCCAGTTTGAACCCACATCATTCAGACCCTGGAGCAAGTCTGACTGAGAGGAAATGGGGATGAAGAGGGAGCAGTGGAAAGACATGGGTGCTTCTGGCTGCAGCTGCCGAGTCCTGTCTGGTTTGTGTAGCTCCTGGAAGTTTTCCCTGATGGGAGGTTATGTGCAATTTGGAGGCTTGTCTGGGCTCAGTAGTCATGTGGTATTTGCAGTCTATGATGAAACCTGCAATCCTGCTAAGTCTTGAAGTTGTGTGTGGAAACTCTGCTCTTGCAATATATTCCTTTTGCCATGTTGTCTGCCTGGCAGCAGGGCCAGCACGTGGCAGGGGCTGTCTGTGAGCAAGGTTTTGTGCTGGGGAGTGCTGTTTGGGATGAGACCGCCTTGGCAAGGAGCTCAGAGGATTGTTGGTAAAGAAGCCTTGTTCCTGACACTGCAAAATGCAGAACAGTGGAGTAACATCTGTTATTTTCAAACTGCATCTCAGTGCGAGCATATCCTGTAAGGTGCTTGGCAAGCAGAGCTGAAACTTTGCCTGGTGGCCAGATGCTCTGGCCGTGCCAGCAGAGCAGGTGGTAAAGTTTGGGAAAGGTTGCAGAGAGTGTGTTACAGGGCATGTATGGTGCATGAGCCTGTTTTGGGTCTGGGCCTGGGCTGCTGAGGGCAAGGATGGCTGGGAGAAGTTTGGTGAGGAGGCTTCAGAGATGGGCTTGGGGAGGGGACTGTGGAGAATGCCCTTTTGTGATGATCAGGGGCTGCAGGAACTTGGTTGCAGGGACATCAAGCAGTTGGTGCTGCTCTGAAGGAGTGGGAGAAGATGCCCAAGTCTATAACATGGCTAAAATGTCTGCATGGCACTCCCCATGGAGGTGCTCCTGTCCATGTCCTGGTGCTGCCATCCAGTGCTAAAGGAGTTGTGAAGGTGAATGTGTGAGTCCAGCTGTCTTCGTGTGTTTCTTCTGCCCTCACATAACTCCAGGCACCACTGAGCAACTTGAGGACTCATGGGTCAGTGATGGAGGAGAAGGAAACAAGGGTTGCTCTGTCTCTGTCTCCAGAGCTGCCCACTGGGAGCTCAGGAGAGATGTGTGGGTGTTGAGATCATTGTGGAGTCAAATGCCTGGAAGTTGCAGCAGAGTTGGTCAGAGGTCTGGTGGCCTTTCTGTAAAAAAATGGCTAAATAAGGCGGGGTTCTTCAGACTGGAAAAGAAACAACAGAAGATGGATAAGATGTGTCTGCAGGAGGCCAGGAGAAAAGCAATAGAGGTTAACTGTTCATTGTTTATTTTCATACAAGTACAAGGTCACATCAAATTAAGCTCTCAGGAGGTGCCAAACAGGAGGAGGGGCATTGCTTCTTGCAGATGTGCTATCAAATCACAGAAGTCCTCAGGACAAGGTGTCATGAACAGTAAAACCTTCCATTAGTTTCAGGAGAAATAGAATGATTTCGAGAAGGACAAGAGGTTCCCCCAGAACCAGTAAATACACTGGGATCCACCTCTGGCTTGGGCAGCTGCTGAGCTGTCAATTACTTGTGCTTCTGACTGCTTGCAAGTACACAGAACACGGTGGACTTTTGGTCTGCTCTGTTATTTTCATAACATTCTGCCCACCAGAGAGTGTGGAGCCAGGAGGAGCACTGGGCTTTTGGTAAAGAAGGATGGGTTTAGCCCCATCCAGTTCTGTTGCTTGGCACAGGGTGACAGATGCATGCTCAGTCCTGCTTCCTGAGAGCGTGGGATGCTTTCCCCACATGGTGGAGGTGCACCTGCTGGGAGATACAGGACCTGTGCTGAGCACCAAGCCTTGGCTTCACAGGACCCTTTGCTGGAGACCTCTGACAGGCTTTTGTCTACTGATCAGGTATTATTTCAGTTGGTTTGAAAATGAATGGCAATATCCCTTCCTGCTGTGTTCCCTGACAGCTCTGCTTCCTCTGGTTCCCTGGGCACAGGGACATGCTGGTAGCAGAGCTAGAGTCTCATTTTAGAGCTGTCCCAATTCCCTGGTACTTTCTGCACAGGATAAGCACTGTGGGATCACCTGAGTTCTGATCTTCATCTCCCCCTCCCCCAATCCCCTGTCTCTGCCTGTTCTCATACACATCAGGAAATATCAGTGTCAGTTTTGTTCCTAGTTTTATCCTCAAATGAGAAAAGACTCATGTCCTGCTACCCGTGATGGTCCAGTTCAGTCTTACCTTGTTGAATGTGGGATGCCAGAAGGCTGTTCCCCAGCTCCTGAGCAGTCCAGAGACATGCAAGGACAACAGGGAGATGCGAGCCTTGGCTTGGAAGCGGTTGGCTTCTTATGGGGGAAGTGGACTTGGAGAGGAGGATGCAGGGATGAGCTGGGATCCAGTAGTCCCCCAGTGGGTTTTGGCTGGCAGGCAGCAGTATGAGGTCAAGTGAGGTTGTTGCTTATGAAGAGGATGCTCTTTCTCATCCGTATGAAATCCAGGAGGAGTGAGGGAAGTGTCCAGCCAGCAGCACAATGGTGCCCTTGCAACCACAAACCAAAATTTCCCTTGGATAGCAGCTGTCCTATGCCTCAAGAAAGAAACAGTCTCTGTTCCAGTCCTGTCTTTTCAGTCTCTGTTGCCACTGGGGTGTCTGGATGAGAATCTGAGATTAAGATTTGGGCAGGGAGCTGCTGTACTTTGGTACTCAGGACTTAAAGAGAAGCCAATTGGATGCAGACTCTTTGTAGCAAAAAACTCTTCCTGTGTCCGCTGGGAGCGATGCTTCCAAGTGGGCATCTGCTGAGGCAGAGCTGAGCTCCAGGACCTCTGAGGAGCAGCAGGGAGCCTGAGAGCTGTCTTGGCATTTGAACTTGACTTTCCTTGGCATTGTTGGTCCTTGCAGCATGCCTGTCTGTCCTGCTTCATTCTGGTCTGCTCCCTCTGGAGAGGCAGGGCATCCCCCAGGCTGCCTGATTTGCTCTGGTCCAGCTTATTTCTTAACACGAAGTGGTATTTGCAGTAAAACACATTAAAGGATTTTTTTGCCAGAGGTTTTAGACTTTCTGCTTTTTTGTGCTTGAAGATAGAATATATGGGAGGATAAATTTACAAGGGAAAATAGAAAATACATTTTGGATTAAATTTGAATGGGCTTCCTTTCTAGCTGCTGGCTTGCCTGACCTACAGTCTCTAGTGAGCCCTGGCTGCATGAGCAAGACTTTGTGGAGCTACTGTGGCTGCAGGCCAGGCCAGTCCAGGGTGCTTCCACGGTCTTCTGCTTAGTCACGCCAGCTTTGGTTTTGGTTTGGAAACGTGAGCAGCTGATGGCCTTGTTGGGGGCAGGCTCCCCTGAAGCTGCTGCTCTTGGTTGGGTGAGGCTGTCGTGGGCTTGGGCTGCACCATTCACTTGGGCTGTCTGAGGTCCTTCCAAAGTGACAGACACGACATGTGTCCAGGCTGCCAGCTGTGCACACAACCTGTGCTAGTGGTGGCCTGTGACAACTGTACAAACTCTTTAGGTTGCTTACTGGACCACATACCAAATCTGTGCCGTTCCAGAATTCCTGGGAAAGCCTGTAGGGTTTCTGGGGAAACCGGTAACTCTGGGATGGGCTTTTATCTCATTCAGCTGCAGATGGGTGGTTTTGGACGCTGTGCCAGCAGCACACGGGGGTAGCCCTTGTGCCAGGGGCCCCATCCCCTCGCCCTGGTGCTGCCCCGAGCGTGGCAGCTCCGCCGTGAGCCGATGTCGCCTGTGCCCGTCGGGGCCTTGCCCCGGAGCTCCTGCAGAGCTCCAGCCGCGATCCCGGCGCTCGGCAGCGGGGTGGGGCGAGGGGGAAGGCAGATGTGGCGAGGGGGAGGGCGGCTCCTCTAGCACCTGTGCCTTATTCTGGAGCGTGCGAGTGTGAAATTCAATTTGTAGCTAAGTCGTAGCTGGTGAGGAACACAGGCCACAGTGTGTGCCGGAGCCAGGCGGTGTCTGGGAGCAGACATGCACAGCATGTCCTGCCTGCCAGCTCTTGCGGAGGCTGACGTCAGCCTGGAGGAGCGGTGGCTGCTGCAGGATGTGGCTGCTTGCCGCTGTGTCATCTTGGCTCTGGGTGAGCGGCCCCTGGCTCCCGCAGGAGCTCTGCCAAGAGGTGCTGCCCTGGGATGGTGTCCCCTGCCCTGCGGGGGTGGGATGGAGGGGACCTGGTGCCCTGTGCCACCGGCAGGGTGGTGGTGAGGATGGAGGCGACCTGGTGCCCTGTGCCACCGGCCCAGCGAGCAGGGTGATGCTGTGGATGGAAGGGTCCATGGTGCCCTGTGCCACTGGCAGGGTGGTGCTGTGGATGGAGGGATCCATGGTGCTTCCAGCAACAATGGCATTTTCCCGCCCCCACATGTGGATCTTTCAGATGTTTCCAGTGAAACCCGCTTGCTGGTGGGAGCAGAGGGAATGTGCATTACAGCATTTCAAATGCAGCTTGCAGTGACCCATGCACTGTCCTACCTGTGGTCACTGTTCCCTGTCTCCTGCCCCAGTCCAGGTCTGGGTACCCCACTCGCTGCTTCCCAGAGAGCAGCTCTGCTGTAGATGAAGAGTCCAGTGCTGTGGGGAGGGCAGTGTGGTCTCCCAGGCCAGCCACGCAGAGCTGGGACTAATTGTGCCCCCAGGCAAGCTGCAGTGTCATGGAGCAGTGGGTCACTGCTGATTCCAGTAGGCTCAAAGGGACACTTGCAATGTGGTCAGAGAATCATGTCTGGTCTTTGGTCAGGGCCACTCACACTAACATAAAACTCAGCATCTCGAGTCCAGTGGGATGTGCTGGGGTACACGGTAGGGTGATGGGCTGCAGTTCAGCTGGAGCATCTCTCTGGGACAGGACAGGACCTGCAGCTCTCCCAGCTGTGGGAAACTGGGAAGCATGGGGTGGCACAGCCCTGCATCCCAGCCCTGGGCACTGTGTCTGTGCAGAGCCTGTCTCGTGTTTCACCTGGCAGCAGGGACTATTGTAACGAGGTGGAGGTGGTGTGGACAGTCAGACATCTCCTGGCATGGCTTTCCTGAGCAAAGACCCTGCAGTAAGGAAACAGTTTGGTGCTGGACTGCAATCACTGGGGTTTCTTGCATCCTGAGGGAGCGCATATGGCTCTGCTGCCTGCACTGTGACCCTCAGGGGTGGCTCTGTTGGAATGGCCCACACCACCCTTGCACAGGGTGTGCTCTCCCCATAAAGCCATCTTGCTCCACAGGCTTGATGTCTCATGGTACAAGACAAGGTAGTGGCAACACGTGATGCACAAAGAAGGTGCCAGATAACTTGTAGTCTTATCTCTTCTCAAGAAAACTTATTGTGTCATATTTCAGCTTCCATGTAAAAGTTGGTTGCTGCTTGTCTCCAGCTATTTCCTTCATCTTTGTTCTTTGTCTGGGTTTTATTACCTTTAGCCCAGATTACTTCCGTGACCTGTTTTGCAATTCTACCCTGCAAAACCTTTCTGAGCTGATAAAGAGTGGAGTGATGTTAGCAGAAATGGGTGGTCGGGGCAGATGTTGGTAAAAAGAGACAGTCCTTTACTGGTTCTGCTGCTAAAACCAGACTCCAAAGCCACCGTCTGGATTTCAGCCCTTGATTAAATGAATTTGGCTTTCTGCTTTGAGTCAGTAAAAACTAAACATTGACAACTTATTTTGGATGTAGCTGTTCCCATTCAGAACACTCTTGGATTTTGTTGCCCATCCTCCCTAATCACATTTGCAGGAAGTCCAAGTATTTTAAGCTGCAGTCGATTCCTCTCTGCCCAGCCCACCTCCTTACATTTATAGAGCCTCCCCCAGTCCACACTAGTCCATGGAAAGCATTGGCTGTGCACACACTCGCCCTGCCTGCAGCCACTGGTGCTTTCTGAGCTTTCCTTGGCGCTTGTGTGAGATGTCTTGAGCTGTTGTAGCACAGGTGGTGGTATGGACAGGACAAACCTTTGTGTAAATTGCCCATAGTCCATTGGTTGTGGGAGCTCCATGTCCTTTGCATGGCTGGGTGCCCAGAAAGGAGCTTGAGAGGCTGGGGTATGAGAGAGTTTTGGGGAAGGTTTGCATCAGCAACTTGGTTTCATGTTTGCCTCAGTTTCAGGCATTTCAGAAATGGGGGTGTCATTGAGCCAGCCTCTTTGGGTTGCTGAAATCTCATTTCTTTATTAGATTTCAAACCTGCTTTTGAAGGTTTTGAGGGTAAGAAATATGAATGTTTTTGGGCTTGGACTTTCAGAAGCTTATTAGTAAGAGCCTTGTGCTTGTGTAATTGTTCTCTAACAGGGTTCAGTCATAATGATCCATGTTAACTTTAAAACTGGTCCCTGTTAGCCATGGTAGTTTCCGGGACAATTATTTAGGAGAGGAGGCATCACTCTGGCAGATGTGAGGGGGATGGTGCTGAGCAGGTGGGATAATGTCAATGTGCAGCTTCCTGAAGCTGGAGAAGGAAGTGAGGGGAATGCTGCTGATGGAGCCAGCTCTCTATTCGCTGGGTGAGATTTGCACTTGGGCTGGTAACTGTGGAGTGTTGATCACAGATTTGAGGGAGATTATATTGCCTTAGAGTAGGTGCCTGGTGCTTGTTTGTGATGTGTGGGAGAGTGAGCAAGTTGTCTTGGCATGAACTCTGTGCTGGTGCCAAGGGCTTGCTGAAAGCAGATTGTCTGTCAGCTCACTCCTGAGTACTCGTCTGGAAATTCCAGCGTTCTGTGGATGCACTTTTGCATTGTCAGTCACCTGCCTGTACAAAGCCAGAGGTGGAGTAATTCTAAAATTTATTTGTGAAGTACTGGTTAGAATAGAATAGAATAGAATAGAATAGAATAGAATAGAATAGAATAGAATAGAATAGAATAGAATAGAATAGAATAGAATAGAATAGAATAGAAGAATAGAATAGAATAATTTCAGTTGGAAGGGACCTACAATGATCAGTCCAACTGCCTGGCCCGTTCAGGGCTGACCTAAATTAAATGTGGTTAACGGGGTTGTCCAAATGCCTCTTAAACACTGACAGGCACCTCTCTAGGAAGCCTGTTCCAGTGTTTGACCACCCTCTGGCTAAACAAATGTTTCCTAATGCCCAGTGTGAACCTTCCCCGGCACAGCTTTGAACCGTTCCCTCTGTGCTATCGCTGGATACCAGAGAGAAGAGCCCAGCACCTCCGTTCTCTGCTCTGAAGCTGTGGGAGGCTCGAGGTCGCCCCTGCGCTGGTCCCGGCGCTGCGGGTCGCGTTCGCGGGGCCGGTCCCGTTCCCGTTCCCGGTCCCGGTCCCGGCGGTGCTGACGGGACAGCTCCCGGGGCTGCGGGCGAGTCTCAACCTCACACGGGGCTCCGGGAGCCGCCTCCAGCGCCGCTCTGTCCCTCCTGACCGGCACCGAGCCGTGCCACAGAGCCGTGCCACCGAGCTGTGCCACATCCCGGTGTCGCCGGCCGCGGGGACTCCCGGCGCTCTGAGATCCTCGGGCGCTTCCATCGCATCCCGCGGTTCGGGCTGGGGAGCGACTGTGGCTTCGTTCTGCTCGCACCGTGCTTCTCCTTAACCTCCGCCCCTGCAGGCGGGTGTTTGTGCCTTGAAAGTGCGAACAGCAAGGTGAGGGAGAGAGAGAGAGAGAGACTGCCGCTGTGTCTTCATGCTGGGGTCAGGAGAGCCATAACGTGAGCTAATCCAGATTATTTCTATCCAGAACGTGGCAATAAATAGCCTGCTTCCAGCAGCTATCCCTGAGCCATGTGGGAACCTGCCAGTCCACCGAGAGGCTGCTGCCACTGCCCTCTGCCTGTCCTGGCAGAGCCTCCTGCTCACACAGCAGCTGTGGGCTGTGCCACGTGGCCCTGTCTCAGCTTTCCACCAGGCTCCTGGGAAGCGGGAGTGGGAAGGTCAGTCAAAATCTAGACTAACTCAAGGTGAGCATGTAGCCCACTCCAAAAGACTCCAGGCTTTCAAGCACAGTTGTCCTTGGATCCTCTATAGTGGTCACCTTCTTGCATCAGCAGTATTGGGTGCTGACCCCAACACTGTCCCTGCTGCAGTGCTCACAGGCTGTCCTTCAGCAGCATCACCAGTCACAGCTCTGTGACACTGAGAAACCTCCTGCATTTTTGGAGCTCTTGATGCTAAACAAGAGTTGGAAATGATCCAGGTTATCTCACCTGCTGGGTAGCGTGTCTTCTGGAGCCGGGCATCAAGCAGTTTGCTGACATTCAACACCAAAAATGTCTGGAAAGGCTGAAATGTGGGCATGGGAAGGAAAGGTTTGCTTTCCCCCTGGTGTCCTTCCCAAGGCAGGCTTGGGAAGTTCATGAAGAACTTGTTAAAGGCCATAGCACAAATGGTGACAGGCCATATTGCAGCAGGAGGCCTTTGGCACCACCGCAGAAGTGGCTCTTGAAATTGTCTGTTTCTAGGGAATTTGAGTAACATTCTTCTGTTATGAATGGAAGCTCTCGAGGATCTTGGCATGTGTCTGGGAGTTGTCAAAGAGCTTCTGTCCCACATATGTTCTTGCAGCACCGAGGAACTTAAGTGACACTTCTCACGTGGTCCCTCATCCTCTCCCCAGGGCAAAGGATGTGCAGTGGAGTGTCTCATAGGCTTCTGACGTTCAGCTTGCTTTAAATGTTGGTGGTGCTGTGGGTAGGAGCTGGGAAAGGCAAGGCACAGGGATGTGTTGTGACGCAAACAAGGGTGAAGTTTGTTTTCCTTCTGTCCCCTTGGAGTGACTGTGGTGCCTCAATACTCCAGATGTGCCTCAGGAGGACAGTGAGGTGGGGAGCACTGGACTCTGGGAGAGGCCTCTGCAGAGTGGAGAATGGGTGTTTTGGGCTCCATGCTGCTGGGAAGCCTCCTAAGAGCTCTGCTGTGCACCCTAAATGCTGAAGGGTTCGTGGCCAAGGTGGCTGTGTGTACTCAGACGGTGACAAATGCTGAATGAATGAGGGCAGGGGCAGAGCTGCCAGCCAGGGTGATGAGAAGTGTAGGAGACTGGGCTGGAGGGGCTGCTGGGAATCACTTGGTCCATCCATCTGCCATGTAGCACCCTTTGCAGATAGCCATGGAGTACTTTAACTTTTCTTTCTTAATATGGATGTGTCTCCTACCTAGCACAAAAGGGCAGAGTGTTCTGAACTTTTATGCAGTGGCCTTTGCATGTTATAAAACCATGCCCTGTGACTTTTCTTGTCTAGACTAATCTCAATCTTCCATGTGTTTTTCCAGAGCTTTTTGATGATCATGCTGGTCTCCCATGGTCTCTCTCAGTCCAAATCTTTTGGAGAATGAACTAGTTCTCTGGACACCAGTAAAATTACTTGATGTATCTTTATGAGCTGAAAGGAGAGTAATTACTTTGCGTGTAAGCTGGCCTTTCACATATCCTCCTGTAGTTGCCTTTTTTTGTGGCAATGATATGCTGGCTCATGTTCAGTTTGTACTCACCTGTAGCCCTCATGACCCTTGTGGCAGAACTGCTGCTGTCTTTTCTTCTGTGGCCTGGTTGTGCAATTTTTTACCTCTCAATGCCTTACAGTCCTGCTCATCATCTCTCAGCCCTTTTCCCAGTCTGTCAAGAGCATCTCAGATTCCCATCCTGGCCTCTAAAGTGCTGGGGTGTCACGTGCAGATTTTGAAACGTGCTCTGTTCTGTCATTTAGGTCATTCATGGAAAAGCAGAGCAACAGCAGCATCAGGGCACACCTTTCTGAAACTCTACATGTCCTTTTCAGTGTAGCTGTGAGCCATCTATCACTGTTCACCAGCTCTGTGATGGACCTGGGAAATGCCCCCAGTGTTGTGGGACCAGGAAACATGTGCCTGTGGCATGGATGGGTAACCTGGGATGAGAGCTGCCGGTATAGGGATGCTCTTGAGGGGCTGCTGGGACACAGGGACACAGGCACATCAGTCCAGTTGTGCTGCAGCTTCTCTGCTCCCCAGGGGAGCCTGTGGGGTTTCTGCAGTGTTGTAGGCAGGGTGAGAGCTGGGGTTACTGCCCAGCAGAGAAGATGCCAGGTGGGGAGTGGGTCTGGCAGGTGCTGCTGCCTGAGAGCTGAGCACCAGCCTGAGCTCCTGGTGGAAAGGTTTGCAGCTCACTTGGAGAAGGCAGAATTTCTCATGCTGTTTGCTGGGTGCATGTTTGTTCTGGGGTGCATGGGCTGGCCCTCAGTAAAGTACAAAGGGGTCAGAGGGTGAGCAGAGCTGCACGAGGCACAGTGGCTGGAGGGTGCAATGGGACATCCTGTGTGCTTGCTGTTGGAAGGAAATCCTCCCTCCATGCCAGCTGGGTGCTTTGAGGTCTCCATCTGTCCTGGCTCTGAACCTCGTGGGACATAGAGCCACAACATGAGCATGGTGAGCATGGGGTTGGTGCTCCAGGGCAGGAGGCTGGGCCCCAGTGGAGGGTCCAATACGAGCAGGCTGTGTGTTAGCATCTCTTCGGCTGCCTGCCAGAGGAGGTGTGGATCCAGCTCGTCTGGCTGGTGTTGAGATGCCTGAGAGAGGCTTCCAGAGGATCCCACCCGCCCAGGTTTCCATGGAGAGCGTCTCTTTGTTGAGGAGGAAGCTGTCTGGCAGACAGTGTGACCATGGAAATACCTATGGAGCGTTTGTTTTCCAAAGCACATGAATAACATCCCCAACAGCTAGCAGCCTCACTTCCTCTGCTCACCCACCAGTGGCCTGGCAGAGCGACCTGGGATGCCTACGGTGTCTTTGTGCTCCCAGTTTCTCACTGCCTGCTCGGCTGAGCATTCCCAGTTTGGCTGTGTCTGCCCAGCCCAGCCTGGTTTTTCTTCTGGCTGGCAGGCACGGCTCCTGGCGGGGGCTCAGGCAGGCAGCAGCCCATCTTTGCTCGGAGACACGTTTGGCTTCCTGCTGGAGGGAAGAGTGAGAGCGCTGTAGGCGGCAAAACTGGGAAAGTTTTGCTCCCACCTCCCATGGGATGTGAAGGGAATTGCTTCCCTGAACGAAATGTCTTTTCTTGGGTCTCTCAGTTCTTTCTCGTGCCTTGAAAGACCAAGAAGCTTAAGAGCTGTTGAGGCAGCAGGCAGCAATGCAAGGCACATGCAACAGCCCACAGTGAAAGGGATTAAGCTTGGGTTTTTATGGCAGTTTGTCAGCATTAAATTAAGGCTAAATTCCCATCCTAAATGTTATGTTAACATGAAGTTACATCAGAAAGCACAGAACACAGAACAGCAATATGAGGGTATCAGATGTGTTGCAGGGGTATTGTAATTATCCCAAATCAGGCATTTGAAACCCAGGGAATTCCAGATATAGGGTTTGCATCATTTTTCGGGTTTGTAATTGAAAAAAATCCAAACATAGGAAGGCTTAGAAGCATGTCACTGAGATTCTTTGGGTGCCTTTATTCTGTGCTGCGGGGACATGGGCAGATGGAGGCAAAGAGTCTTTAAAAAATGATGAAACCAAATGTGGAATTACAAATGTTAAAATACCGTGAGCTGTGTTTGAGTGTTAGGGCATTGTGGCTCTCCAGGGTAACATTAGGGCTGCTGGGCCTTGACTGTGCATCTCCATATCTGGACAGATTTGGCTATCACTAGTGCATCTCACCTCTGTGCCTCATGCTTTGTAAAACTCGTAACTGGAGACAATTTAAAGTCCTGTAGCATCGTTTTGTTTAAGTTAAGAATGTGTACTTAATTCTATCTTAGCTTATTTTTTTTGTCTTCAGATTCCCATGTTTTTTCAGAGCTGGATGAGGATTAAACAAAAACCCAGAGGAATATCATCATAGCATAAATCTGAGGAGCTGTAGCAAGAAGCTGTTTTTTGGCTGTGCTTTGTGCGAAGAGATTCCTCATTGTGTCAGGACAGGATGGTTACAGTGGGCGTGCGGAAGCTCCTCAGATGCAAAGTGGGTTGTGAATTCAGCCCTGTGACTGGTGTGTGCAGCACAGCTGGGCAGCTGTGCGGTGGCACTGCCTGGTGCCATGAAATTGCTTGCCTGGAGGAGTTGGTGGAGCAGCAGTGCCCATGGCAGCATGTGGCTGCAGCCATGAGGAAGCTCTGGAGCTGGGAAATCAGCTAGTGAACCACCGCTGGCAGGGCTGTGGTGCTCCTGCAGACAGAAAATGATGATGGATCAGTTGAAAGGGCTCTGCAGGGAGCATTGTATGCGCTGTCATAAAGACTGGAAGCTGCCTGTAGCTTCCAGTCATACAAATTAGATATGACAGTCATTAATAATTAGCTTTATCCTAACCTGCGGTACCTGAAGGAACCTGAGCAGAAGATTTACACTGGGCAGTTTGCCTTCCAACAATGTCAGAGTGGTGGGTCTGAAGCACCTTTGGGAATGCAGCTTTGGAGGGTCCCGGGCCTGCACTGCACCCCTGGGATGTCACTGTTGGGCAAAGGTCAGATCTCTGCTGAAGGAGGAGCATTGCGGAGAGCAATATGAGATGAATGATGGTTTTCTTCCAGAGCTGCAGGCAGAACAGGGCAGCCAAGGCACCGTGCTGCAGAGGCAGCTCCAGCAGTGGTGGGCAGAGCTGAGCTTGGGTGCCTCAGCTGTTTTTCTGGCCCTTGACTCAGCTTTTATTTCTTAGACTTTGGCATCTGTTTGGGGGATAATTCAGCAGCGTTGTGCTCCTGCTGCTGTGTTTCTGTTGCTGCCTGGTGGGGCAGAAGGAGGTGAAGGGGGATGATGTGCAGAGATGTACTGCCCTCCTTGCCTGGCATTACCTGCATTCCCTTGGCAGGCTCTGGAGAGGTGCCTGCATGCCCAGCCCTCTGAGGCCTTGCTGCTTGGGTGGGCTGAGTGCAGTAACATGATTTGAGAGGAGTTTTTCTATTTACTGTGTTACCCTGATTTCTGAGGCTGCCAAGTTCTTTGGGCGTATCAGGAGGGCAAGCACAGCATGGACCCATTTCCTTAATGACCAGCAGTGAGTTGTCTGCACACGTGCAGTTCAGATTTGAGACACCTTCTGTGGGGGTTTTGGTTTTGGTTGTGTTTTGTTCGGATGGGTTTTTTGTGGGTTTCTGTTTGTCTCTCTGGGAGGTTTGGCGGGGGGGGTTTGGTGGTGGTGGGTTTTTTTTTTCCTGCGGATTTTCCTCATTGGATGAGGTGTTCTCTATTTGTGGAATTCCTGCCCAGCTGAACCTCCACCAGAGCTGCAAACTCCCATCTGCATACAGCCCTTATTTTGTGCTCCAATAATTCCAAGGCAACTCTGCTCCCCTCTGAGCCTGGGAGAGATCTACCGGGTGGACACGTAAGGATGCCCTGGAGCAAAACGAAGGTGCCTCACCAGCGCTGCCGTCTCTCCCGGGGTGAGGCCGTGTGGCTGAGCCAGGACGAGTGAGCATCCCCTGAGCCACCGCCGCCTTTCGGCGGGGCCCCGGCTGGAGATGCGGGGCTGATGCGGGGCTGATGCTGCGCTGCCCGGCCGGGCGAGGGGTGCGGCCCCGGCTGCCCGCGCCCGGCTCCCCCGGGAGCAGCGGGGCTGGCGGGGGCAGCCGGAGCGGGGGGCACTTACATAAGCCCTGAACGCGACAGGCGGTGCGGGAAGGTGGAGGGCAGAGTGCTGAGAATGCTCACAGCCTCCAGCGAGGGCTCCCTGGCACAGGAGCTGCGCTCGCTGACACACATCCGCGGGTCCCCATCTGCAGCGCCTCCTTCCCCGCGGGGGCTGCCCCAGCTGCTGCTCTGGAGCTGAGCTCTGCCTCCCCGGGCTGGCCGGGCAGGGAGCTCCTGGCAGGGGCGCCAGATCCCGCACACTCTCTGGCTGTTCCTCTCCTCTCTCTGCCCGCCCAGCACCCGGGGCTCAGCTTTGGCTGAGCTTTCAGCTGATGGGGGCTGTGTTGGTGGCTAGGACATGTGGGTCGAGTTTGCTGGTATAGGAGGGGTGATGGCACCCGAACAGGGGAGCAGTGCTGTGGTGAAGCCCAGGCAAGGAGCACAGGCTGCTTGTGGTGTGGTAACACAGGCAGCTCTGGCTCAGCCAGGAGAGGAGAGGTGCCAGTGGGGTCTTGTGCAGGGGTTTTGCTTGGCACCGGTGGTGTCCAACAGGATCATTATGGGGAGGGACATAGCACTGTCTGCTTATCTTGGCACCCATACTCTGGGCAGCCCCTGAGCACTGGGGACAGGCTCTGCAGGCATGGGCAGTGTGTGTGTGTCTACTCATGCTCTGCTTGTTCTGCCCACTTTTGCCTGCCTGGGTGGTGGCAGGGCCAATGAGCACCCGTGGGTGGGATGCTCATCCAGAGATCCTGGCTCCTTCTGCACTGCAGGTCTTCAACTTTTCCAGAGCAAGTTTGCTGTTAATTCCCTCCATCTCTCCACAGTATCAGCAGTCACCTCCAGGCTGGGCCGCTGGCAGGCAGGCAGCAGCAGGCAGCTGGGAGGCTGTGAGGAGCTGGTGCCACATCTCCCTGCATCCGTGCTCCCGACTCACCCAGCAGAAGGTGTGGCTGGGCTGCGCACTCCTGACTTCTGTCTCTTCTTCTCCATCTCTTCCTGGTGGGCAAATCAGAGGCTTGGTGTGATGGGGCTGCTCTGAGACCTCGCCCCAGGAGCTTCAGGCCTGGATGTTGGTGCTGTTTCTCCCAGACAATGTGGCTGATACTCTGGAGAAGCCCTCTCTTCCCCCCTGTTCTCCAAGTGCCTGAGCTGGTGGCCAGCTGGGACCTACGTCTCACCCTCTGGGTCCTGAGCTTTGCCTCGATGGTTGTGCAGATGGAGGGCCAGGTCTACTCGCCCACTGTCAACACGCACTATGGGAAGTTACGAGGGGTGCGCGTGCCATTGCCCAGTGAGATCCTGGGGCCCGTGGACCAGTACCTGGGGGTTCCTTATGCCGCTCCCCCCGTCGGGGAGAAGAGATTCATGCCCCCCGAGCCACCACCATCCTGGTCAGGCATCAGGAACGCTACCCACTTCTCACCAGTCTGCCCCCAGAACATCCACAACGCCGTTCCTGAGATCATGCTCCCCATCTGGTTTACCTCCAATTTGGATATCGTGGCCACGTACATCCAGGACCCCAACGAGGACTGTCTGTACCTCAACATCTACATCCCCACGGAGGATGGTGAGTCCCCACTGGGGTGACCGCAGGAGAGCGAGGTGGGGGGGTCACTCCACCCCTCCCCAGCAGTGGTTGGTCTCACCTGGGTGTTGTGTTTGAAGCATGTGGTTGTGGACCCTGCAGCATGCTGTCTGTTTGTGGAAAGCTTTCTCTGGCCACGCAGCTTGCCCTCCTGCCCTCAGCTGCCATCTCTGTCTCGCGTGCTCCTGCTCCTCCACGCCTCCTGGTCCCACCCCTCCACCTCCATGGCATCGTCACGGGTTCCTCTCTTGTATTGCTAAATCTGAATCCAACTCTCTGACTGCAGATCCACAGAGTGACAAGCTGATTTGTGCTCCCCACAGGCGCCGAGTGCCAGGTTCTGTCTTGAGTTGGTTCGAGTTCGTCCTTCCTCCCTGCTTCCCACCCTCCCCAGGTCCATGCGCTAGTTGTGGGCGTGGGCTGCGGCTGGGAGGAACACTCTCTGCCTCTCCCTGGGAAGATGCTCCGGCAAGAAAGGGCCCACAGAGCCCTTTTCTGGGCCCTGGTACGGATGGGAGGTTGGGGTGCACTGGCAGACACATCGCTTGGCTGCTCCTCCGTCCGCTGGTGGGCCAGCGGCAGAGCGATGAGCCTGGGGTGCTGGGGCATGGTCCTGTTGGGGTGAGGCTGAGCGGCGCTGGGTGCCTCCTTGTCTAACCTTTTCCTTTGTAGGGGATCCCACCTGAACTGTAAGTAGAGGGCAGAGGAGGCAGCGCCTGCCCGCACGCCCGCCCCAGCCTCACTGCAACGGGAGCCCCCAGGGATTTTCAGCGGGCCAGAAAGGACCCGCAGCGGGTCTGCTGCACACAGCAGAGCAGTCTGGCGGGTCAGTGGCTTCTCCCAGCCTGGCTGGCTCCACTCCTCTGTCTCTGGGGCCCACGGAATGCATCATGCCTTCCTTCTCGCCCAGCACGGCTGGCCCAGAGTTTTCCTCCCATGGCGACGCTCCCTCCCCACCTCCCGCGGTCCCAGGGGCGGTGGGAGGGTAGCAGCGTGGTTGTGATTGCATGCCCACTCCCATCAGTGGAGCCTCCTGTTATTTTGTAGTCTTTTATTCATTTTACAGTAAAACGGATTTCCAAGGAATGCACCCGAAAGCCCAACAAGAAAATATGTAGGAAAGGAGGTATGTAGCAAGCCGACCGGCAGAGAGGCACAGAGAGGAAAGAGAGAGAGAGTGAGAGAGTGAGAGGGTGCCTGGCTGGCCCCCGGCCTGCAGCACTCCTCCAGCACCTCTCTGTGCTGCCACCCGGACTGTGAACCCTCCAAGCAGCCCACCCTGCCACCCCCTGCTTCCCACTGGGAGGAGTATCACGGTTGCTCCAGCCAGCTGGGAGCACAGCTCTGGGGTCAGATCATGAGGACGCTCATGTTGCTGCAGGCCTTTCAGAACAGCTTCTCCTGGGCTGAGCCTGCTCTCCCACCTTCATGCCGCTGGCACTGACAGCCTCCCGGTCCCTGGGCATGAGGGGTAGCCTCTGATGGCAGGTAGCTCTTAAATGCATCCATCCCTAATGTTGGGTTACCCCATTGGGGGTGTACAGATGTGCTCAGGGGAAGACCTGTGTGGTGGGGGACTGCAGTCCATCCTGGGTTGAGCTTTTCCCCCACTGCATCCCTGATCATTTTGCATCCAGAGCTCCTTGGTTAAAAGCATAAAGCCTCTCCTGACTGTGTAAGTGCTGCAGAATATGCCCTGAGCTTTGTGCCTGCCAAGGCTGTTCCCCACTGCTCACACCCTCATGCCAGTGCGAGTCCTGCCAGTAAGGATTTGGTCTCCAGCCCATGGCACAGCAGCCTCCCTGAGCCCTAGCTGCCCCATGGACAGCTGAGCACCTCCAGTTCAGACACATCTCTGCTTTGCCTTACCTCCACTGACCTTCCCCCATTGCCCCTAAATGTTCTTGTATTCCCAACCAGTGGCAGGCACAGGGGAGTAGAGATGTACAAATGGTAGCTGGCTCAGCCGTGTGTCAGATACAATGCCTCACCTGTCCCTCCACACAGCCCCCTTGCAGGCAGGGAGAGCTGGCTGCTCTGTGCATCCCAAAGATGAATGTGTGGATGGTCAGGCAGCCAAGCTCTTCTGAAAGGCTCAGCACAGGGTGTCTGGCCGGCACGGGCTGCTGTTCTGGGCATCCTGCAGCAGCAGCATCCCTGCATCCCAGCCTCTGTCTCCGTGCACCCCTGGTTTGGCGGGGCCAGTGCAGCTGGGCTTGGAGGTTTGGGGAGCGCTTTCCTTGCAGCCGTTTCCCCCAGTTCTGTTGTTTGGTTTCTTTGCTTTGCTTTTCCTGTTGCTGTCCTGGCTATTCACACGCCATCTCTCTGAGTGCCAAGGCTGCCCCTGAAAGGGCTGCTGCATTAGGGAGTCTCTGCACGCTGCCTCCGGAGCCGGCTGTGCCAGTGATCACCAGCCACTTCAAAGCGCTTCCTCTCCCGGCCCTCCCACCGGCTGCCAGGGCTGGCAGACCCCCGCCACGCCACCCCCAGCCCTGCAGCCAGGGCCAGGGAAGCAGGCTCCAGGTTACTGTCAGAGAAGGGGGTGATACAAGGCATGACAAAACACCTTGGGTGTGCTCATGCCTGGGTTTCTGTCCCCACTGGCTCCGCTCACGGGCAGGGTTTCTTTGCAGCCCAGCTGCGGCTGCCTCTGGTCACCTCCCAGGGAGCTGGTGGGGGACATTCCCTTTGCCCCCACTGGGCTCTGTTGACTCATGGGCCAGCAGATCCCCAGTGCCAGCCATTTGGACATCCAGGTGTGTCGTGCCAAGAATTAAAGCACCCAGCCACTGGCACTTCCCTGCAGCTCTGGCCAGGCTCTGGTAGCTGTTGGCTTGAATTAATTGAGTCACTTGTGATGAAACACAGAAGCTCCCACCCTCCTCATCATATATCCTAGGTTAGTAATGCTTGAGGAGAGGGTAATGGACCTGCAGTGCTGATTTCCTCAGGTTGAACATTTGAACATTGACTTATTCTGGAGCAATCATGATTACTATTTCTAAGGCCACAGACGAGCAGTGATAAGCTCTCCTCTCACAGAACAGTATTTTGGTGGTTGAAAATGCCTCAGCTCCCGCCTTACTGGAGTTTTCATGACTTCTGCCACCCCTAAGCTCAGTGTATTTCAGAGCAGACAAAGGACTGAGAATTTATCAGTCATGCTTGTTTATCTCTGGGACAGAAAAACATCCCTGTTTCCCTGCCCAGTTGCCCACAGTAATTTCCTATATGGAAATTTTCTAAATGCCAGTCTCCTCCATACACATTGGTCCTTTCTCTGGTGGCAATACAGGGCAGCAGTGCTTTGAGAGCAGCTAGCCATGCATGGTGCCAAGGGAGCTGACAGCACTGAGGCTCATTTGAGGCTCAGATTTTGCTGCAAAAATAGTGCTGCCCACCCAAAGATGGTGTACACACACACACCCACCCTGAAAGTACAGTACCTATGTGCAAAATGCAGCTCTGCCCTATGCTTCATGCTGCCAACACTTCCAGCCTGGTTTTGGCTGTGGTAGATACCAAGATGATTTTTCCTTCCCCTCATCACCAGCCTGGGCAAGCCTTGCTGCAGGGCATGAGGAGGTGGATGTCATTTTTGGAGGGGAAAAATGTGGCTGCCCTGCACTTAGCAGCTCTTCCTGGTTTTCATTAGTGAATGCCCAAATCTCTCTGTCTGGGACTGTGAAGAGTCTGGGATATTGCAGAGACAAATGTGCAGGTCCAGCATCTTCCTCTGCTGTGTGAGGGTGGCTGGAGCTCACAGCAGCTCCTGGGCTCAGGAAGCACTTTGGCAGCTCTGCGGGAAAAGCCTTGTGGCTTCTCCACTGCTCTCCAAGAAGCTGACTTGTCCAAGTACCAGCTGAGGCTTCCCTACAGCTGCACAAATTCTGCAGTGCTCCCTTGCTGGAAGCTTCTTCCCAGCCCCCTCGAAGCCTGCAGAGCTAGCTGTGGGCAGACCACCGCCCTGGTGCTCCACTTGCACTCCGGGGAGCGATTTGCAAAGGTGAGGGTCAGTGTTTGTGCTGCCAGAGCAGCAGAGCGTGAGAAGATGCAGTGCTTTTAGAGTCTGCTCAGGGATGGAGATAACTCCTCTGCATCATTCCAGGACAGGGAGGGGCAGGGCAGCACCAAGGTGTGCTGCAGTCCTGGAGCAAGGGCTGATGGCTGGAAGGGCCCAGCTGAGCTGTCCCTGCTGGTGGGGCTGTGCAGCAGCAGGTTCCTGGTCCTGTTCCTTGTCACTCCCAGAGAAGCACTGAGATGCTGTGGCCAGCAGCAGGTGTACTTTGGGTGCATGTAGTCATCAGAGGCTCCTGCTCCCTGCAGCATCCTGGCTGCTTTGCAGGAATGGGTGCCCCAGGGAGCTCGCACTGAGGAGAGGGTGCTGAAGCTGCCTGTGGGTGCCCTGAACAGACATTTGGATCTGGAAAGGTGTCAGCTTAGGCTCCTGCTCTTCTCTTATCCACACCATGCTGAGAATGAGGGCTCCAAGGACTGAGGCTCCTTACCCTGCTTTATCTCTGTTTGCACTGGTGTCAGTGCTGTTGGTATGGTTTACTTAAGATAGCATAAATCCAGCATGGATGCCCCTGTTTCAGGCAAAGTGATTTTTTTTTTTTTTTTTTACTAAACTTGAACTTAAATCTTTCTAGAGCCTTCAGATAAGAGCATATGCATCCTTCCTATCGGCCTGAACAATGTCCCTTTACAGTCAGCTTAAAGTGAAGTGGCACAGCAGACATTCACTCCTGGGTTAGTGGAGGGTGTTTTTGATGGGTAAGGAGAATAAGAGCCATGAGCCCTTTTAGTTTTTCTAGCTGGGAATCTGCAGGCTTAAACCCATCCCATGAGAGTGGGTGCTGCAGGGCTCTGTGTTAGAGCAGAGGAAGATCTCCTGGGCTGGGTGTCGCTGAACATGGCGGCAGCCAGTGGAAGATGTTCCTGGGTGAGGGAAATGAAGCTGTGATTGCTCTCACAAGCTGTGGGGCATTGGTGGGTTGTGCTGGAGGTGAACATTGCAGCAAGAGGCAAAAAGCCCACTTGGTCACAACACTATGTTGGCCATAACCACCCTGGCACCTTCCTGCTGATGGGTGAGGCTTGTGCTCTGCATCTGCCACACACACATGCCACTGCTGTTCCCCTTCCCCCTGGCCTGCATCACTGCACTCCTGCTTTGCTTAGCTTCCCAAGTGCTGCTTTCTGCCATCTCTTCTGCGGTGCCTGAAGCTCAGGGTGCTGGAGGCTTGTCCCAGCCATCCCTGAGCTCTGCAGCAGCAATCTCTAGCTGGATCCCTCCCTGCTCAGCTAGGACAGTTGCTCAGGTCACAGAGATGTTGTCCACTGCCCTCTTTTACAACCTGACAAGTCCTCATAGCTGATTCTTCCATTCTCATCTGCACAAAGACTTTTGCCCCCTGAAGGAGACCAGGCTGGAGGGCTGCAGCCTAGCCAGTCCCAGGGCTTTAACAGCACCAGGGCCTTTGACAATGAAAATGTCAAAGTCACTTCCCGGAGTGCAAGTGGAGCACCAGGGCGGTGGTCTGCCCACAGCCAGCTCTGCAGGCTTCCAGGGGCTGGGAAGAAGCTTCCAGCAAGGGAGCAGTGCAGAATTTGTGCATTTGAAAATGATCTCCAGCTGCCTGTGGTCAGCTTCTCAACTCTGAAGCAGGGTGTGGATCAAGGCTTGCTGGCTGTGGTCTTCGTTAGAGAAAAATCCCTATCCCTTAGAAGTACCAAGAGGTTGGTGCATCGCACTGGTTAGCAGATACTGCATGAGTGCTTCGTCATTTAAGTGCTTTCTGGGCTTGCAGCTCTTCCTAATGAAGACACAGTAGGTCAAGCTTGCAGCCTCCTGAAAAGAGGCTGAGTGGCTGCACATGCCAGGCCAAGCGTGTGGCTGGGGTGGGCTGGCAGGCAGAGTGGGAGGGATGCAGCAGGAAGGGGGAGATGCTGGGGCTGAGGTGCTGGGGCGAGAGATGGCAGGGATGGGGGTGGTGCTGGGTGAAAACAGGAGAAGGACGTGAGATGTTCAGAGGATGGCTGGGTGGGGCTGGAGCAAGGTGGGGGTAGGTCGGGAGGTAGACTCTGCCTTGGAGAAAATCAGGACAGCATGGGAGACAGCTGATCCATCCCTGCCCTTGGCAGGAGCAGCTCTACCTCACCTCCTTCTGGCACTGTGTCCCACTGGTCTTAAACACTTCCCCAGGTGCCTCTTCGAGTGCTTCCTGCCCTTTCTGCTAGAAAGGTTTTCTCATCCTGCCTTCCATAGCCCCAGGGCTGCCTGAGAGGGACTTGCTCTTCCACCTCACACCTCACAGGAGTCTTTCATGTGTTGGGATGCTGCTGTAGTTCCCATCAGTGCCTCTGCTCCCAGGATTCATGTGACCCAGCCTTCTGCAGGCTTTTCATACCTGCTGGATTTTTCGACGTTTCTGGTTGCTGCTCATCCTGACTTTCTCCAGTAGGTCATGGCAGCTTAAAGCATTCTACAAGCCTCTCACCCTGATGGAGCTTCCTCACAGCCATTTCAGATCTCTTCCTCCCCCATCACAGATTACTTTTAAATTCAAATCCTGTCCCACTCCATGCTGCCATCTCTGTTATCCGCCTCCTGTGTCACCTGCAAAATGCCACTCCCAGACTGACAGCACAGCTCCCCAGTTTTGTCCTTCTGACCAGTTTTGTGCATTTAGTCCTGCAGTTCCATGCAGCCACAGGCTTGCCCCTTGCTCGTGGGAGCTTTGCTGGGGGCTGTGAAAGCCCTTGCTGGGGCGATGGGGCCTGTTGGTGGCAGCAGGACCCTGGATCAGCCGGGTGCCTGGCAGGGTGTCAGAGCCCCTTGTCTCGGGAAATTCACTGGGCAGTGCAGGCACTGGGTGTTTCCCCAGAGGTCACCATCACCTGGGGAAGTTTTTGTTGCAGGCACTGGGGAGCAGAGGGCTCTGCAGCTCTAAAGGGATGAGAACACCCAGCCTCTTCCTGAAATTCAGAGCTCCAGAGCAGGGATGGCACCACTTGCCTTTGTGTCCACACTGGCATGCAGTCCTTTGCAGGAATGGGGTTTGGGCACAGGTTTTTCAGCACCCCTGCTCCCTGCCAGCCCACGGGACACCTTTCCTGGCTCCTGCTGGCTGCAGTCTGGGGAGTGCCAGGCTGACTGCAAGCCATCCAGAGCAGCATTCCACAGTGGTCAGCTGGGGCTGCTGGGATGACCCATGCCCCAGCACTGCAGGTTGTTGAAGGAACACAGAACAACCGTAAGGCATTCAGGATGTTACAGAAACAGATATGTTTAGGATTCTGGCTTGGTCAGGTCAAGCTGATTGGTGCCTTTGAAATCCTCAGTGAAACATGGAACTTGTCTAGTAAGGAGGGAATTGGTGCAGGATGGGGCTAGGCAGCTCAGGGGAGCACCTGTCATGAGGGATCCCTGTGTGCTGTGGTGGTCTCATGCAGTGGAACCAGTGGTTTGTGGCCAGGCACAACAAGGAGCCACACACCATGTGGGGGTGATGGGCAGGACCCTGCCTGGCTGTCAGTGGCCATGCAAGGCAACCCTTGGTGTGAGCTCTGCAGAGGACAGTTGTCCCCAGGGGCAGCAGAGCTGGGAGCAGGGCTCCTGTTCACACCTGGATGCCTGGAGCTGAGGGTGCATGACCAGGTGGGGGCCAGGCTGGGATGCAGAAGGATCAGCAAGTGCTTTGAGAGACTCATCCACCGCCAGCGCTGATGCTGCCACAGCCCTACTTGCGTCTTCCCTGTCACCCCAGCCCTCCCCAGGGAGGATCTGGGAAGGGGCCCAGGTGAAGCAGCATCCTGGCACACTCCTGGGGCAGTCCTGCCCATGCCCTACACTGCCCTGGCTCTGGGAGAGGTGCAGTGTGAGTAGCCAGCAGTGCTGTGGGGCACAGGTGTGGCCCCACTGTCTCTGCTATCATGCTATTTTTGAATTCTCTTTTTTTGTTTTTTTTTTTTGGTTGTGTTCTTTTTTTTCTTTCTTCTTTTTTTTTTTTTTTTTTTTTGTTGTTTTGTTTTTTATTTCCTTTTGCTTTTTTTTTTTTTTTTTCCTTCTTGTTCTGTCTCCTCGTGTTTGGTCCCTAGGAGCCAGCGCTAAGAAACAGGGCGAGGACTTAGCGGATAATGACGGTGATGAAGACGAAGGTATTTGTGTGCTCGAGGCTGCCACTGCATGACACGCCAAAGCAGCTCCGTTTGCCACCCGCTGCCACCCCAGGGAGCCCTGTGTGTGTCTGTCTGCCGTGCCAGGCACTGCGCGGGGTGGGGGGCAGGCTGGCCGGCTGTGCAGGGCACCCAGGACCTTCCCCTCCTCCTGACGGCGGGGAAAGCTCATGGGGTTTTTCTGCTTTAGGACAAGTTTGCTCCTGCTCAGTTGGAGCGAGGGCAAGGGAGGAAGCATGGCAGCTTGGGAGGAGAGAAGCCCTTGGGCACCTGGGCCCATTTCACCCTGAGCCTGGTCACATCCCACCTCCAGCCTCATCCCTCCAGAGTCAGTGACATGCATCTGGGAGCCAGCAGCCTCCCCATCCACCCTTGCCTGGTGCCCTGCCAGCCCGAGCACCTGGCACCCACAGGGCATCTGGCCATGCACAGGAGACCCAGGAGCCACTTGGTTTCTCTTAACTTCTCTCCTTCCTCACCCAGTAGAAGTGAGGTCTTGCTTGCAAGCACCAGCTAAGACAGAGCAAGTGGCCTTTCAAGGAGACGTGATTTTAGATGTATGCCAGGACAAAGCAAGCTGCAGAATAGGCTATTTTTAGTAAACCCGGGTGGTTTGTCTGCAGGTTACGGAGTCAGAGTGTTTGGCTGCAGATATGTGATGGGGAGGTAGGAAGAAGGGTTGGCCAGGGTGCAACCCTAATGTGCTGAGGACAGTAAAGCCTCGTGTGCAGAAGGCCCAGGGCAGCTCAAACAAGGCCTAGCAGATGGCATTTAGGATCTGGGAAATAGATGAAAACTTTTTCCTTGGCAGTACTAAAACCCTGTTGTTTACTCCAGCTAACCTGTGCCCCATGACCTCTTGTACCAGGGCGTAAACTGGCATTCAGCCTGAGTGACTGGACTGTGCTAAATCCACACACACCAAAATGTGCTGCAGCAGTTCAGAGCTGTTTATTTCCTGGTACATCTCTGTACACTGTTGCCATTCTGCTGTGAGGAAGGCCCTTTGGATGTCAGGGAGTGGGTGCAGGATGGAGAAGACATAGGCACAGGTTACTGCCCCTCACATTTCAAGCAGGTGGTCCTGGAAAAAAATTGTCCTGATGTAGCTCTGCCACACAGGAAATGTCTGTTCTGGAGGAGCTGCAAGCACTTCTTGCTCCCCTGGTCTGTGCATTTGTCTGGTTACATTCTGGCAATAGGAAAAGAGCCAGCACAGGTGTCGGGTTTGGCATAGCCTCATTCTCTTGGAGGGAAGAGATTTTCTGTATGGGAGGCCACCTTTAGCCATGCTGTGGGCCACAGCTGGAGGTGAGAATGGCCACAGATCCCCATCAGCCTGGCCTGCAGCCCCCTGCAATGGGCTAGCCACAGGGAGGAGTGGACACGGGCAGGGTTGGGTGGGTGTGAGGGAGCAGGAGCAGCCAGCCGGGTGCCGGCGTTGGGGCGGCTGTGCCCCAGGAGCCCCGGTCCTGGTGGGACACTGTGCTGCACTGCTGAGCGAGGCAGGCAGGGAGCAGCAGCTGCCTGGGCCAGCTGAGGCCGAGCAGGCACTGCCAGCCCACCTGAGCAAGGTGCTGGGTGTGAGTGAGTGAGCACAGGGGAGGACAAAGTCCAGCGGTGCGGGATCGCCAGCCCAGGACAGGGCTGGGCAGTGCAGGCGTGTGGGACCTGGCGATGTCTCCAGGGCGGGCGCGACTGCCTCCGCTGTGTGACATGGGCAAGAGGCACCAGGAGCCCAAGCACAGGGGTTATTCCCTTGTGGGTGGCCATGGCTCCATGAGGGATCACCAGCCAGTAGGGCAGAAGGGGCAGGATGTTCCCTGGACAGAAGAAGTTGAGAGGGGGAACGTGGCTGCTCCCTGTCCTAGGCTCCCACAGTGTTTCCTCTGCGGCCCTCGGGGTCCCATTCCCCATCCTCACTCCATGCCTCATGCCCTGTCCTCATCCAGACGCCGTGCTCACCTCCCTGACACGCACACTGCATACACTGTCTGCCTCATCACCATGTCTGTGTCTGGGCACTGGGGTGCCATGGGATTACATCCAGACAGGCAGGTCTCTGCCTTCCCAGGGGAATGGGAAGGGGGAGTGGGAGAGTAAGACATTGGAGCACACATCAGTGCCCCCCACCCCCTTCTAGGTCCTGCACACCCCCATCCCTGCCCCCCTCCGCAATGCCAGCTCCCAGGACCCACAGAGTGCTTGGGTCCAGCCAAAGACAGGCTGCTTCCTGGGGCTGGACTCTGTAATTCCCACCCACAGCAGACCTGATCTGGCTCCCACACAATGCCAGAGCCCAGCTCTGGGGAAGAGCAGCAAGGTCCAGCCAGCATCCCTCCCTCACATGCTCAGACCCCTGAGGGGGCAGCAGTGTGGGGACAGTGCAGCAATAGCCACCTCCCAGAGAGGGACTGGCAGGGTTGGTTCAGTAGTGTTTGGCTTTGGGGGTCCAAGCTGTGGCCCCCAGGAGAGCTCTGGCTTTGGCTCCTGAGCCCCCTCCCCGGTCCTGGCAGCTGGCATTGCCCTTGTACTTGGTCTGCCTGTCGGGCAGGGTGCTGCGGCCGCCAGTGCGGTGCTGTGTTTAACCACCTCTCCTTCCAGACATCCGGGACAGCGGGGCCAAGCCGGTGATGGTGTACATCCATGGTGGCTCCTACATGGAGGGCACGGGGAACATGATAGATGGCAGCATCCTGGCCAGCTATGGGAACGTGATTGTCATCACCCTGAACTACCGCGTTGGAGTGCTCGGTATGGGCTGGCTGGGCTGGGCTGTGCTGGGACAGCCCTTGTGTCTGACCGGAGTTGGACCAGCCAGAGGGGTGGGAGGGGGGTGTGGGGCCCGGCAGAACACACTGTGGGCACTGCCCCTGCCTTCTGCCCTGGCAGCCCAGCGGGTGCCACGTGGCAGAGCCCCCAGCACACGGTCACAGCCTAGTCTGGGTCCTGGCACCAGCCCCCCCCAGCTCATTTACACAAACTGGCTCAACTGAAAGCAAATATTGGTTTGTGGTTAAATGAATAATAAATGTGTTTACCCAGCATCTCCTCCTGAGAGGGCTCAGAGTGGTGAGGTGCCAGCGGGTGCTGCCTGGCTGTCCTGGGGACCTGGCAGCTCTCCCTCTCTGGGCACAGGCAGCCTCCAAGCCAGTTGCACTGCTGGGACCCCCTCAAAAACCCACTGTGACATGGCTGGCTGCAGTGGGGACCACAGAAGGGTGTCGAGTGCCATGCAGAGGAGGGTGGCAGTCCTGTTTCCAAAAGCATTGGTGACTTAGAGAGGCAAAATGAGGACAGAGGGTCAAAAGGCAGTGCAGTCCCCTGCCTGAAGCAGCAGAAACCCCCAGGGGCTGAGACACAGGAGGTTTGTGTGGAACACCACTGCTGCTTCCCTTAGCAGCATGAGAACAAGGGGTGTAGAGGTTTGGGGAAAGCTTTCCAGCCAAGCTTTGGCTCTCTTCCTCGCCATCCAGCCTAGCATGGTGCTTGTCCCTTGGCTGATGGTACCTCCTTGGTACCTGGGGCAGCACATCCCTCTAATGGCCACAAGAGCCCATGGTTTCTTGGGGAAGATGATAGTTAACCTATTCAAAACCTTTCGGCCTTTTAGATGGATAGGTGCGAAGATAAGACACATGAGTCACAATAGGACATTAGACTTAAGTGGTGCGTTCATCATTTCCATTGAGGTGGTGCACCACACCCAGCCAGACCACCTCCAGGTGCCAGCACAGCCCTGGGGCCGCTCCCTGTGTGCTGGGGTTACCTGCCTGGATTTTAGCTCGGGCCCATGGTTTTGGCTTCCTGCTTAAAGTCAAAGCAAACGAAAGAGTGATAACTTATCTTGGGTGTTTCCTGTGCTATTGAAAGAATTTCTCACCTTCTTCCTCACTGAGAGCCTTTGTGTTTTAAGCTGCAGTCGGTTCCTCTCTGCCCAGCCCACCTCCTTACATTTATAGAGCCTCCCCCAGTCCACACTAGTCCATGGAAAGCATTGGCTGTGCACACACTCGCCCTGCCTGCAGCCACTGGTGCTTTCTGAGCTTTCCTTGGCGCTTGTGTGAGATGTCTTGAGCTGTTGTAGCACAGGTGGTGGTATGGGCAGGACAAACCTTTGTGCTCTTTACCCTGGCACTGCTTGTTGTTGGCCAAAGAGGCTCCCCGAGGTTTGCAGCTGCTCTCTCAGCCTTTCACCCTCTGTGCTGTGCAGAGGGTAGCTGGATGTCAGTGGTGTCCCTGCTCCAGCTTAGAGCTCACAAAACTCTCTCGGTAGCGTGGTCTCATGGTGGGATATAGAGTCTCGCAGAGGCTGCCCTAGATCTGGGGAAGGGGGGTGGGAAATCAGGACTTGCCCTGTGTCCTCATCCCTAACCAGGCTCCCCTTGGCCCCCAGGGTTCCTGAGCACGGGGGACCAGGCTGCAAAGGGCAATTACGGGCTGCTGGACCAGATCCAGGCGCTGCGCTGGGTCAGCGAGAACATCGCCTTCTTTGGGGGAGATCCCCTGCGGATCACTGTCTTCGGCTCCGGCATCGGCGCCTCCTGCGTCAGCCTGCTCACCCTGTCCCACCACTCTGAAGGTAGGTGTCAGCCACGCCTGAGGGTGCTGCAGGGCCAGCAGACACCCTGCTGTGCTGCCCAGGGACGGGAGCCCACCCCGGGTCCTGCTGCCCAGCCTAACAAAGCCAGGGCTGCTTTCTCATCAGTCACTGGTGAGAGTCTGGTCCAGGACTGGGAAACAAAACCTGCTCATCATGGGCAGAAGGAGGCCAGTGGCAGAGCATGTGGGAGCCAAGGATGGAGTGGGTGCTCCCCGTGCACAAGGTGCAGCCCTGGGCCAGCACTTTGGCATGGAGACCCCTCCTGCAGTGTCCTGCCCTGGTGCTCAGGTTTTCCAAGTGCAGGTGTGGAGGGGGTGTAGGGCATCATGCAGAGCGCTGGGAACAAGGATCTCAGTGCTAGGAAAGGTATTCATACTGGAATAGAGGGGAAGACAGAGCACCCCAGACATCCCTCCTGAGCCTGGGGAGAGTTGTGGGCCTCTGCGCTGTGAGACTGGGAGAGCTGGAAGTGCTGAGCTTAGCAAAACATAGGTGGAAGTAATATGATTAATATCTGTAAATATAGCAGAGTGTTTAAATAAAGAAGGGAATTATTTATGCTAAAAGATTGTGTTGGAATAAGAGCAAATGCATGTAAACCACCTGCAAAGACATTTATATCAAGCACTGAGGGGTGTGTTGGGTGAAAAAAATTAACTGTGAGACTGGAGGTGTTTTTGATAAATTTCCTAAAGGAAATTATAGAAGCAAAGCCTGAAGTGGATATGGTCCACAGGGGAGCAGCCTGCCAGGGACCTGGCCATGAGCTTTACATGAGAGTGCAGCCATCTTCCAGTGTTGTGCCCCTAGGTGTGATGCTGAGGAGAAAAGGACATGTGTGAGCAGTAGACACAGGCATGAGTCTGCCCTTCAGAGACACACAGCAAATTGCACTCGAAGCTGATGTGAAGAGCTGCTGCCCTGCTTAACAGCCTGGGAATCACAGAGGAATGGAGACCTCCAGAACCTCAGCAGGGCTGATGGCTGATGATGGGGAGTCTTTTACAGGCTGAAAGCTCCTGCAGAAAGAAAAAGTGTTTTCTCTGCCCATATTGAGTGTGAAAGGCTGGGGAGGGAACATTATGTGTAATGCATTCTCAATGCTTCTAAGGCTGCTCCTTTCTCTCATAGGAGAGCAGGAGAGTGTGCTTGGCTGCTCAGGTGGCCCCAGCCTCTTGCAGAATGAAGCAGCATGGAAAGAGGTTGAGGGTGGATTGGAGGGGCTGCTCCTTGTGACTTTACAGCCTTGAAAAATAGTCTTGCCAGTATATGCACTTCTCAGGTGATGCTACACTTAGAGCCACTAAGCCCTGCACCTGTATGACAAATCCTTTGCTGCCCCATCCAGCCCCTGTGCCTCTGGTGTGGCCCCCCTGCATCTCAGAGGTGCTGGGTGCCCTCACTGCTGGGGCAGGGGAGTTGCTGCTGGCTGTAAATGCTGTGAGGCAGGAGGGAAGTGCTCAGTTCTGCAGCCAATGTCTCAGAAAACCAAATGACCCTAAAATGACCTCCAAAAATTCCCTGTGCCAGAGCATCCCAGGGATGGGTAGCTGGCTCTGGAACACGGCGTGGGAACAGTGCTAAGCTGCAGCCTGGCAGAACAGGTGGGTTTGTTTTTATTGCATCAAAATAAAATTTCTAGTGATCACATGCTATTAATGAAGCTGCTGATTCGTGCCTGCTCTGCCAGGTGTTGCAAGAGGCAGACACTGGAGGATTGGTACATGTTGGGTCTGGCTGCTGGGAAAATCCACAGCTCCCTGCCAGCTTCAGGCCTTGTAGGGTCACTCTGATTCCTCATCCGTGACCAAAGTGCTGTTTCTCTCCCCAGCCTGCCATACCAGGTCAGGAACAGTCTCTGCCAGGCAAAATTTTTGTGCTTCCTTTGCCCCATCTCCTTCTCCAGCTGGCTTCTGCCCTTTGCTGCCAGCTCTCCAGATCTCAATTGGACAAGGCACCCAGCACCTGCTTTGACCAGGGCTTGTCCCAGACACCCCCAGAAGTGTTTCCAGTCTCAGCTATTGGGCAAAGCAAAGAGGAAATGGGAGCTGGCAGCAGCTGGTGGCAGTCTGCAGCTCCAGCCACCCTCTGGCAGAGCCCTGGCCCCACCACTTGATTCCACTGTGCCATGGCAGCCAGTCCTGCAGGAGGCAGGGTGTGTTGGGACCCTCACCTTGGAGGGGAACAGGAAGGAAAGTTCTCTTCACCTTCTTGCCTCACTCAGCAGGCTGGAGAGGTGTGCTGATGCTTCCCTGAGGTGCTTGTCAGGATTGAGTCAGGTGCTGGCATGGAGCAGGAGGATGAGTCTGGGCTCTCACAGAGTCCTGGGTCCTCCTGGATCAGGATGTGGCTGTGCAGAGACATGGCAAAGGGGCTCCATCAGGGACATGACCTTTTGGTGACATCAGCTGCCCTGTACTTCCCCAGGCAGCCTGGTGGGTCTGTCTGGGAAGTGATGCTGCTGGCAGAGTGCAATAGCTGCTGCTGGGACAGCATCTCCAGAGAGCCAGGAAACCCCATCCTGGCTCCTTGGCACGTGGATGATGGTGCAGAGCAAGCAAGCTCGTGGCCAGTCTCCAGCCTGTAGGCTGGGTATGGCTTTCTAGGGCACCAGGAGGTGACAAACAGAGCTTGTGACTTCTGTTTGTCCCAGTGCATGGGACTGTACGTCAGGTACTTGGCAGAGTGAGGACTGTGCGTGCAGACAAGAGCTCTGGACATGGTGGCTGGGAGCCAGGAGCCTCTGAACGCTTCTGTTGCAGGAAGGTGCTGCTCTGCTTCCCTGCAGAGTGGCACAGCCTTGGTTGCACAGGGGTTCTCTGCGTTTCAGGGTGCCAGGGGCAGGCCCATGGCCACCCCACTGCTGCGCCAGCACTGTTCAGGGATCACCTGAATCACTGTGAGGGAACAGTCCCTCACAGCGAGCGAGTGCTGGGGTCTGGCAGGGGTGCAGGCAGCACTTGGGGTGCAAAAAGGGCTGGTCAGAGAGCAGGGACCCCTGAGTGCACCCTGGACTGGCTGCCTTTCACGGCCCAGAGGCTCTGCTTCCTCACCACCCTTTGTATTCTGAGCACAAGCACCATTGACATGGGACTGGAGCGAAGCCATGCATTTCTCTGCCTGGGCCAGGGCCTTTGTGGCCTCGTTTTCCAGGGCGAAAGTCCACTCCCTCTGTGTTCCTGGTGGCAGAAAGGCCCTCTTTGTGCATCTGGCAGTGTGCTTCTGCGGGGCCGGATTGGCACTGAGCAGCCCCAGCTGGGCAGGAAGCAGCAGGGAGGGGGTCGAGGGGGACTCTGACAAAGCAGTGGGGTGGGACACGGCAGGGTTAAGTGTCCCCAAGGAGGCATTAACCCTCCCACTGCTGCCAGCCCACAGCCTGGCTCCTCAGTGAAGCAGGTGCCACCCTGGGCTGGAGGATGGTGCTGAGCCAGGGGCAGGTGTGCCCCTCGGGGGCTCAGGTGACACATCCTTGGGGTGGCCGGGGTGGCACGGGTGCTCAGCAAGGCCAGGCTGTGATGCAACCATGGCCCCTCTTCTCCACACACCTTCTCCCAGGACAGGGATGCTGGGTCATCCTCAGGGAGCACAGCAGCCCTTGGTTGCTTTCAGGGATACCCACTTGCATTCCCAGCTGCCATGGGAATGTGTGAGCCCAGCTCAGCAGGCAGCACAGCTCAGGGACAGGGCCAGCTGTGGGGTGCTGAGTCCTTGCAGGGGTACAAGAGCATTAATCCTTTCTGCATGCTGCATCCTGCACTGCAGCACTGGGATGCTGGAACCCTGCTGAGAGCTTCCTGCACTCCTTGCCTGTGTTGCAGGTCTCTTCCAGAGAGCCATCATCCAGAGCGGCTCGGCGCTCTCCAGCTGGGCAGTGAACTACCAACCTGTGAAGTACACCAGCATGCTGGCTGACAAGGTGGGCTGCAACGTGCTGGACACCGTGGACATGGTGGACTGCCTGCGGCAGAAGAGTGCCAAGGAGCTGGTGGAGCAGGACATCCAGCCAGCTCGCTACCACGTGGCCTTCGGGCCAGTCATTGACGGGGACGTGATCCCGGATGACCCAGAGATCCTGATGGAGCAGGGCGAGTTCCTCAACTATGACATCATGCTGGGGGTCAACCAGGGTGAAGGGCTGAAGTTTGTGGAGGGAGTGGTAGACCCTGAGGATGGCGTCTCAGGCAGTGACTTTGACTACTCAGTTTCCAACTTTGTAGACAACCTGTACGGCTACCCTGAGGGCAAGGACACCTTGAGGGAGACCATCAAGTTCATGTACACAGACTGGGCTGACCGGGACAACCCCGAGACACGTCGCAAGACTCTGGTGGCCCTCTTCACTGACCACCAGTGGGTAGAGCCGTCGGTGGTGACAGCTGACCTGCACGCCCGCTATGGCTCCCCCACCTACTTCTATGCCTTCTACCACCACTGCCAGAGCCTGATGAAGCCTGCATGGTCCGATGCAGCCCACGGGGATGAGGTGCCTTATGTGTTTGGGATCCCCATGATTGGCCCCACAGACCTCTTTCCCTGCAACTTCTCCAAGAACGACGTCATGCTCAGCGCTGTGGTGATGACCTACTGGACCAACTTTGCCAAGACAGGGTGAGTGGGGATGGGTCCTGTGCCTTGGGGGTCTGCACTCACTGCAGCTGTGCTCCCTGGGGCTGTGCTGTGGTTGGGGGGGGGACGGTTATCATGCCTGGTGTGGGACACTGAGCTCCCTGTTCCCAGAGGTCCCCATGTGCTGCACCTTCACTGGGGCCATGGCATCAACCACAAAGCAGGAATCTTAGATCATGGCCAGCCCCTGGGACAGGACCCAAGCCTGGGGTGGGGAAGCTTGTTGGCTCTGATTATCATGGATGAGACTTGAGCCAGGGTTGGGTGCTGCACAGTCATTCAAGACCTTTTGCCAGCCCACCCTGTGCCACCACTGGCAAAGGTCCCCTCAGTTTCTGTCTCTGCATCCAGCTCTCCCTCTTTGTTTCTTTGGCTTTTCCCAGTGCTAGTTCTGTTCTGCCTGTGTTTCACAGGGACCCCAACAAGCCTGTCCCCCAGGACACCAAGTTCATCCACACCAAGGCCAACCGGTTTGAGGAGGTGGCCTGGTCCAAGTACAACCCCCGTGACCAGCTGTACCTGCACATTGGGCTGAAGCCACGGGTACGCGACCACTACCGGGCCACCAAGGTGGCTTTCTGGAAGCACCTGGTTCCCCACCTGTACAACCTGCACGATATGTTCCACTACACCTCCACCACCACCAAAGTGCCACCACCCGACACCACACAGAACTCGCACATCACCCGCCGGCCCAACAGCAAGATCTGGACCACCAAGCGCCCCGCCATCTCGCCCGCCTACAACAGCGAGAACGGGAAGGAGAAGTGGAGCCCCGAGCAAGAGGCGGGCACGCTGCTCGAGAGCCCCCGTGACTACTCCACTGAACTGAGCGTCACCATCGCCGTGGGCGCCTCCCTCCTCTTCCTCAACGTGCTGGCCTTCGCCGCCCTCTACTACCGCAAGGACAAGCGCCGGCAGGACACGCACCGGCAGCCCAGCCCCCAGCGCGGCGCCTCCAACGACATCGCCCACGCGCCTGATGAGGAGATGCCCTCCTTGCAGGTGAGCCAGGGGCACCACGAGTGCGAAGCTGTGCCATCCCACGACACCCTGCGTCTGGCCGCTCTGCCCGACTACACCCTCACCTTGCGCCGCTCTCCGGACGACATCCCGCTTATGACCCCCAACACCATCACCATGATCCCCAACTCGCTGGTGGGGCTGCAGACCCTGCACCCCTACAACACCTTCACCGCCGGCTTCAACAGCACGGGGCTTCCGCACTCACACTCCACCACCAGGGTATAGCCGCCCGCCGCCGGCGCACACGCATGCACGCACGCACACACACGCAGCAGACACTGGCAGAGGGACCGGCGGGGCCCACGGAGCCCCCGGACGGAGGGGCAGTGCCCACAGACGGTGCAGCTCCCAGCTCAGAGACCTGTGGGGTCCCAGAGCGGCCCCAGCGCTTTCTTTTGTTCCTATCTAACTTTTGAGAAGTGCTTTGACTCTCCTGGCCTCAAGGTCCCGTGGGTTGCCCCGGGATGCCTGTGGGGTACAGGAGGGACACGGTGTAACCCTGCACAGCCCACCCATGCAGGTGGGCAGGGGTACCCCACTGTCAATGGCCACGGGGCTCCCAGTGCCATGGCTGTGCCTCCTAGCGGGGCGATCACATCCCCAGTGCTGAGCCCACCAAGCACCCTGGGACTGACGAGGAGCGGGACCGGGCATCCCTCTCGGCCAGTGCCCAGACATCCCCAGGCATCTTGGCAGCCCTGGAAAAGGCTCCTTCACTGTGCTGAGAAGTGGCCCCAGGCCATGGTGCTATAGGCAGAGGGAATGGGCAGGGTCCAGGGACCTGGCCTTGTGCTGGATGCGGGCGCTGGGGCTGGTGCTGGGGCTCAGGGACCCTGGAGTGGGACCCTGGGCCGGAGACTCGGCACCTCTGCCCCTCTTTGCGCTGCAGAGAATCTCTTTTGTGTCAGTCATTTCTCTTTGCAGAGACGTTTTTTAAGCAGATCTTTAGTTCTTTACACACTAACGGAGTCGCCGCGTTTTGTCCTTTGTAAAGATTTTAAAACCAAGTGTTCTTGATATAAAATAAAAAGCCAGTTAGAAGCCAGCGTGTGCGCACGGTGCCGGCCCCCCATGGCGCCCGCCTGCCGTGGGTGGGCACCAGGCAGGGCAGTGCCTCTTGCACTGTGGGGCTGCGCTCTTTTTGTATTTTTTGATATTCTCCCTCCTCTGTCACCCGTGCCCACGTATCTCAGCCAAAAAGCCTATCCAACGGCCTGCCTGCGAGCACCCCCGCCCCAGTCCCTCACTGCCACCACTGGCCAGTGCCACCCACCGCCCCGTGTGGGCATCACCTGCTCTGAGCACTGTCTGTTCACTCCCATGAACCCAGGACAGCCCCTCATGCTCCCCACCCTGCCCTGCTCCCCCAGGAGCATCCCACACCCCTTCACCACTGCCGCAGGGCCGTGCTGTGCCCTCCCTGCCCATGCTGTTGCCCAAAAGCAGAGCCAGTGGTTTGCAGCCTTCGGCAGGAGTGGGGTGACAGGAACAGGGCGAGCTGCTCACCAACATCAACTCTGCCTCCTAGGTTGCTTCCACTGGGGCCTTTAGCCCATCATGGGGTGACCCCAGCTCTGGCATCCAGGACGTGCAGCTGGAACACACGCCTGGGTAGGGACTCTGGGGGTGATGCAGCCTGTGTGGGGCTGGGAGCACCTGTGCTGGGGCATCTCTTGGGCTGCGGTGGCCACGGAGCCACACGTGGCTCTAGGCAAGTGGCTTTGGTGTGGTCGGGCATGGAGAAGGAGCTGCAGGGGATCCTACGTAGGGTACCCCAGTCTCAGCCCCCCAAGGTGAGCACTAGCACCTGGGGCCTGGGGAGGCAGGGGAAAGGGACAGGTCCTTGTGGGGACACCGTATCTTGTCCCTGTGCAAGACGGTCCGGCTGGCAGACGCTGCCTGTGCTGGCGGCCGTGACGCACCGGTGCCGGCTGGCCCTACTGCCCAGGGCCAGCGCATCGATGGCCCTGCTGGCCCTACTGCCCGGGGCCAGCACATTGATGGCCCTGCACCCTGCCCCAGGCCCCACCCCGCGCAGGGCTGAGGGTGAGGATGCTCGTTGGAGAATGTATTTATACCCTGTCACCCGCGCAGAGTAACAAATTCCAAATAAAACAGAAGTGATATTTTTAATAGCGGTGTGTCTCGCCTCTTCTTGGAGCATGCAGGGCCTGGGCACTACAGGGCTGGGTGGGGTGCCCTGTGTGGTCCTCATGTCCCTGGCACCCACCCCACAGAGGCAGCAGGAGCACCCTGTACCATCCCACCGTGCTCCCAGAATGCTGGACCGCAGTGCAGCAAGCTGGCACCACACCATCCAGGACTGCCAACACCAGGTGCCACAGTGGGGCGTGTCCCCACTTCCCCCTAGCCCCACTGCCCCCAGCGCTGGGAACCCATGTAGGAATGTATCTGTCCCACAGTCCCCTCCCTCCAAACTTCTTCCAACCCCTTCCCCAGCCTTTCCCAGCTGAGCTCCCCTCCCCCTACTTGCCAAACAGAAAAGCTGCTGGTTTCATTTCTTTTTAATGTAATTTCAACTGGAGTTGCCATGGAAACCAGGAGCTGAGGTGGGGGGCTGCATTGGCTCCAGGCAGCGTGCAAACACTGGAGCCAGGGCCGAGGCCCCGAGCCAGGGGAGCTGGGGCAGGCAGGGGCACAGGCTGTGCGGGAAGCTGAGTGTGGGGCTCTGCCCTTCTCCCCCCGGGGAACCTTTGCAGCTCCAGTGCCATGGGCACATGTCACCCTGTTCAGCACCGTGCTCCCAACCCTGGGCTGGGCCCCCCTAAAAGCCCTGGTGCTGCCCATTGTGGTATCCACAGGGTGCCGAGTGCCCTCTCAAAGGGGTGATCCCTTTCTGCCCCAGATTAGGGGCTTGCTCTGCCCTTCTGTCCCTTCTGTCCCCTCTCCTCATCCTTGCACAGCCCCAGCTGCATGCTGCCACACATGCCAGCATGGCCAACCAAGCTAGGACCCCAAGGCAAGCTGGTGACAGACAACCACTGCTATTATGCTACTGCCTTTGCAAAACTCCTGAGGCTGCCATCTGTCCAGGGTGTCCTTGACCATCAACAGCTTTTCTTTGGAGACATGGCAAAGCTCAAGGGACACTGTATACCAGAGGGTATGAACAGTTAACAACTGCGTGACAACTGTGGGACATCCTCTGCTTCAGGGGACATGTTTAGGGCTGTTGGGAAGGAGAACCATAAGGGAACTCAACTACAAAGGTGTCCCTGGCATGGGAGGCACTGAGTGACCTGTGGCTGGCCTCTGGCTGTTCGAGGATCCACAGCCAGCAAGAGGGGAGGGATGCTGCTCTTCACAGAACCATCACTGGGGTAGTGCCCCGGCCTTGCCCACACCTCTGATGCACCCAGGACACAGGAGAGCAGATTCACAAGCAGGCAAGGACAAGTTGTTAAGCCTTACGCTACAACCCCCTCTGGCCTGTGCTGCAGCAACACAAAGGATTTCTGTGCTCACCCACTGCCAGTGACCTTCCTGGCAGTTGACTCAGAGCAGAGGGTTTTGTCTCTCTGAGAACAGTAGCCTGGATCCAGGGATGCCTGTGCTGCTGCCAGTCCAAGCCTGGAAGCCCAGCAGCCCCTGCACTGCAGTGGCCATCCAGTGACAAGGCTGAGCCATTCACAGGGGAGCAGAATGGCCTGAGAAAGGGGGCTCTGGAAGCCTCCTCCGCAGTCCTCCTGACAGTGGAGACGTTTGAGTGATGGTTCAAACTTGATTTCATCCATTGTACACAGGCTGCAACTTCTCTGACCCTAGCAGGGTGCCAGCAACTGCGTCACCCCAGTCCCACCATCCGCACGCTGGCTCAGTCCTGCCCATCCCATCAGCTCCTCTGCGTTAGGCGTGCCCACGCCTTTGACCTCTTCGCTGCTACTTCAGACATCAATTAACTCAACAATTAGCGTCATTAACAAAGAGCCCGTTAGTGGCCCATGTGGTGGCGGGCGGGGCAGTTTCTGAGCACTGGAGACCGCGGCTCTTTGGTCCAGCTCGTCCTTCATCGATGGCTTTTGCAGTTTAACCTATTGCCAACAGGCGAGGGGGCTGTCCCGCTCCCGCCCCCCCCCGGGGCCTCTGCTCCTCCCAGCCACCTCCCTGCCAGGACAGCGGGCGGGCACCGTGCTGGGCAGCAACGCCCCGGCTTCCTCCTCCTCTTTCCTGTTGTTTTTTTCTCTATTTTTACTATATTTCAGGTTATTCCCACGCCGAGCCCCGCCGGGCGCTGCCGCGGGCAGGTGCGGGCCCGGCCCGGCCCCGCAGCGCCACCTGGTGCCACGGATGGCGACCACCCCCATCCCCCGCCGGCCGGAGCTCCCGGCGACCCTCACCTGGCTCCCAGCGCCCCCAGTCACCCCTATCCTGGCTCCCAGTAGCCCCCAGTGACCGCCTACCTGGCTCCCAGCGCCCCCCAGTCACCCCTATCCTGGCTCCCAGTAACCCCCAGTGACCGCCCGCCTGGCTCCCAGAGCCCTTCAGTAAACCCCCTGGACTAGTTCCCAGGGACCCCTCTCCCCGCGCCAACTTCCCGTTGTGCTTTGCCCCACTTAGCTCAGCCCACCGCAGTCTGCCCTCCTCTTGATCCCCCCAGCCTGGCCACTAGCCCCTGGCCCATAGTGGCCCCCCAGGCTCACCTCCGCTAACCCCCAGAACCCGTCCAGGGTGCGGGACCTGGGCGGTGCCGCTGCTCCCGCTCCTCGCCGAGCGCTGCTGACTCAGGTGGCGGTGGCTTATCTCAGAGACTGAGATTGTGGCCCCGATGGCCCCAATCCGCCCTGCACCACCGGCCACCGCCGGTATCTCACTGCCCACAGCCCCCGTCCCGCTGCGGGGACACCCCTAGCGACCCCCAGCCGCTCCCCAGTGCCACCCTGCCGTCCCCATGCGGGCGACACCGGCACCACCAGGTGCCCACCTCATCCTCCTGGGCTCTTGCAGCCCAGCCCGGGGGCCCAGGATGAGCGGCAGGGTCGCCAAGTCTCACGCGGGGTGCTGGGCGGCGGGACCTTGAAGCGGGCCAGCCGAGTTAATCGTTGACAGCCTGTTTGCCTTCTCCCAGCTACACTTTTACACTTTAAATCTGGAAGTTGGTGGCTCCCCAGGGACCAGCCGGCAGCCTGCAGCAGCAGATCAAGGTGCCCAGGAGCTGGGGTCATCCTCCGGGTGGAGAGCAGGGCTCCACCACGGTGCATGTGCCTGGCTTGCAAGGAATGCAGCGGGGAGGATGCTCACAGCAGGGGAGTGGGGCCACGGCGACCAGAAATGTCCCCGGAACCATGCTGGGGGGCTGGGTCTGCCCCAGTGCTGCAGTGGCCCCGGGGAATGCTCAGCCGGGGGGTGAATGCGAGTGGGTGGGAGCCAGGCTGGACACACCTGCGGTGTTTACTTGGCGAGTCGTGCAAGGAGCGAGGCTGTTTGGGAGGGGGTGGGGGACGGGCCCGCAGGGCAGTATAAAGTCCGGGGTGTTGCGTTGCAGGCTGTCTGCCGCAATCCCAAAGAGCGCTGATTGTCCTGGTGTTGAGGTGAGAACCTGGGGGGCACAGCACCGTTGCGGGGGTGGCCGCATGTCCCCCAGCTGGGGAGCACCAGGGGGGCCGGAGTGGGGCCACAGCAGGGCTCGGCCCTGGCCCTGGGGGAGGAGAGGCGGCAGTGCTGGCCCTCGTGGTGGGAATGCGGGCACAAGCCGGGGCCTCTCAGCTTTGCTGGACGGTTTTTGGCCGCCACCGTTTGCACGGCTCCGGGTGCTCGCTGAGGGGAGGAGGTGGCAATTGGGATGGCATTAATTACCCAGCCAACTTACAGACACCCAGCGGGTAGGGCTTAGTGAATATGCTGCTCCCCACCTGAGGCTGGGGATAAATCCCAAGGCGCATGGCGCCATCCCTGCAGGGATGGGGCACAATGTGACGGTGTGGCTGGGACACCAGCCCTGAGGGGCACGGGGCTGTGCGAGCACAGGGATTGTTTTCCCACCAGCATGTCCGAGCAGTAGGGCAGCCTCACTGAGTCCTTCTCGGGGAGGAGCTGTGCCCCAGTGCACACCAGTGTCATTCCTCTGGACTTTCTCCCGTGTCTGCAACGCCACTCGCGGGGCAGCTCCGATGCCCTCACAGACGCTGCTCTGCTGGCACCAGAGCCTTGAGGAGGTGGCAGGACTCACAGCAGCGGTAGCCAGTGCCACCCAGCCCCGGCGGCCCCACCGAATGCCCAGCACCAGACCCTGCTCCTGTGCCCTGTGCCGTCCATGCGGGCTGGGCACGCAGCTGGGCTCGGACCTGCAGCCTCGCCGGGTGGCCCGTCCGGCTGGGCGGGGGGCTGTAGTCGTGGTCGTGCGGGGCGTGGTGCGGAGGGGCGGTGGGTGCAGGGCCGAGCAGCGGGAATGCAGCACACAGGCACTTTGTTTGGCCAGGGTGGGCGGAAGTCAGGGCGTTAGATCTGAATGCTAAAGTGTGTTGTTCATGGACCGATAAAGGCCCCATTGTATGTAAATAGTTTATAAAGCAGCATATGACTTCCAGTGCAGGGCAGTGGCAGAGAGAGACGAGGGCAGGCGGAGCAGAGCTCTCCTGCGGGAGGCATGAGACCTTAGAGGGGCCACTGGGGGCAGCTTGCGAGGACCCTTCCTCACTGGCAGGTACGCGTCGCCAGGATCCTCCACACTGGGGGTGGCTGGTCCCGGCCCCCCAGACTCACGAAGGGGTGGGAAGTGGCTCCCGGGGCTGCGCAGTGCCGGTGGGTGCCTCTGGTGGGGCAGGGCTCTGTGCTTGGGGGTGGGCTCGCCCTGTGCTCCCTGGGCGAGGATGGCTCTGGGACGGTGGCAGTGCAGGGCTGCACGGGGGGAGCCCCCCAGCTCAGGGCTCCCTGGCCCTGCTCCTGCAGATAACGGGAGGATAAAGAGAGGCATTGGTGCAGTGGAGCCCACGAAGCTCCTTGGGACCATTCCTAGCCAAAGAGCTCAGCACTGGGTGCTGGGGATCAGTGTGGAGCTGTGGAAGCTTCACCCCCATTCTCTTGTGGCAGCTGTGGGTTAGGATCCCTGCGCCAGTGTGGGATGGCAGGACTGGAGCATCTGGCACTGCTGGGGCAGCCAGTCTCCTGCCTGCTCTGGCCAAAATGCTGCCTTTGAGCTGTGTCAGGAGCAGGAGCCATGCTGCCAACCTCCAGTCTATCAGTCCTGCTGTCCACCCAAGCAGCCAGGGCTACCACCCAGTTGCTCTCAGGTCCCTCCTGGGGCTGCTGCCACTGGAGCCAGCCGGGGCCCTTCCTGCTCCTAACACCATCTCTCACCGCTCTCTCCTGCAGACGTGAGAAACGATGAATTGGGCCGGCCTGTACACGGTGCTGAGTGGGGTGAACCGCCACTCCACTGCCATCGGGCGCATCTGGCTCTCCGTCATCTTCATCTTCCGGATCATGGTGTTAGTGGTGGCAGCTGAGAGCGTCTGGGGGGACGAGAAATCCGCCTTCACCTGCAACACCCAGCAGCCTGGCTGCAACAGCGTCTGCTACGACCACTTTTTCCCCATCTCCCACATCCGTCTGTGGGCCCTGCAGCTCATCCTTGTCACCACACCAGCCCTGCTCGTGGCCATGCACGTGGCCTACCAGCAGCACCAGGAGAAGAAGCTGCTGATGCTGACAGGGCATGGGGATGCCAAGCACATGGAAGAAGTCAAGAAGCACAAGATGCGCATAGCGGGGTCACTGTGGTGGACATACGTCTGCAGCGTGGTCTTCAGGCTGCTCTTCGAGGCCGTGTTCATGTACATCTTCTACTTGCTCTACCCAGGCTACCAGATGATGCGGCTGGTCAAGTGCGAGGCTTACCCCTGCCCCAACACTGTCGACTGCTTCATCTCCCGGCCCACCGAGAAGACCATCTTCACTGTCTTCATGCTGGTCACCTCCGGTGTCTGCATCATCCTCAACATGGCAGAGCTGGTCTACCTGGTGGTGCGGGCCTGTGCCCGCCGAGGCCAGCACCACTCCAACCCCTCGTCGGGGAAGAGCTCCTTCTATGGGCACAAGCATTCCTCTGAGTACAAGCAGAACGAGATCAACCAGCTGCTGACAGAGCAGGACGGTTCTCTCAAGGACATGCTGCGTCGCAACTCTGGGCTGCAGGAGAAGGGTGACCGCTGCTCTGCCTGCTAGGGCCACCACTACAGGGGCTCCGGCCCCACAGTTGTCCCATGGGCATGTTACTGTCCTTGTCCCAAGGGTGGCATCCCTCAGGTGCGAGTCTGGCTCTCCTAGATGGCCAGGAGGGCATCGTGGGCCATTAAATCTCCATTCTCAGGTGCTGCCTCCCTCCTTTCTGCTCTGGCTGGAATATGCCAGGAGCTGGGGTGCCAGTGTGGGGTGTCCATGCCTGCACCCAAGCCCTGGTGGGTGCCACGAGGGGCTGTGGGGGCTGCGGTGCCAGGGCTGAGCTGGGGCTGTGTCTGTGTTGCCCTGGCAGCCTGCAGCGACCAGTGACCCCTGGGTGGCATTGATCAGTGTCCAAGGGCTTGCGCTCCCCCAGCACCAGCCCCTGCAGCCCCGAATATAATTAGAAAAGTGCCCAGACCAAAAATAGAGGGAAAAAGTTTTCCCAGTGGCTGTTTCAAGTGCCAGTCACAATGAAAACCAATGGGGCACGCAGCTGCCTCATGCCCCAATAACCCCACGCCCGCTGTTGGGTGACTGGACAGACGGAGCAGCAGACCTGTCTGCACCCCACGGAGGAGCTGGGGACCAGCTGGGAAGGGGCCTTGCAGCATCCCCCATCACCCCACTGAGGAGCAGACAGCGTGGGAGCCCTGGGCTCTGCCCCACACACCATCTACGGTGAGAGGTCCCTATGCCGGATCGCCACCGCGGTTTCCCCGTGGTGCTCCCAGCTCTCTGCTGGAGGCCTTTGCTCCCCCTGCTCTCCTTGTGACAGGTTAGGGGATCCCCTAGGACCCAGGATGGGGACACTCCAGGGACAGCCTTGGGTTGGATCTGTGACTACTTGACCAGGGAGTGGGGTGGCATTTTGGCGGGTTGTGGGGTGGCTGTATCTGGAGGGTGGCTGTCTTGCAGGGCACCACAGCACGTGGCATGGGGGACTGGAGCCTGCTGGGCCGGCTGCTGGAGAATGCCCAGGAGCACTCCACAGTGGTGGGGAAGGTCTGGCTCACCGTCCTCTTCGTCTTCCGCATCCTGGTGCTGGGGGCAGCCGCAGAGCGGGTCTGGGGTGATGAGCTGTCTGGCTTCTCCTGTGACACGCAGCAGCCCGGCTGCCAAAATGCCTGCTATGACAGCACCTTCCCCATCTCCCACCTCCGCTTCTGGGTCCTGCAGATCATCTTTGTCTCCACCCCCAGCCTTGTGTATTTGGGCCACATCCTGCACCTGGTGCATTTGGATGAGAAGGCACAGCAGCAAGCGGCAGCACGGGCAGGCGGGGCCAGGCGGCAGCGCCCCAAGCAGCCCCAGCTCCCTGCAGGGAACACGAGGGCACGGGTGTTCATGCGGGGGGCCATCCTGAGGACATACATCTGCAACATTGTCTTCAAGGCTCTCTTGGAAGTGGGCTTCATTGTGGGCCAGTACGCCTTGTACGGGTTCCAGCTGAAGCCCCTCTACACCTGCAGCCGCTGGCCCTGCCCCAACACCGTCAACTGCTACATCTCCCGGCCCACTGAGAAGACCATCTTCATCCTCTTCATGCTGGGGGTGGCCTGTGTGTCCCTGCTGCTCAACCTGGTGGAGATCTACCACCTGGGTCTCACCAAGTGCCGCCGGGGGCCAGACCCCAAGTCCCACATCCTAACCACTCCTCGTGGGCCTGTTGGGCCTGGCAGCACCTATGTTACTCCACCCAGGGGTGGTGGCCCCCTGGCTGCTGGCAGACCCCCCCATGGCCTGGCACCACTGAAGAAGGCAGGTGCATGGCTAGAGGTGGCTGCTGGGTCCCATAGGGACATGCGAACAGCAGACCTGGCAGTGTGAATGTGCCCTGCTGGGATGGTCAGGGATGGGCAGTGCATGGGTGGGCACAGTGGTGGTTCTGTCTTCAGTTTTGCCAGGCCCAAGGCATGGACCCGATGGCCAGCATGAGAGCTGGGCATAGCCCTGGGGACACTGCTCAGCTGCTCCTGGCACTCCTGGGAGCAGCAGGGCTGAGAGTAGAGCTTGGAAAAGGGAGAAAATAAAACAGTTCCTGCGCCTCACTTGACTCCTGCTCTGCTCACAGGCACTGTGGCATTGCTCTCCAACTGCTCCATTCTATGGACACACTGCATGGCCAGGGCAAGGCCACTGCTGAGTTGGGTGGGGCTGTAGGGCAGGGACAGGCAGGGCATGCCATGCTGGCACCAGTAAGCACTGGGGCAGGGGCCATCACCACTTGCCAGAGCTGGCAGGACAGCAGGGCCCAGGCAAGGTAGGAAGTGCAGGCAGCACAGGCTGGGATGGACAGCAGCAAGGTGCACAGCAGCACAGGGACACTGGCCCTGTTCTCCTACAGTGCTCATCCTGCCCAGGGGGAAGAACCAGGGGCTGCCAAAGTTTTCCACATCTTTATTTGAAATGAATGGTTTCCAGAGACACAGGGTTAGTCCTACTGCCCTGGCATCACTACAACAAGACTGGTGAGCAGCTCACTCTCCACATGGACACAGAGAACAGATGGCCCCAGGCCAGGGCCCAGAACAATATATACAGGCTCAACAGGAGACCCATGTACAGCTCAAGAAAACCGACCAGAACACAAGAAGGGGCAGGAGGCAGCATGGAGTGGCACAGCTGGAGCCAGACTTGCCCTGGGCAGGGCGCTGGCAGCCTGTGGCTGTGGGAGGGAGGGGGAGGCCAGGCAGGGTTCCCTGCTTCTGCCAGCAAATGCCTGGGCCCCTGGCTGGAGCAGAGGTTCCCACTGATGGCACCTTGCACAGGGGAGGATCCTTACACCATGACAAGGAACGGGGGAGAGAGGGGCAGAACTAGCACAGGCCCATCCCCATCAGTTTTCAGCAAACTCAGAAAACATTGACCAAAGAGAGGGAGGCATCCTGGCTGCACACAAGGGAGGTGTTCCTGTGACAAGGCCAGATCTCTGCGCACAAATTACAGTATGAGCTCCATCCACTCCCTGCAACCAACCCAAATCTCTCCCACCCTGGGACCCAACAGCTCTCAGGTTACCTGTGGCCCATGCTGACTGGCTTGAAAACAAAATCCTGCCCCAGCAGCAGAGCTACTGTTCCTGCTTTGATACCTCCAGCCTTCTGAGGAATGCTAAAGGAAGAGGAAGTAAAAGCTTTGGGGGCCACTGGTCCAATGGTGCACTGCGTTTTGTGCAATTCCTGCCCTGGAACTGGGGACAGAGGGGTAGGAGCAGGGCTGGGGGGGGGAGGGACAGGGCTGGGCAAGGGGACCTGCCCACTCTGCCACTCCTGTGCCATGGGAACAGGCCCTGGGGAAGATGGCTCACCCAGCAGCCAAAACGAGACAGAGCTGAATGCGGGGGCCACGTATGTAGGGGATGCCTGTAACGAGCAGGATGGGAGGTCCAAGTCTGGTGATGATGCAGGGACAGCACTGCTGCAGCAACATCCCTTCCTATGCTGGGTGGCCCCTGCCCTGCAATGTGAAGCAGCAAGACGAGTGTCCAGGGCTGGAGTGCAGCCAGTCCAGCAGCACCTCACCCTTAGTCCATGTCATCCTCCAGGCTGCTGAGCCGACTGTGCTCCTCATAGATCTCCCTGACGGCCAGGATGCGGTTCAGCATGCTCTCCAGCATGCTCCGGTCCATGGGGATCACCGAGTACCAGAGCGGGGACTCGGCGATGCACGACCGCTCGGGCTGCAGGTAGAACACATCGTTGCGGTTCCGCAGGCTCTCAGGGCTGTGGAGAGAGAGGAGGGTGAAATCTGGGACACCAGCTGCAGGGGCTCACACAGCCTGGCCTGATGATGTGCTTAGCAAACGGCGTTCACAGCTCATCACAGCCTCCCAGCATTCAGTAGGATAAGGATACAAACTCAGCCTACAGCTCCTTGTTCACGGCCAAACCCCCTAACCACCCAAGCACTGGACTCCTACTGCACATTCCTGCCATACTGGAGAAGGGCAAGAAGTGGAAGAGGCCAGAGAGAATCATTCTCTCAAACTTGGTTTAGTCAAGCAGCACCTTGGGCAAGACTGCATGCTCATGTAGAAATGTCTGGAGAGCACCAGTCACTCCACAGGGTTCCATCAAAACTAAGACGTTGCCCGAAAATGGCACATGCCTCTTCTCCAGAGAAAACCTCACCATTTGGAGAGATAAAACTCATAAAACTTGACTGGGCATCGGAGGGGATTCATCCTGTTCTCCCGCTGCTCCAGCATCGGTACCTCCTCCTCACGCTTCCGTTTTCCAGAGCCGCTATCTGCGGAGAGGGAGAGAGCTGGATCATGGCTGGATCCTGATGGGGGATGCAGGGGGAGGCACAGAGATGTTCCCCCAGACCCACCTCGGCTTTTCTTCTGCTTGGCAGGAGCATAGTAGCGGATGCTCACCACCTTTGTCATGCCACGGGCCGTGGTGCACTTGCGGGACTGGCGCACCACGTTGGTGAAGGAGAGCTGCATGTGCTCCTCTGCTGTCTGCAGCCCAAAGAACTTAGTGTTGAAGAACATGAGGGTGTTGAGAAGCACGAAGGGTGAGTAAACACCCAGCTGTTTGCACTCCCAGAGATGCTCCTCCTCAACACGGGAGAAAACTGTGTCTGCAACACACAGAGGGAGAAGCAGGTCACATCAGCAGTGGCTTTATGACAATCCCTTCACCCTGCCCAGAAAAGCTCACTGCAAAAGACTAAGATTAAGGAAAAGCAGCAGGCAGGAGAGATCTGGCCAGCTCCTGCGTAGATACACAGGTCTGGAGTCAAATGGCTCTGCCTGGGATAGCCAATCTGCAGAGATGAGGCTGGATCTATGAACTAACTACTGACAAGAGAGCAGGGAAGAGAGCCCAGATCACAGATCACCATGAAAAGCCTCTGCAGAACTCTAGGTTAGTCCATTCACAAGGCAGCAGCACAGCAACCTTGGCCAAGGCCTAGCACCATGTGCAGGGCTCATCCATGTGCTGGGAACACAAACATATGCACCAGTGTGCCTCCTGGCTTGGCATCCTCCTTGCCAAAGGGAGGAGACATCACTGTGAAGTTTTGTAAAGATTCAAATTGTCCCAGGATACAAAGCGCATGCACTCTGCTCCCAGCTCCCCTGACTGTGGGCAACAGAAGCTACTGAAGCGTAAACCACACTGGCTCTGCAGTTGGTTTGGGTCAGTATGACCTCAACACACAGCAGGACTGTGCTGCCTATGCCAAGGTTGAAGCTGGGGGAGCATAATCAAGCCAGAGAATCCAAGGCTACAAGCACAAACTGGATATATGTAGGGACTGAAGGTACTCTGAAGACACGTACTATTTGGTAAGATTGTGGGTTGCCAGCCACTCAGGGACTTGTTCAGCTCCTGCACGAAGGTCAGGTAGTAAAGGTCTGTAAATATATTCACCATACGATTGTTCTCGAGCAGGTACTAGAAAGGACAGAACACACAGTCAAAAGAAACACAGCAGCACCTGAAATCCAGAGCCCAGGACACACATGCAGAGCACGCCTTCTTGCACCACCAGAGTTGCTGGGCAGACACTTCTGAGTGCTGCAAGAAAAACCCTGGGGTGTGACAAAGCAGACTTGGTGCTAAAGAAGGGCCTGAGTTTGGGGAGATCCCTCAGCCCACCTCAGAAATGTGCAAGAAGGGTGCAAGGCTGGGGAATAGTTGCCACCCTACCCTCTGAGCTTGGGAACAAAGACCAAACCAGGTGGGATGCTGTCCAGGGAAGAGGCACTAAAAGAGAATCCACAGCCTCACTGCCCAGAAGGCAGAATGAAGGGTACGAACTCCCCTCACCAGATCTGGCTGTAGAGGACTTGAGGGCAGCAAGACCTCCCTCACCTGCTGGATGCCAAGGCAGAGGTAATAGATGCTGTCTGGTTCATAGCGCTCCCCATTGGGCCGGGTTATCTCCTTGACAAACTGGGCCAGGCCATAGTTGAGCTCAGCTGCTGAGCAGGCTAAGATGTCTTCCTTGATCCTCATGGGCTTGGCTGCAGAGACAAGCACAGCAGCCTCAGACAACAGTCTACAAGGTCAGGAACACCTCAACACCCCAAGGCCCAGCTTCTGGGCAGTTTCTGCCACTCCACTGCATCCAGATAAGGCACTTACGGCCAAAGCGCAGCTCCTCTCCCTTGCTGCTTTCTCCCCCTGCATACTTGGCTTGTACCCAGGACTTCCAGGCATTCACACCGTACGAGTAGTTGAGCACTGTACAGCTGGGCTGGCTGCTCATCGAGTCCCGGGAACAGCTTTCAGAGAGCACCAGGCGCTTCTGCCCCTGCAGAGAGGTATTCTGTGAGACTGGGCACCTACCTGGGACAGGTGCAGGAGTCCTGGCCACCCCTCACACCTGCTGACTGACAGCTACCTACAGTGTGCCATGGCAGCAGGCACTGTTCTGCTGGCAGCCAAGCCAACAAAGCTCATTAGTTACAAGGGTCACAGGCAAGAAGGAGACCAGCTGTCCCATGACTTGTAGCATTCAAAGCTCCTCTGAAGTGATAAGCAAGTATTTTCATTCAAGGAGCGGCCCAAAGGCCAACCATGCCCTGAAGGGAGAGGGCACAACCTCCCTAGCACACCAAAGACTCTGGCACACTTCACCTCGCACATCCCATGTGGCAGCTCCCACTCCAAACCAAAAGGGCTTTAGGCAGGCAGTATCCAAAGAAAACTCACCTTCCGGACTGCTCGAGGCAGATCTTGCTCTGTGGACACATCATCTGCTCCCACTAGCCCGCAGTCAAAGAGGAAATCCACACTGGGGTTGATGTCTAGAGGGTCTGAAAGGAAACACAGGCAGAAGGGCTCAGCTGAGACTTCTCATCCTGCCCCCTGGGCTGGCCTAATTTTTACAGCAAAATGAAGAGGGAACACTTCACATCCTCTACCACTGCCTGGCATAACTTTTAGCCACAGCCCAACAAAGGAAATATGGCTCTGGCAAACAATGCTAAAATTTCTCAGAATAACCAGAGCCCCACATTTTCCTCTCTGACAGCTTTTTATTTTTTACACCTTAGGAATGAGGAACATCCCTCAATCCCTGGTGCTGGGCCAGTACAGCCTTGGACAGCCTGGCACAGACACCTCAATTCTGTTGCTTGCTGCTAGCATCCTGTCTTAGCATTGCTGTGCTCCTGCAAGTCCCTGTGTCTTCTTCTACCTTCTGTTAACAGACACTCAGCAATTCTGCCATTTCTCAGGATGCCATGCTGTGTCCAGGTTTCTCATCTTGCTGGATCCTCTGGAATCACCATTCACAAATACACCAGTGCTGCTGCCCTGCTCTTTGTGTAGTTAAAATCAGCTTTTCATACCCCCTTCTCTAGGTCTTATGTTCACAACAGGAAAGTTTAGTCTGGACAAGCACACACTCCTTCAGAAGTGGTGGTCTCCCCACCCCTGCTGCAAGCAGTCCCTGCAGGGCTCTCACACCTGGTCAGTCAGAGGGCATGGGGAGGTAAGTGCACACAGCTGAGGGCAGTGGGAGGACCCTCAGCAGCCCTGCACCATTGTGTCACCCAGCTCTTACTCTTAGGGAAGTCAGCCTCCAGGTCCTGGCCGGGTTCATCGAGGACATTTGCCATCTTGACAGCCATAGCCAACACATCGTCCCGTGCTGGTCCAAACAGATCACAGTCCTCCAGGAGACCCTCTGCACTCTGATTACTCACCAGGTCTGAAATGGAAAAGTTCATCATAAACCAAACTTTTTTGAAAGTCTTTTGTCTGTTTTCCCTGTGATAGCTGGAAAAATGAAGTCAGGGTCCCTGTAGTCAGAGCAGCCCCATGACATCTGAGCTGTCCAGCTTCCCCTGGACAGCAAGACATTGGAAGATTGTTGTCTCCCCAGCCACAACCCCTACCACTGCAATTAGTAGGAATGCAGCCCCCAGGTGAAAAAACCTGCAAGACCAGGGCTGCATGCAGCTACCTTTTGTATCATGGAAGATGTTTTAGGGAATAAACTGAACAGCCACCTGAAACTATGAGAGCTGCACATATACCACAAGACTGGCACTCCCAAAAGGGAGAGTGGCAGACACTGCTCCCTGCTGCAGCTCTTCCTTTCTGGTACCTCCTCAGCAGAAGTTGAGGACTCGCTTTTCCCTGCTTCCTTTCCAAAGGCTTTGGGAGAGCCAAAATCCTGGCAGGTGTTTTAGCTCCAATAGCTGGCAAACCCCCCTTGATCCCAGCTGTTGGACCAGACCAAGCCACAGCAGAACCTACCACACAGGTCTGAGGAGGCTTTGTCCAGTTCCTCAGCCTCTGCAATCATCTCAGCCATGGCCAGGATGTCAGCCTCTAGGGGGTTGGAGGGGATCTTCACCTTCAGTTCCTCAATGGTCTCCACAATCTTCTCTGTGCTCTCCAGTGTGGTGGGCAGGAACATTGGCACAGGCACCTGTGGACAGCAGCACACCAGGCAGAAAACTGACACTCAGTAGACTGACATAAAAGCAGAGGCAAGAGAAGAGCATGAACAGAGAAGCAGGGAGACTTCAGCAAGGCAGGATCACAATAGTAGGAGAACACAAGCGGGTGAAGCGTGTTGCTTACCGGGACAGGCATGGAGAAAGGCACAGGTACTTTCTGGCAGTACATATGCATAGGCACAGGCACGAAGATCGGGACAGGGATTGGCAACACAACCAGCTGGGGCTTCCAGTCAGCCTCTGACAAGAGCAAAAATACATCAGTGACCTTAATCCCACAAGTTCCTCCACCCAGCTCTGCTGCATGCTGCCATGCCCCTAGCCATCCAGCACCACAGCCCTTCCAGCCACCAGCTTCTAGGACTGAGGGGCAGAGCTGGAATAGCAGCAAATCAAGGCCAGCAACAAGAGAGGCTTGCCTTAGCCAGAAGTACAAATCCTGCTCTTACACAGCCCTGCTAAGAGGTCTAGTTGCCTTGCATATGCTGCAGACCATACACACACCCAACAGAGATGAGAGTAGAACCTGTTTAGCAGACAGCCCTCAGACAAGCTAATGATCTCCAGAGGAACAGGAGCTGTCCCACAAGAGGTAGATCATGCTACATTTCTCCTTTTCCTGGTGATGGAAATGGGCTCCCTACCCCCAGCCCTGCCATGTGTGCCCTGCACCTGCAAAAAGACTCCTCAGCATGGTGCCGAACACCAGCCCGCTCTGTGCAGCATTTCAGGCTGGATTCACAGTTAGTCTGGAGCAGGGATGTGCCACTTGCCTTTCCAAAATGCCCTTGTAATCCTACAGTAAAAACCCTGTAAAAAGTTAAGTCTTGTTTTCCTACCTGTCTGACATCCTTTGGACTTCATTTCAAACTTGCAGGAGACACCCCGGTTCTGCATCAGTGGTTTACACATGGCAGCTTTGTTTTTCCGAGGTGTGGCTGGAACCAGAGGTGGGGCAGGAGGCGGCACAGCTGGAGACGTCTGGGCTGAGGAGGCCTTTCCTGACAGCTGGGGAAATGCAGAAAGCAGGAAGTTGGTGTCCACCTAAGGCCAGCACAATCTCTTCCCTACTACAGGTGTAGATGGAATGACTCCCAAAGCACCTCCTGGAGCCTGACAGTCCCTAGCACATGGACACTCTCATGGTCAGGCTGTGATGAAGGACAGCCAAGCTGTTCCTGGCAGGCAACAAGCCTGTGTGCTGCCTCTGCTGTGCCAGGAGTCTGGCAATGGTGGCTCCTGTCCCATGGGGTAGAGGGGAACAGTGGGACAGCAACTATACTCAGGCACAGGAAAGCACTGTGCAAAGAGGAGCTAGTGTCAGAGTGTGAAGATATTCTGGAGCTCATAATTGATTCCTGGGGAACAATTATTCTTCCCCTTACAGGAGATATGTTGATACTGCCTTCCTAAGAGTTCTTTTCATCTCCCACTACGCAGACATCGCAAAATGCAGTGCTTGTAGAAGAATGAAATCCCCCTGAACGGCAGAACTGTCCTCTCTTTGGGGACAACCCCTTTGTCTTGCAAACTCCTACCTCCAATGGGTCTTACCATGTTAGTTTCTGCCTTCTGTGGGGAAGGGACAGCTGGTTTTGGCTCTGAAGTCTGACCTGTAAGAGAAAGCAAAAACTCTTAAGTTCAAGAGCTCCTGGGCCAACACGTCCCACTGCTGGGACTGGAGGTGCAGGCAGCCAGAGAGCAGGGACAGGCTCCCCAGAAACTGCTCCTGGCCACTCCAGGAACAGTTAATGTTTCCACAATCTCTAGCCCTAACATCTCAGAAGACACTAAAACTCCAAAATCAAGTTATTCCCATGTCATTTTGTGCTCCCTTACAGTTCACCCCTTCCCCATCACAGCAGGTCAGGAGAAAACCCAGCCCCTTATAGAGAGAGGAATCCAGGGCTCTAATCCCAGCTCTGCCTATTGGCTTGCTGTACCGAGCCATGGCCCCTCCCTGTGCCTCCATATCCCTGCAACAAATATCTTGGCAAAGTGCTTCGAGATCCCTAGGAAGAAGGTGACAGAGCTAGTAGCAGCATTATAAAAGAGAAATCCCAGAAAGCAGAGAGACAGCTTTGCCCCAGCCCTAGGGATGCAGTCCATTTCCCTGAGGAAAGAGAAGATCACCTGCAGGTAAGAGGCGCATGTGGCAGACGCTGGTCTCAGATGGGGACAGGATCACTCTGCCTTGGATGACAATTCCAGATCATGTGCTCTGCAGAAAACCTGCACCCACCTCAAAGGTTGATGACCTAACAGGGCACCTTCATCCCAGCCTCCAGCAATCCCTGGTTACCCATGTGGCTGGCAAAAAGAACTGCCCTCTACCAGTGGGCCATGCATGAAGGAGACCCCTGCAAGGACTGCAGCAGATCCCAGCACCCAAAGGCAGTGGCCGGTCCATTCATAACTCCTACACACAGACAGGTCCTTCAGGAAAGACCCAGATTCCTAAAGGTCCAACACAGGGCCACTCACACTGTGAAGACTTCCTCTGACTTGAGGAAATGCAGGGTAATTCTTGTACAATTTGAGGCCCATCAGGCTCCATTTGCTGACCACCGCAGGGACAACAGATAAATCCCAGTTGGAGGAAGCTCCCTAGTCTGCAGCTAAGCATTCAGCCATAGGAACTGCAGCAGTCTCAGGGGCCAAGAACTCACCCTGACAACCCAAAGTGGATGGGCAGCAGGTCCAGGTAGGGAACACCAATGGCCTGAATGAGAAAAGACAAGCTGTGGCATATAAGCAGAATTTCTGCTGCAGCAGAATCTAAAGCAAACATGATCGCCCCACTGGCCAAAGATTAAAGACTAAAGAAAACAAGATTCTCCTGTCATGTGCTATGTGTCCAGGCTTCCAGGAAAAATGCAGCTTGTTTTTATTCTCATCCCACCACCAACAAGGAGCTATCAAGGTACTGTCTGCCACAACTGTGATTTCTACCCTCTCCAGCTGGACAGCCCAGTGCAGAGCCAGCTCTTCTTGGAAGCCTTTGGGCAGAATTTTGAAGCAGAAGCTCCTCAATCCCACACTACATGAACTGTTCCAAGTAAGGGAACGTCTGCTTGTATGATCAGCTACAAGAACTCTCAGGATTACCAGACTGGTAGCAGCCACTGGATCACAGGAATTTATGGTTTCAGGCAATCACTGGCTGCAAGAGAGTAAGCAAGAATAAGCAGCTCTGTCCAAGATGAGCCTGAAATCCAGGTAGTCCCTTGCTAGCTGGCAGCACAGCTGTCAGGTCCACAGGAGACCATGCATAAGTTGGTCCTCCCGAAATCCCCTGCACAGCACAGCTGGGCTGGAAAGCTCCCTGTGTAAGTGGATCCTGGCTTCAGCATCCTTCCTTTGCAAACTCAGCAGTATGCCACAGTCCTGGGGCAAGGATGTCCACAGCAATCCCACATCTGGCAGGGGACTGGTGTGCCAGAGCATACAGAGGGCCCAGGGCCACCAGCAGCATCCACTAAGCACAGCAACTGCTGGGGCAGTCTGGAACTCGTGCTCAGCTGAGCACTGACAACTGATGATGAGCTTTTCCTTGGCTCCCTTTAGTCCTTACAGGTTGCACAGAGATGCAGCTGTGGGGTACAGTGAAGAGTGATGTCGCACATGCCAAGCAGCAGTTTTGGGGGGCCTCCAGAGATGTGGTGGAGGAGGCCTGAGACTCCCATGGTTGTTGGTGGTGGTGAAGGTACTTCTCAGTCTTGTGGTCCATGGCTCCAAGGAGACAATGGCTAAACAGTGTGGAACATGCTTCCCTCTGCAGGCAGAGCTTGCCCACTGTGTCCCAAAAGCCATGTTACAGATGTCTCAAAAGTGACATGCTTTGACAGCAGAGGACAAATGGAACAGCATGGCTAAGGCTGTGGAATCACTTGGTGAGCTACAGGAACCAGCACGTCACACACCTCTTCCTCCTTTGGGCAGCAGAACACTGTAAACCAAGCAGAATTCCCATGGGCACCCCTGTGGCAGCAGAAACCAACAGTTCCTTATCCATGTTGTTCCACTGTGCTGCCACTTGAGCTGTCACCTCACACAACCTGTTACAGAGTGTACAGAGCATGGCTCTTGGGAAGGCAGGTTGGGCTTCCCCTATCTGGGGGAACCTGCTGCTCCTGGCAGAGCAGCTCTGCTTTGCTGCCTAAGCAGCAACAACGTCCGGAGCGTCCCCTGTCCTACGATCAGCACACAACAGTCAGGGGAGGAACCTCAAGAGTCTGGAGATGCGGGATGTGGCCTCTCATGTGAAGGTCCTTGTCTTGGTTTCCCCTCCCTGGCACATCCTAGCCAGGGTTTTACACATCATGAAATCCCAGGGAGGCTAGCAAAGCCCTGAACCTGTGATGCAGGTATGTGTTGAAGCTTGATGCACTGAAACAAGTCCCATCATAAGCTGCAAGCACTTTAACTATATCCCCCAGGTCACCAGGAGATCATGGCCTATGACACACCAAGAAGAATGAGACTGCAGGTGTCTGAGGGCCAAGCGGTGTCTTGTCACTGTCACTAGGAGCACCTTCCATCCTGAGGGATCCCAAAGCACTTTGCAATCTTCCATAAGGAACTGGCTTGAGTTAATGATGGGAAATGGGGCAACAGGCAGCGAAAATCTCCTCTCCAGCTGGAACTTCATGGATGCAGAATGGGATTATCTGGGACACAGGGCTGGCAACTCCCCAAAGCTGCAGTGAACTCTGGGTAAGTGGTAGGACTCCAATCTAACAGCGCAAGACACAGTGCCTCCAGCAGCTCAGTGCTCCCTCAAGACCGTTCTAGGTTCAGCTCTGGCTGAAGGAGAGCCCACCTACAGCATCACCAGCACCACTTCCTGCAGCACCCTTCTTTGTCCTTGAATGTTTCCCATCCAAGCACTGACCTGGCCCAATCCAGATTAGTTTATGAGATCTGAGAAGGTCACAGCTCGGAGGTGGTGTGAGGCTGCAGGTGGATTGTCATGCCAAACCACGCTGTCCCCTAACCCTGTAAATCGAGCTCTCCGCTGGCAACTTGAGGATGTTAAGTCCCTGAGTATCCTCGCTAAGAGTGTGAGCTACAGGCAGCACGCTGGCACCGGCTCCTCCCGTCTGGGCCCTGTGTGTCATAGAACCATAGATGTTAGAGATGGAGAAGCCCATTAGGTCCCACTCCGTCCTTTCCCCCCCAGGGGCCAGTGCAGGATTGTTCCCTAGCGTCTCCTCCAGTCCCGGGCAGGCAGCTTCCACCCCCTGCTGTTGAGTCTTCCCTGAGTCTCTCAGACTGAGCTATGCAGGTCCCCTCCCTCCCTCCTACTCACTGTTCAGCAGGCTCTCGGGCCCCTTCTGCGTGTCCAGGTTGGGCTGGTTCTGTTGATTGTAAAATCGCAGCAGACACTGCTGGTTGCAGAAGTGTTTGATTTGCCCCCGCCAGTGGATGGTTTCCAGCAGCTTCCCCTGACGCTTGCAGGCATGGCACCGAGCTGCCTAAAGCCCGCATCAGCAGGAGAGAAACAACGAGTAACTAACCACACCCCCTCCGAGTGCAACACAACTCTCCAGTGAAAGGTGCACATCACAAGGTGCAGTGAGCTTCCCCACAGCAATGCCCTGCCAGTGCCAGCCAGGGACTCCAGCGGTGCGAACTTCTCACAGCAGCACTGGCCGCGGATCCAGCACTGTGAGCTTCCTCAGTGCAGTGCTCTGTCTGGCAGGATCAGCTGGGGACTCCAGCTACGTGAGCTTCCCCGTAGCAGTGTCCCGTCATTGCCAGGCAGGACTCCAGCAGTGCCAGGTTCTCCGCAGCAGTGCCAGCCAGACTCCAACAGTGCGAACTTCCTCAGTGCAATGCCCACTTATCTGGGTGCTGTGCCCACCACAGCACTTAGCACAAGCTGCCAGTGCCAATACTGACCTTGAAGTACCAGAGCAAGTATTTGCTTTTGCAGTCTTCACTACAGAAGTCCCAGGTGCTGCCCTCCAGCTGCTCGGTGACCGCCCGCTGGCAGGTCTGAGAACAGTAGGTGCAGGTGATGCAGCACAGGCCCAGGTTCTTGGTGAAATCCTGTTTGTAAAGAAGCACACACCCTGCGGAGAAACAATAGGAGTGAAACCTTCCCAGGATGAACTGGGGGCCTCCCTGACCCAAACATGACCAGAATCCAGGTCTGCGGAGACAACAGAGCACACGCAACACACTGTAGGGAACAATCCAGCACTGGCCCCTGGGGCTGGGATAAGATGGGACCTCACGGGGACTTGCCATCTCTCACCTCCATGCTTCTAGGAAGAGTCTGACTCCAACCTCCTGTGTGCAGGAACCCAGCAGGCAGGGCAAGGCCAGGTCAGGCCAGCCCAGACGCAAGAGCGTAGAAGTGCATGATGACAGGAGGAGCGGAGCTGCCACCTGCTGTCTCCCCAGCCCCCAGAGAGAGAAAAGCTGTGAGAAAGCCCTCCCCAAGGACACAATGAATGGTAAAGATCTTGCCCTAGGGCCTGGCTGGACAGCAAGCCATCCCCACAACAGTCCTCCCTTCACTGCATGGCAAGGCTCTTGCCCCAGGGCCTGGCTAAGACAATCTCCCCTCTGTTCCTCTCCTTGCTCTCTTCTACCCCCAGCATGGGCTGGCATGGGGGGTCTACCTCTCCCATGTCTTCCCCAAGTACCTTCACTGCAGAAGTTCTTCTCCACTCCAGAGAAACGGATCTTCTCATGCAGCAGCTTCTCCTGCTTGCAGTGTTCACACTGAGACACCACCCCACGCAGCCGCTTGAAGTCCTCGCAGCAGTCCTTGCAGCAGAACTGATACACCTTGTCCTGCCAAAGAGACCACAGCCAGGTCAGCCAGGTTGGCAAGAGGTTCCCACACTTCTCAGGGAAGCAAGAGAAAGACTATGGGGCTGAATCAAGTCCCCAGCTCTCCTGGCACAGAATTTGGCAGGAGTGGTCTCCTGACTTTCTGACATCCTGTTGAACATCAGGAGTGCAGCACTCAGCACAGTCTCCAGGCACATCTCTGCAGCTAAGGCATTCAGAGGACTGGCACAGCAGGAGCTCTGCTTAGAGCAGGGAGAAGAAGTACCCCAGAGGTTCTCAGCAGTGTTGGCGTCCACCTCAACATCCCCCCAGGGGAACTCCTCACCTGCCAGTCCAGGATCTCCGGCTTCCCGCTGAACAGATTGTGACAGTAATGGCAGTTGAGGTGGATCCCCCCTTCCGGGCTGGTGCGCTGCAGGAGACAGAGACAGCTCATGGAGGGAGAGCGCCTGGAGGGCAGCAGGCACCTGCCTCACACTGCCACCACTGCTGCTGATTCTTGAGAGCAATTTCACTTTGCTTCCAGTGTGCTGGGTCCAGCTTTTCCCAAGAAGGAAAGCTTTCAAGCTGCCATGCCGCTGCATTTGAAAACTTAAATGATGAGGGTTCGGCTACCTCTTCTGCAGATTTCTCTAAAAGTTCTTGATGCACAGGTGCCTGATTTCTATTTTCAAGATAATGCAACTTAAGAATTCAAGCAGTCTCTCATCCCATTTTCCGCTGGATTAAACACCATTTAGGGTCCTGTCCAGAATGCATTTAGCATTTGGTGTCCTATCCACAAAGCTGTATTTATGAATAAAATCATTCCTGGTTTTCTTTCTGATAACCTCAGATAAGACACTCTGCAAGCGCCTCAGTACAAGCATTTTTCAAGCCCCAAATTTAATTTTTTGGTTTTTTTCAGAATACTCCTAACTTTTCTTCAGCATTGAAAATGAAGTGGACATTGGAGACCATCCTTCCTAAATGTGCATCATTCTAGGTAGCTCTTCTGCTCCCTGGCCCTCAAATGTTAACTCTATGTTCACCTACTTGTACTTCTAATAAATTAATCCTCCTCTGTGTGGCTGTAAACTGAGATGCTCATACTGAATAGTTTATCTGCTGTGATTCCACAGCCTTTTCAAAATCCTTACTTTCCCAGGATCTTGCACTGAAACTGTGCTTAAGCACACATTTGGAAGAATCAGCCTTGTCAATGAATCCAATTGCTTTGTTTTCTGTGACTACCCTGAATGCAGCATGGGCTAACACTTCATCAGTTTTTGTTTCATCTGCTAAATTTCATCATGCTTACTTTGACTTTATTACCAAATGATTGAAGAAGATGTTGAAGTCCTTGGGCTTAACACTGATCCTCAAGAAGCCATCTTGAAACATTTTCTTCAGTGTTTTTTCTTTGACAAGTGTGTTCTGAGATGTGCCAGCAAGACAGTTCCTAATCCAGGCGATGCATGGGTTTACTCATATGTTTACAATGCTGGTTTTATATGGTGATAATTCAAGTTAGGTGAATTAATGAAGTCCCAGTTGGGAAAAGGGGAAAAGCTCCAACCATTTCTAAAATGGGTAGAAAGGAGGACCCTGGAAACAACTGAACTGTGGAGTGCCTGCAAAGACCATGGAACAGATCCTTCCAGAAGCACTGAGGCACATGGAGGACAGGAAGTACCATCACAGCCAGCACAGTTGCACCAAGGGCAAGTCCTGCCTGACCAACCCACTTCTCTTCCTCAATGGAGAGACTACATCAGTGAAGAAGCAAAGAGCTTTGGGTGTTGTCTCTCCAGACTTCTGTAAAGCCTTTGGCACAGTTCCCTAAAACACCCTTCTCTCTAAACTGGAGAAGGATGATTTGATGGCTGGACTGTTTGGTGGATGAGGAATTTGGCTGGATGGTTGCATCCAGAAGGTAGTGGCCAAAGGTTCAATGTCCAGATGGAGATCAGTGATAAGTGGTGAACCTCAGGGCCTGTACTGGGACCATGAGTTTCATGTCTTCATCAAGGACACAGTGGATTGAGAGCAATTTTGCAGATGACACCAGGCTGAGTTGTTCAGTTGAAATGCCTGAGGGACAGAGTGACATCCAGAGGGACCTGCACAAGCTCGAGCAGTAACCCATGGGAATCCCATGAGGTTCAATAAGGCCAAGTACAAGGTGCTGCACCTGGGGCAGGGCAACCCCAGTATTGATCCAGGATGGGGGATGAGCAGATGGAGAGCAGCCCTGCAGAGAAGGACTTGGGGATGTGGGGGAGGAGAGGCTGGACATGACCCAGCCATGTGCACTCACAGCCCAGAAAGCCAAGTATGTCCTGGGCTGCAGCAAAAGCCCTGTGGGCAGCAGGGGAGGGAGGGGATTCTGCCCCTCTGCTCCACTCTGGTCAGACCCCAGCTGCAGTGCTGCCTCCAGCTCTGGGGTCCCCAGCACAGGAAGAACATGGACCTGGTGGAGTGAGTCCAGAGGAGGCCATGAAAATGACCAGAAGGTTGGAACAGTTCTCCTGTCAAGAAGGGCTGAGAGTTGGGATTATTCAGCTTGGAGAAGGCTCTGGGGAGACCTTATTGTGGCCTTTCAATACTTAAAAGGGGCTTATAAGCAAGATGGGGACACACATTTTTAGCACAGCCTGCTGCAATAGGACAAGGGGTAATTATTTTAATCTAAAAGAGAGCATATTGAGATTAGCTATAAAGAAGTTTTTTTACAATGAGGATGGTGAAACACTGGCACAGGTAGGTACCCTAACTCTGGAAATATTCAAGGTCAGATTGCACAGGACTTTGAGCAACCTGATCTAGTTGAAAATATCCCTGCTCACTGCAGAGAAGGTTGGCCTAGATGACATCTAAAGATCCCTCTCAAACCAAACTGTTCTATGATTCCAGTCTTATGAAGTCTACAATGTTAAAATCTCTGTAACTACACTACTCACACTATTTGTGACCTCAGTGAAGGATTACATCAAGGATTAATTTAAAAAAACCAAATAAACAAACAAAAAGAAACAAAAATAAACCCACCAAAAACCCCAACCAACCAAATGCCTCCCTCCCCCCCAAAAAAAACCCAACAAACCCCAAACAAACCCAATCTCAGAATTTAATGCTGCAACTGCTGGTAACTAACTCTTACCTCCAGATTCTCTATGTTTTCTCAGTTGCCCAAGACTTGTCCTGGCATTAGTTTCTCATGTCTTCCTGGCTGTTAGTTTGTTCTTTGACAACTGTACAAAACTAATATTCTTGAAGTTGCCTATGAATACCACAGACATCTCACATATGCTCAAACTTAATATCAGAAGATTAAAAATCACCAGTCAAGCCTTTGAGGATTATTAAACAAGTGCTATCCAAGGCCTGCTAGTTGAAAATTTTTAGACAACATATCCTGGAAGACTTATTTTTCTCAGTGACACCTGGCTGAGAGGGCAGCTCTGCCCCTTATCACCCACCTATCAGGTGTGCACTTGTGCTTTGCTGGCTTACTTGTGCATTTGCTTGTGCTCTCATAAGGCCACTATCTCAAACCACTCATGCAGCACAGCTCTGCACTGCCCTCCTGCTGAGCATAACCTGATAGACAGGAGTGAATTACCATCCACCTTATCCCAGTGGAGGATGGGGGAGATAGAGCCAAGACTGGGATTTGAGCAATTATAGTCACTGCAACTCCTGTGTTCCAAAAGAGACTTTCTTAGGAATGCTCCCTGAGGAGCCTCTGCTTAGCGTGAAAGGAGGCATGAGCTTCACAGCCCAGCATGAAAGATATTTCAGTACCTGGAATTTGGTCCAGCAGCTGGGGCTGCAGAACTGGTACACAACCCGGTCTGTCTTGTTGTAATAGCAGGGTTCAGATAAACTCTTTCTGCAGAAGCTGCAGGGTCTAGGGGGACCTGATGAAACAGATAGGAATTGGTGAGGGCAGCAGCACAGGATGTGGGACTGGATTCTGAGAATGGCATGCAAACTACTCACTCATCCTCAGTCTGTCAAGCTATTATCAAAAAGCAAGGGACAAGAACACCAGGACACTAAGAGCACCAGATTCTGCTAGGGCAGAAATGTTAAACAGATGGAGAGCAGAGAAGTTCAAGGAAGTGACCCTGGCTCTATAGGAATTTGGACAAACAGGCTGTAATACTTGTCCCATTTCTGGACAGCCCAATACTCCATGTAATGGAAAGGGCAATGCTAGCACAATCCAGAACTACAAGAACTACTACCCTGCATTCTCAAGAACAGCAATGTTCACTACCCTCTGTATTAAGATGTCTACATGCTGCAAGGGCTCCTCCCTCTGTACTTCCACTTGTCTCACTGGATTCTTCCCCCCAGGCTTTTACCTTCTTTTCAGTCCCATCCACAAGCAATAAACAATACTAAGGAAGGAATTAAGAGTGGAGGGGTGATGATTCCCTCTACACAGGTGCTCTTACCAACTAAGCCTGACTGCTTCACTTTGTGGGAGGTAGTGCAGCAAATGGAGCAGAACAGGCCCATCTTGCCACTGCGATCCACATTGGGCAGCATGTCAAAGTTCTTGCACAGAGTCTTGCACCACATGCAGGGGTAGACCCGAGTGTTCTTCTGCAAACACAGAGCAGAACAGAGCTTCCAGGAGACCATCACAGCTGGCAATGTCCAGGTACCACATCCCACCCCACTGCTGCATCCACTACAGGATGGCTCTCCTGCACTGACCCCCTGATGCCAGGGACAGGCTCACAGTCTGCAGATTCAGGTGGTGGTAGCAAAAAAAGCTGCCTTTGGCACTTCAACTCATTTCAAGGGTAGCCTGGCGGGAATAGAGTTTGGCAATCCCTTCCAAGACAGTTAAGTAAAGACTGGTCAGGTGACAGAGGAACATGTCCAGCCCAGCTTTAGGGAGACATCCAGAAGCCAGTCCATGCTAACTGCATATACCAGTGTCACTCCGCCATCAGCTGACTGACTTTCTGATCCATGTCTGAGTCCATGATGGGCCCCGTGCAGATTAAATAAATTCTGTTTGCCTGCTTCAGAGTTTCCCCACAGCAATCTTTAAACTGCTTTGTCAGCAATAAAAGAGCAAGGGGATTTAAGTCACCTGCTATTTAATAAAATGCCCTGTGCCACACCAAGCAAAGTTGCTGTGTGCCCACAGAGAACCTCCCCACCCCAGGCAGCTGCCCCTACACACCTTCTTGTAACTGTTGAGACATGCAGAGTTGCAAAAGCGTTTTTGCTGGCCTTCATGGAAGAGGTACTCCAGGGGCAAGCCCTTGTTGTAGATATAAAGTCCACAGTTGTCACAGCAGTTCGTTTTCAGCCCCTTGGTGGCCCGGAACTTGGTGAAGCAGGCGTCACTGCAGATGCGGTGAACCACGTTCCCATTGCTGACCTCGTGCTGGATCTGCAGAGACAACACTGCTGTCACTCCCCAAACCACCACAAGCCTCTTCCAATGCAACTGTACCACTACAAGCACAGCCCTTGGGATAACAGGCACTAAAACTCTGGGAAGTGCCATACTGGAAGCTGGTGTGGACTTGGAGTGGCTTCCCTCACCAAAAGTCAGAGGAGCAGCTGGGAGAGCAGAGTGGCAGGAAGCAGTGAGCCTCAGGGCAAGGAAAAGCCTGGGAGTGAGCCCAAGCCAGTTCACGGGCTGGCTCACTGAGGCCTCACACCTGGCAAATATCTGGTCTTGACCAAGACTAAGTGCTGCAGGTCCTAAGCACTTCATCCAGGACATGGGAAGGACAAGGGATTTGTTTACCTCGCCAGGTTTGTGGCAAACACTGCAGCGGCTGGTGTCCGAGGCATCTGCAGACTGAGGTGCTGGTCTGTGCTGCTGGGCCTCGTAGAGGGAAAGGCAGACAGAGGTGCAGAACTCATGGAAAGAGCCACCTGAACCAATCTGGGCAACCACAGAGTCCTTGGTGTTCCAGATCTCCCTGGGGATCAGGAAGGGATGTGTTAGTGCAGGGACATATGTGTCCTGTCACAAAGGGATAGGATGGCTCACTGAAATGCACAGGACTTTCTGGTGTCCCAAAAAGTTGGCAAGAACTGTCTCACAGCAGCTTCTGTCCTGGCCCAGGGGAGTGGTGTCTGAAGACAGAGCATGCAGGAGGTTGCTTTGAGTAGAAGCTGGAATATGGGGCACTAAGTCTGGGGACAGGCAAGGAAAGCAAGAATGTGAAGTGGGTGTAGGGAGCATGGGATAGGCAGTATGTGAAGGAAGACATGGGGCAGCAGCTGGCAATGGGCAGGAGTGACGTAGGTGAATGAGGGCTATAGGAAGGGGACTGGCAGGAGAGCTGTGGAGCAGAGTGGGGTCACAAGCATGGGAGCACTGAGGAAAGGGGAATGAACACACACTTTTTGCAGAAGGTGCATATCTTCTTGCCAGGCGGTTTTTTTGAGAAGGTGGTGAGGCAGGAGCTGGAGCAGAAGAGCTGAGGAAGCCCTTTTCGCTGGTAGGCAGTCTGGCCCTTCTGCAGCGGGGTCCGGCAGTTGGCACACGTCATCTTGGTGAAGGTGGAGCGCGCGGCTCGCTGGGCCATCTGCGCGCGCAGCGACATCCGCGTGGAGCGCCGCGTGCGGAAAGGAACAAAATCCTCGTCGTTGGGATCATCCACCATCGCATCAGAGTCTTCATCAGAGACTGGAACTGCAAAGCAGCAGAGAAAGATCAGAAACCCCTCATTAGGAAGTGAAAAACTGCCTGAGACACATGCTGGAATTTTCTGAGTCACCTTTCTAGAGTCCCTTTACATACTTCATTCCTGTCTGTGTGGAATGATAAAGGGACCCTTAAAAGAAATTCTGTTGTAACTAGAAATAAATCAAGAGGTGTTTAAACAAACCAGGCTTAAATACAATTCCTCTCTAGGAAGTCATGATATGCCAAGGTTGAATAGAAGCCCAAAGAGTGAACTTCTACCTTAGACCTGAAAGGGAATGCGCTGATCACCAGATTCTAGCACAGGAAGGCAATAAAGGAGCAACACACAAATACTAGGTAATGGCAGGGTGACATTCAATATATCAAAGAACAGCCACTTCATGTACTTGTCCAGAAAAATCTCCAAGATACAACTCTCCTTCAGACAGCCTGCTCTTATAGAGAGAAAGGAAGAAAGTTCCTGGGTGAGTAGATGGAAGACGGATTTCCTGGGAACAGGAACACCCCCGAATTTCATCCTGTTACTTAGTGCTTGGTGCCCATACACCACTGTAAAAATACTACAACACTCCTCTTTTGACCTAAATGCCCTGAGCAAGCAAGGCAAGTACCCCAGGATGAAGACTTGTCCTGTGTAGAAGGGAAGTCCGCACGGAAGTTCCAGAGTTCCCACTGTACTCACACCATGAACTACCTGCCCACAATGGATCTGGGCCATTTTCTCTGGCTGAAAACAGGGATTGGCCAACCCTGGTTACTCACTGCTCTCAGAGGAGTTCACAGTTTCAGGCCTGGCAGTTTCTGATCTTCTGGGTCGTTCGCTTCTTTTCTGCTCCTAGAAGACATTCAGAAAATAGTTAAGCTAACTATCATCTAGGAAAACCATGGATAAGTATACCAGATTATGGTGAAGTTCCAACTTCCCAAAACCTAGGGTGAAAATGGATAAAACTCCATGGATACCTGATCAGAGGTAGCAAGACAGAGGAGAGGGGGAAACAGGCTTATGAGAATAACAGCTGAAGGTAGCAGGGACACACTGAAGCCACACTACAGCATAGTGGCAGTGCACAGGGATCACTCTGTCACAGGAGTCATGCAAACTCATTTCCAGAGGGCTGACAAGACAGCCAGTGTCCCTCACAGAGTCTGACAACAGCCAGCCTCGCTCTATGCTCCTGTACCATACATACTTGACTGCATGTTCCTCACCTTCTCAGCTGGCAGCTCGCTTCCCTTCCCAGACAGGCTTTCTCCTGGAACAGAAGCATAGAAGAAGCTTGCATCTAACATCTTGCTTTTCTCCATCAGAAGAGCACAGGTGTTCTCCAAATCCAGCCAACCCTTTGGGTCAGTCAGCACATGAAGCCTCAGCCTGTCCTGGCTATCAAGTACAGTTCTGGTGGTGGAAGGCTCCTAAACCTACCACCTGCAGCTGCAGATCCAAACACACAGTTTGGGAGGAGCCCTGTAAGGGGGAGACCTCCCTGTATGGGGGAGGCAGGCTGGTTGGGCAGTTATCTCCAACTGCTTCTGACCAAGACTGAGTATCTCCTGGGGATGGCCAGCCTGGGCAGAGGAACTTTGCCTATTGGAAACACCTGCTGGTGACCCTCAGTTCCAGCAAAGATTCCAGCAATGAAGAGCATGAGCTAAGCTGATGTGCAGCCACAGCGTTACTGGGGAAGCTCCTTGCTTCCACAAGCACCAAAAATCAGTTAAAACCATGAAAGCCAGAGCAAGAGCTTGTGCGCACCAGAACATTATTCCCTTTACACAAGAGGCTTTGCCCAAATCTAGACCATCAGAAGAGCTGGCTATTTCCATAGCAGGGGATGAGCTGGAATGCAGAGCAGATTCCAGCTTCAGCAGTGTGTAGCCGGACGACCTCCTGAGCAAAAGGAAGCCAGGTTCTGCTGAGCCAACAACTTACCTGTTGATGGTAAGGCTTCCTGTGCTTTGAGTACAGTGTTTTCTTTAAGTGAGTTCTTCCTATTATCATCCCTTTCCTCTGCCTGATTTTCCTCCACAGGCTCAGAGGGCAAAGCTGAAGTTCTGTTGTCTGGGCTCAGTTGCACCTCTGCCTCCCGTGCCAGCCCTTCCCTCTGCACAGGTGAGCTTTTCCTTGGTGCTTTCAACTTCATCTTCTTTGTTTGTTTAAGACTGAGTTGGGGTGGGGGCACTGTGGGACTCGAGGACTGTGCTGTGGTTTCTTCCCTGGTTGGGGCACTGCTGAGGTCCCTGGAGTCAGGGATGGGTTGTTGGGGTGATTCAGGGGGATTGTCACCAGACAGTGCGGGAATAGCAGCAGCATCATCTTCCTTTACGTCCCCAGAATGATTTTTTGGTGCATCCTCTTCTTCTTTTCCTGTTCCTGGACCAACAGCTTCTCTAGACAGGGCAGAGGAGTCTGCTGGTCCACCCTCCACATCCTGGGAAGGTTGTGCCTTACACAGCCCATCCAGATCCTCAGGTTTATCCAGTTCCACCAAGTCAGAAGTTTTACCCAAATCATCTAAGACACCAGGTTTCTCTGGCATATCCAAGACACCAGGTTTATCTAGAAGACGGTCATTTGATTTATTTAGCTCAGACACGCTGTCTGCTTTCACTACAAGGTCCAAGTCCTCATCTGCAGTCATCTGCTTGGATTGATCCCAGCCAGGGGGCTGAAGAACTGAAACCTCCTGGGAAGAAGCTGTTTGGGAGCCCAGGAGATCTTCACCAAACTCCATGTCAGCAGGGAGATCACCAATGAGTGGTTTGTCAGGCAAGGACAGGGGGTCCAAAGATCCTGAAAATTCACTGGAATCCATTTAGAAGATGGCAACTGGAAATGAGAAAGAGACTTGCAAGTTAATGAAAAGCAGTCTAACATAGGACATGAACTGTCCACTCTTCTGAACACTGCTGGAGTAAAACAAGGCCCATGAATGCTGCCAGGCTATACCAGGATACCAGACATCAGCAAGTGAATCACCTCTACTTGTGAGGGTACAAAGATCAGCAGCAGGATGCAGTAGTTTGGTATAATAGACCTTTGGGAATTCTACAGCTCTCCCACACCTCACCACAGCACAGCAAAGAAACTTGCCTATGCTAAATGACACATTAGCATTAGGGGTATCAGAAATGGCTCAAGCACCAATTCAGGATGCTCCACACCAATATTCTGTGGCAATATCCTCAGCCCTGCCTTTTTCTCTATCCAAATAATCTGGTCTGTCCTTTCTCCTGATCTGTTTTTATGGAGCTAACACACTTTTAATTTTTAAAATACTTTTTTTTTCTCTTAAAGACAGAGGTAGAAATAACTCCTTTCAAGCCCTGGAGTGTGAGTCTTAATGAGACACAGGATGACAACATGCATTAATCTTGCCAGAGGACAGATATAAACAATATTACAGTATAACTATGCCTACTGCATAGCCCCAAACCTACGTAGGCTAATATTCAGGCATGGAATAATTGGAAAAGCTTAAGTTAGAACTAGGAGGAGTTCTGGAGAGTGGCAAGAAGAAAGGTGGTAAAGCTCTGATGTTAAAAGCAGTCATAAGAAGAACAAGTAGCAAGATGGACACAAGCATGCAATGCAGAGTCAGGAGAAAAGACCAGTGTGACTTGGCAGGGCACAAACAATGCACTTGAACAGGAAGGTGTGATGCAGACTGCCAGCTTCAGAGGGAAAGTTAATAGCCCAGATCCTCATGGTTGACATTATCGTAAGACAGAAAGGTCAAGATTTCGAGATGAGGCAAGGAATATGGTCTAAAACTTAATTATACCCCTGCAAGGAGATAATGGTTGACAAACCCCAAGAGGGAAAGGGAGAAGGAGCTGGAGTCTGCAAGTGGTAAGAGAGTATAAGACTTGAAATAACATCATGTCCCCAAACAGGCTTTAAGTAGATACTACAAAAAAGGCACTAGAATCAAATGATGTGGCAACAAACTAACTCTTCCTATCAGACTAATTCAAATTCTAAATTTAGCACTGTTCTAAGGCCTGAATGAGAAGACAGTACTTTTGTTTAATTTGGCTTAGAGTGGGCATAACTCATCTATATCAATGAAGGAGGAAGCCTGATATAATTTCACTGATGATGGCTGTTTTAACTTTTTTTTTTGTATCCTTCCGTCTGAAAGGACAACCAAGTTCTCACTCACAAATGGTTTGCTCAGAACTAAACAGAACATACCTGGACAGAGAAGGCACCCAACTTCTGAAACTTATACAAGCAGGAATTGAAGGAAATCATACCAAACAATTGGATTTCAAAGCCACTGCCTCCCTATTTTATCTAGATACACAATAATGTTTTCTGTTTTCTGTTTTCTGGTGGCAGAACGGTGAGCACCGTTCTCACAATCACAAACAGAAACTAAAGCAAATGTAATCTTTAGAAATGCTTAGCAAGTTTCACCCCTAAAGACTTTTGTTCACTTTTAGTTACAAGATGAGACAAAACTTTTAGAATAAGCCAATTCCAGAGAATACATGATCTAATAGATGTTTTAGGTTGGCTGACAGAAATAAGAACAAAGTGAAATAGAAACAAAGACATCTGAAAGAAAGGTCCTAAGGATTTGAAGCATTTGAGAATCCTCCCAAGATGATAAACATGGTTTTTTTCTGCTGCTCAGAATAGGAACAATATCTCCTGCTCAAAGATATCCCCCACCCAGTTTCAAAGACAGACAGCAGAACCTACAATAATAAAAAAAACCACCTCAAGACATCCAGATGAAGAAGGAAAATTTATAGGTATACTTAACAGAGCTAACACACCACGCAGAATCACCTCAGACACTTTGTGCAAGTTTGCAATGAACCACTAAGGTTATGCTTCTAAAGTATTTACCACTTTCAGCTGGCCTAGTCTTTGCTTGGTAGAAATAGACCCTGGAAACATTTGGAGCATAAGAAATCCATTTGGGCATTCCCTCCTAGAGCATAATGCAAGCAACAATCCATGGAACTCATGTGCCCAACAAGTGGACCAAAGGCATCTGGTTTATACTGCTTTCAAACTTTGGGTGATACAATGCAAGACAAAACTCTGACTAAATGGCAACATCCTAGACCAACAGAAAAGTCTGAAACAACAAAAATTCTGCAGATTAACGCAACTCCAAACTATTGGGACGTGGCTGGGACAGACCTTTCTGCAGAGGCAAGGCTGCAGTAAGAGCACTCACTCGCACACTCTGTTTGGAAGCACAGCCCCCTGTGCTCGAGGTCCTGTCCCCTCTCATCAGCTCTGTCTGAATCCTCCCAGCAGAACAGCTCACACGTTCTGGAAAAGGAAACAAAACTTCTTCTTAGGATGTGCAAAGCTAAGGACTGCTGCAGTCAGTCCAATGAAAGGACCATGTTCTCAAATATCCTGCTCCTATTCACACCAAGAATGGATACCTGGGGAGAGTGAATAAGAAACACAACTAACAGGATGTTCCTTTTCAGCGCATCCTCCAATCAAGGGCTCAGCTGCTGAAGAACCACTTGGCTTGAACTGCACTGCCCATGAACCTGCTAAGAGTCTGTACCAGGCAAATCCTTTGTGAATCTGCCTAATCCGACTTTGAACCAATTTATACTTTGGACTTCCTAAAATTCCAGTGTTTTTAAGTCCTGCAGCTTAACATTTAGTTTTTAGAAGTATTTTCCTTTTGTTTATTTTAAACCTGCTGCAGCAGAGCTGCAAGGTGATACAAGGCAGATGAATGCCAACTGGATATATTTAAAAGAATCTGCAGAAGCTGATGGAGTTAAGAGTTGAGGCTGGACCCAAGGTGATGCTGACAAACAGTCTGAGTGGGAAAGCACGGAATGTCCCTGACAATGAATTCTTTATACTGGTTTTCAAATACCAGCTGATAAGGATGAGGAAGGCAGCTCTCAAAACAGGAAAGAATGGTATTTCCCAGTTCTGTGGGCTGCTCTGAAATGAAACTCAACCTGAAGAAATTAGAGCTGCTCCGCTGCAGCAAGGTAGAAGCTCTACTTCTGTCTGCCCCAGGCAGTCAGATTGGTCTGGGCCTTCTGTTGAGCTCTGCAGTGAGTTAAGCTGCAAACAGAAAGTGCACTTTATCTGTGGTAAAGTCTTTTCTCACTTTCTACAACAGAAACAGAATAGCTTATTGTTTCTAGCAGGTGCTGAAATGATCTACCTCAAGTCATCACCTCTCTTATTCCAGGACCAGCTAATGCACAGCTCAGTCACCAGGGTTTGGTCACTGGTCTGCTCAAAATCTTCCTCTTTTCCACGGCAGCAAGTAGAGTACAGTGCAACATGACTTGGCCAAACCAAGAGGAGGCAGTGTGCTGAAATCCTGCACTTAGCAGCATATGTAACTAACTGCTCCATTTGGGAACTTACTCCTTACTTAGGAGAGGTACTCCCTGGAGTATTCAGTAAGAGATATATTCTTGGGAAGAACAAGCTGAAGGAGCCAAGTCTCCTGCACATCAGTCTGCAGCAGAATGCTCCTCAGATAGCAAGTAAGCATTTCCAAAGAAGTGATGGGACAGTTGAGGGTCCTTCCCAAGCGTGCAGGACTGGCACAGAACACAACATTGACTGCCAAACCCAGTACAGTACCTGTGACTACCAGACCTGCACAGCTCTTTCTGCCAAAGAGGGGCACGTGGGATCCTCCCTCAGATCTGGAAGCTCAAACTGCAACATCTCTGCCAGGCCACTTAAGCACATCCAAGTGACTACCTGGGACATTATCCAGCTTATTAAAGATATCAGTGGTGCTGTAACTCAGGTAACCATTAGCAGGGGAATATGTGGCCTACCTACAGAAATGAGGATCTACAATCAAACATTTAATTAAAAACAGACAGCAAGAAAAATGCTGTTGTTACTCCCTTCCGATGAAGAGAACATCTCAGAAGTCTTTACAGCCCACAAAAAATCCCACAGCCATGCAGTTACTGCTTTCCTCTACCAAAGGAACAGCAACTGCTTGCGTATCTGTCCTGGACTTCTGTACAGATGAATGGGTATTCAGATTTCCAATACTTTTGAAGGCTGAAGGATTATCTTTTTCATTATTAGAGATAATCTGAAATATGAAAATAATTAACTAGTAACTATAAAAGACACTTAACATTTCAGCCACCTCCCACCTACAAGGTCTGTAAGACCTAAGCAGAGCTCTGGAAGAAGCTTCTAATTTTCTGTGCCAAATTTTAAAGCAAACAGTAACACTCCACCCTAGTATTTCTCAACAAAAACAACAGTGTCAATATATAGTTCAATCAATAAAACATTAAGAAAATAGTATCATGTCCTACCAGCATGGTTTCAGTCAACATATCTTCATTTACAATACTATACTTTGAGCAGAAGCCAACTTCTCTGCTGTGACTTATCTGAGTTTATCTGGACAGCTGATAGCATTCTAAATTCAAACACTGCAAACCTTTATTACACATTGGCTAACTCACTTCAACTCAAATGAATTTACAAAGAATCACCAGTAAACTAAGCACACTACTGTGGACCATGCTTCAGTCCAGTCAAAATTCTCCAGAAAGGAGCAGAAAGGATTTTGTTACTTACTAGTGTTTTTGGAAAGGCAGCTCTTTGAGCTGCAGACTCAGTCTTCAAAGAGCTCAAAGCCCACTTGGTGACATTCAGTACAGTTCTACTTGCATGTTAGTGCCATGTTAGGCCATCACTGTCACGTTCTTAGCTACTGTCTACAACTGATAACAGTTACTGGAAGAGTTGAGATATTGCAAATTAAAAAAAAAAATCTGACACAAGAATCCCACTGCTTTATAGCTGTGGTTTAGAAAACACCTTCCAGCGCTAAACCTATTTTGTTCACTGAAAATAAACAGGGAGACATGACCCATGTAAAAAAAATTACAAATATCAACAGCAGACAACTCCTTAGAGATACAGACAGATGCACACAAGGATGCAAAAAGCTGGAAATCAAAGCTGGAAAATCTCATAAACACATGATTAAACAAGTGACCATAGGATCTGTAAGCCTGCTTGACTTGGAGGTTTTACATGCAGTGACTCACTCCAAGTCAGTTACAGCTCCTGCAGATTCCACTGGTCAAATCCTTGTGCTTTGCAGGCAGGGTTTGGTGAACATTTCTCACCTCCAAATGTATTATTCGTTCTCAATCAGTGCAAACTGCAGCAGCTTTCACCACATCCCCTTCAGGCCAGTCTTCACATGTGACTGGGACTGTCTACACAACAGTAACTGGTACACAGGGGAAAAAAGGGCCTTTCCAGAATTTCACCAGCAGCATTGAGACTCCGGCAATTGTTTTTTGATAGTTCCCAAGCCAGCAAAAGATCACCACTAGATCTTCCTACAGTGGGAGCCCCAGCTCAGGGCTGCAGGCCTCAAATGTAGTATCATAGTCACCCGGAACTCAGAAACCCTAAATCCTCTAGTACTGAGCAGCTGGTGCTGCTGTGCAAAACACAACCATGAGTGTCCTGTAAATTCCTCAAAGGAATGACCAAACTGGACTTCGAGCTCACATTCCAGAAACTTCACCTCAGTTTCAAGAAAGTGGAAGGGGGACAAATCTCAATTTCAGCATTATCTGCTGCTAACCGTAGCAGTAAACGGTAAGACAGGCAACAGGAGCATCCTCATCCATCCAGAATGCCATCCTAGTAGCAGTTTGAAATGGCTTGGATGCCCTCACATCTTGTAAGACCAGGGTCTCCCAAAGCACTGAGCGTCAAGGCTTTGCAACAGAGAAAGGAGTAACAAGTCTAAGTACACCCTTAGCAGCAATGCTATCTGAAAAGCAATTCAGCTTCAAGAACCAACTCCACTCAGTGATCAAGTCCAAGAGAAAACTCTCCTGGTGTTTGTACAGCCAAAGTAGTGTTAAATGCAGGGGAAGGGGGTGAGTGGTAAAAAAAGCTTTGGAAGTACTATCAGAAGCACAAGAAAAAAGACTCGGAGGTACAGCATGCTTGAGCAGTGTGTGTCCAAGCTGCCTTAATGATATCAAGAAAATGATTTAAATAAAATAGAAGACCTGGAAGTAGTAAAAAACAGATGGTCATCAGGTCTTTCTACCTGTTGCCCAAATGCTGCAGGAAGGCATCAGAACACCTGACAAAGTGTTCTGTCACATTCCACAAGCAGCTACAGACAGCTGGAGAGGACAGCTGCATGGACAGCAGGTGACTCTTCAAAAGAGTGCTCCAGCCTGGGAACAAGCCACAGACTGCCTGGAGGTCCTCAAAACCCAACTGGACAAAGCCCTAAACAACAAGGCCTCAAGTCAGCTTTGCTGTGAAAAGGAGGTCAGTTGGAACAGACACTTCTTGAGGTCACTTACAACCCAAACCTGTTTGTGGTTCTGTGAATAAAGCTTACTTCACAGGGAAGAGAGAGAAGACAAAAGGGCAGAGTCTCTGAGAGTATGTATCTTTGAGGGCAAAATTTTCCTTAAGAGGCCTTGCAGAGCCAAAATACTGGCAACACAGTGTGAGCTGTCTCCTCTGCCTCACTGACAGTCCCAGATCCCTCTGCGAGGTGCCTGCCACCAGGGACTGGAAAGGGATCTCAGCGCTGGGAGGCCTCACCTCACATGCAGCTGTTCAAACCGGCCCTGGGTAAGGCCTGTGCTGAACAGAGCAAAAAACTGTCTAGAGACCACCTCCTCTCCCCTTGGGCTGCCCAGGGCTGGGTGAGCAGAGCAGGCTCACAGTAAGTGGCCAGGAGACAGCACCAGGGCCCATGGCCAGCAGAACTGGTGAGGATGGTCTCAAACACTGCCATTTCCTGATGTGTATTATCAGCAGAGAAAGAAGTTAATAAAACACTCTACTGAGACTAAAACACAAATCCAGTCAAATCTTTAGTGCTGCCTTCGCTAAGCTAACAAATGCATTGTCACAGCTGCAGCCTATTCCATATTTCCATTGGATTGCTTTGACCACAACCCTTCTGCAGCAAGGCCTCTGCCAGCACATCTGTGTCCATCAGATTTGCACATCCCAGCATCACTGACCGCAAGACGTCCATAAAGATATCATACAAGGGGCTTTGTCCCGGAAGTGAGGCTGTGGGCTCAGCCTGGGCCCTTGCTCTGGCTGCCAGAGATGTGGAAGAATCTGGTGTTACTGTCATCCTCCAAAGCAAGGGCACTCAGTGAGAGGGATGTGAGCAGGTGCAGAGAGAAAAAGAAGTTGTGCAAATATGCACTATGGAATTGTGAGGCTCAGGTTAGTCATTACAGCCCTGTTGGCTGTGGATGTTCCCATCATAAGCCTGAGCTCACAATAACAGGGCTATGCTCTTATCATCAGCTTTGATCCCAGGCTAGGGTTAGGTGAGAAAATGCAGATTAAAAGTTTTCTTGGGGATTGCAGCTGCAATGAAAGGGAAAGAAGTTACAGCCTAGAACAAAAGCCATACCTGGAAGCACAGCAGGAGAAGAGGAGAGCACAAATGAAGCAGCTCTCATCCTCATCAAAAGAGACTCCAGGAACCATCCCTCAGCACTCAGATGAAAATCCTACACAGCATCACCTGACACAGACCACGTCCAGCGCTGCCTCTGCCCACACAAGCATATCTGACTGCCAGGGCCGGAAAAGGCCAGGCACACACCACAGCCAGCTCCCTGCCTCGCCAGGCCTGCCTCCACCTCTACAAACCACACAGGAGGTACTTGATGCTCCCCAGGGCACCTTGTTGGCCACAGCTACACTGCCCACATGGGGAGGCTTCAGCAGACTGGGGCCTCTCGCAGCAGCCCGAGGCAGCTTCAGCCCTGTGGGGCTGCACCTTTCTCTCATGGGGCCAGATCCTCGAGAGCAGCACATGGTGTCCAGGGATACACATACCACCAAGCCACGAGAAGGCTCCAGACTCCCCCCACACACAGGGAGGGAGGCTATGGAGAAAGGCTGTCCAGTTCAGAGAACAGCAGCTGCTGAACCCCAAAGACTTTGCCCCCATGTGGTGACACCACCATAAAGGCTGATCCCCCTGGGGACACAGGGAGAGCTGAGTCCGGGTGGGTGCCAGGGCAGAGCTTTAGGGCAGAGCTTTGGGGCAGAGCTTTGGGGCAGGGTGCCAGGGCTGTTTGCTGCCACTGCTCAGCACAGCCCCTCAGCAAGGACAGGCCCTGCTGGGCTAAGCACTCCAGGGTCTCCCAGAAGCCATGGAGCCAGGGCCCAGCCTGTGCCTGGGCACTGACATGGCTGGGACCACAGTCGGCCACCGCCTCCCTCGAGGGCTGCGCCTCCCTGTGCCACCCCACACCAGGGATGGGGGCCAGGCTGGGGCTCCTCCTCCATCGCAGGGGGGCCCAGAGACCACCTTGCACAACAGGGGCAAGGATCTCACTGGGGTCTCCATGGAAGCGGGGTGGGAATGAGGGTCAGGCCATAGCCCAGATGCCCGCCCCGAAAGGCATGAGGGTCGCACGATTCCCCCCACCACTGCAAGGGGCGCAGCGTGCGCTCTGCACCGGGTCGGGATGAGGATCACATGGGGGTTCTCCATCCATGCCGGGTGACTCCAGAGACCACCCCCCTCCACAGCGAGGGCCGCACGGGGATCTCCATGGATCCGAGAGGGGGGTGAGGTCCAGACAAGTGCGCTCCCCAGCCATATAGGGAGGGGTGCAGAGACCACGGCCTCCCCCGCACCACAGCGCAAGTCGCATTGGGGTCTCCATTGGACTGGAGCTGCACCGGGGTCAGGCTGGGGCTCCCCATCCATCCCGAGGGCCCCATAGTCCAGATCCCCCATAAGGGGCGAGGGTCGCAGAGGGCTCCCCCTCAGCCCCCCGGGACACGCCGCAGGGCGCCCTCAAGCGGGCGCCACGGGGAGGGGGCGAGCGGCACTGGCCACGCCCCTTCGTGGGGCGTCGGCCACGCCCCCTCCGCAAGGCGCCCCGTGCCCCCCCTCGCCCCCAGGGAATCACCCACCCCCCCATCCCCAGTACCCGCGCCGCACGCGCCCGCCCCGCCCCCTCCTCCCGGAGCCCCAAGACCGGCCCATGGCCCCATCCGCACCTCCCCGGGCGCCGTCGGGGCACGCCCGCGGCCGCCACTGCTCATACCTGGCTCTCCCGGTGCTGCGCCGCCCGCTCTACCCAGAACCCGGATTCGGGTCGCGGCCCCTTTAAATGGAGGCGCCGCTCGGAGCCCTCAACGCGCTGCAACCCGACGGGGGGGCGGCGGCGGCGCCCTATTGGCTGCGCGGAGCGAGGGACGCGCTTTCATTGGCCGCGGAGGGGCTTGGGCTCGCGAGACTCGCTCACGAGCGGCTGTCGCGGAAACGCGGAGCGGAGCCCCGAGCGCGGGATCGGCCCGACAGCCCGGACCGCGACGGGCGGCTGGAAAACCTGGGGCGGATCCGCCTGGCGGACCGGATCCAGGCGGGCGAGCCGCACGGAGCCGGGCGCGGGCGGCGGCCGCGGTCTGGCGGGGCACGGCGAGGTGCAGGGGAGGAGCACGGCGGGGGCGCGGGCCGGAACGGTGCGCCCCGGTTCCCGCCGGTGCCCGCGCGGCCGCCCGCAAAGCGCGGAGCGGATCGCACGGAATGGGCTCGCCACCCCGCTCCCCGCCCCCCCCTTAACCCTCTCGCTGCCGCCTCTCCCGGCCCCAGCCCCGCTGCCGTCCGGGGGGGTCCAGTCCGGCCTCGCCACCACGGCCTCTACCTGCACACGGGGAGACCCACCCGGCCGAGCCCGTGTGTCGCCACCGCCTCCCCGAAGCTGGAGCGTCTCCCCGGGGCGGTGAGTGACAGCGCGGCCGGGCGGGGCTTCCGCGGGGGCCCGGGACGCGGCACCGCCCCCGGGAGGGACCGCCTGGGCCGGCGCCCCCCATTCCCGGCACCGCCTTCATTCACTCGGGATCCCCCTGCCGTGCCCGGGCTGCGCTCCCGCCCCCGCGCGCATAGCCCGGGGTGCCCTTCCCCTACCATGACAGCGCCCACCTGGCCTCGCCCCCCGCGGCTCCCCTACCCCTTCCCGCCTCCACCCGTGCCCCCCGCGCTGCTCCGCCCCACCGGGCTTGGCCCCGTCCTCTCCGGGGGCTCCCATGCCGGCAGGACCCGGCCCCCCTACGTCTCAGCGAGGCAGCATCCTTCTCTTGGCCTTGCCATTACACTCGGGTGCTTTCCCATCACTCCCGCCATGGGAACCTGCGGTTTCCAAGCCTGGTGCCAGCGGGTGCCAGGGGTGCCAGCGCTGAGCGTGGGCTGGAACCCGGGGGCACAGCCGGGAGCGGGCTGTGGAGGAGTTGCGGGAAAGCGGTCGCTCCGCAGGGGCAGTGAGCCGCCCGGGGGTCCCGCGACCGCGGAGCGGGCTGGCCGCCGGCATCTGCACCGGTGAGGCGGCGGGAAGCGGGAGCGTTTATTGCAAGGCGGTGAAACGAAACCTGCGCGAGGATTATCCGACCGCGCTCCCAGAGCGCCCGGTGCGTTCCCAGGGGCGGGTCACGGTGGGACCCTTCTGCCGAGCCGCACCGAGCCGCCGTCGCCCCTGCAGCGGGGAAACGAGGCAACGACAGGAACGGGGTCGGGACGACGAGGACGCTGGACGCAGCAAGGAGTGGGCACGGGGCTGGAGGACACCTGGAGGAGACCGGATCGGTACACGCCGGCCTCCCGGCGCTGCCCGGTCTCCGGTGCTCACCCGCCGGGGTGGAGAAGCCAACCCCGGAACCGCCCCGGTACCATCCCGGGGGCGCGGCGGGGCGGCACGCGCTCGGCGCCGCCGCTGGCCCTTTAAAAGCGCGCGGCCCCGCGCCCGCACCCGCGTGCGCGCCGCGCGCGGAGCTGCTCGCGCCGCTCCCTTTGTCCCCGCTCTCCTCTCACACAAGCTTGGTGCCCACCGCCGTGATTGGCAGAGCGCGCGGCCGCTCCGTTGACCAATGGGATCCGCGCACGGCCACTTGGTCCCGCCCTGCTACGGCGGCCGCTGTGAGTGATGGCGGCATTGGCCAGTTAGCGGCGCGGCGGCGGGCGCCGGGTGGCCAATAGGAGCTCAGGGAGAGGGCGCCGTGTTAGGCTGCGCGAGTTCCGGCCGCGCGCTCTCCGCTCAGGGCCGCCGCGGTCCCGGTGCCCGTGTCTGTGTCCGGGGCCGTTGCCTGTCCCGGTGTCCGTGTCCCTGTCCGGTGTTGCCGCCAGGTGAGGTCGCGGGGGCGGTAGGGAGGTGCTCGGCCCCGCTCCGTCGCCGCCGAGGCTGCGCCGGGGCCCGGCGCGGCCTGCGCGGCCCGCCCCGCCCCTGCACGCGGGGTCGGCGGGAGCCACCCGGGTCCAAGCTCCGAGCCGCTTCCCGACCGTACGTGTGTTGCTTTTAGGTGGCGAAGATGCAGGGCAACAAGGGGTTCAACATGGAGAAGCAGAACCACGCTCCGCGCAAGCAGCACCAGCAGCACCCGCCGCCGTCCATCCCCGCGAACGGGCAGCAGGCCAACAGCCAGAGTGAGTCCCGGGCCCGCCGCGGGGGCCCGCCCGGCCCCGCTCTGGGTAGGCGCTGAGCGACCGCTTCGGTGCAGCGGGAAACCTCGCGTTAGCTGCGGCCCTCGGGGTGCAACAGGTCTCGACAGGAACAAAAGGAACCCGGCTTTCCAAGTTAAAACAATAAATCCTTAGATTCCCAAGCAGGCTGCAACATCTCCTGCTATATCAGTTTTCTCCCTTTGTTGGAAACCACGGTTTTAATTGCGCGTGGGTTGTGTTTGTGGGTTTTCTTTTGGTTTTGCTCAGTCCGCTCGAAGGTACACGTGACTCCTGTGGCGTTTGTTCCTAAGTTTCTTGTGTTCGTAAGTTTTATGCGTTCCCAAAACCAGGGCAACGATACACAGGTTCTGTCTTTGCCTCAAAAATCTCAGGAAAAGATCACTTACAGTTTGGAAGTCAACGCGTTCTTGACAATGTGTCTGTAAGCATTGCGAATATAACCAGCTTTGTCTTTCATTGTCTGGTTCCTGTTTTTTCCCGGACATAACAGACGGCTTCTCAATACAGGTTTTCTAAGGAAACTAGAAACGTAAGAAAGAAGCTTGATTGCTAGAGCAATTGCTAGGCTATACAGAAGTAAGTTTGCTCTCAGTGAAGATTATATTGTAATGAGAATGTTGTTACAGCAATCTGCAGGTACCTCTTAAAACTGAATTTTTTTCATAATGGGGAGCCAGCCTCTACGTAGTATTTAATGCCAGTGGACGTTGATGAAAGCCGTTCTGCTCCAGCGGGTTTCCGGGTTTTCCTGCTCGGTGTGGACTGGCGCTCTAGCGCGGTTGCTTGTGAGCTGGGACGAGACACGTTCATGGCTTCGGGGGCCTGAACTGATCTAACCTGATCCTTTAGAAGTACGGTGGCAAGACATCGCCGTTAGCTTTTTTTTTTTTTTTTTTTTTTTTGGGGCGGGGGGGAGAAAGTGCTTTGGTTTTATTAGATGCAGATTTTTTTTTTTAAGTTTGGACGCTTTGGCTGTTCGAAACAAAAATGTGTAGAAGTCACCTGTGCACTTTGCGCAGGATTCCTCCAAGTGGGATTTTTTGTATCAAGGATACTGGGTTGGTAAAAATCCGGCATGTTTTTGTTAGGTGGTTGAGTTGAACAGGCTCTTTATCAGTTCCCAGACAATAATAGACAAGAGTGGCAGAACAGACGTTTCCAGTCAGGTTGAAAACAATAACAGTACAGCTGTACTGGAGAATTCCCACAGGGATCGACTTGTAGTGAGTGACTGTGTCTCACCCCATTGCATGGATCTCTGGAGGCAGAACAGTGGTACTGTGTGTACCCCTGAGTGTAACTGTTCCAAGTACCTCCTGTTGTATCCACAGGCCTTGCAATTATCCCCAAATACTTGTAGTAATGCTGTGAGCAAGGCAAAACATTTCACTCCTGCACCTTTGCTGTGTGAAGTAGGTAACTTACTCTCACTGCTCTTCTCTGGGCACACTCAGTTTGGCTATTTAGTATAAGCCATGGAGATGTGCTTACTCTTATTGAAGGGTTGTCCTTGCAGTGTCTTACATGTATTGTCTTTGCATGGAGTGTCTTTCTCATTTAGTGTCCTGCTTTGTAGCTGGAATCAAGCCATTGATGTTCACAGTTTATTTCATCTGCTTGACCATGACTTGTGTCCTCTGTTGCTTTCTGTGCCCTGTAGTCCTGTGTGGTGTAGTTCCATGTGTGTTTAAGAAAATGGGGTGCAGGATGATAAGATAAAGTGATGCTAAATCCACCCCTGTGTCTGGCACATAACAGAGCTTTCAGGATCATGCTGGACTCTTGCTGAATTAAGGGTTAAAGATTGTATATGCCTGTGGGGATTTGAGAATGGTACTGTTTGTGTTTATTTCTGTTGGATAGCTTAGAAAATATTTTAACCTTGGCTTGATCTCTGAGGTCTCTTCCAACTTTAAAAATCCCTTCTAGGGTAACTTACTGAATAGGGATTTTTTTTCTTTGTAGTTAATCTTGTAATTTTTCTGAGGGCTCACCTATATGGCTGGTTTTTGGGATGGGTTGTTTTTAAAAAATTTGAGTTGATATTTTTTCCCCGCTATTTTAACTATTCCAGCCTTCTCTTCAGCTTGGAAACTCATACTCTGGAACCTATCTCATAGAATGACAGCTATCTGAAATGATATCTGTCTGAACAAAATTTCCTATATTTTTCCTATTTTTCTAGATATCTGGAGTTGTTGAAAAAATATGTTTTCTGGCTAAACTGTGGCTTTTCTGTAATTATTCATGTTGTGATAGCAAAATCCTGTGTCGTGACTACAGTTGATTTTTTTGTGGGCCAGTTATCTTGACCAGGTCTCAGAAAGTTTGAGTGAAATATCTCATGTCATTTCAAGCTGCAGTGTGTTGTTTTGTCCAGTTTTAGACTGTCATTCACTAGTGTTTATGAGCATTGAGGTTCAGTTTTCTTTAAAAAAAACCATGGGGCCATTCTGAAATAAACCCCGGAGTTGCTGGAGAGGTGGCTGGAGAGATTTAATACCAAAATTAACGGGTGGTGTTACCTGTATTATCCTGTGTCTCTGTGGTCACTGTGATGAAACCTAATAAAATTTATCCCCCCAACTGTAGAGCAGCTGTGTACCTTATTCCCCTCAGATGAAGGCCTGACTATTGACCTGAAGAATTTCCGGAAACCCGGTGAAAAGACCTTCACCCAAAGAAGCCGCCTTTTTGTGGGGAATCTGCCCCCAGATATTACAGAGGAAGAGATGAGAAAGTTGTTTGAGAAGTATGGCAAGGCAGGGGAAGTCTTCATACACAAGGACAAAGGCTTTGGTTTTATCAGGCTGGTGAGTGACTTGGCACCTTTGGGGGAGTTTTTGTGGTAATGGCTCACACTGGAGTAGGATTGCTAATTGAAACTAGTATATGTTCAGATGTCTTGCTGATTACACCTGCTGATGATCTTAGTAACCTGGAATATGGGATTAGCTTCCAAGTGGTTTGTCTAGAGCTTGTTATGAAAATAAATTTGAATTTAGGTAGCTTGTGGCAGCAGTTATGAGAGATCTGATAAATCTATTCTGAAATCAGCTGGTAGAAAGCAGAAAAGCCCCGCATGAATGTGATGCTATTATAGACAAAGTGAACTTCTCTATTTCTGGAATATGAAATTCCTATGGGCAATAGTTTGTCATGCAGTATTTCTGGTGTGATTAATGCTCTTGGGGTAGGGGATCTCTAGATGATGGCATTGAAATGTGTCTGGATGTAAAGTAGCTGCCACCACAGAGTGGCTTTCAGATTTCTGTGGCTCATGCACCACCTTTCTGAAAGTCCTGAGGGGAGTGAATGAGGTTCCCACACCCACATCTGGGCTGCTTTCATGTACTGCAGCTGTTTGGTAGTGACTTAAATGAGTGGAAAGGTGTGAAAGTGGCATAGGTGGTCTTTCATGGATTGTCATACTATTGGCATTTTCTTATCAGACTTGGTTAGTAGATGAATCTTGGGGGTTGTTTTAAATGTGTTTGTTTTTTTTTTTAAAAAAAGGTGCTTTGTAGCCTTAATATAATTAGATGCGATAATAAAAATTTCGATGTTTGCTTAGGTCATACTAGCCATTGGACTAAACTTAAGTATTTGTTACATATTTCTCACCTTCCCTGTCCCCAGACTCCGGCTGTTCAGTCATTCATGATAAGGAATAGATGTAGTTTTTTGGCACACTTCTTACCAGGCTGTGGGTGACTCATTTATTTCTCTCAGAAGCATTTGTTACTGAGAAATTAGCTTGTGTTTAATCCCGTGCTTTACTGAGAGTTTGATGATGGCTGTTTTTATCTGCAGGAAACTCGCACTCTGGCAGAGATTGCCAAGGTGGAACTGGACAACATGCCTCTCCGTGGGAAGCAGCTCCGAGTGCGCTTTGCCTGCCACAGCGCCTCACTGACAGTCAGAAACCTGCCTCAGTTTGTGTCCAATGAGCTCCTGGAGGAAGCCTTCTCAGTGTTTGGCCAGGTGGAAAGGGCTGTGGTTATTGTGGATGACAGAGGACGATCCTCTGGGAAAGGCATTGTGGAGTTCTCAGGGAAGCCTGCTGCTAGGAAGGCGCTGGATAGATGTAGTGATGGGTCTTTCCTGCTGACTACGTAAGTGTGGACAGGGAGAGGTGCTCTGCTGGCATGTGCAGGTTGGGTGGCATTGGCTGGTGAACACTGGTTCTTAACACTACAGTGGGATGTGGGACATGAGATGCTAGCGGATTGGCTTGGGGAGAGTTTTATTTAGTTTTGTTCCAACAAGTTACAGTCTGTGTCTGAAAACTTTCTTCTGGGAAGCTGCTAGTGGGGTAAGTGCATAGAACTTCCAAGTAAACTTTCTCCATAAAACAACCTTAGGACAATTTAAAGCAGCCTTTAGGAACAGGACCTATTTCAGAGACCATCCACATAACTTTTTTGGAAACCAAGTGCAAGTGTTTTAATTGTACACTCTGGGTCACTAAAGGGGACAGTCTTGGCATGGGATTCCACTTGTAGCATGCACTGCTGGGGTGGAATGCCACTTTGGGCATGGGATCTGTTGGAGAGGCTGCTCAGATTGGATTGTTTGGAGTTTTCACCATTATAAACTGTTTTCCCTGTGCTTGAATGTAATAAAGCAGAAAAGCATGTTCTTCCATAATCATGTGAACTTGCTCAAGCAAATGACCAATTCCAGTTGCATTCCACAAAGTGATTTGTTGCTCTGTTAAGAGGGAGCCATTTCTGACCTCTTGGAAAAAAAATTACTCTATTTTGTATTGTGCTCCAAGAATTTGTGATCAGAACACTTCCTGAAATGGGGCTATAGTGCTCATTTTTTAAGTAATTTTTTTAAGCTACATACTTCTCACCTTCTGTTGGTCTACAGTGGCACAGCTTGAATGTACAGTTTCAAAAAGCAGGTTTTGCTTATTTCTTTTTTAATACTTGTTTTTCTCCCTGACACTTTGAGGATAACCAGCATAGTGAGTAGTGCTCTACAGGAGGATTACTGTTAGGAAGCTTTTGCTGATTCAGAAGTCTATACCTGAAAGAACCATGAAAACAGATTTTAAAATGGGATCATGCAAAACTAATCACTTTCAATTTATAACTAAGATTAACATTCAGTCTCTTTATAGCTATCAGTACATTAGGTTCTGATATATAAGACCACAAACAAGTCTGTTATTTCTTTTTAGTTGTGGTTTGGTTTTGATTAAACTTGTTCTAGTTTGTCATAGTTCAAGACAGGAAAGCTAGATAAACTGTTTGAAAATGGTTCATGTTAGAAAATAAGATTATTAATAATGGAATATGTCAGATCAAAGTGAAAAGCTGTATTATGGATCTTCTGCTGAGGAAAGGGATTTTAGTCTTCCATTTCCTGCTGGAGCCTGGGTACCCATTGCCACTTGGCACAGCAGAATCATCTCTCTTCATTTCCCCAGCCCTGACATGGGACTGAGGAGCTCATGGGAAGCTGGGGTGCTGCTTTGTGCTGAGGATGAGCAGTGTCAGTGCTGTGGGGGAGAGCTGATTCAGAGACCAGGTCCATACTTCCTTCTGCATGCAGAAGCCAGGAAGACAGAAGCACACATCTGCAGTGTCTGTTGTGAAGTGCACCAGTGGATTCCCTGGGGTGGAAATTCAGAGGAGAGCCCAGTGCACCTTCTTAGAGCATTGTTGCCAAGCAACAGTAGCATATGGTGGCCTCAGCAGGAGGGTATGGCTGGATGGTACAGCCTGCAGCCTCCAGTGAGGAGAGTGTAGTGACTCTTTGCTTTAGACAGCCATAAAAAGGCGCAGATGGACTTGTGACACTCTAGAGACGAGACTTCATGCTGAGTAGATCCTACTGGAGCATATCAGGATTCCAGTTAAGCTGTTAATTTGAACCAAGTAACTAGAAATATTATTCTTTCAGTACAATTTTGGTTTGGATTAAACAAGGATTTTGATTAACAGTTACAGTCCTCTTCTAGAAAAAAAGAAGAGTGTTCATAGTGATTTCTGGTTTCACTTTGGTTGAGATCCCCTGCTCTGAGTTTCTTTGAGTAATGCTAAAAGCAGTGTAAGTTACACTTTCCAAAACTGCAAGCTTGTTCTTGAATTTTCTTGAAAGCACCTCACTTTTTCTTTACAGATTCCCTCGCCCTGTCACTGTGGAGCCCATGGACCAGTATGATGATGAGGAGGGTCTACCAGAGAAACTAGTCATCAAAAACCAGCAATATCACAAGTATGTGCCTGGCATGCAACAGGAGAGGAGAGTGCCTGTGGGCTAGTGCCTCAGTCTTAAAGGGTGGCTCATCAGGTCCTCCTTTTTTTCCATAAATGTGACCTGACTTTGGAAGGAGAGTTGCATTCACTGTTCTCCTGCCATGATTGGCTGAAAGAAAACAGTAGTTTTGAATCCACACTGCTGGATGAAACTGGCAGCCTTCACATATTTTGTATAAGTCCATTTCAGTTGTTGAAATAAAGAATTAGGTCAATTTGAGATAACACAGATGACATGAGATTCCCTGGGATGTATTACAGGAAGTCTGTTTAGGAAACACTTGAGCCCACAATAGAAATTTAAGGAATTATGTGACTAGCATTAGGAGATTGTAGAGCTATCCAGGTATAAGACCAGAGTCTTTAAAGGCTTCACAGTATAGATGGGAATCCTGTGATCTGAGCAGTTGGCATTAGCAAGCTATGTGAGCTCATGAATTTTTCAAGTAAGGAAGATGAGAGCTTTAGGAGGTGGAATTAGAAATAGTCCTGTTCTGCAGGTGCAGAGTGAAAATAATGTGAATATTTGGGCAGTGTTTGTTTCTGGAGTGCATCTGTCCATAAGATGTGCCGCAGGAGCAAAGGCTGTTGCTTTCAAGAGTACTTCTAAATCTCTTTACCCAGAGTCTCTTGGTGTCTTACAAAAGCAGTGTCATTGCTTGTTGGGGATGGGGGACAGCTTCCATGTAGGAATAAGATGATGCCTGAGGAGCAGACAAACTGATGTTTCAGGCACAGTTAACTGTTGAAAGGGCCTGCTATTGCATTTGACACACAAATGGAGTTTTCTGGGTTCCTCCTTGCTCTCTTGAAGCATTCACTAGCTCTTTATTGCTTTGACAGGGAGCGTGAGCAGCCTCCTCGGTTTGCACAACCTGGCAGCTTTGAATATGAATATGCCATGCGTTGGAAGGCTTTGATAGAAATGGAGAAGCAGCAGCAGGAACAAGTAGATCGCAACATCAAGGAAGCTCGAGAGAAGCTGGAAATGGAAATGGAAGCAGCTCGCCATGAGCACCAAGTGATGCTCATGCGGCAAGGTATCAGATAAATACAGGATGGGCGCAGGGCCCTGCACCATCCAGGAGTGAGTGGCTCAACAGACAGGTTAGAGACCACTGAAGGGGAGCCATGGTGATGGCTTGTCTTGTAACCAAGCATGGTAGCAGCAAAGATGGAATCATATAATTGTGTAGGTAGAAGAAATCAGCAAGTCCAACCATTAACCTCCTTTCAGGTACTTGTAGAACAAGAGTCTCCTCGAGCCTCCTTTTCTCCAGGCTGAGCCCCCCCAGCTCCCTCAGCTGCTCCTCATCTGCCCTGTGCTCCAGACCCTTCCCAGCTCTGTTCCCTTCTCTGGACATGCTCCAGCCCCTCAGTGTATTTCTTGTTGTGAGGGGCCCAGAGCTGGACACAGGATTTGAGGAGTGACCTCACCAGTGCCCAGAGAGGGGGACAATCACTGTCCTGGTCCTGCTGCCACACCATGGCTGGGACAGGCCAGGTGCCAGTGGCTTCTTGCCCACCTGGGCACACCTGGCTCATGTTCAGCTGCTGTTACCAGCACTGCCAGGGCCTTTCCCACCAGGCACTTTCCAGCCCCTCTGCCCCAGCCTGCAGCTGCAGGGGTTGTTGTGACCCAGGGCAGGACCTGACAGTGAATCTTGTTGAACCTAATATGGAGAGATACTACCATATTGGTGAAGGCTCTGGTACCTTTTTTTGTCTGTGTTACAGTTCTAGTTCAGGAACTCGTAAGAGGTGGCATGGGAGATGGTTCTGATTGTGTCTTTTGTTGTCTTGCACAGATTTAATGAGACGCCAGGAGGAGCTGAGGAGAATGGAGGAATTGCATAACCAAGAAGTACAAAAACGTAAACAGTTGGAACTCAGGTAAAGGGACAGGTTGTGAAATGTTCTGAATCCACAGTGGAATAAAGCACCTTTTCACTGCACCTAATTGTTCATTGTGACAATTTAATTACTACCTGAAGTGTGGTTGTTACTTTGGACTTTTTTTGTTAATAGGGAAGAGTTCCATCTTAAACCAAGTACACAGAGTTAGGAGTTTCTTCCATTGATTAGTATTTGCTTCTTCACATTTCTGTGTCTCAGTTAAGCTCCCTTATGAGGCAAGTAGAAAAATCGGAATCTCTGCTGTGATTTAGTGGCTTCAGTGCTGCAGATCAGTAAATCCCATTCCAGCATTTTCATTTGAGAGGTATAACTTATTCTCTCAAAGAGACATTTCTCTCTCCATTGTAGCACTTCCTTGTCTTGGTGTCGTTTTGAGAAACTCCAGGAAGATTGCCAGACTGTTTGTAATAGAAGGGGCTTGAGAGCAGTCAGGCTTGATGCATGATCCTGCATGTAGTCAGCATGCATTTGGGAGCTGCTGTGTACATAGGCTTGGAAAATACTACTAAGATCAGTGAGTTCAGCTGTAAATCTAACACTGCCAGGCCCACCATGTCCTTCAGCGCCACATCTACACATCCTGGGGATGGTGATTCCATCACTTTCTGGGCAGCCTGTGCCAATGCTTTGTAACCCTTTTGATCAAGAAATCTTCCCTGATATCAAATCTAAATTTTCTCTGATGCAACTTGAGGCCATTTCCTCTTCTCCTGTCACTTGTTATCTGGGAGAAGAGACTGACTCCCACCTGGCTCCACCCTCTTGTCAGGCAGTTGTGGAGAATGAAAATGTCCCCCTTGAGCCTCCTTTTCTCCAGACTGAGCCCCTCCAGCTCCTTCAGCTGCTCCTCATGAGACACACGCACAGAAGTGGTTTTTTTTTGGTTTTTTTTGTTTTTTTTCTTCAAATGAGCTCCTCAAAACTGAAAGTTTGAAGTGTAAGTTTCCAGTGAAGATCCGTTAGGCAGCACTGCAAAACAGAGATGCAGATGGTTGGTGTTTGTTGTGCTGAGCATCCTTGGACTTTCTTTACAGGCAAGAGGAAGAACGCAGGCGCCGTGAGGAGGAAATGAGAAGGCAGCAAGAGGAGATGATGAGACGCCAGCAGGAAGGCTTTAAAGGGAATTTTGCTGATGCGGTACGAGTGCTTCTACATTTCCATTACATCTGTACACTCACAGTAGTTTTTTCCCTTCTACAGCACAGCTTTGTGAATTTTCAGCTTGGTTGAAGGACTGTACATCAGTAGTGCATTCTACCCTGAATTATTGACTCCCTACAATCTTAATACAGTTTAGCCTAGAAACTGTAAATCACCTAGTTCTGTTCCACTGTTCTTCATGTAGGACTCTCTGTAGCTGTCCTGCTGTACAGAAAAATGTATGCTGACTAATTCTGTTCTTGCAGCAGCACACTCACTGTCCTGAAGCATTGCAGCAGAGCCTTTTTATGATTATATGACTGGCAATATCCCTAGCTTGCAGTCTGTCTTAGTCATGATAAAATGGTCCCAACTGGAGGCATTGCTGCAGGCGTGATATATGCTTGTACTTAAAAGTCAGTTGGTCAAATATTTTTTTGTAGTGTAATCTGGTGGTGACCTGCATTTTAATAATAGTATCTCTAGTTCTATAGAGAATTGCCTTACAGTTTGTTTCCAGTCCCAACCACTTTCTATTGTGGAGGCAGCTGTAGAGCTGTTCAGGTGGTATAAAGGAATTAATGCAGCTGGGGGTAAGTGTTTAATGCTTACTAGTGAAGCTTGGCCCCTGGGCAAAATAGCTAAATATGTATGAAACCAAAGGGCCAAGAGCATGACAGAGCCAAATGTGGGAATATTCTCCTTGTGCAGTAGATATCCTGATTCCTACAAATAATACTGCCTTCATATGATAAATAATGGCACTGAGAGTACAGATGAAGTGAAAGTTGTCTTCACTTACCACTGTGAAAAAAGCAGTGCCCTCACTGAGGCAAGGAGGTTTTCTTGGTTTTGCAGTGAGAGAAATCTGTGATAGGTGTTTCTGATGCTTGGTTAATAAAAGAGAAACTGAGCTCACTAAATGGTATTTTAGTGCAAGTGACCCAGTGCTGTGTCTTTATGTAAGCTCGCATTCCTTTCAACAGGAAAAGCTTCTTAGCTATGCTGTAAGAATAGCAAAACTAATTCTATCTAATGTGTGACTACTGCTCAGCACATCTTTCCATCAAGATGTCTTTGCTAAAGTCTGCATGTGCAGCTTTGCTGCTGGATGTTTTATTATAATTCTGAAAAACAACATTTTATATTAAGATATTTAAAATAAAACCTGTTCATTCAGCAACTATCATGTGAAGGTTGCTCCTGCCTTTCTTTGAAATTTACCCTGGGAATTACTTTTCTACGCATTGTTCAGCAGTAAATCCTCCAAGCTCATTGAATTTGTATAATTACATTTTTAAAAGCCTGATTATCAGTTGAAATGAGTGTCTGTCTTTCCAGAGGGAGCCACCAGACATGCGAATGGGACAGATGGGTATGGGAGGTAAGAGTATTCTTTGTTCCTGTGCATGTTCATTTCCTTTCTTACAAAATCTGCACTTTCTTTATTGGCTTCTTATTTAGAAACTCAATCAAAGTAATCTCCCAGGCTAGAAAGGGGAAAGTATGCATGTGACAGGAAACACAACATTTGTGTAAAGGAAGATCATTTGGTCTTGACCTGATAGTGCAAAGCTGATTAATAGCTGCATGGAATGGTGTTTTCTGGCTCTGGGGTGATGAGCAGACCCCAGTTACTCTGTGTGTGTGTGTGTGTGTGTGTGTGTGTGCCAGGATTATTCCTCGGTTTTCTTTTCCAGGTACCATTGGCATGAACAATAGAGGAGCTATGGGTGGTACCAATGTCCCAGCTCCTGCACCTCCTGCTGCTGGCCCTGGAGCTATGATCCCTGATGGAGCCATGGGAATGGTAATGTATCTCCATCTGCTGCTTATGCACACCTTTAAAATACAGATTGTTGTTTCCAGTATTAAGCACTAGCTGCTGATGTTGAAGCTTCTTTGTTTACCCAGACAGGTTGCTTCACTTCTACTGAAATCTTCAGAAGTTAGTCTTGCCTTGATACTAGCTGATAATTTTCAGGAGATTGAGCCAGTGGAATAACTGCTTAATTTGCTTCCAAGAGAGCTAGTGCAAAAATGCTTGTTAGAAAGATCTTAGCAGTAATATATGGTGGTTTTTAAACGACCTAATAGGAAGCACTTTGTTAAATTGAGAGTTTTTTGAGAGTAGATTCTTGCAGGCAAAAAGCCAAGCTTTCAGGAGTGGTCTGTTCATCACCAGTTCTGAAAACAGTTATCTCCTGTTCTTACAGGCCAGAATGAGTTCAGCTAGTTTGCTTAGGAGGTCAGGAGTAAGGAATCAGTGGAGTTGATGGTTATTTGTTTGACTCTTTAAAATTTCTATATTTGATTTAGTTTTAAACTTTACTGCAGGGCTTTGCAATAGACTCTGGCTTTTGTGGCATCTGTCATTCCTCTCTGTCGCACAGAGGATTGGTCCTTCCACAATGTCAGCACTTTCAGTCACCAGCAGAAACAGCAGCAGTCATAGTAGAGTTTGTCCTGAAAGTTCATCTTCCTTCAGTGGTTTTTATTAATTGGTCTAATAAACAGTTTTCCTGCAAACATTCCTACTCGTACTTCTTGCTCTGTCATGACTGCTATGACACAGATATTTTTTTATCATGAAGAGCAGTTTTATTTGTCTAAAAGCTTTTGTACTTAAGTGGTAGGGACAGCAAAGCAGCTGAGATTAAGGGCATGTGCACTACACAGGGAAATTAAGGGGGAAGATGAAGCCAGGAAAGGGAGGGTGAGTTCTGATGGGTCACCTGCTCCACAGCGGGGCCTTGGTCTGTGAAGTGGTGCACTCAGTCCCAGTATGCCTGACTGCAGGTTCTGTGGGGAAAGGGATTTGTTCCGCAGTGGTCCTGTCAGTCCAGCTTTGGGACTGTGGGGATGTTGTTGGTGGGGTGAAGGTTTGCTGCAAGGTCAGCTGGAACTGTGGAATCCTGGTAGAATTCGAGTCAACTCAAATGAGTTTTAACTGCCCTTTGTTCTTCCTTGTTTTTCTTCCGCTGTCTTCTGCACTTATCCTCATTCCAAGACTCCACCACCACCTCCAGACCGCTTTGGCCAGGGTGGAGCCATGGAAGGCCTTGGAGCCATGGGAGGGAACCCGCCTGCCTTCAACAGAGGAAATCCAGGGGGAGATTTTGGCCCTAACAAGCGTCGCAGATACTAACAGGATTAAGCTATCCCTGTACACACCCCAAAGAAAGAAATCTTGGCAGGCCACACAGGGTTCAACTTGGGGAGGGAGGGGGGACATTTTAAAGGTAGTTAATTAAGGCCTGTTTTGGTAAAGCCACTCTAGGACAAGGGGAGTGCAGTCTGACTGGTAAAGGTTTTAGAAAATTTCATGTGGTGCATTCCTAATTTCAAAGTGAAAAATAGATTCTGGGAGGCTGCCGTGGTTCAGTAACAGTAAAATCTTGCAAGGACCCTAATGCCTTGACCATTCCAGGTTACCTATTTGCAGCTGAAATCATGAGACTAAATTAGATAAAACTTCAGTATGTCTTGGCATTTTTTTGGTGTAGTGTACCTTGCTTGAGAGCACAGGGGGGTCTCTGGAGAACTAGGGCAGCATTTGGGTACTTTGCAGCTCCCATGATTTTGTAAATTTATATAGCTCCAATTGATCTGTCATGTAGTGACGGGGGAGATCTTGTTTGTTTCTTTTTTTTTTTTTTTTTTTTTTCCTCCTAACTTGTTAGTTACTCTTTTAATCTGGACCATTTGTTTCTTTGAGGTAGTTGACAGTTGTGCAGCCTGAATGGCTGGGAGGTTCTTGTTTGGATGGATTTTTTTGATAACGTGTTGTATCTCTTTATTTTTACTGGTAGTAAAGTACAATCTATTGGATAAAGATACTGTATCTCATGCTGAAGATTTAACTGAAACAAATGTTTGTATAATCCTAACCTTGCCTGTCTTTTGTGTAGGAGTACTACAAGATTTTTCATTTAGTGTAAACTGTTTGGACACAAACTGTAATTGTCCCACTAAAAAGTTTGAGTTTGTCTGAGGAATGTTACAGGAATGCATTATTAAAGTGGATTTTAAGCCTTTTTTATCTGGTGTCTTGTCTCTTCTGTTTTTTATTACAAATGTCTTTGTGTGGATTGAATTTATTGAAGCTTCAGGTTGTGGTGTAAAAGTTGTTCTTGCATAGCTCTGTGAAGAGGGTGTTTAACCCCTGAGAATTTTCTAACAGTATTCCTTCTCACAGAACGAGTTTTATTATTTGTGTGTTTGTCTCGGTTTGAAAGACAGCTGTCTGCTAGGGGAAGGCAGGACCCTCCCTTGGAGAACGTAAACCCCCTCCCTCGGAATTATTGCAATTTTGAAATTAAGGGGATATGAGGGTAGGAATGACAGTTCTTTACTAGTATGTGGAACAAGGCAAACAAAACAACAGCAACTGTGTAATTAATAATAAACAGAACCAGGGACTCTGTGACAGCCTTCTCGGCTGAGGAGGAAAGGATGGAGAGGCTTTGCTTCGCTAAGCCTGGGGCTGTCGATCCCGGTGCCCCTGCAGGACTCTGAAGAGGCACTAAGCTGAAACGGCAGGAATGAGCAGAAATCCCGGACTGGTGGAAGAGATATATCATAGAATTCCACGGCAGGAAACTGAGGGATGTCCCGGCAGGGCAGGCGGTGCGGGGCTACAGCGCAGAGAAACCCAGAGCAGCGGCGGAGGAGCGGCGGGGCTGGGGCAGCGACAGCGACAGCCTGGCTCCGAGCAGGGCACGGACAGGGCGCTCAGGATTCCCGGGAGCACGAGCACATGGGGATAGGTCTCTCTTTTAGTGAGGGAGGTGTTAATAAGGTCCCAGGTCAGTGGCCGCTCTCACGAGCAGAGGCTCACCCCACAGAAGTTCTGAGCAGGGTTATGGCAAATTTTCCGAGCAACAAGAGCGAGCTCCTTTCTCAGAAACCCAGTAGCTGCCTCCTGCCCTCCTTTTACCCGGGCCCGACCACCCCTTTGTTTTCTCAAGTACCAATAAGTACCAGCAGTTAGTGTTTCCCAGCAACTCATGGGAAAAATTCTACAGGTAAGAAAGAACAAAAGAAAAGAAACCTAACCCCCAACAGTGATGGAATGTGACCTTCAACGTCAGCAGGTTAGAATGCAGAAAGGGGCTGCTGACACACCTTGGATGTGTCTGTTGTGGTTGCAGAGGTAAGGTGCAAGACTCGTCCGTGTGTCGCTGGGAGCCTGGAGCTCAATTCCTTTCTCAGGTGCAGAGTACAGAGGTGTCTGCCTCTGCTCTGTGCTGTAGTTGCCTCTGGCTGGGACGTTCCAGAACTCCTGTGCTGGGATAGGAAGGAGGGCACTCCCTGATGGCAGCAGTAATGCTTCATCTGGTGTAATACACGAGGGAATCCGTAGGGGCAGGAGCCTTCTGTGAGTTATGTTCTCATAATGAGTCTCAGAGTTGAGACTGCGAAGGGAGAAGCTTAGAAATAAATTTAGGTGGGAAAGGGAGGAGGGAGAAAATGTTACAGCCTAAAAGCATAAGAAGGTGCCTTGAAGAATTGTGAAATCATAGGAAAGATGAAAACATTTTAAGCAAGAACCTTAAATTAGGGTTTGGTCCTGTAGGTACTCTTTAAATAAGGAAAGGTGAAATAATTACTCCTGGAGCCTTGATTGGTTTACCCCTGTCTTTGGATGGCTTTTAATTAACCTGGAATGGGGTAATAAGATGTATGGAAGAGAGGCTGCAGCCAATGCTCTTTGTTTCTTAATTTGTTTTTCACATGTGAAAGTATCAGCAGCTGGTTTGCTGAGATGATATGCTATCTAATGGTGGTTATCACCTTGATTGTGAAGTATGAAGCGTTTGGTGATGCTTTTCATCTGGCTCATTTGTTAGGACAGCTCACTGTTGCAAAATCTTAAGTGAGAATGCTAATTAGCTTTTTTTGTTGCCGTGTGGAAGATGGATCTGTTCTTGTAGCTTGTGTCTGGAACGAGGCTGGCAGGCATTCACTAGTGCCATGGCTGTTGGGTAAGTGCATTGTTTAATTCTGAAGTGTGAAATATGAGGGGAAGAAACCATGAAGTTGCATCCAGGTGTCTGTATTACCTCCTTCACCTGTCCACTGCTCAGCTGGCTTGTGTGCTCCTGAGCAGTCGGAGGAGAAATTGCTGTCCTAGTGCAACAGCAGAGCTCCGATGTTCAGCATCACTCTGCTGCTGCCTCAATCCTGAACAAGTGTAAGATAAGGATGGGTCTGGTTGCTGTCTTTCCCTGGGAGAAAAGGGTGTTTAAAATCATAAAGAAGGAGGAATTTAGCACTGTTCAAAACCTATCTAATGAGATTTTAAAAATCTAAATTAAAGATCCAGTGGCAGCAAAGAATTAAAACTGAATTCTAGTATGAATGCTATAGGTAACTACTAATAATTTAAAGGAGGAGACTGAAAACCTGTGACTGAGTAAGGAAATTGTAAAGCAAACATTTACTAAGATTTTCAGAGGTGTGTGTCAGGGACAGACTGAGTGTAGTGCAGAAGCATTTACAGCTGGGCACAGGAGCAAGCAAGGCTGCCTCACTCCAGAGCAATTCCTTGTTTTGCTGAAGCACTTTGGGGTTTGGTGTTGGTGCTTGCACTGCCTGTTTCAGGTAACAAGTGCAGCTCCTGAAGCTGGGCTGTTCACAGCACTGCTGTGCTGAGGTTCAGCCACTGTGCAGAAGGGAATGCTTCCTCTGCATGCCTTTCCAGAGTGCTGGCTATTATGTAATTGCAGACTGATGAAATATTTTTACTCATATGAGGAGAAGCCATTGCCTTTAGCTGTCACATTTGATCAGCTGGTTTAAAATGCAGTTCTCCAGTAGTTTGTATCACACCAAGGGCTGATTGATTCTTACCATTTTGCTTTTAATTTTAAAACCCCATCGTTTGTAGACTTCAGAAGTTACAACTTGTGCTTTATGCAGCTTCCTCTTCAGCAGTACTGAGTGCATTTGCAAGAATTAAAGATAAATCTGAAAAATGCAGCTGGAATGTGGATAATGTTGTCATATCAAAGCAGTAGGCAAACATTTCTTTTTTTTTTCCTGGCATGGTGCCTCTCACTAGCAGCTGTAATATATCATAGAAAGCTGCAAGTGATAACTTGTGCTAAACTACTTTTCCAGTGAGCTGCCTTTGGGGGCTAGAAGAAGGAAGATGGGATTTTCTACGGCCTTGCTGAAAGGAGACATCATTCTCTCTTCTCTTGGTCATGATTTGGGTACCTGGTGCTAGATGTAAGTAAAAAGAGAGTAAGAAAGCAAGGAGCTCAGCCAGGCACAACACTGGTTTTGGGGCACTTTCCCTTGCTACAGTTTGGCCACTGTGCCCCAATTTGGCTTACAGTGACCTTGCTATAAAGGCAATAGGACCCTCAAAAGGAAAACTGCTAAAACCCCACACTCAGTGCTAGTTCAGAGTATTTCAGCCAGCAAGTCTTGATTCAGGATGCCAGCTAATGACACATGATAGAGTCTTAGGAGTAGACTGAACTCTTCTTTTTGGACTGGCTCCAGCTGAGGACTAGTGCACTTTTTGATGAGGAATATTGCGAGTGCCTTCAGAGTGAGCATCAGAGTGAATAATCAACTCCTAAAGGAGCAACTCAGCTCCACAGAAACTGAGCTATCTCTGGAGCAAGACAATGGCTGAACTACAGGGAGAAAATCCTTGTCAGCTGGGTAGCTGGTTCCAGTTTGAGGGTGTAATTGTCCAATGAGACTGAAGTGTTGCAGCAATAGTACTGTAATAACCCAAGCTGCAGAAAAACAGTGGTCTTGAATGGAGAGATTTCCCATACCCCCACTTCTGGTAGTTTTCTGGTCTTTTTCAAACCTGTTCTCTGAACTGTTGAGTGTAAGCAGTGCAGACCCCTTGGACAGGTGGTACATAATTCCTGAGCAGTGCTACCTGAAGAGTGGCCAGGCAGAATTGCTCAGCACATGTTCTTTTGAGAAAGACTTTATTGCCCAAATAAATAAAACATTAATCCTGCCTGCTGCATACATAGTCATAATATGTTATCCCTTTACCTAACAAGCCTTCTGTATGGAGGAATTACTCTGTGCTTTAGAAATGCAGTGTCTTGCTGCTACTCTAGTTCCACAGGGCATCCTGAATGACTGAAGGGTCAGGGGTGAGCTGGGTTTGTTTCCCTGGGGATATCCAGCATGTTCTCCCCAGGACCTTGCAGGACTGTTTTATACTGACCCTGATTGTTCAAGGGCAAACAGATTAAGCTCCGTTTGAGAATAATTTATTCTGGGTTTTTTTCCTACTTCCTTTTTTGATCTGTTGTGTATGAAATTAAGTGAACACAAAGCAAACAGGCTCTATTTTTAATTGGCAGCTGGAGCTCGATTCCTGTCTCAGGTGCAGAGTAGAGAGTTGCCACAGCCTCAGTCCCCCTGGGTACCTGCTGTTTATCTCTGCCATGTGTGTCACCACATCAGCCTGCTGGCGTTTCCTCTGAGGTGTGCAGAGTAACCTGAGCTCCATATTCTCCCTGGCACAGGGTTGGTGACAGCTGCAGCCTTGCTGACAGCTCGTGGAAAGAACAGGGAGATCTGAAACACTATAGCTCTGCTCAGCCCCCAGGATGGCAAATTCCCCTGTCACAGGCCTCTGCCCAGCTCCTGTGTCCCCAAAGCAGAGGCTCTGGATGCCAGCAGCATTTTTTTACCCACCTTTGGGGCTGTTGGGTCAGTTGTGACCTGAGGCAGTGCAGTGCTTTGAAGCCACGTGGCTCATGCTGATGTGACAAGTGCCCCACTGCCCTCCTGTTTCCCTCCCAGCTTTTGGGTGGATGTAGGTTGGTACAGAGGTGACCCAGGTATAAAGAGGTGTGACAGTGATGCATGTCCTCCCCTGCAGCAGGGCTGGCTCCTTGCTGAGGAGCTGACAAGAAAAAGCCTGATGTTGCTGCCCCCCATCTCAAGGTGGGGGTGGCAGAACTGAACTGGAGGTGAAGTAGCAGGACAGAGTGAAATAATCTGGAGTCTTCTCCCTGATAAGCTCCAGAATTCTGGCACAGTTCACCCTAACTCTGAACTCTGGAGATTCCCTTGGGATGACAGAAAATTCTTCAGGCTTTGTAGAGGGATTAAATAAGTTAAACAAACATTGTAGGACAGGGTTAGAGTTGCATCAGCCATGGCAGACCCTGTGGGCTCACCTCCTGAGCAGACTCCCTTCTGCCTGCAGAACTTGTTCTTTGTACTGTCTGATAGTGCCAAGGACTTATATTGACCACAGTTCCTGAACAGAAATGGTCCCCAGATGCTGAGTGCTCCAGGAGGTCAGGGAAGCACCCAGGAAACAGCTGTCCCTGCCAACAGGAACAGCACAAAGAAAATATTTGATTTAGACACTTAGAGGAACTAAGTAAAACCTTTGATCTCAGGAGGGTTTCTGTTCATAGAGGAAAACTCTTAGGTCCCAGAAGTGGAGCAGGGGTCTGAGAAAATGCCTTCTGCATACAGGGGACCCGAGTAACATTTTGTGTTCTTCTGTGATTACAGTGATCTTCCAGGGAAAAATTTTTATCTGTGATGTGACACAAGGGAAGATAGTCAGGTCTGAGTCTGTGTGTGCTCCCTTCCCTTTCCACACTCTGCTGGGCAATGTGGTTTGTCCTAAGATAAGATGAAAACATCAGGCAGGTTTTGCAGGAGGAACTCACAGAATGCTTGCATGATTAATGTATTCCAGAGACGGGGAGCTGAGCTGTTTGTGATTGTCTGTGGTGCACATCGACCTGCAGAAGTGTGTGAAATGCTGCTGGAGTCTGGGCCAACCATGCAAACTGACCTCCCAAGGACACAGGCAGCTTCTGGGTGGTGTTTGTCATCCCTGCCCCTCTTGGGGACACTTGCAGGTTACATCCAGACAGAATGCAAGGAACACACAGAATACTCACTTTGGAGGAGTACTGAAGAACTATAAGATCTGGTCAAGTACAGAGATACAATTCTAAAGCAGCTCCAAAGTTGCCTTATTACTTTGTAATTGTGAATTCTGCAAGGTCAGAGACTGTAAGTCTCTGTTTCTAGCCAAACCTGTGAATATTATAATCCTTTAGGCCAAGACTCTAACCAAATCTGAGACTAAGTGGACTGAGCCACACCGAGATTTCTCTGAGAAGTTTAGAAAGTGAGTGAGTCTCACTTAAACTTGTGACTCAATGGGAGGGACCATTCCTGTATATACCATGTTTTTTAATAATGGTATAGTTTTGGTTTAGATACTGCACTGGCAATATTTAAAAACTGTATTAGCCATAAATCTAATCATAATCACTCATGTAATCACTGTGTCCTACTTCTCATGTCTGGCCAAGAACCTTTCACTGACCATTCTGTTACTCCTGGGCTGCACAAAAACCAGCATCAAAAGATGTCTTGGCTACACGTACAGCCTTGGTCTGCTGGTGCCTCTGTCTAGCAGGTGGCTGTGCCTTCTGGGGCTAGGGGAGATCAGCAGTTTTGCCCTGTGGCTCTGGGAATTCCCTGCAGGCTCAGGGATCTCTGAGCATGGCTGCTCACAGCCTGTGTGAGCGCTGGGGTGAGGCCAGTGCCTCTGTGACCGGTGCTGGCTGGCAGGGTGGCAGCACTGGGACAGGACCCCTGCACACCCAGGGCGTGGGGCCACCCTGCAGTGGCCATTCCCTCTGCTGGGCACAGGGCCAGCACAGGAATGCCTGTGGAGATAGCACAGGCGCCAAGCCCATCAGCTGCCCTGTCCATCTTTAGCCTGGTCTCCGGTTACCGGCTGCCTCCACAGCTGCCTCCAAAGACAGGCAAAGCCAGACTGCAGGCAGTGGGGAAGCAGAGGAGGGATCCAGACAGGGACAAGACTGATGAGATTTCTGTGGAAGGAGTGAAGGACACTGTGGTACCCCTGAGCTATGGCACTGCTGTGCTACAACAAGGGCTGTGGGCAGAGGTTTGATCCTGAGCACAACGCCGAGGGTGAGCGAATCCGTGTGCCTTGCACCAGAGGGAATGGGAATGGGAATGGTGTGCTGCTTTCCCAGAGTGTGGCCTTGCCGAGCTGCTAAGCCCAGCACAGGAATGCTAAGCCCAGCACGGGCAGCCCATATGGCAGAGCTGGCTCTGGAGCTGCTGCTGTCGCAGGTGGTTCATGGGCAGGATTGCTTCTCCTGAAAGATTTTGCCTGGTTTTTCCTTTTCAGATTCCTGCCTGTATCACCCAGGTGTCCCCATCTTCCACGATGCCTTGAAGGTGAGTGGGGCAGGAGCTGGGGCTGCACCTGTGGGGAGTGACCTTGTGCCCACTGCTCACACCTGACCAGCCTCTCATGTCCTGGTGTCTAGGGCTGGTCTTGTTGCAAGAAACGCACAACAGACTTCTCTGAGTTCCTCTCCATAAAGGTGAGTGACCTGCCAGCCCAAATGCACCCACTGTTCCTCCATCCTTTCCTTCTGGCCCCTGCCCAGTCCTGTCCCACCCCTGTCCTGTGTCAGGGATGTCCCTTTTGCCCTGCCAGCCAGGGATTTGTTATCAGCTTCCACGAACCCTCCAAGCAAGGGTGCTGCTCCCAAAGTGCAAGGTCAGAGCCCATCTCTTCAGGACACTGAGCCACCACATCATAGAAACAGGGTTTGGGAACAGCCACCAGGTAGAGGAGGACAAAGCAGTCATCAGGCTTGTCTCTGCTGCTCAGGGATGCACAAAGGGGTTTCACAGCAAGGAGAAGCCCCCTGAACCTTCCAGTCAAGAGAAGACCTCAGATGAACCAAAGGCCAAACCAGTGAAGGAGCTCATTGTCCAAGGACCAAAATCAGCTGAGAAGATGCTGCGGGAAAGACCAAGGTGAGATAGGCTCAGCTAAGTCTTGCCCTGCTGTGTCACTTCTGTGTGTGTCCTGCCCTGCTGCTCTCTCAGGGGAGGTAATGGCACTTTAATCACAGAAAAACCCACTTGGCCTTTGCTGCTGCTGTTTCCCAGCTCCGATGAGCCAAGACAGCTGCTGCCAATTAAAGTATCCAGGTCTCTGGAGCAAGCACTGGAGAAACTGAACGTGTCCTCTGAGGACAAGACACTGGAGAGCAGTTGTACAGGTGGGACAAGCTGATGGATGGCACCAGGGTTGCATGTGGCAAGTTCAGCACGGGGTTTTGCATGACAGGCTCAGTGCAGTCAGTGAGTGCTGCGTGTCCAGCTACCTGCAAAACTGTGTCTTGGAGGCACTTTGGGATGGTCTCTGCTGAGCTGGGGAGCTGGCAGAGGGCTGGGGGAGGATTTGGGGGCAGGCATGGGCAGTGTGTGTCCTGGGTGAAGTTGTGCTGCTCTTGCAGGCGAGGAGGCTGCCCAGGTGAGAGCTGGCACCATGTGCAAGAATGCAGCCTGCAAGGCGGTGAGTACCTGGCATCTTTACCCAGCCTGTGCCTTGTGGCCAGGAGCATCACAGGTCCAGGTTCAGGGCAGGTACCAGGCAGGTGGAAGGGGGCAGTGCCCACCTGCTCCATATTCTCATCCTGCCCTGGGAGCAGCCACCTCTGTCACCTCCTAACTACCTTCCTGCAAGAGACTTCCAGATTAGTGGTACATTTGTGTTTCACTGCTGCTGATTGCTTGCAGTGAAATATAGCACATATTCAGGGCTGGACATGTAGGCAAAATGCATGTGGACCAATTCCCACCTGCATTGAAGTGATGCAGCACAGCCCAATTTCTCTCTTGCCCGAGGCTGCCTTGTGGAGCACTGTTTTGCCTCGAGGATGAGTGGGAGGGATTGAGCTGTGGCAGGGATAGCATGCTTGGAAAGCAGCAGTGAGGGAGCAGGGAGCAAAAGGCATGCTCTGGGAAAGAGGGGAAAGGGCAGGAATGACAAATGACCTCTGGCACCTCAGGGCGAGTTTCTGCGGTGTCTGAACTTGCCCACTGTCCCTGTGTTGCCAAGCCCTGGGCTGGGAGCAGGCTGTGTTTGGGAGAAGGGTACAGAAGGGCTGCTGACAGGGTCTCAGGGGTGGCATTGTGGTCCTGGCAGGGTCAGGGTGGCTGCCCTGCCAGCAGGGAGCAGGGATGAGTGCTGGGCTGCTGGCTGGGCATGGTCCCAGAGTGAGCCTTCACCAGTGCTGGACCTGCCACAAGGGAGATGTTGGGCATTGTGCTGTGCCCCCTACATGGATGGGCATTGATGAATGGACACCTGTGACACATTGTCCTGTGCCAGACACAGACAGAACTTTCCTCTGCTTCTTTCTCCACAGATCTACCAGGGCCCAGAGAGTAACACAGAAGTGTGTACGTTTCATCCTGGCGTTCCTGTCTTCCATGAGGGGTAAGAAACAACCCTTTACAGAGAGTAAAATGACCCTGCCACAAAGTGCTGCATGGCAGGGCTATGTGGCCCCAGCAGCCTGGCCACTGCAGGTGTGGGTGACACCCCACAAGGGGACAGGTGGCAGGGGTTATAAGCTCTGGGTTATAAGCCCCCCTCCCTCCCCACCCTGCTGTGGTCCCTGCTCCTGACCCCACTCAGGTCACCCTGCTCTCCTCAGGATGAAGTACTGGAGCTGCTGTGGAATCAAAACCACGGACTTCAGTGCCTTCATGGAGCAGCCAGGCTGCAGCCGTGGGTGTCACTGCTGGACAGAAAAGAAGGTAAGGGGGCTCTTAGCAGAGGCAACTCATGTGGGCAATTGGCATTATTGGCATTTCAGACTGCTCCTTCCCTTGCTCTGCATTCACACAGGTTTCTGCATTTAATTGTCTTAATATTAATAATTGCTGACAGATGACTGCACAGAGTTTGACTGCCTAATCTTCACCCATCTGCCCTTTAAGATGCTGCTCTACATTCACAAGATGTGTCAGCTCTCACACCCAATGGGCAGATGTGCAATAGAAAGCTGAGCAAGGCAGGACCTGGTCCTGGGCACAGGACAGGGCCAGCATTGCATGCTGCCACATAGAGACAGGTGTCTGAGCACAGGAAAAGTCCTACAAAAAACCCCCAAAAGCTTTGACAGATGATTGTGGATAACTGAATTTGGCTTTAATGAGGCTTTCCCTCTGCAGCTGCTTCTCAGGAGGGATCTCATCCACATACCAACATGGTGTTTTGGCAGGGAAGTGGGGGACAAGATCCCAATTCTGTAAGTTTCATCAGGAAAGTTCTTGATTGGAAATAAGCTTGAGATGGGAAAGTTGCACCAAAGCAGCCCAGGATAACCCTGAAAGTGTACTGTGTTCCTCTGAGTCAGCACAGCTCCCAGCAACCCTCTCTGAGCCCAATCTCTTCTTGGTTCTGGAGCAGAAAACATATCCTGAATGTAAAGGAGGCTGCAGTGAAGGAGCTGGGATGTTGTGATGCAGATGTTCTGTGCTAATTGTCACCTAAGTCTGGGGCCAGGACTCCTCCTGGAGCATTTTTTTGGCTGGCAGTGTGGAGGGCTGCAGGGGCTCTGTCTCCTTGTGATGGTCAGAAATGAGCCTGGTGGGGACACAGGCCTGTGGTGCTGGCAAGGTGGACAAAGGTGAAATGTGGCCAGTTGTGGCTCATCTGACCCCAAATGCAGCATGGTGGCATGATCCATGTCCAGTAACAGCCCCTGCATTGCCCCCAGGCTGAGTTTCCTGACTTGCACAGCACTTAGGAGCTTGGCCATAGCAAGTCAAGAACTATGAAGCTTGGAACTAGAAGGAGATGTCTCTGACCTCAGAGTGTCCTGAAGCACAACCCAAGCACAGCACAGATGCCCCATGTTGCACGGGACAGACAGCATAGCAGAGGCTGCCCACCCTTGCACGAACTATCTCCCCTCAAAACCCTGCACAAAGGGCAGAGTTTGCTCTTGCTGAGCTGCTGCCAACCTGAACCAACCAGCCCAAAGCAGCTTTGCAAGGGAGCATCCTCTGCTCAGCCATCGCCTCGTTTGGGTGGTGCCTGAGCCCAGCTGTGCCCAGCTGTGTGTGACGGGCTCCTCTCCCTGCAGGACAAGCAGGCGGTGCTGTGCCGGCAGGACTGGCACCAGACCAGCAGCCAGGTGGTGGTGACGGTCTATGCCAAGAACGCCCTGCCCGCCCTCAGCAGCGTGAAGGCCAATCGCACCGTGGTGAGTGGGGTGGGGATGGCACTGCCGGGGCCACCTGAGCTTGCCCACCCAGGAGCCACATGGGGGCTGGTGCTCCTTGGTGGCCTGTTTGCCCTGTTGCTACAAGCAGGGCTGGCACTGCTGTGGGAGAAACAGGACTTCTGGACAGCAAATTATTATGATTATTCAGAAGCTGATTTATTGTTTACTTTTTAGCTTTAGTTATTGTCCTGGTTTTAAGGACAGTTATCTGCCAATAAAGGCAGAAGCTTCTCTTTGAAATGGAGAATGTAAGCCCCCTCCCACCAAATTATTATAAACTTGAAATTAAGGGGCTCTCAGGCAAAGATATGGGAATTAGGAATAACAGTTCTTTAGTGGGAAGATTAAAGTAGAAATACAGTATTACAAAGAACAATCCCAAAACACTGCCAGAGTCAGAATCCAAGCTGACACCCGTCAGTCAGTCAGGGTGTTGGCACAGCCCCATTCCATGGTGGCTGCATCCTCCTGCAGTGGCAGATGTGGTTCAGCTGGAGCAGTGCTCCTGGAAAAGGTGCAGCCTTCCTCCAAAAGTCCAGGGATAATGCAGAAAAGGTTTGGCTTCTCCTCTGGAATCCAGTGGAAAGAAGGTACCTTGCTGTCCAACAACTCAGTTTTTATCTGGGTAGGAAAGGCTTGGTTCCTCCCCTGGCTGGAGCATCTCCCATGGGATGATGGAATTTTATCAGCCATGCCCTGGGACTCAATGGCCCTGCAGCAGATGATATCTTCCTGGAAGGAGGGTTGTGGAAAAGATAAAGGTGATTGCCCCATCTTGTCTTAAAGATGGCCCATTAGCAGATAATGTGTGCCACGGAGATAAGGAATCACTGCCCCACCCGGTTTTAACAGATGGTGATAGAATACACATTTCTGGCCACATCAACCCAGCACAGTTACACATTTTAAGACTACTGTCCATGCAATTACGCATTTTTTGATTGGTGCTTTTATGCTGTTTATGCACCTTGCACGAGCCCTTTAGGTATGATGATTGGTGGTTGTTTAGAACTTTACTGCCCATCTTTATTTTGGGTTTTCTAATTTCGGTATTTCAGCTCCTTCTCTCCCAATTTAGCACAATTTATGTTTCAGCAGCCTTGAAGGGTCTCAACAAGTTGCAGAAAAACACTTAAAAATGGCTCATCCCTGCACTTGTTATAAACATTGGTTTAAACTAAGAAATACACAGAAAAACAGTTAAGTGTGTGAAGAAACAGCAGAATATGCAGAAAAACAACTAGGCAGCAAAATATGGAGAAAAACAGCTAAATATAATTTGGCTGGTGCATACGATACAGAGCACGGCCTGGACTTGTTTAGACAGGTCACTGTGGCACAGACTTGTTCGGTATTACTGCACACTGCCAACCTGCCATCCCTGAGCTGAGAGCCTGGTGGCTTCACTGCTGCATCTGCCCAGCAGCTCTGGCTTTCAGCTTCAAGGGGTGCATTTGCTGGCCTTGAATCCCTTGATCTGTGACAGAGGTGAACTCGTCATGCTCTGAAAGGGTTGAAATGTTGCCAGGTGCTGAGGGGATCACCAGACCCTCACACTGGAGCCAGGATGTGGGATGCAGTGTGGTGCTGAAGGGCAGCTGCAATGTCTGGGGAAAGAGCTCTGGCAGTGCTGTGTTACCCTCTCAGATAATTTTCTGTTGATCTTTCAGCTTGAGGCTCATATCATCTTTGAAGGGAATAAGATTTTCCGGGCAGAACTGGAGCTCTGGGGGGTAAGATCCTGTTTGCTTTGATTTCCCTGTTCCAGCGGTCTGCATGGGGCTGGGCTGCAGTTCTGTGAGGCAGCCTGAGCTTTTCATCCTGGGCTGGGTTGCCCAGATACAGGCATTTACGGCCATCTCTGCTGGGAAATGCCTTAGGGGTTGTGAGGAGGCTGAGGTGCCTGCACTGACTGGTCCAGGGCTAAGGTCAGAGCTGGAGGTCGCTGCCAGCCCCATGGGTGTTCTGGGTTTGGTCCCAGGCTGTCCCTAATGCTCCTTGGCCCGGCAGGTCCCTGTCTCCCCCACAACCCTGCTGTGAGCTGCAGGCAGGCTGTGCTCTGAGCGATGGGACTGATTTTTCAGCTGCTTGCTGGCAGGGGAGCAGCAGTGAGGCTGAGGAATCTGCATGTGCATGTCTTGTCAGTATTTCTGGTGCCTGCAGGCAGCAGAGGGCTGACAGGTGTGGCTATGGCCGTGTCTCAGCACAGCTTGCTGCTGGGGAGAGGCTGTGCTGCAGCTGCAAGTGTGGCTGAGGCAAGCTGAGCTCTCCTGAGCTCGGTACGAGCGCCGTGGTGCTGCTGAGACATGACAGTGTGAAGCTCAGCTCAGCTGCAGCCCAGGCTTCTCCTGGCACAGGAGGAGGTTTCTCCTCTGGCAAGGCTTTGCTGGTAAGGGGAAGGCTGAGATTGCTGCCTGCCCGGCTCACGGCGCTTTTCCCTCTCCCTAGACCATTGACGTAGAGAAGAGCTTTGTGAGCATGGTCCCAGCCAAGGTGGAGATCACGCTTTGCAAAGCCAGCCCTGGCTCCTGGGCCAGGCTGGAGGTCCCCCAAAGCAAGTCACAGTCCTGTGGTGAGCAAGAGAAGGAAGCTGCAAACACAGAGGAGCCTGGCGCTGTGCAGGAGGAGGACTCTGATGACAGCTTGAGCTGGTCCGAGGAGGAATATGAAGAGCTGGAGATGGGAACACCGGATATGGCAACACCGAGTAACTGATGGTCAAGTGCTTCAGGAGCTGAGTGCTGCCGGTTCCTGAGCTGCTGGGCACCCTGCACCAGCTCCACAAGAGCAGACCTAGTCCAGAACCGTGTGCAGGCTGCAGCACGGCCTCTCCCCGGGTCAGAAGGGACAATTAATAAACGCCCAGAGCAAAGGTTGTCCTTTGAAACCCGCGAGGGGCGCTTGAGAAACATCAGCGGGCCAAACCCTGCCTTCTGTCACTTCCTCTTGTGTGCCTGGCTGGGGCAGTGAAACAGGAGAGTGCCCGTGCCTGCACCCTCGGTGTCCCTGGGGACTGGGTGTTCAGAGCCAGCACCCTCCCTGACCCTGCCATTTCTGGGGTGCGCACAGCCTTCCCTGCCGCTTCTGAGGGTGCTGAGCCCCGGGCTGAGCTGGGCGTGAGCTCCTGCCCTCTCCCTCTCCCGGCGCTGGGGAAGCCGAGCCCTGCGGCGCTTTGTCGGCAGACGGTGACTGCGGCCACGGGGGCGTCACCGCCGCCGGCAGCTCCAGCGGAGCCGCCGCGTTTGCTGCAGAGCCCCGCAGAGGCGTGAGGCCGCCCGGGGAGCAGCGGGCGCTGCCGATCGCGCCGCGGGCCGGGCGGAGACCGCGGGGGCGGGGGATCCCCGCGGGTAACGCGGCACGGCGCCGGCAACGGGGGCGGAGAGCTGCGCACGCCGCGCACCGGAGCGTTCACCCGTGTGAAAAACCCAACTCTTCTGCCGCAGAGGGACTAAACTTAGTCTTGTGTAGAGAAAGCAAAAGCAATCGTTCGGTTTTGCCATTCTTTCCTTCTGCTAGCATTATCTTTATTAAGGATATATTGTCCTTGTTAAGGATACGTGTTACATGTTTGAGACTGTGCACACAGACACGCGTGCGTGTTTCTGCTCATGGGTATTGAAGTGAATCAACTGAGAAATCATTCAAAACCAGACCAAAACCCCCTCGTTCAAGCTATATTCGGACTACGCCTAATCACAAACTAACGAATTTAGCACCAGCAGGATCATAGTGGGGCGGATGGCGGGGCTGTATCGGAGCCTCCGAGCACTAATCGCGGCCCCGGCCCCGCTCCGGGCCCGAGCGGATGCTCGGCTCGGCTCGGCTCCGCCGCTCCTCCCGGCCGGGGCCGGGGCCGGGGCCGGGCCGCGCCCGCGCTCCCCGCGCCCCGCCCGCCCCGGCCGCGCCCGCCGCGGCGCCCCTGGCGGCCCCTCGGGCAGCGGCGGCGCGGAGGGCGCGTGCGCGCGGCAGGCGGCGGCGGGCGCGGGGCGCGGCCGGGTCGCGGGTCCGCGGGAGCGCGGGGAGCAGCGGCGGCCGCGGGGCCGCGCCGGAGGTGAGCGCGGGGCGGCGGTGGCGGCGGGAGCGGGCGGAGCGGAGCGGCGGAGCGCGGAGAGCCCGCGGGGCGGGCGGGGCAGCGGCGGGCCCGGCGGGCGGCGGGGGAGCGGCCCCGGCGGGCCCCGCGCGTGGCCGCGTGTGTTCCCGCCCGGCCGTGCCGGAACATCCTCCGGCCCGGCCCCGCCACCCGCGCTGACAGCGGGGCGCGGCCCGCGGCTTCCGCCAGCCCGGGCTCCGCGGGTCCCGTCCCGGGGAGGCTGTGGCGGCACCTGTCCCGCCGGGACGCGGCCGGCTCCGGGGCGGGCCGGGGCAGAACCGGGGGCTCCGCAGCCGCGTGGCGCGCTGGCTGCTCCGTGCCCGCAGGGTTTGGCGCAGCGCTGGGGCGGTGAGCGCTGCTCGGGGGCCCGGGGATGGGTTTGGAAGGCGCCGGTCTCCGCTCGGGGATGTGCGGGGCAGGGCAGTGCAGGGCAGGTCACGCTTTCCCTCCCGCACGGTGCCAGGGCTGGGCCGCGCTGCTGTAACGCCAGCGCGGTGCTAATCCCGACCGCGAGCACCGCGACACATTTAAGGCGACCTCTGCTCCCAGCGAGTGCCATAAAAAGTTGGCACAGGATAAGATAGCCTTTGTAAAGTTCTCTTGCTTCGCTGCTGAGAGTGAGGGATACGTGAGGATAGGAAGGTTGGATTTATTCTCCAGAAACTGGCAAAGTGCTGTCTCAGGAAGAGTAGTGCAATGTGGTGACCTAAAACACCCCGAGGTGTGCCATGTATTGTCTCATTTAGCAGCTGCCGTGGAGCTCCCCTTCATCAGCTCAGTGGTTCTCTTCTGCAGCGCTGTGAACTTTCAGTTTTATAACAACCTGCACTGAGCTCCTGCTTAACCTCAAACCCCGAGAAGCAATGCTGTTTTTTATTTGTTCTGACTTCTCTTTCTGTTTTTTCCCCGTGTTGTTTTCTGGTCTTGGTTTTTTTTTCAGGAACCAGTGAGTAATCAGTATCTGTTTATTCTTTATAAACACATGTGATTCCCACCATAATTACTCTGAGTTATAAAAAAGCTTTAAATGCTTTAATTTAAATGTTCTTTATTCGTACCTTATGCTTGCAACGTGTGTCCTGGGCTGGGGTGCAGTACTTCTTGTGGCAGCATTGTTAACTCTTTGCCCCAAGCTCATTTTTTGATTTTTAAAAAGCTCACGTTCTCTTCCTTGTAAGATGTAAAATACATCACTTGAAGGCATACTTTGGAGCCAGTTTGCCACTGTTCACCAGCACAGCGGTTTTTCTACATGCAACTTAAGATTATGAGACATATTTTAGATTAGTATTTCCATTTTAAAAAGCTTTTAAATATTCTTAATAGAAGGAACTTCACAGAGATCCTAGGAAAACAATTAAATATGTGGTTTGCAATTAGTAGGAGGAAACTGAATGTGTGGTTTGATTTGCTTATGTGGTGAGGCTGTGATTCTTTTAGGGTCCAAAGTATTTTCACACAATCTGGTGTCATGTAAAGATTTGTACCTTTACAGGGAATATTTTTTTACTTTGCATGCTTGTATGGGTAAATCTGATGAACTGCTGAGACACTCCTTGACTCTGGTAACTTTTGCTCACATTTTAGACTTGCAATACTTGATGCAAATGAGACTTGGCAATTGTTGCGGTATTGTAGTGCACAAGCCATGATAAAATACACACCGAGTGCATGCATTAACTCCTGTCTTAGTCATACCAAAACTCTTTGAAAAAACTGGTATTGATTGAGCAAGTGCATTTTTGTTTGTTTTTGTTTGGGGGTTTGTTTGTTTGTTTTGGTTTCTGTGTTTTGGGTTTTTCTGTTTTCATTTGGGAATTTTTGTTTGAAATAGTTTTGGGTTTGTTTTTGGTTGAGTTTTGTTTGGTTTTTTTCTTTGTTTATTCTTGTTTGTGTTTTTATTTTTTTATTAAATCTCCCTCCTCCTGCCCCCCAGTGAAATTTGGGGGTGGAAGAGGAGGAATCAGAGAAGGGCAATCCAATGAAAAGTTTTTTTTCTCACGGAAAGAAGCTTAGATTTTCCTGGTGTAACATTGCCCTTCATGTACAACAGTGGCTTTGTTATAACTGAGAGTGCCAGCAAATACCAGGTGACAAAAGATGATAGGAAAACATACTAACAGTTTTTTTTAATTTTTTCTTTTTACCTCCAATAGGAATCAAGAATGCTTAAACTGGATTTATCATTCATCCTGCAACGTGCTTAAAACGCCTCTCCACAAAACCTTATGTCTGAGGTACTGTTTGTTTCTTTTAGCCAACAGTAGTGACTAAGGCCTTGTCAGAATCTATGGAAGGTGGGAGGGACATGGTTATTAACTTTTTATGAGCTGACTGTGACTCCCCAGGACCTGTGCAAGTTGTTTGTATCACCCAGGAGTTAGTGGGTGTGGGCACAGCACCCTGCAGCCCTGGCTCCTGTTCTTACACCTTTCCTGTGCTTGCCATCAAAGGGTCACTTGTGTTTAAATAAACTGTGAAGGGTCTTGATTAATCCATGCCTCTGCACGTGGTTACAGGAGGAAAGTCCAAGTTTAATACTCTGCAGCTTTTGATTACAGCAGGATATGTCACGTTCACACACTGGGGATCCGGATATCTGCTGAAGTTTGGGTTTTAGTTCCTGTGGGCTGTGCAGCTGCACCTTGTCACAGTGTTATTTCATCAGCTGTGCAGCTCTTTCGTGAGCTAATGCACTTTGGAAATGTTAATTATCCATTCTCTATCTTGGATTTGTAGTATTTAAGGTGTTTGATGTTTGGTCACTAATATCATTGCTAGCTATAAAATTTGGAGTATGAGTGCCTCTAATAAGAGGTTTGTGAACTGAGTTGCCCAAATATCTCATGCAGAAGACTTCATTTTCACTGTAGTTTCCTAAGAGATATTGCTTATGTGCGTTTCATCTCTGGGGAAAAAAAGTCTTTAAATCGATAAACAAATTTCAGCCTAATTTGGCAGAGGTAGAAGTTTAAAAAATATTATTTGGAAGGTTTTGAGAGGTTTCTTTTATTTCCTAGAAGCAACTTTTTGCGTCAAAAGGTGTGAAGGACTTTCTAGCATTGGCTTGAAAGAACAACCAGTGAGAATTGCACTCCTGTTATATGCTTGGGAGCTGAATTTGTAGTCAAAGAGCTCAGGAGAGAGCAAGCTTCCTCAATTCTGTTGTTCATGTGGGTGATGGACTGCGCAGTTCCTGCTGTGCTGCTGAAATCTGCCTTCCCTTGTGGATTTTTTTCCCTCTCTGCTGCCACTCAGACTGTTGCAGTTTTGTTTCTCTTGCAGGTAAATGGCAGGACAAAAAGTGGTGTGAAAACTTTGGGAGGCACTGAGAAGTCCAAGTAGGTCATTCATTGCTGAAGGATATGAGGGATGAAGTCTCCTATTTAACTTTTTCTGCTCTTTCTTGGCACGCATTCTGAAAGCCTGGCATTTCTCCATCCCTTTGGCACTTGCCTAAAACAATGGCGAGTAAGCTGAGCTGTTGTGGGATAGTAGCAGAGTCTTGATTACATTGCTGAGAGCCCCTTTCTCTTCCCTGCTATGCCTGGTGGGTAAGCTGCACATGTGAATTAACTCCTTTGCATGGGTGAGGATGGTGTGATATATTTATAAAGGCCCTATCCACCCGGTTCTTTGTTGAAAGTTCCTGCTTGACTTTGTGTTTAATCGTCTCTGATCTAGTTTTTGCTACTGAAAGATGAGCAATTAAATTGTTTAGATTTCTAAACTCCTGCCTACCCCTTGTAAAGCAGGATCTGGTTCTCCAAAACAGTGAGGACTTGATGAAATCTGGTGGCTGAGCAGAATGACCCAGCTCAGTACAGCTGATTTCAGCTGAAACTCCTAGAGAGTTTTCTGCTCAGTTTTGGCCAAAACGGGGCCCTATCTAAACTGCAAAGAGAAGGAAGGAAGGGCTGACAAACTCAGTGAGAGTGAGTTTATCAAAGAGCAATATCGAAGCTAAAATCCACCTAACAAAGAAGCATCTGATGTTAACAGGGAAAAGGCAGAGGTGTGTCCTGCTAAGTAGTAGTTCTGCAAAGAGGTTTTAGAAGTGTAAGAAGTATAAAAAGCCTAAATCTAGAAAACTACAAAAGGATCCAGGTTCCTGTTTTCTCTCTATTTTCTGTTACTGTACTCTCCCTTCTCTCAGCAGACAGGGACTTCCCGTCAGGAGTATTGAAAGGAAGATCTAGAAGTTGTTTCTCTACCACAAAAAAATTTTGATGCAACGTGAAGTTACTCTGTGTGTGTGTTCCAAGTAGTGAATTTCCCCAGCAAATGTTCGTCTGGAGAGTGAACTGTCCGTGTTAATGATACCAGAAAACGCTTAATTAGGTCAGAACAGGAGCAGCTCTTCAGATGATGTCCTGACATGTTGATTGAGATCTTGCACATTCCAGGGGAAGTGCCAGGTGTGCAGGCAGTGAAGTCAGACTTAGCAGCATCTTCTGAAAAGGGAACTAACCCAAACAGGGAATGCCAGTTTTCAAAGTCATTGATGGACAAGATAAAAATAACTCTAATTAATCTAAGTATTTTTTGCACAACACTTCTGCGTGGGGTGATTTGGGGTTTTTTTGTTTCGTTTTTTGGTTTGATGGGTTTTTTTGTTGCTTTTTAAAAATATATTATTTAATTTGAAAATTATTCCCATTCTGCTGTAACTGCTAGAACCTCAACTGTAATAAAAGTTCTTTCTCTGGAAGGACTAAGGAACCTGGATTACCTCTCAGTACTTTGGATTTTCCGTTCACTTGTTTCTCTTGCTGCGTAACCTTTCAACTTGGCTTTGAAGCTTGTGCCCAGCTTTCTGTTTCTAAACTGGTTTTGTTAATATGTTGACGTGTTAATCTGTATTTTCTCTCTTTCAGTTCTTGTTACTTATTGTATATGGAGTTTTTCTAAAGTTTCCCCAAAAATTCTTCTGGCGGTCACAAAAAAAATTCTCAAACAAACCCTAAACCAGTTTTCCTCCTCTTGGGCATATTTGTTGGTAATTTTGTTTTTAGAATATGGGTTTTTGTTGGTTTTTTTTTTTTCAATGTATGTTTACATTTAGGTAGCATGCAGGGCCAGCTTCAAGGGTGCTTAAAAAGTAGGAATTTTCCATGCAAATTTGAACCCCTGCTTTTTACTATCCTATGAGAATTTTATTGTAGGCAAATTGTTCACTAAAAAATAATTAGAGATTTCATACATTATGAGTTATTAAGTACATGGGTTTAATAGAAAAGACCTGATGGAGGTAATATTAGTTTGCTTGGTTGTGATTTAAATTAAAAAACTCATTGTCTTCCATATATAAATCTTTAACTAAAATACCCTTGCTCACAACATAGTTTCTGGAGTCAAGTAGCTTCTTTCTACTCTTTATTTTTTTGATTAATTTATCTAAATTTTGTGTTCCAATACAAAGAATGTGTCTCCTGGTGTGTGTTTGTCTTTCTGTATTGCATATGCCGCACACGATTCCTTTCAGCTCAGGCAACCTCCTTTAAAGGGGCCCTTCAGAGAATCATACTTAAAAGCCTACAAGCTCTTTAGCTGTGTTTGTGTAGTTAATACTCTGCCCAATGCCTTGGCAGATTTGCATGGAGCTATTTCCCCTTACGAATGTTGCTCTTCTAAAATCCGAGGTAATTCAAGGTATTAGTGCCCTGAAAAGAGCATTCATGTTTCAGACTTTTTTTTGTTACTTTATTACCGATTTCCAAATTGAAATCTCTAATGACCTCTTAAATAAAACACCAACGAAATAATCTCTGAGTAACACAGTTTCATTAGACGTTGCTAATCAGATTGTGTTAGCTGCTGATGGTCTGGGATACAGGTGGTTTGGAGTTTATCCATTTTGTAAGTTGTATTGCCTGACAGTGCTGGTGTGATGAACCCTCCAGGCAGTGCCAATCTTGTGCACTTTGGGCTCTGGACAGAAGTGCACAGAGATTTAAGAGATGTAGGTCCTTGGGGGAGCTTGTTTGGGTTTTAAAGAAAGATCTGTTTGCAATTTGTTTATTTTAGAAGCTGGGGTTGGACATAGAAAAGGCTTTTGTATCATCTTGTTCTTCATGAGACTTTTGTTGCTGACTTAGCTCTGCCATCCTTGTGATGTCACTTGTTACTGACTGGTCAAAATGAATTGTCTGTTGCACAGATAGTTCATTTGGGAAAAAGCCTTTGCTCTGGAAGCAGTGGTGTTGGTCACCACTAGGGTTTCTGGCACAGCATATTGTGGTACATCAGGGATTTGATGTAAATGCAGGAGTGGGCATTAAAACCTGCCCTGAGTGTTGCAGTCCAGCCAGGCTTTGGCAGCAGTAGCAGCATAAGGTGATTCCTTCTCACCATAAATAAAATCAAATATTAATTTCTGGGTTACCATTTCACCATTTGGGGTTTCTGTAGTGTCTGTGTAGATACACTGATACTCCCCTAAGCACTATGTGGTGTAGTGACCAGTCAGTGTCACTCCAGTTGCCTGTTGCAGCTTTGTGCCAAAGCTTCAGGTAACCTATTTTCACTTAGTTCAGAAGAACGTGTGCTCCCAGTGAGACTGTGGATGCAGATAAAGACTTCACCTGAAAGGACAAAGCTGAGGCTTAAACGGGAATGAGTTGTTGATTCGTTTGGATGGTCTTGAAGTTCTGTATTCCCTTTGCTACTCTGATGGTGATGGAGCTGAGATCTTTCTGGAATATGCAATCAGAGTAGTTTAGATTGGAAGGAACCATTGAAAGTAATCTGGTTCAAGCATGCTGCAGTGAGTGGGGACATCTTCCATGAGGTCAGGTTGCTCAGGGCCCCATCCAGCCTGGCCTTCCATGTTTCCAGGGATGGGGCAGCCACAGTTTCTCTGGGCAACCTGTGCCAGTGTTTCACCACCCTCACTGTAAATAACTTCTACCTTATATCTAATCTAAATCAATCTTTTCCAAGTTTAAAGCCATTACCCCATGTCCTATCATAACAGGCCCTGCTAAAAAGTTCTTCCTACTATTTTCTTCTTTTGAAGCAGAGTTTTTTTCTGCTGGTTGCAAGTTGAGGGTTACTGATAGTACCTCAAAGGCATTTGGCCGAGAAGGCAGATGCAAGTTCCTTCTTGTTCAGGCTAGCAGTGGAAGCTCCAACACACAATAAATGTGCAACAAATGACTACTTGTAGTTAGTTCCATGCTATTTTCAAACTTCTTCTGTTCATCTGATGAAAGTTTAAAATTGATTGGTTTTGTATCTGTTTGACTGTCAAACCTACTCTTCACATATCAGGAAAAGGATATGGAAAACCTCAAGTATCTCCAGAGTAACAATTCCCCAGGAAAGCTGTTTGACTGCTGGTCTTTTAGGATATGTATTTTTCTCATGCTCTTTATTTAGAGGACACCAAGTAACTCAAGCTGTTAAGTCCTATTTGTTCTGTCAGTGATTAGTGAGAGTAATCTGTTCTTGGCTTCTTTAGAAAAATTCTTTGTGGATTCTAATCTGGGTTACAATGGCTTGTTAGATTTCAAAGAACAGCTTTTCTTGAACGTGCTACTTTCTGAACCTTTTATCTGGTGTCCTGTAAATAATGTAGTTTATTCAGGACTGATTGATCTGAGTGTAGTGAATTATTATTGTAAACAGTAGCAGTGCAGCCCAGAAATTAATATCTTGATTTTATTTGTAACTTTTGGACCTTTCTTTGTGGTAAACTGTTTAGGTAGCAGTCTGTGTAGGCAAGTGTGAGTGTATTTACACTGGTGGATGTGTGAACCTACAAACGACAGAGTATCTTGTTACTGGGTCACAATCCCTTTCCACTTGCAGGTGCCTCTAAGGACTTGTCCTTTTGCCTGTGGGAAACAGTCTGGCAGTAAGGCAAGACTGTGGGAATTTGGCTAATTTGTACTTACATGGTTGGAATGCAGCCAATTGTCACTTAGCTCTCCGCTCATTGCATCTCCATTTCACTATTGTCTTTCTAGCCCCGAGCTCTTCAGAGTGAGACACTGAATGTGATAAGAAATCCTCAGCTATATTAAAAACACTTGCTAAAGCTTATCTTTACAGTGCTCACCACTGGGTGTGCTTTGCCTAACCCCTCTCTTCTTGCTTTGTGCAGGACTCTGTTTCTGGGTGAAGGATGCAGACCATAAAGTGCGTGGTCGTTGGAGATGGCGCGGTGGGAAAAACGTGTCTCCTCATCAGCTACACCACCAATGCCTTCCCAGAAGAGTACATCCCTACTGTGTTTGACAACTACAGTGCCCAGATGACCGTGGATGGGCGGACAGTCAGCCTGAATCTCTGGGACACGGCGGGGCAGGAGGAGTACGACCGCCTGCGCACTCTCTCCTACCCCCAAACCAACGTCTTCATCATCTGCTTCTCCATTGGCAGCCCCTCTTCCTACGCCAACGTGAGGCACAAATGGCACCCTGAAGTTTCTCACCACTGTCCAAATGTCCCCATCCTTCTAGTGGGCACGAAGAGAGACTTGAGGAGTGACCTGGAAACGGTTAAAAAGTTAAAAGAGCAGAGCTTGGCTCCCACTACCCCGCAGCAGGGGACTTCACTGGCTAAACAAATTGGAGCAGTCAAATATTTGGAGTGCTCGGCATTGAATCAGGAGGGTGTTCGGGAGGTGTTTGCTGAAGCTGTCCGTGCAGTTCTGTATCCTGTGACAAAGAAGAACACAAGAAAATGTGTCTTGTTGTAGTTGCCTTGGGTGGTGGATGTTGGAAGTTGACTAGAATCTTGGAGGGCTTTTTAACGAGTTAAATTGAAGATTTGCATCTTGCACTAACAGCTCTAAGCAGAAATGGTTTATACAATGAATATTCTTGCAGTCTTACTGCTTCAGGGAAACTGAAACAGGACAGGTTTTTTGTTATTTTTTTTCCAACTGAGAGGTCAAATACCTACTTTATTTCTAAAGTTCCAGTCTCCAGCTTCTCCAGGGATCACTTGATTATTTTAGTGGAGGAAAATAAAAGAGGAGACCTCTTTGAAGCCACTTCTTTACTAGATAGCCACCAGTTACTAGATTTGCTGAAAAGCACAAATTCTGATAACTTTGCTTTAAGTGTAGCTGCTGCTTTTCCCATCCTTTATTTACTGATTGAATTTGTTTTTCAAACAGAAGTCTGGCTGTCCAGTTGTTTTGTCCATTTAAAGCCTGAAAACAATTTGTTTACCTGCAAAAATGCCTGAACTATTACTGAGATTCACCTTTTAGTGAACTGTGATTGATTGTATGAAGAGTTAGCATTAGGCATGGTTAATACAATGAGCAAGACCAAGGGAATACCTGCAATGATTTATTAATAGAAGCAGGAGCTGATTTCTCCTTATGTAAGGAACTTAGAATAATGATGACTCACTCAAATGAGTGATTTTCATAGTTATGAGGTGGAGAAGTGGAAGAGTAGTTTAGATTCAAGTCTTCCATAATCTTCTAAACTGAGATTTTATTTTCACTGTCCAAAGAGACTTTGCACCCTGAGAATAAAGTTTTAACAGTTACCTTCTCAGGCTGACTGAGGTATTTGGGATGACACTTCTCAAAATGAGATTTTCAGTGTAATCCCTTTGATGAATCCCAGAGACTTGACAGCAGCCTGTTTGCTCTTGAGGAATTGCTTCAATTCCTCACATTCTTGGGGCCACCATCTGAGATTTTCATGACAAATTCCTTCGTTGTTTTTCTGTGAGAAGACTGACAGAAAATTTGGAGGTTCTGTTTACAGGAACTTGTGCTCCTTCCTGTTTTCAGTTCAGTCTGTAATGGTTAGCCAGTCACTGGATAGGATTACCTGGGTGGTTTTTTCCTCTCCTGGATGCTCAGTTATTATAAACTCTTTTTAACTGCAGTTCTATTTACATACTTTTTAACCTTCTTTAGCAGCTCTAGTAAGTGGCAGCTGGCTTTTATTTTCAGGATGTGCACTGTTCTTTATGTGTGGTTCCGGGACCAGCTGAGGAGTGAGCACATGAGCCCTTCCTTAGACTCAACCTTCCAGCTCCGTGGTATGAAAGCAGCATGCTTCAAAGATACTTTGTGTGAAACCACTGGTGCTGGACTGGGCTTTGTTGTCTGAAGTTGACAGTGCTGTCTTTGTCTGGCTGCAGCCTCAATTGGTCATTCAGAACTTGCTTTTTCTTGTGATTCCCACACATGCAAAACTGCACTGGTGTATACCCTGGTCAGAGAAAAAAGTGCCTCATTTTAGCAACATAACAGAAAATACATCAACAAGGCTATTAGGGATCTTGTGTTAATTTGACCTTGCTTTATCTGATGCTGGCAAAAGTACCAAGTGGATAGAAACGTTTGCATTTGTGCCCTAATTCCACTATTTGGATAGAAATGTTGGTATTTGTGCCCTAATTCTACTGTTTGAAGAGATGTGCCTTTCTTCAGCTAGTGTAACTGATGCTGACACTAACTGCAGTTTTTTTAATCAGAGGCATGCTCATTTTGGTGCTGCTTTAGCCAATTGCAACCCACAGATTATAAATTGCAATTAATCCAAATACTGCTACCTGTGGCTAGGGAACCAACAGAGAGTTCCAAACACTGAGCACAGGCAGTACCAAAACACCCATTCTGCAGGATGTTTGCAGAAGCCTACAGACTCTGCACGTTTTTCTTCACCAAGTGCCATTGCCTGGAGTGTCTTTGTGTCTCTTGCACTTGCAGAGGAAGTGCTGTTCCAGATGTGGTTCCTGCCCTGAAGGCTGTGAGGGTGTCGAGAATTCACTGAGATAACCTCTACTTACCACGTTCTGCCTTTGCTTTAGCTGTAGGCCTTTAGTGTGGGCTCGACTTCAGGCAACAATTAACTCTGTGCCTTGTAATTCAAGATTATTTTCTGTAGGTAAATTTCAGTAACTGAGTAAATAGACTTTATCATGTATAAAATGTATTTATTTAAGCCAGTGCACATGGTTTGTTTTAATGCTGGTCAGACCTAAATCAACTCTCTAGTGACCCCGGTGCAAGCCCATAACCTTTGCTTTATTCAGAAATGTACTTTTAAAAGTCTGTGATATGCTTGAACTAGTCTTAAGAGGTGCCTGAAATTGAAAGTCTACCTTTTTTTTTTTTTTTTTTGGCTACATGTATTTGCAGTTTTGTACTGGAGCTACTACTGTTTTTAAAAGTTTTTACTTTTTTACATACTGAAATCTTTTAATTCTGCGTCTTTTTGTGGTTATTCCTAACTGAATTACAAGCATTTTGTGGAGAAGAAATCTTGTGAGTATTATTGCACAACCACTCAATTTCTGTAGGTTCAAGCAGCCATCCTGGAGTGAACTGGAAGAGTATAGCAAGATAAAATTCAACTGCTTAATCAATTTTTTGATTTGGTTACACTGTTGATTACATTATTCCAGAATACCTTATCCCCACTTAGATTACTTAGTAAATGGATTGCACAGCAGTGCTGAGGAGAATAACATGATAGTGCTGAAAACAAGCAGAGGGAACTTTAAACCATCAAAGACTTTTTACTCACTTTGGAGAATCTGGTTATTTAAATGCTTTGTATTTCTGTCACTCTCTGACAGGAGTAAAAGTCCTGGCTGGTAGCTGGTTTCCTCCAGCCTCTGCTTTTCATGAGGGTGAGCTTCAGGAAAATCCAGTGAGCTTTTCCATTCAATGGGCATTCTCCTTTCATGATCATCCTTCCTTTCCTCTCCCCCACTCCCCGGAATTCTTGGTGCCTTTTCTTGTAATTAGTCCAGTGCTTCAGTTTACAATCAGTTCTGTTTCTCCCATGCTTTATTTTTCTTCTGTGGGCAGTTGACAAATACAGACTTCACATAATCCCATGGCTGGATTTTGTCTTGTTTTGGGAGGTCAGAAAACTCAGTGTGGGTTTCCTAAACGGTTCAACGTCCTTTAGTTTGTTACTGAATAGAGATGCAATGTGTATGTCATAATTCACAGAAGAGACTCACTGTGAAGACACAGATTTTAACCTTTGCTTTGTGAATGATTTCTGAACTTGTTGGGTTTTTTTAAAATACAGCTGAAACTGAGCAGTTCAGGAATTGTATGTCCAAAGGATATCTGTGAGGTGTGCTTAGATGTGGAAGTGCTTTCTTCAGTTTACAGCTGTAGCTATTTCTATGAAATTTAAACAGAAGAACGTCCCCGTGCTTTGTCTCCGGGTGCTAAAACCTAGCTGTAGAAACCTTGGTGCTGCTTGGGCTGACCCCGAGGAGTGGATGGATCTCAGGGGGTCCCAACCCCCAGAGTGGGCAGCAAGGACCACCCATCAGCAGTGGGAGCCCAAGACTGTGAAGTGTGGTACTGATACATACACTGGCAACTTGATTTTATGCTATAAAATAATTTGTATTGCATCTAACAGTTTTAAAGGATTTTTTCCTCTTTTCTTTTTTTTAATAAATTATGCATAATTACATTGTAATAAACCTTTCCTCACCTCTCTGGCTGTCGCATTAACTCGCCCTGCTGTTTGTACCGTACCTGTGCTGAAGGCAGCTCTTTCCTGTGGAAAGCCAGATCCGGTTTCCCGAGGCAATAAAGGAATTTTTGGGAAGGGCGGAGCGTCTGCGCTTCCTTGGTGCGCCGCGGGGCGGGGCCGCGCGGGGGCGCTGTGGGCGGCGGCGCGCCCGGGGCCGCTCCGGGGCCGCTCGCGCCGCCGCTTCCGTCTTGGGCTCGGTGTTGGGGCGGCGATGTCGGACTCGGAGAGCGAGGAGGAGGCGGATGGCGGCCGCGCTGAGCCCTTCTCCCTGGCCGGCTTCCTCTTCGGCAACATCAATGAGGCGGGGCAGCTGGAAGGGGACAGCGTCCTCGACAAGGTAGGGCCGTGTCGCTCCGGGAGGGCACGGCGGGCGGAGGGACGGGGCTGTACCGGGGTGAAGGCAGCATGACCCGCGTTGTACCGGCTTCTACCGGGATATCCTGGGCTCTGCCGGGGTGAGCCGGGCTGCCCCAGGATGTCCCGGGGATGCTCGGCGCGGGCTGTGGGGCAGCAGCACCCAGCCGCCGCCCGAGGGGCTCGGCGCGGCCCGGCGCTCGCAGCCTCCCAGCTCTGGTCTCCCCAGGAATCCAAGAAGCACCTGGCTGGGCTGGGCGTGCTGGGGCTGGGCAACCTCATCACCGAGATCACCGCCAGCGAGGAGGAGAGCGCCGAGAGCGAGGGAGCGCAGCTGGACGAGGAAGGTTCGGCGCTGCCGTAGCCGTGCTCGGGTAGCGGAGGGGCTGCAGGGACACGGCTCTGCCCGAGAGAGCAGATTGCACAGGGGTCGGCAGGGTCTGCAGGCAGTAAATACCGCGGTGTTCCCTGGTCAGAGGCCCTCTGTCAAATGCCTTCTCTTCACCACCTTGCCAAACAGAATCCCACAGTAGCTCCTGATCAATTTTGCACTCGTTCCCGTTAATTTTTTACAAAGATTTTTTCTTTTACGCGTCTCTCCTCGTTCATAAATAAGTTTATTCTGTGTTTGTATTAAAAAAGCCTACTTAGCACACAGTGTTACAATACCTCTTTCTGAACTTGTTGAACAATTTCGTGAGTGAGAGGTGTTCCTTGTGCTCATGTTGGTTGCTTACCAGTCTTTTAGGGGAAATTTAGAGCCGGGAGAGCTTTTGATTAGAATGAGGGGAAAAGTACTCTGGTGGGAGGTGTTAATCAGATAGTTTTGTTCTTTTAAATAAAGAAGGCATAGCAAAGGATCCATAAGTACTTAGTGAAGTCTGATGTAACTAATATAAATTAGGGTAAAGTTTTGTTTCCTTCCTAGGCTGGGTTAAGAGCACAGAGGATGCTGTTGACTATTCAGACATCACTGAAGTGGCAGAGGATGAGAGCCGTCGGTACAAGCAGGCGATGGGCAGCCTGCAGCCAGCTCGAAGGCCAGGTAAAGGGGATCAGCATTGCAGAGAGCTGCAATGTAGGAGGGGTTCTTGGGCATTGTGCTTTTTCACTCCTTGCTTCAAGAGCCCGGTATCAGCTTTTGTGAAACTGTCTTCACTGGATGAAGCCACTGCTTGCTGTTTTCCTCTTTTAAGGAATCAGTTCCTCATTGGAGTCACTTCAGTCTTAGTATTTCTCTCCTGGTTTACTCTTGATTTCTTTTTTTTTTGAAGACTTTTTGCACCTTGGTTCTTTTGTTCATGCCAGACATCTCTGTCTGTCCTAGAATATGCTTTCAAAAATAAGCAGTTTTTCTATCTCAGTAGCTGCTGATGTAAATGATACATCTTGGCATATTCTTTAAAGGTATCTTATGCTTAACCTTACTGGTGACTTTCTGTGGTTAGTGAGATATAAAGGTGACTTGGATTTTTTAACCCAAATTTTCTTTATTTGTTCTACAAAGTATGAGTAAAAGGATGCCATATCAGAATATATAAACACATAGGCATATTGTAAATAAAAGGAGGCCATAGCAGAATACATACACACACATAGATTTTAAGTGCTTCAGTCATCTTTCTGTCAGTTTCTCTTTGTCTTTCCTTCCCACTATTTTTAAAATTTACATCTTAAAAATGAGTTTGTGCAGGAAGCTGAACTGATAAGAGTTTTCATCTCTCACAAGATGAGAATGGTGTCTATGCCATCAAGTTTGAGACAGAATAAATGGGAAGGGTGCCTGGTTTTGTTTTATTTTCTGGTTAACATGTGATTTTGTCTCCTGCCTGATTAGATGAAGATGAGGATGATTATGATGCTGACTGTGAAGACATTGATTCCAAGCTAATGCCGCCACCACCACCACCTCCAGTACCTGGAAAAAAAGAAGATGAAAAGGATGCAACTGCCACTGGTGAGTGAGGACTTTCTTCTTCTCTCTGGCAATGTGAATGTCTGAAGGAAGCAAACCCTGCAGTGTAGCAGTTCTGTGGCACCACGCGTCACCAAAGCTCGGTCTGCAGGCTGCATCTGAAGGTGAGTATTTGTGATATTGCAGGATTGCCTGAAATCTAGGGTGAAGTTTTGTATTTCCAGTGATTGTTGAAATACCTGTATTGACAATGAAACTGCTTTTTTTATCTCATCCTCTCAGTTGTGGCTGGGGAATTCACCTGGAACGCTTAGGATAAAATGAAAGGTTAAACCAGAATGGTACTTAAAAACACCTGCACAGGCTTAATTCTTGCATAACTTGGTATAAACAGTAAATGTGGCACTAGGGGGTTGTGCTAGGGGAGAGGGAGGAAACCTGTGTGTTTATGAGGTGCTTGTTCTATTGTAGTATCTGAAGATGGAGACGGTATCATTTTGCCCTCCATCATTGCTCCTTCCTCTGCTGCCTCCGACAAGGTGGATTTCAGCAGCAGCTCTGATTCTGAGTCAGAGATGGGACCTCAAGAAGCCAGGCAGGCAGAATCCAAGGAAGGCAATCTCACACTTCCTCTTGCAGGAATCATGCAGCGAGATGCTACCAAACAGTTGCCAAGTGTTACAGAGCTCTTCCCAGAATTTCGACCAGGCAAGGTATTGTAAGAGATACGTGGAAGAGATGCGTGTCATGTAAGCCCTCTAAATATGCACTGTACAGTGTTTAGGGGTATGCAATCACTCAGTAATCGCATAGATGTTCTTGCTCACTCAGTACTCTCTTTAGTTTCTGTGTGCTGCTGTTTTCAGATTGCTTTTTATCTAATAATTTTCCTGCCATTTGCAGGAATTTCTTTAAAAGTGTCCTATAAATCAGGGTGCAAATGTTTTGCTGACCATAGCAAAGGCCTGTTGATTTGATACTTTTGCCAGATGATTAAAAACCAGTGCTATCTGTCTGCTTTCTGGCTTTTCTGGTAAATATTTTCTCCTCCTTTTATGCTGTCCTGAACTTGGTGTGCTTTTCCTGTAACTATTTGTGGTCTCTATCTTCACTTCTTGCTTGAACATAAATTAGAAGTCACCTCAAAACAAGTTGGTTCAAAGAATGGTTGGGTTTTGCACAAACAGAATTCATTACAATTCTTTCCTAAATGCTCCCAAATAGAAAATGCAGTTTATGGATTTCAGTAATTATTTTGGAAGTTTTAAAGCTGTTGGGAGGAAAGGTAGGAGGAGAAGGACAATGAAGATGGACTTATAGTTGCCAAACAGATAGTTATAGACAGAGATAGCTTGGTTTTATGTGTGCCTCATGGAATTTGTGTAAGGAGCTGAATAGTTTACATAATTAAATGTCATGTTTTAATGATTTATCCAACCACTGTCTATTGGTAGTGAGACTCTAGCACAGAAGTTTCCCTTCTCATTTGCAAACTTGATGTTTCCTGTGTATCAGTTGATGTGTTAATTTCTTTGATGCTCAACACATAATGTCAGAGCCAGGCTCAGTGTTGGGTGTGCCCAGTGGGTGCAGAAATCAGTGCAAGCAGTAAATGCTGAGCACTTTCCATGATTAATTAATGAGCAATAGAGCTGGCAAAGCCTAAAGCCCTGTAGGTTTTGCTATGAGTAAGGGTTAGTGTGCATGTTAATATAGCATTGTATTTTTGGATGAAACCTCCTAAAATAGCAGGTGCAGAAGCAGACTTTTGTGTCCATTTAACCTGTTAGCAGCTTAACTGTGTCTGAGACATGACAGGTCATCGAAACTGGATAAAGGGTTCATAAATAATCTGTGGGAGTTTCGGAAAGAAGGTTTACATGGATAGGCAGAGGTAGACAGAGTGGTGATGTAAACATTTCCTTTGGGGATCAGTGAAACAGATTAACAGAGAACATTAATAGGGTGTATCTGCAAATCTTTGGTTCTAATTCCTGTTTCCTAAATATATCAGTTAATTTAGAAATAATGATTTACCTCTTTAAAAGAGTTCTTAGAAGAAAATAAATTTAAGTGCTTAAAAGCCAGCAATCATACCCATAGAAGGAACAGGGTAGAAAATGTATTGTTACCATTAGTGCAGGTTTTGGAGGTATGCAGTGTAGGGGAACTACGTTATAATGAAAATAAAAATAAGTGTATTATTTCTGGACCATATTATTTATCTGTTTGCTTAAGAAACCTCTATATAACTTTCTTTTAGCTTATCTCTTGCTGATAATTTTATTAACTCTTCTTCAACCTCCATCTGTCTGAAGATTGTGGATCGTTCAGAATGAAAATCAGTTATTTCCAGGTGTTGTCTAACCACATGTCCACTATGTAAAGGCAGTCTTTCTTCCCTCTAACTTTCTTTGTGTCTGAAATTAAGAATATGTCCTTTTGAAAGGGAGGGGTCCATCAAACAGAGGGATCAGAAACTTTTTTTCAAGTATAACCAAAGGATTGTTGATTGCATTGGGAGCTGGGATTGTACCACAGGCCAAGCTTCTGAATTTCAGAGTGCTCTCTTGTGTTACTGTTCTTCAGGTGAGGGCAAGCATTCCATAGTGTCTTTTTTAATCTGATCCTCTTGTTTTTTCCTGTTGCAGGTGCTGCGTTTCCTGCGTCTCTTTGGCCCTGGGAAGAATGTTCCGTCGGTCTGGCGAAGCGCCCGGAGGAAACGCAAGAAGAAGCATCGGGAGTTGGCACAGGAAGTGCAGATACAGGAGGGTGAAGTTGTGGTTGAGAGTGGAGTGGAAGGAAAATCTCCTTGGGAGTATGAGTTTGCTGCTCCTCCCCCTCCTGAGCAGTGCCTTTCAGATGATGAGGTGGGATATCTGAGACTTAGAGAGGGTCACCAGCTAGTGCTGGGGGTAGTAGTGGATTGGACAGTGACTTTTAGAGGAAGGAGCTTTTCCCTCAAAAGAAAAGCGGAGAACAGAGTTGGCTTGTATTCCCGCTGGGCAGCAGCTCTTCTCCAAATACTAGTCAGTGACTTCAGGTGATTGCTACTTACTGAGAAGGCTGCATCCATGGTACAGGATCAATAGGAGAGCTTACCCTCTTTGTATCAAGAAGAAATCTCTGTGTTCTTGGAAGTCTAATTGCAGAACATTCTTGAGGCAGCTAGTAAGTATGGAAAAGAACTTCTTAGAAATGCTTTTCTTGTATGAGAATAAGCTGGGAAACTCTGAAGGAAGAGACCTCTTAGTGATACTTAGATAAACCACCAGTGTAACCATTCCCTCCATTGCTGTGCTTCAGATTACCATGATGGCACCTGTGGAGTCGAAATTCTCCCAGTCGACTGGTGACATAGACAAGGTGACAGACACAAAGCCCAAGGTGGCCGAGTGGCGCTACGGCCCCGCCCAGCTCTGGTACGACATGCTGGGCATCCCCGAGGACGGCAGCGGCTTCGACTACGGCTTCAAGCTGAAGGAGAAGAATGAGCAGGAGGCCAAAGGACACACAGATGAGGGGGTGAGAGGGGAGCCGTGGGGCAAAGTGTGGAGATGGATGTGGGCATTGCTGCACAGTGAGGGTCTGGGGATGGGCTGGTGGGTTGTTGTGCAAAACGAGACTTTGAATTTTCCTTCGTTACTTGGAAAGGATGTTTTCAAGTCAGGTCTTCCAACAATTATTACTCTCTTCCAGGATGCAGAGTCAACAAAGGAGAAGGATGATCTGCTAGCTGATGAGCACTTCCTCATGGTGACACAGCTCCAGTGGGAGGATGATGTCATCTGGAATGGGGAGGATGTCAAGCACAAAGGGACTAAGACACAGCGTGCGAGCTTGGCGGGCTGGCTGCCATCCAGCATGACCAGAAATGCCACTGCCTACAATGCCCAACAAGGTGACCAGGGGTATCACACCAACTTTACTTGCTGTAGTTGAGTTGACTCATTACATGCTCAACTGAAGCACTTTGTAAAACAGCACATGTACGTTGCATGTCTCAAATGTAGAACATAATTCCCCCTGTTAGGGAATGCTTTTTGGCAAAATCAGAGCTCCACTGAGAATTCTGAGACTTGGTTTCTCTCCAAAACCAGAGTAGGTCACTTCTGTTAGAAAAACCCTGATCCCAGCTCTTTCTTCTTTCCCTGTGGAATACCAGATGCTGGATCCATCTGCATTAATATCAAGCAAAGCCACCCTTAGGATTTCCTCTTTTTATAAGCTAGTGGAATTTTGTTTACTTTTGCTTTTAACTGGAAGAATAATGTAAAAGTCTTTAGAAGTTTCTCCTCAACTAAAAATGGTATTCTGTTTTTTCTAGATAGGAAGTAACAATTCTTACAAGCCTCAGACTTCTTTTAGACATGGATGTATTTTAAATTGAAATTGTTCGTGTAGAATGAATGTTTGTCTTCTGTTTGTTATATCTTATCCTGCTTCTACAAGGAAAGATTAATGGGAATGTCAGATTTTTATTGGGTAACAGTGTCAATACTTTAGTGTTCAGCTGTGAGTACAAGACACTGAGGTGTTGGGTGGGTGAACTGGAGATTCTTTGAAGAGGCTGCAGACTCCAGCAGTTAGCTCTGTGTGAAGTGTGGTTTTTTAAGCTTTACCAGTTCTAATGATACATGCCACTCTTTGGGATATGAGCAGTAGGTCCATCAGGCTGAAATTCACTCTCCGTGCAACCCCCCAGTCCTGGTTTAAGGCACTGCAGTGCCCCCTGATCCTCCCACTCAAGCTGACCTTGCTTTTGTTTTCCATTTGTCTAGGTTTGAACCGCAGTGGCTCTTTGCTCAGTTCACCAATTCCTCTAGCACAGAAACCCAACGTAGCAGGAGTCCTGAGCATAGCAAAGTGCAAGGAAAAGGCCCCTGATCAGCAAGGTAATGGCCCATGAGTAGGATGTGACACACATTTCTATGTAGGAGGGCTTGTTTGCTCTAAAACTTTTTGGAGGCTGTATTTCAATAGTGCAAATCCTCTCAGCGTTGGTAAAGTTCAGACTTGGGGCTTTACTTCTTTGCTTTCAAGATCGGTTTTCTTTTGCCTTTTAGAGGTCCTGCCTCAGGAAGCCTGAAAGATGGGGAAGGTAGAGGGAGTAAGATGTAGGGGTGAGGTCTGAAATAGTTTTCTGCCAAGGCTGTGTATAAAATTCTCAAGGGTTCTACTTTATGATTGTTGCAGTTTCCTTGGATGAAGACAAGCCCTGGTACTCCATTTTCCCAATTGATAATGAAGAGTTAGTGTATGGCCGTTGGGAAGACAATATCATCTGGGATGACCAGGCAATGGAAACCTACTTGGATCCCCCTGTATTAACACTCGATCCAAATGATGAAAACATAATTCTAGGTATGTTTATGGCACCCAAAAATTTGACTTGAGTGGGAAAAGACAAGGGGAAATGAGAGCAAGGGTTTATGATCACACTGTAATGGAAATAAATGGACTGGGGCAGTACTTGCAGCCTTCCTTTGTTCTGGCTTTTGAAGTTAATTTGCTAGTCAAAGGCCTAAGCAGGAGGTGGCAATGCTAATAACCTTTACTGGTGTGGTGTACACATTCAACTTCCAAGTTAAATGCACTGACAGGAAAGCAAAAATTAATGCCTTGAAAGTTAAATTTAACGTGATTAATCTGACTCTTGATGTGTTTTAGGAGTGACTGTCTTGATTTGACTTGCATGCATTTTGGTTTGAAGAGGGAAGGTAGGGATGTAAACTTGTGCTTTTAGAAATTCCTGATGAAAAGGAAGAGATGACTTTGAACTCTCCATCCAAGGAGAACAAGAAGGAATCTTCTCTGAAGAAGAGTCGAATCCTGTTGGGAAAAACAGGTGTAATCAAGGAAGAACCACAACAGGTCAGCATGAGCTTTAGCATCCTCTCCAGGGTTAGGAGTGATGAGGAAGGAGTGAGGTTTTTCTTTTTCTTTTTTTTTTTTTTTGACACCTCTCTCTCTCTGTTTAAAATTGAATTAGAACATGTCTCAACCAGAGGTGAAGGATCCCTGGAACCTCTCCAATGATGAGTTTTACTACCCCAAACAGCAGGGACTTCGAGGAACCTTTGGAGGCAACATCATCCAGGTAGACACAATAGTCTTCACTGAGTGAGAGAGCTGGAGTGTCTTGGTAGGAGGTTTCTAGCTGAGGGTGGGACTTAGAATTTGTAGAAAAACAGAATTTAGATTACTTCAGGTCAATTAAGTGTTCATGAGACATATTTTTAATTTTCAATTAAAATTAGGAGTTTGAACTTTTTATTGATTGTCCCACCAAAGTGAGGTTTAGTTGCTTGATCTTGCTGTGTCCTACTCGCCATGCTTTGTTTGGTGTCTTACTGTGTAGTATTCTTTGTAAACCAATAGTGGGAGGGGAGAAAGAGCTGCAGTTTGTGCTTCTGCTGCTACTGTGTGTCTCAGTCTGAATATTATAAAATTAATTTAGTTACTGATGAATTTGAATTACTGCTCACTAGCCCTAGGTGAGGAGGTGATTGTTTTTTCCTTCCTTCTTTGTGGAAGTCAATGACTTCTAAAACCTCATCTGACGCCAGCATCTTCTGTAATGGGAAAACTGTGTAATTCCAAATGAATTTCTCTCCCACTGATAGGGATAATGGCTTTAGATGTAATTGCTAGTTAGTAAAAAGATCCCATCATTAGGTACCATTTGAAATAGTAAAATTGAAGTAATCTCTGTGCAGAAAGGAAAGATCTTTATATGGAAATAAGCACTTTTCTGTCAAAAGGCAGCATTTATGATGTCAAGTGGATTTCAATGCACTTACTGCTAGGAGACCTAAAAATATCCCTGGGCTCTCTTATTTAAGGTTTCACAGGATAGCAGGATGGTCTTACTTTTGAGGTGGTGCATGTCCCTCTTAACCCAGATGTTGTTCTGTTCCAGCACTCCATCCCAGCCGTGGAGCTCCGCCAGCCCTTCTTTCCCACCCACATGGGTCCCATGAAGCTCCGACAGTTCCATCGGCCTCCCCTGAAGAAATACTCCTTTGGTGCCCTGTCCCAGCCCGGGCCCCACGCTGTGCAGCCCCTGCTGAAGCACATCAAGAAGAAAGCCAAGGTGCAGTTATTCCCGGGTGTGCCGCGGTTCCTGGCTGTGCGATGGGCTGTTCTCCTGACACTGTCCCTTGTCCCGGCGCAGATGAGGGAGCAGGAGCGCCAGGCCTCGGGAGGGGGGGAGATGTTCTTCATGCGCACACCGCAGGACCTCACTGGCAAGGATGGGGATCTCATCCTCGCTGAGTACAGTGAGGAGAACGCCCCTCTGATGATGCAGGTTGGCATGGCAACAAAGATTAAAAATTACTATAAAAGGGTGAGTATGCAGATTCTGCTGTTGGACGGTGATTTCCCTCTGCCTCTCACTGAGAGCTAACAGCACCTTCATTGCACCTTCCAGAAGCCTGGCAAAGATCCAGGAGCTCCAGACTGTAAATATGGAGAGACTGTTTATTGTCACACTTCTCCCTTCCTGGGTTCTCTACACCCAGGCCAGTTACTGCAGGTGAGAAACGAGGTTTTTACATTAAAAGATAAGTTGGAGGTGGCGTAATAGGCAGAGTACTTTTTACAAGCTCTGTTTATTCAATCACAAATAATGCTCAGCTTCCCAAAAAAACCCCAAACAACAGCTTCCTTTTCAGTTTATGTCTCTGCTTACTAGTAATTACTATTAGTAATTAAATAATGATAGTAATTCAGTTCCTAGCTTGCTTTTTTTTTTTTTAATCTCTATTGTATGCTTTTTAAAATTGTAGGAATTACAAGAGTTGCAGGAAGTGAATTTTTGCTTTTGGTTAGTAATGGCATTAGAAATAGTGTTAGAGAGGACTGAGGGGAAAACCAAAGCTGCTTGAATGCTGGGGAGCTCAATAAATACAGGTGTTGGAGGGGATAGAAAACACGGATTTCTCACAGTCCAGGTTTTTATATGTACCATTTTAGAATTGTGCTTCTGGTTTTTGGAAACCAGTTACTAGTCAGGTATACAGACTTCTTCTTTTATGAGCCTCTCTCTGTTGTTAAAGTGCATACATTTGAGATGGGAAGAGGAATTAAGAATGTTACAAGGACCACCTGGCTAATAATCCATAAATGTAAATATAAATGGATTTCAGTTAATGCTAGCTGCTTTGCTACAGCAATAATTCTTCCATTCTGTACCACAGGAAAAAGGTAATGTGAAGGTTCATATTAGAGATTTATCACAGAGCTAACAATGCTAATTGTGTGTTGGGCTGGTTTCTGTGGTTACTGTGCTCTTTCTGTCTTTTTTTGAAAGTACCTCTTTAATGGTCCTAAAGTCCTTCCAAAGAGCCTTTAAATCTCTGCATTTGTTCTAGTGTTTCTTAAGCTTTTGTTCTTCATCCTTGACTATTCCCTACATATCTGCCTATACTGTGATATAAATGGTGGTATACCATTGCAGTGAGCCTTGGGGTGTTGGGGTTTTTTAAAGATCATTTTTGTAGATTGTGTCACAAGAGGTGTGATCAAAACTTGACTTTTGAACTTTGATTTGTTCCTCTTAACAGGCATTTGAAAACAATCTTTTCCGGGCCCCCATCTATTTACACAAGATGCCTGAAACAGATTTCCTGATCATCCGGACACGACAAGGATACTACATTCGAGAATTAGTGGATATTTTTGTGGTTGGGCAGGAGTGCCCACTCTATGAAGTACCTGGTCCCAACTCTAAGCGAGCTAACACACATATCAGAGACTTCCTGCAGGTATGTCATAAGAGATTATTTGTGGATCTGGGGGTCTTTGGAGTAAGCCCATGGCATAGGCCGGGCCTTGGGTGGACAGTACTGATTTGAGAATCTTATGGTCCTGCTGTGGTTCCTTTTTGTTTGTTTTCTTGAGAAGTGAGAGCACTGCAAGAGTTGGATGTTTACCAGACAGACCATTTTGGTTTTTATTTAACCAAAGATTTATAACATATCTCTTCTGTTTTAATGGCATCCTATCTGATAAGTAAATTATAAAGGTTTTTTATTACTTATTATATTTATTATTAGAATAAAAGGTTACAAGATTATATGTAGCTGTACAAAACTGAAGAAGATAGAGTGAGTTTTGAAGTAGTGTGTGCTGTGTAAAATGACACTTTACTAAGAGACAATTAAGGAATCTTACCACAGTGCTATCGAACAGCACAGGATTAGAATTGCTCCGTAGGTCTTCATTAATTTTCTAGATCTTGTGGTGCTTAAGCTTTGGGACAGTCCATAAGCATTCAGGAATTATGCCGAACTTTAGATTTTGGAGAAAATTTCTAGCAATTTACTGTCAATTTAAGTTAAAATTGTAACTCCAGAGGTATTTGCAGAGCAGGAAAATCCCTGCTGTTCACAGAATTTCTGTGCCAAAGCACAAACATTTCTAATGGGATAAAACAAACTTTCAAGACAAATATTTTTTCCACACCTCATTCTCAAAAACAGCTGAACCTGAAGCAGACACATGGCTTGGAAAACTTTACTGAGTAAATTCACTGAGAAACAATGGTTTTCAAGTAGTGAGTCTGAAGCAGTCACCAGAAACATCGTCTGTACTGCGTGTGCAGGTTGGTTTGTTGTTTCTTTGGACAAATGGGTTTGTTTTGTAGGTGTTTATCTATCGGCTCTTCTGGAAGAGCAGGGACCGTCCGCGGAGGATCCGCATGGAGGACATCAAGAAGGCTTTTCCCTCCCACTCCGAGAGCAGCATCCGCAAGCGGCTGAAGCTCTGCGCTGATTTCAAACGCACAGGTGCTGAAAGGCTCTTGTTTGGGGCTCAGCCATCCCTTGCTGCTCTTGGAGCTCCAAACCGAGCAGGAGGAGGCAACAGCTCCTGATAAACCATTCTTGAAAATTTGTAGAACTGAAATGTAATCCAGTAGGTTTTGGTTTTTTTCTTTTGTTCCAGTTTTTAAGAATGTGTACTTTCTTTTGGCACAAGTGTGCTTGATGGGGAGAAGTGACTACAGTTTAGACATTTTTAATAACTCTTTGGGCAGTGATTTACTCATTATAGGCACAACACAAACACATTCCCTTCCCTCTGTGTGTTGTTGTGCTGTGTTTTGCAAGCAAATACTTGCAAATGAAAGCTGGGACTGTGGTGTCATCCAGCTCATGTGGGAAACTACTCAGTGTCTGACCTGTGTATTTTTCAGGAATGGACTCAAACTGGTGGGTTTTGAAGCCGGATTTCAGGTTGCCAACAGAGGAGGAGATCAGAGCCATGGTGTCCCCAGAGCAGTGCTGTGCCTATTACAGCATGATTGCAGCTGAGCAGAGGCTCAAGGTAACTCCTGGTTGGCTCCAAGGCAAATTACTGACACCCTGGGAGGGGTAGCACCTCCTGCTAAAGCTAATTCTGCTATAAAGTAGGCATGTTAACTGTTGTGTCACTTGCTAAGTTTGCTGCTGCATAAAAGGGAGTTAGGTTTTAAAGAGAGAAACACTGTATTCTTACCACCTATTATCTGAATATTTAATTAGCTGTGCTCAAAAGTACCAAAGGGAACCACAAGAAATGGCATCTGTTTGTACCTGTAGTCTACCGCAGAAAGTAACCAGCAGGTGGCTGTAAGAGACCGATTATTTTTTTGAAGTTGAGTACACTGTTTATTTATGGAGTTTGTCAAAATATTGGGCAGTTTGACATCTGTGAATCTTGCAGACAACTGTCTGTGGACGTTTGCTTGTTCAGCATGGCAAGTCTCCACAGAGACACTTCTAGTTGTCTCTCCAGTAACCTTTGTAAGACTTCAGCTTCTCATTTTTTCCCCTAATATTTCTCTGCAGGATGCAGGTTATGGAGAGAAATCATTCTTTGCTCCAGAAGAGGAGAATGAAGAGGATTTCCAAATGAAGATTGATGATGAGGTATCATCAGAGTGCTGTATGAGTGTGTACACTGGTATATAAATTTTCTTCTGCCATTTAAATGGCAGAAGAAAAACGAGGTCTTTATATTTAAAGGACACATTTAAAGTAAGATTCAGTGGTTCAAATGTTCACAGAACTTTCCTGGGAACTTCTGCTGGCAGCTCATACCTGTCTTTGGTGATTGTTCTTGCAAGTCCTTTCAGGACTAAGCTTTTTTTATCTTAAATGCCTTTTTCGTGAGTTTCTTTAGCACTTGTGATTATTCATTGAAGTGTTATCAGGGCAGCTGAAAGATCAAGAAGAGGAATTCACCCTCATTATGTCAGTTGAAAAGTTCTCAGTATGACTGGAAGAATTCCGAAATAAAAGCCTGGACTGTAACAGGGTTATGATTGTTTATTTTCTCACTGGCAGGTGCGCACGGCTCCCTGGAACACCACACGAGCCTTCATTGCTGCTATGAAGGGCAAGTGCCTCCTAGAAGTGACTGGTGTTGCAGATCCCACTGGTTGTGGGGAAGGATTTTCTTATGTCAAGATTCCAAACAAACCAACGCAGCAGAAGGTATGGCTCCCAAGGAGCAATAGCTGGGAAGTCACGTGGGAGAAGTGGACTAAATAAGGGATATAAGGAAGAGAAAATATCAATGAGTCTAGGAAAGACAATTATGACATTAATAGGCTGAATCTTCCTCTGAACAGGACGATAAAGAGCCTCAGCCAGTGAAGAAAACAGTGACTGGCACAGATGCAGATTTGCGCCGACTTTCTCTGAAAAATGCCAAACAGCTTCTGCGGAAATTCGGGGTGCCTGAGGAGGAGGTGAGTGTGAGCCTAGAGCAGGCTGCAGACTTCACTAGTGGCTTTAGCAGCTGATGGTGGAAGGGACATATACATTTCCACTTTGACCTCATGTGGAGAGGAGCTGAGATCCATAGCCAGCGACTTCAGCTGTGTGTCTAAACCCACTCCTTGTCTTCCTCTTTGCAGATCAAGAAGCTGTCCCGGTGGGAAGTGATTGATGTGGTCCGTACCATGTCCACGGAGCAGGCACGCTCAGGGGAAGGGCCTATGAGCAAATTCGCCCGTGGCTCTCGGTTCTCTGTGGCAGAACATCAGGAGAGATACAAGGAAGAGTGCCAGCGCATCTTTGACTTGCAAAATAAGTATGTTCTTATCTGATGTTCGCAGCCTTGAGCCCCACCCTGTCCCCACCTCAAAAGTCCAGCACTGTGCATGCCTGGGGTTGCTGATACGTGGTGGTGCAGATGTTGATTCAACTTGTTGGACCCATGGAATACAGCACTAAGAAAGAGGCCTTTGCCTGTTAATAGAAGCCCTCAGGTTTAGTGTCTTGCTGTCACAGACCTTTGGGAAAGGTACAATGTGTTGCAGGGTCACAACATGAGATGTTCTGCAGTTCCACACATCAGTAGTTCACCACCTTATTTCCTTTCATTTTTTTGTTTTGTTTTTTTCTGTTATGAGCAATATGCCATCTCTCTCTTGGGTAGCAGGTACCAATTTTATGTCCTATACTTCAGAACTGCCAGAAGAATTCATGCATTATTCCTTATTTTGGCCTGAGACTTGAGAGTGATGAGGGAATAAAGTATTGTTAATGAGGAAGAGATCAACTATTTGGAAAAGATTGTCTTGAAACAGTTGATCTCTTAGATGTGAGGGTTAACAGGAGAGCTGAGAAGGGAATATATTATGCCTGTTGTAGTAGTGATTTGTATCATTAATTCTCAAACTTTTGCATAATTTTTACCTTTGTATTTCTGGGAAGGTAACAGACTGATTTTTTTTTTAAATTTGGGAGGGAACACTCACTGACTTTCAGGATGCCTCCTATTTTAGGGTTCTGGAATCCACTGAGATCCTGTCAACAGACACAGATAGCAGTTCAGCTGAAGACAGTGACTTTGAAGAGATGGGAAAGAACATTGAGAATATGTTACAGAACAAGAAAACTAGTTCTCAGCTCTCTCGGGAAAGAGAAGAGCAGGAACGGAAGGAATTGCAAAGGATGCTGCTGGGAGAAGACAATGGCAATGACAAAGACAGGGGCAAAAAGGACAGGAGAGACAAAAAGGGACTGTGTAAGTAACTGCAGCCACCAGAATTATGCCTGGGAAGAGATGCAGGGATTTATGTCGGGCTGCAAAGTGCGCTGATCTGCCTCTCAAGAGAGCGTGGATTCCTTACAGGGAGAATGTATAAACATGCTTATCAGGGGCTTTTCCCTCTCTGGGGGTTCTTCCTTCTCTTGAGCACTTAGTGGCTGAAAGTGCATGTGAAGTGTATTCTTTGCCTCATATCTTTTGTTTATTTTGGTCTATAAACTTACTCTGGTATTTCTTTAGATAGTCACTGGTGCTTTCCTGCTTCCTGCTTAGTTTTTTTTTATTTTTTTATTTTGAGTGAGGGTGGGTTAAGAGGAACTGTTTTTTCAGTATTTTTCTCAAGATGCTCTCACACACAGTTCCTGCAACCTTCTTATGGTTGTGTAGTCAGATCTTCTGCATACACACAGCTCTGTGAGTGAAGCAAGCACAGTCTGCAGGCTGATAGCAATGTGTTACCCTGTGTGCTGTGGCAGCGTGTTTGGAGGTAAATTGGGCAGCTGCCAGATTTGGATCTCCTGGAGAAGTGCTTATTTTAAGTGCATTCCAACAGAGAACTTGACATGTCCCTGACTGGCTGGTAAAACGTTTGACCTGTGAATGAACTTGATGAGGGTGCCTATGACCACTGTTAGTTGTTGAATATATGTGAGCAAAGCTGAGCTCTGCATCTGAGTCAATGTTATAGTTGCCATCTATTCTCAAATTGGGAATAACTCACTAATAAATAGTGAGTAAATTACCTCATGAAAAGATATCCAGTGTTACTTTGTACAAAACCTCTCAACCTGAATTATAAATGGTGCTGGAAACATTCTGTGATCACAGGTTGGAACACTCCTTGGAAAACTGGATAATTCTTGACCCTGAGATTCTGCCAGATAACCATACAGTGATGAAATGCACTGTAACTAATCCATCTGCCGGGCCAGAATGCAATTGCATTGCAGGTTGCACCTCTGGGTCCATGTTGACTGTAGCTGTTCCCTCTGGCTTTATAATCTATGTGGATAATTCGGTATCTTTGTTTCAGCTCAATTTCATGCAGTGATAAGAGAACATGAACAAGCAAGGGAAAGACTTCTGTTAGGTTTTCCTGAGTGTTTTTCTTGGAAGTTTTTACACCAAAACTATCTGTTGTATTCAAACGATGATATTTCTACAGTTTGGCAAAAAGCTAGAAGTAAGTAAAGCATTTTCTTGTGACGACAGCTTCAGCAGCCTCAGCAAACTCTCACAAGGATGATGACACTGCCTCTGTGACCAGCCTGAACTCCTCTGCCACTGGCCGCCGCCTCAAGATCTATCGCACGTTCAGGGATGAGGACGGGAAGGAGTACGTGAGGTGTGAGACGGTGCGGAAACCCGCGGTCATCGACGCCTACTGCCGCATACGCACCACCAAGGACGAGGAGTTCATGTAAGGCCTTCCTGAGCTCCTCCTGCTCTCTTGTAACGTTGCCTTCAGGCTTGTTCCATTCCACTGGCAGAGTGAGGAAATGTGGAATGGAGCGTAGAAGCCTGGCACAGTAATTGTGGAGAGGAATAGAGGTTTAAGGGCTGTCCATTTAGAGGGTGTCACAAACTTTGTGCAGTGATTGACCTGCCAGAAGAGTACCTGGCAAATCATGAACTAGGCTGGAAAACTTCTGCATTGTTTTTCTCCCACCCAGACGGAAGTTTGCTCTGTTTGATGAGCAGCACCGTGAGGAGATGCGGAAGGAGCGGCGCAGGATCCAGGAGCAATTACGGCGGCTAAAGCGGAACCAAGAGAAAGAGAAGCTCAAGGGCCCTCCAGAAAAGAAGCCCAAGAAAATGAAAGAGCGTCCAGACTTGAAAGTAAGCATATCCATACAGGTTTTGGCTACTGGAGAAGATTTTTGTCCTAGTGATGTACTAAAGATCTCACTGGGGGATTTTAATGATGCTTTGCTTCAAAACTAGGAGCCCATATATGAATTCTGATGTGTCACCTTCTATTTTTGCAGCTGAAATGTGGAGCATGTGGTGCAATTGGGCACATGAGGACTAATAAGTTTTGTCCTCTTTACTACCAAACAAATGCCCCACCTTCTAATCCTGTTGCAATGACAGAGGAGCAGGAGGAAGAGCTGGAAAAAACAGTCATTCACAATGACAATGAAGAGCTCATCAAAGTTGAAGGAACGAAAATTGTCCTGGGCAAACAACTGATTGAGAGGTAAGGGAAAAAAACAGACGAGCAGGTAGGGACAATAAGAATAAACAATGTAGAGCTTAATGCAGAATACTTATGTGTATATTAGTCACAGGAATTAAGTGACAGGACTTTAGATAACCTGTTACTACAGCATTTCAGTTGTGCATTTGGTATCAGGGCAGATGGAACCACAGCCAGTACTGGGGGACAAATTGATTCACATGAGGGCTGGAGGAAATATTGTGCTTTTTTGTTTGTGCCTAGTGCTGATGAGGTTCGCAGGAAATCCCTGGTCCTGAAGTTTCCTAAGCAGCAGCTTCCTCCGAAGAAGAAGCGTCGCGTAGGGACAACAGTGCACTGTGATTATCTCAATGTGAGTGAAGCGTTACTGAGCTGACTGCAGCACCTCCCTTTCTGTTTGTACCAACTGGCCAGGCCCTTAACTGCTCCTGTGCAACCTCCTCGTGCCTGCCCAGAAAATTAATAAGCTGAATTATCTATGATTTCTGTGAGTAAATGTTTTGCATCTTGGAACTGCCTTCATTTTTCTGCCTCTCATTTCTTCAGCGTCCCCATAAATCCATCCACCGGCGGCGAACAGATCCCATGGTGACACTCTCATCCATCTTGGAGGGCATCATCAACGACATCAGGGATCTTCCCAATGTAAGTTTAAGCTGTGACACCCAAATCTGCATCTCAAGCAATATGGTTGAAGTAGGGTATGTGTTGTAGACACCAGAATTTGGCTAGTTTTGTGTGGATACATGTTCAAAGCTCATAGGTGATTTTTAAGGTTTTTTTTAAGAAAACCAGCACAAGATGCATGAAATGTAGTAGTGTGTAATGCTTTTATATATGTGGCACTGGAGAAGATCCGTACTTTACTCTTTTCTGACCAGACTTTTCCAGAAACTTGCAAAATCAAAAGATTAAACGGAAGAATTGAGTTGAAATGAGAATTTTAAAGTTCAATTTCTTGACTTCTGTGCTGCAATCAGAAATACCATCTGAGAATTCTCTGTGAGATTTTCTTTCTTATAATGGTGTAAGAGAATATTGTGTAGAACAAAGTGTTTGCTGTTGTGGGGTTGAGTTACTCAGTTTTCCCTGGTGCAGTTAAGGAACTGTTTGTCTAAAGGTTTTATATGTTAGTGCCTGTTTAACTGTGGAGGTTAAACTGAGATGAGCTATGCCAGTACTGTGCTAATAAAATTTGTTTCTTTTCCTCCTCAGACATACCCCTTTCACACGCCTGTAAATCCAAAAGTTGTCAAAGATTATTATAAGATCATTACCCGGCCCATGGATTTACAGACCCTGCGTGAAAACGTCCGTAAGAGGCAGTACCCATCCCGGGAGGAGTTCAGGGAGCACCTAGAGCTCATTGTGAAGAACAGTGCCACATACAATGGTAAAAACACAGGGAAATCTTGTTTCTGCTAATACATTGTGTATGGGTAGTTGAGGAACTTTTAGAGTCAACAAAAGCAGAACAAATTCACTGCTAGATGACAATAGTGAGCGCGTATTTTTCCAGGTATACCTGAAAGATTATATTAATGTTAATGAACTAATTAATAAATAAGAAAGAAATTATTTCCAGCATGTAGCAACAACTAAATGATGACTGTGATGTGGTAATTGAAATTCAATTATGGATCTCTGTCTTGGGGTGACTCAATGACTGAAGACTTCTGCGTGTTTTAAGTTGTGCCTGCCTCCTTCATAGCTAAGCAAAACATTGTGTTCAGTAGATTACATTATTGTGCTTCATTGAATGAATCTTTCAATGCAAATAGGAATAGTTCACAACCATTGAAGCCAGTGCCTTGGAGCATGCAGCTTTGAGTAGAGTTTGCTGTCATGGTTTTGTATATTTTGATTCTTCGTTGTATAAAACTTTTTTCCCATTTGGGAGAGTCAGGAAACTTGTTTTAAAAATATGAAAGAAAGCTAGTTTAAAATAAAAGCATAGATTCTGTGGTAGAGCATGTATCTGCTGGGGAAAAGTGCTCATTCCCTGGGGGTGAGCTTTAGTCTGACTGCTGATAGAAAGGTCTTTGTCCAAAATATACTAATTTGATAGAAAAACCTCCCAGGTGCACTGAGTCTGTCTAGGCTGTGCAGCATTGAGGGTGACACTGACAGCACTGGGTTTGTGTGTTTGCTGCTTCCTTTATTATTTTGAAAGTTAAATCTCTGATTTATCCTAATAAATAAGATCCTTTTTTTTCATAGTTCTCTTGCAAATGTTTGTTACCATGTCTGAGGAATCCTGAAATTATTTAAAGCTGTGGGTTTTTGAATATTCCTTAAATGTCCATATTGCCTTCCTTAGCAGTTCTGCTTCACTAACTGGACTTAGTGAAGGAAACAGAAATTTCATTATTTATACTGTGAATATTTGGCAAAGGTGGAGGACTTGGAGGCCAGCCTGCCACAGGCACAGCTGCTTTCCAAAGGGTTTCCAAACTTTACCAGAATGGGTGCCAGGAATGTTATTTACTGCAAAGAAATTTTTCTCATATAAAATGCATGTTGAACTTGAATAATTGTGTGTATTGAGAATATACTTTAGTTTATACTCCTGTCTATGCCAGAAATATAATCAGTGATGCTTTAGGAGTGAAGTTAAACCATATTGTGACATGGGCCTTTTTAATCAAGCTGCACTTGCTGTGTGTGTTTGCAGGGCCAAAGCACTCACTGACACAGATATCCCAGTCCATGCTTGACCTGTGTGATGAAAAGCTGAAAGAGGCAAGTTCTGTGAATGAGTTGTGGTCAGAATGGAGGAGGAGGAATGGGGTGGTTGAAGACTGAGAATAGGGAATGTGCATAGGCAAAACATGGGGGTTTAGGGAGAAAAGTAGAAAATTAAGGGAGTTCTTCCTCCTACCCTAGAAGGTATTTGAATTTTTACCATTTTAAACAGTTCCCATGAGAGCCTTTCTGAAAACAACAGCTGCTTGTTTCTTATTCTAGTTACTTTATCTTATCTAAAGGTTTATATATTGGCTATAACCCCCTGTTAGTTAAAAGTGTTTTCAGAAAAAGGTGCATGGGAGTCTCTCTGGGACAGAATATCATGATAGTTCAGTTATTAGTTTAGGGTCAGCCCCTGATGTTCCCTGCTTCTTTTGCAGAAAGAAGATAAACTGGCTCGATTAGAAAAAGCAATTAATCCTCTCCTGGATGATGATGATCAAGTGGCCTTTTCCTTCATTTTGGATAACATTGTGACTCAAAAGATGATGGCAGTTCCAGATGTACGTAGCTTGAATGACTGTGTGTGTGATGTGCAAAATGTGCTGATCTTGTTGAGGAGAAAACAGTGATACTAAATAGAAAAGACCTCTGTAAAATTATTATTTTGTATTATATGTTCCTACTGTTGAATAGATATCAACAGGCCTAGTTAAAAATCCAGCTGGTAGATCTTTTCTCAGTGCCCCTCCTGAACTTAAATGATTGGATCCAAAAGGTCTTGTTATAAATAACTTAAATACATTTGGAGTGTTAATCAGTTCTGGAGACTTGTTTTATGACATTTGTAGCTCAAACTGTAGACAATTCTACACAGATGCTTTCTAAACATTTCTGTTTTCTTTTTTTTTTTTTTTTTTTTTTTTTCTTTCAGTCTTGGCCATTTCACCACCCAGTTAACAAAAAGTTTGTTCCTGATTACTACAAGGTGATTGCTAATCCAATGGATCTGGAGACCATCCGCAAGGTGCGTAGCTTGAGCTGAGCAGTCTCTTGTGTAGACTTGGTGTTTAGTCTTGATCACTTACAGGGTGACAATTCTCTTTCAGAATATCTCCAAACACAAATACCAGAACAGGGAGACTTTCCTGGATGATGTTAACCTCATCCTTGCCAACAGCATTAAGTACAATGGTAGGTGGTGGAAATAATACTTAAGCTGGACACCTGTACTGCCAAAGTGTGTTGAAGCCCGAGGCTGTGAATCATGGACTTGATGATTGTTCTCCTTTCCTGAGGAGAGAGATGCTTAAACAGTGCTGTTTTCACTGTCACATGAAAGTTTCTTACCATCTGGTGCAGAATGGGGCAGTTACATTTGGGGAGGATGTTCTGCTTGCTCAATACTCCAATGATTTGTTTCTGGGAATTTCTTTGAGACAGACAGGGTACAACCTTCCTGTGTCCTATATCATATTTTTAATGCTGGAACAAACTGGTTGTGGTATTTTAGCCAAATGTGAGCCCTGCTTTGTATTTCTCCTTACCTCATAAGGAGTTGGGATTTAGGGGCCTGTGTAACCAAAACCTGTCTTGCTGTCTTGGCACCTGGAATTGAAAAAACACCAGAATGTCTAAAGAGATTTGTTTCTTACTATAGGGTCAGACAGCCAGTACACAAAAACAGCCCAGGAGATTGTAAACATCTGTTACCAGACTTTAGCTGAGGTATGTGGACAACTTTAGTGCAATATTTACAGTTTGAATTTTCTGTTCTGCAACCTGAGCAAGCTTTTTTGTTCTTAGTATGATGAGCACCTGACTCAACTTGAGAGAGACATCTCTACTGCTAAGGAAGCAGCACTGGAGGAGGCAGATCTGGAAAGTCTTGATCCTATGACCCCTGGTCCCTACACTCCACAGGCAAGTGACCAAGCAAGGCTTTCACTTTCTTTTGGTTTCAATCTCCTGAGTGTTTGATCCCAGTTTTCCTCTTTGTTTCGTGTTCTCCATCTGTCTGCAGTTTGTCTTTTAGTAGAGTATCTTGTTGGATGGTGCTAATCCTTACTTTTAAAGAATAAATGTAAGAAGCAGTTCTGCTGCTTCAGAGAGTGAGATACCTAAGACAAAGAGAGACATTTCCCAGGCAAGTAGTCAAACTGGTCTAAAGATGAGCTGTGTACAGTCAGGTACAGCTGAGTGTTGGTTGGAAGGTTGAGGACTGTGCAAGTATAACATTTAGAAACCCTCAGAAGTCAAGCAGTGGACAGGTAAGGAGAACATGAGGACAAAACATGGATGTAGTGCTGAGAGGAATCCAGGGAGCTGTTTGGTAGTGATATTGTTGGAAAGGCTCATTGCTGTGGGTAAAGAAACTGCCTAATATGGTCAGCAAAGTCCAACTGTGCCCTCATTGCTGGGATTCTTTACTTCTCTGTTCTAGTGGAAAATAATGTTTTTTAACCTTTCTCATTATTTTATAACAGACAGTTGTGTGTGTCAGGTATTTTTATGAGTTACAGAGCAAGTTCATGTCAGGCTTCTTTTCAATGTTTGCAGTTTGGCAAAGACTTGTAAGCTACTTAGACTTTTTTAAAAATAATTCTTCTTATCTTGGGTGGTTTGGTTGTTTTTAAAAACATCGGTGAAAAACTTTCACCAGGAATGACAAATTAATTCATGAAAACTAAAATCATCTTTGGAATTTGCCTAGGAAAGCAGGGAATGTCATGCTAGTGTCTGAGATGTGCCTTTTGTTTATTTGGGAAAGTTCATAGGCCCTGGGAAAGATCTCTGTGTTGATAATGAATGGTAAAATGCAAATGTTGTAGTAAAGAAGACTAATCAAAGCTTTCTTTGCAGTTGTTCATCCCAGTTGTAGACCAATAATTTTTCGATTCTGTGCAAGTCTGATGTAATTACATCTGGAAAGTTGCATTTAATTTTAGCAAAGTCAGAGCAGAAAAGAAGGGTTTTAAGTTCAGGAACAATTTATGAAGATTATTTTTAAGAGAAAAATGAGTTTAAAATTTGTTTAGGCAAGAAATACACAAAGACTATATGGCTGGGCCAGGATAGCAGGACACAGTTGGGTTTGGGGCAATATTTAACACCCTCCCATCCATCTCTCCCCACAAAAATACCCAATATTTGGTAGGATTTTTGTAAGGTAGAATGTGATTGCTAGAAATTATCAAATTCAACAGACTGGGAATACTGAAACTTGAGTATCATAGAAGAAGACCTTCCTGCCAATAGGAAGTATTGGACTGCAAGAGTCTTTGGAGATGAGTTCTTGAAACTATTTGTTGACATATTTCAAGAATTAAAGGGCATCAGTGGTGATCCCAGTCCATCAGAGTGAGGGACAAAAATGGCATTCTCTTACCTCATGGTTTCCTTCCCAAGAACAATGTTACTTGGGCTGATTTTATTCCGAGCTGGTGATCAGAAGAGAGGGAAGGAGCCTGAGCTGGGAACTATCCCTGGTAAGAGGAAAGAGCTCTCTGAGCTTCTCCCTTGAACTTGTCACCTGAAGGCCACCCTTTCCCTCTGCTTCTTGGTTGGAGGCACAGTCCCACTTCCCACACTCCCAAACTTTTCAGAGCCAGCAGGTCTGCTGGAGATTGCTTGGCTTTAGTCCCCTTTATTTTAAATGCAGTTGTGACAGCCAGCATTTATCTCCCCATATGTGTCTTCAGAGGTTGGCCTCCAGGATATAAAAAGCAAATACAGCTGAGAGCTGTCTGCTTTACACATCTGTTTAAATTCTTAGGAAGCATGTTTTGCCTAGTTTAAGAATTATTGCTGTTGCTCTTAAGACTTTCAGTATTGTCACGATCTATGAACTGTGTATTATAAGGGAACTTCATCAAAATCCTAATATGTAGCTCCTCATTAACTCTTCAACAGACAATCTGCATGCAGACTGCAGGTTGGCTTTTGGAACACTTTTTCCAAATCCCCTTTTTCTGGCTTGTGTCAGCTTTAGGGGTGGAGACAGTGATTTACATAGGACTGATTGGAAGCTGAAGCTTTGCTGTTTCATATGTGCTGCACTTTTCCCAGTTCTGATTGGAGCTTTTGGGGCTGCAACACCGTTCCCATTGTAGGAAGTAAATGAAAAGGGCCATGCTGAGTCAGACCAAAGGTTGATGTAATCAAGTCTCCTGTCTCTGGCAGGGAACAGAAGTAGGTGGATGCAAACATGCAGTGATCATTTTTACAGCAACACCCTCTGCTTCTGGGAATTGGTTGTTCAGGCACCTTAAACTGGTGTTGTACCTGGAACATTGTATTCATGAGCTGCAGAGAGGTCTATTCTCTGTAAATTTACTGAATTCTTTTGGAGCCCATTTGTGATTTTGACCCCTGTAGAATAGCACTGTATAGAAGTACTGATTTCTGTTTTAAAATCTGCTGTTTGGCAAACTTCAAAGCTGAGGTTGTGAGCTGTTGCATTTACCCCATTTGTTCTTTAAGAATAATTAGCTCATTTTGATTAAACAGTGTGTAATAATATGAACACCATGCCAAAAAGATGCATTTAGTCCTGAAATCCCAGTCTTGCCTCTCAAGATGCTGTTCCAGTCTCAGTTCAGTGCCTGAGAATGTTCTGTCTCGTGTTTCCACCTATACTTCAGCCACCAGATTTGTATGATACCAGCACTTCCCTCAGTGTGTCCCATGGTGCTTCATTCTATCAAGATGAAAGCAATTTGTCTGCTATGGACACTCCCATCACTACCACAGGGAAGCGAGGAACTCAGGTCAGAATCCTCCATTTTCTCATCTGGTTGGGGAGTTGTCTTGTATGAGCAAATTACTAAAAGGAGGCAATGACTTTGTAGGAAACAGGTGACAAAGATCAGGTTTTTTCAAGCAGAGAAGGGAATATCTTCCAAAAGTTATGACATTTTCTTCATTTTGACTGCTCTGAGGCAAAAGTAAAAAAAATAAAATTAAAGAGAGCTGGGAATTGCGGCAGTGCAAAACAAAGAATAGAGAATAAAAAGCTGCAAAAGAATCTGCCTAAGGCCAGGTATTTGTTTGCTTCACTACTTCTGAAGTAGAAACCTGATGACTCATGCTACTGAGGGTTAATATGCAATCCCTTGTTAATTCTGAATTGGGAAATGGTGAAGGATATTCTGCAGATTCAGAAGATCATAATTAGATTATTATGGTTGCATCCAGTGACAATTGGAAGCTTGGAAGAGGTGGTTGCCACTGTAGATACCTTGCAGTTGAAAAAGGGAAAAAAAAGCAGACAGGTTAAAGGGATTAAATAATCATAAATGAACCTGTTACAGTAACCACAGAATATTTTTCCTTAGTCTTTATTCTGTATTAAACAAAAAAAAAAAAACAAAACCAAAACAAAACAAAAACCAAACCAAAACAAAAACAAGCAAAAAAACGCCAACAAAACGTTGAAGGAGAGGGAATAGCAGAAGGACATGCAGTAATAGGACCATGAAAATAAATTACCAGGAGAATGAAAAAGGTGAGGAGCCACAAGTCTGAAGGTGGTACCAGAAAGAATGGTGAGAGCTATTCTGAACAATGCAGGCAGAGACTGGTTATGAATAGTTCTGTGTAGTACTGTAGCCATCTGTAGCTTTGTGAATGCCTTCTAGATTTAGAAGTCTTCGAAGCTTTCTGTAGAAATTTATAGTCATTGGGACAAAATCTGCATGTCCTCTTTATCTAGGACTCATGGGGACTGTGGGAAGAACAGGAAGAGAAGGACAGGAAAAGATTTGGGGAAACTACTGTATGCTTTTAAAATACATTATGAAAATAAGTTTTTTAATGACCCAGTGCTATTTTCCAGAAATAACTAGTTAAACAAGGAACTCTGGTGGTGTAAGGCTGGAGATTCCCAATTCAAGGATGAGCACATCAGGTAGAAGTGTGTAGAGACTGTGCTCTCTGATCTTGCAATAAAGAGAAAAAGGATCCTTGCTCTGAGAGTGATACATGGATATTTTCCTTTCTGTCTTTCCCTTCCTGTACTCCCACACCCACCTCTGTGGCCCAGGTGTCCCTCACACCCCTGGGTGATGTCCAGTAGTGCCTCCCTCAGTGCCATTGCTGTTTGTGTTCCTGTCCAGATGCGCCAGGGGCGGGGCAGGCTGGGCGAGGAAGACTCTGACGTGGATATTGAAGGATTTGATGAGGATGATGATGGGAAGCCTAAGACTCCAGCCCCAGTGAGTATATCTACAGAAATCCCAGCCACAGTGTGTGTGCTGACTTACAGGGTTGTCTGCTGCCTGCTGCCATGAGGCAGGCTCTGAAATGCAGTTTGGAAAAGTTAGCACTGTGAAATGAGGGAATGCTTCAGAGTGGACAGAATGGGAAATCTGTGATAGAAATGGCAGCATGCTGCTGGATCTTCACCATCCCTGTTTGTGCGGCCCAGGAAGTTGAAGATGCAGATGGTGACCTTGCTGATGAAGAAGAAGGATCAGCCCAGCAGCCCCAGGCCAGTGTCCTCTATGAAGACTTGCTTATGTCTGATGGAGAGGATGATGATGATGGGAGTGATGAAGAGGGAGATAATCCTTTCTCGTGTAAGTGTCCTTCTCTGATTGTTCATTAATCCAGCTGCTCTCATGCTTCCATCACAAAAACATGCAGTAGAGAGAGAGCAGAGACCAAAGGGGCAAGATGAGGAAACTGGGTGAACACAAATGGGATTGAAAACAAAAGTGAAATAGGAATGCTCTAAGTATTTCATTTCACACATGAAAGCAAACTTGAGATCTTGTTGACTGTATTTCATAAAGTGATACTGCAAATGTTTCTGAAAACACTGTGAGTATGATTTGGTATGCAGAGCCAGGAATAGGTAGTTTAGTAAAAGTACATTTATTTTGATATGAAATAGGGTTATCAGCATTAAATGTAAAATCTTAATGCTAAAGCAATGTTATCACGAACAAGAAAAGGTGTACAGAGGTTATTCACACTGTTTCTATGTTTTAATACAAACTTATGCATATAGTGGTATTTAGCAATGACTTCTGAAAATTATTAAGGGGGAAGAAGGGGGAATTTTTCAGAGTAGACAAGACATAAGGCCTTTTTGAGTAATATTGGTAATGAGATTGCTTTGGAATAACATCAGAATTGGGCACTCAGTAGGTGGTGTCACCTCCCAGATACCTTTTCTGCTGCCGTGTGGAGACACGACTTTGTAAACATTCCTTACAGTCAACACTGCAGCCTTTAAACACAGACAGTGGGTATGTGAGTGACAGGACAAACCTGGCATTCGTGACCAAACATTGGTTCATTTCACAGCTATCCAGCTGAGTGAGAGTGGCAGTGACTCAGATGTGGAGCCTAATGCAGTGAGACCCAAACAACCTCATGTTCTTCAGGAGAACACACGGATGGGCATGGACAATGAAGAAAGCATGATGTCCTATGAAGGAGATGGTGGGGAGACATCTCATGTTATGGAGGACAGCAATATCAGGTAATTAGATCCATTAAAATCCCTTCTCTTAAAGGTTTTTGAAGTGTTCATCCTATAAACCTGAAGAATATCTCACATTTTTCTTCAAGTTATCTTGTGACTGCTCTTACTGTTGCAATCATAATTACCAGTGATTCTTACTGACAGAAATTTGGGGTTGCTGTGGGATTTTCATTAATAAAAATATCAGTTAAATTAAAAAAAACTCCACCCAGTTCTTTCTTTTAAGTTGGATGATTTCTTGTACATAGTGGGTTTTAATGGCAGGACAAATAATGGTTTTTACAAGCTATATCTCAAACTACAAGATGCCTTTGAATTTAAAAAATGATTTAGCAGATTAATTTTTTTTCCCTGCTAAGAACAAGCATGTCCTGACTTTAAATGCAATTGCTTAGTTGGGGTCCAGAAGTATAGGAGTATGCATTTTTTGTATTTTGGAAGGTGTTCAATTATTAGAAAATTAGAAGTACAACACTATCAATTTTTTTTTTTTTGCTGCATTCAAGAGAACAGCATCCTACTCTCCCTTCTCTGGGCATTCTGTAGAGTATAAGTATTTGATTCTCTGTTCTTCTTCTACTTGTGGAATTCAGTTCCTTAGTGCCAATATTGATATTTGCCTAATAAATCATAGGCATCAGAACTGATCGGTTGCTGGGCTGGCAGGCAATGGTCAGTCCAGCCCAGGACCTTAACAAGAGTCAGCAGGAAGTGCTAGAGAAGATGAGAATGGGCTGAAAAAAGTTCTTTCTGTCTGCAGTGAAGGTGACAGAAGCTGTTGGAGCAATCAGTTTTTCCTGCCTGGAGTATCAGAGTAGAGTGAAGATACTGGAATTGTTTCATTGGAGAACTGTTTTTTCTTTAGTTTCTGTTTTAAAAAGCTGGCCAGTGACAGAATTGAAATACACAGTGGTTCCTAGTGTTCACAGGACTTCAAGCCAACTCTTAGTGCAGTTAAATATGAAATTGCTGGTATCAGCAGGTAACTTGAAATTATCTTCTTCTTTCTTCTAGTTATGGCAGTTACGAAGAGCCAGACCCAAAGTCCAACACAAGAGACACGAGTTTCAGCAGCATTGGAGGGTATGAGATCTCAGAAGAGGAGGAAGAGGAAGAACAGCAGCGCTCTGGGCCAAGTGTGTTAAGTCAGGTCCATCTGTCTGAGGATGAGGAGGACAGTGAGGACTTTCACTCCATTGCAGGAGACAGTGACCTGGACTCAGATGAATGAACTCACTTCCCTGAGATTATGGTCATCCTGCACCACTCTTGGCTCCTGAATTTCTCTTGTCCCAGTTTGGTGTAAGGAGCAGTGTAGTGTGGGCTGTGTTAACAAGATTTCTTTTTATTTTTAGATATAATATTTTAATTGATTATAAAACATGTTATATGAATGAGTAAATGGTGAAAAAGAAGCTTTAGACAAGAGTGTCCTGCTGAAGCCTTGGGTTGTTGTAGCCTGTACTGGCTCCAGAATCCAGATACAGATTTGTATGGTTTGTTCTTCAGTCTTTATAGATGTAAAGTAATTCCTCAGAAATACTGGCTGTTGGATACGTGCATGTCTGTGAGGAAAAAATGCTTGTTCAGAACGAAATATTTGCTGTAAGGCAATTTTCATTTCATAAAGGGGAGCTTTTTCTCTGGGACCACAAATACTGTGATGTCTGACCCCTGAGTGATTTTGGGAACTGCCTGACTACTACCAATACTTCAGAAACAGCTGCCCTACTTTTTCTATAAGTTGCAATTACTTGTCTCACGATTCACCGGACACTGCTACTTTCCAGTGTCCCGGGGAAGCTCCGTGCAGACCCCGGGGCTCCGTACGGAGTCCTGGCGTGTGGCTGACAGAGCTCATGGAAACACAGCAGGAATGGGGACACAGGCGCCTTTACTGCTCTTTCTGTGTGCGCCGGTGGGGCCGGGCCCCGGTGAATGAGAGCTCCAGTGTCCCGATTATTGAGCTCTGCTGGCCCTGTGATTGAGCTGCATTGTCCCGGTGAGCTCTGCTGTCCCGGTGATAGAGCTCTGATGCCCCAGCCAGCTCCGCTGTCCCGCTATTTGAGCTCTGCTGTCCCGCTATTTGAGCTCTGCTGTCCCGGTTCTCGAGTTCTGATGCCCCAGTGAGCTCCGCTGTCCCGCTGTTTGAGCTGTGATGCCCCAGTAAGCTCTGCTGTCCCGCTATTTGAGCTCCGCTGTCCCGCTGTTTGGGCTCCCCTGTCCCGCTGTTTGAGTGCCGGTTCCGCGGGGCCACGTGCGGGGGTACCGGGAGGTGGCGGCGCATGCGCAGTCCCGCCGCCTTTGGCGCAGCGCTGCGCGCGGAAGGATAACCTTGCACTCTAGCGTGCCGCTTCCAGCAGGTCCCTCCGCCTGCCGTGTGGCAGCGCTGCCCGGCGCCGCCCGGACTCTTTTCCGCGGAGATAGTTCCGGCCGCGGCCATTCGGTACCGCCGCCGCCGCCGCCATTTCGGGAGCGCCGCCTCAGCGCGCCGCGATCGCGGGCAGCTCGGTACGGCCTGGCCCGAGCGCACCTTCTGCCGTCGCCGCCACAGCCTCCCCGACCCCTGTCCCGATGGCGACCTCCGTGGGGAACGTGGCGGACAGCACAGGTACGGTGCGCTGCGGCGCCCCCGGGGATGGGCTGGCCGGGGACAGCGGGGGCCGGGCCGTGCCCTCGCCCCCGGAGCCGCTCCCCGCTCTCTGGGCCCGCGCTCGGCGGAAGTTTCCAGACGTGGCAGAGCGGGGCTGCCCCCGCAGCCTTTGTGGGGGTCTGTGCGCCCCGGCCCCGAGCGCGGTCCCGGGTGCGCTCCGGTGGGCGCTGCCCGTGGGCAGCCCCCGGGCCGCTGCCGGGGAGGTGTGAGTGCGGCGGGATCGCTGCTATATTTATCAGACTATCAGGTGACTACATTAGAGGGCGAAGTAGGGTAAAAGCCTGACCCAAAATGTGTGTTGGTTTGCCCAGAATCGCTCGCTGCGCTTGGGGAGGACTTTTTTTTTCAGCAGCCTGGTTGAATGGAAGGTGTACTAGCCCATGGCGGTGAAATTGGATTGAGACGATCTTTAAGGTCTTCCAGCCCATACGGTTCTGTGATTCCGTGGCATGGCCGAGCACTAAAGCGGTTTTCGAAACCGCTTTAAGGTAGCGTGTTGTATGGAGGAAAGATCCTGCCCTAAATTTAGTTCGCAGATCCAAAACTTGAGGAGTGAAGGAGAAATCTGACTTTCTCTGTAGAGCAAAGAAATAAGTGTCATGCTTACTGAAAGGATTAAAGGACAGCACAGCTTTATCCCCCAAATTTGGGGGCTTCTTTAACCAGAGGGGCAGGAAGAGCTGAAAATGATGCCTAGGAAAAGGAGGATTTTTGGAGAAAGATACTGGATAGCAGTGCGGAGATAGGGATGTAAAGAGAAATGGTAGTGATACAGAAAAGTGCTGCAGTGTTTCAGACCTTCTCAGCTAGAGCTGTGTATGGTCAGCGAGGCTGCAGCATCCTCTTGTAGCCTGCATCCCTGGGGCTAAAAAGAGCCACGTGCACGCTGGGAGAAAGTCCTGTGCTATCCAGCACCTCCCAGCTGGAGGTAACCACTGCTTTTGTCTGGAACTAGGTTGTGTCTGAATGCAAGGTTGAGCATGAGTGTATTGCAAGTGTTTAGGATGGTATTTTTCGGGGGAAAATGGCCTTGGGCACGTTTCTGGTGGTTGTATGCAGCTTTTTGTTTTGCTTGTATTGTCTAGAAGCCTCAGGGAAGGTCATTGTCACAGACTAGACTTTTCCAAGGTCATAGTCGAAGCATGCAGCACAAGTTAGTCTAGGTACAGAAATTCATTTATGCAGGACTTGATAAGGGATTTTCCTGTCTGTGACTCCTCACTGCAGTTATTTTCTTTACAAATTGATTGAGTGAGCATCTATTCGTGGGCTGTTTATGGGATGTTTCACACTGTATAACTTCCAGCCAACTTTGTATTAAAAGTTTCACTCATTCTGGACTTTGTGGTGTGGCTGTCCACTTCCTGCTTTTCAGTGAACTTCTTCACAATCGTTAATAAAATAAATGCTTGGAGGTAGATGACTGGCAATTTTACACTGAGTTTGTCTTTTCTCTAGAGACAAAGAGTAGGTTGTTTTGTAAACAGAGACACTTGATAAGTGAGAGAAAACGTCAGTGTTTCTTCTTCTGTTGCTTTTGTTAGTAGTTCTCATTCCCAGGTATTAAATCTGCACTGCCTGCTCTCTTGCCCTGGAATTTGCAACTTTAGTTTGGCTTCTATCTTTAAGTATTTAAAATGTAGTATTTAGATCATGATTGAAAGCTTATTTGCCTTCAGTCAAGTCTTGAAGTGTAAACTTACAAGTTGTTTTGTTTTGGGGTACTTTTTGTTTTTTCTTCCTTTGAAATTTACTGAAATAATTGGAATGCATTTGAAGAGGAAATAGAGTTCATGAGACATGATTTTCCTCTATCTGGTTTCTCTGTGCCATCAGCGGAACTTGAAAATATGCTGACTGCCAGAAGGGCAGAACCTGTTAACAGCACAGGGGCCAAGTGAGGAACAGTCTGCCGGTGCTGCAGTATTACTGTGAGCACCATTTATTAATTGTGTGGTTTTCAGCCACAGTTCAACATTCTTATGTTGAATAGAGGTTGTACCTTTTTATCTTTGCCAGTAGGTTTAAGCAGATCCTGAAGTCCACTTTGCCCTTAGGGTTTGAAAAACAGGAATCTAATCTGGATGAACATACTTGGTTACTAATTTGTCCATTATCTGAAAATGAGTGGAGTAGTAGTTCCAATGTGCTGTGAAACAGTTTATGGTACTGACAGAGACAATACACTATCTGGAAAAACTACTGTATTTATATCATAGAGGACTTGCGGTCTTACATTAAAACCTATTAAACCCCAAATTTGAAAGTAATTTAAGTAAATTGCATCAATCCAAATTTCATAAAGTAAACACTGGGTAGTATATCTGTACCTAATCTCTTTATGATTATTTTGACCGTCTTCAAAGTTCTTACAAAAGCATGAGAGACTCTGGACTTTTGTGCTACCTCACCCCAAAAATATAAGCTCAGCTATTGATGTGTTTTCTTGTATTAGGAAAGGTTTATCTGTTCCATTTAGATTCCAAATTTTAAAAGTGTAGGATGGGGTGAGAATTGTTTAGTGAATGGAATTAAAGGGCTGCAGAGTACAGGAGGAAAAATGAGAGATATTTGCAGCCGTCAAATCTTTTAATAGTAAAAATTGTTGATAAAAATGCAGAATTTGAAGGCCAGCACTTCTTTGTAGGATGAATGGTTGTGGGTTTTTTCCAAGCTGCATTTGCTTATTACTTTGTAAGAAATTTTACTTACTTTTCTCACTTCCGGTTGTTTTGTCTAAAACAGGTGGTGTTTTCATTTAAGTATTTTATTCTCCACTGTTGGGTATTAAATACTAAAACTATTTTGTCACTCCTGTTCCAGCCAAGCCTCCAGGAGCAGTAACTCCTTTCCTCTACCCTGTCTGTTTAATGGTTCCTCCTGTAGACCAGTTGCATAATCATTGAAGTGTGTGTTTGTCTCTCCTCAGATATTGTTGTTCCAAGACCATTTTTTTTTCTGTGAAGGGATTTTGACTCCTCAGAGAAAATATAGGAGTATGCAGGATTCAAGGAATTTTACCTATTGTGATTTTTTTGTATTTTTTTAAGGGCTTTCACTACTTGCCCATCAAAACTTCCTTTTGTTCAAGTCCTTTATTAAAGTCTTTGTCTCCTGTCCTTCATTGCCACATTAAATGGTTAGAACTTTTTTTTTTTAATGTAGCAAAGCATAGGATTTTTAGTTGTGTGGGAGAGTGAGGAGAGTCATTGTTCTGTTAGCAGCACTTCCACTGTTAGGAACCAAAATATCTTACCATTACAGGAATCTCTTTCAGGATAATGGAAAGTGATTGACTTACAAATATTTGCAGTTGTTACAGTCTGCATTTTTGTCATTATTAGCTGATTGAGTCAAGGACTGGTACAGATCTTAGAATCCCAACTGTCACCTGCTGTAGTGTTTCATACCATTTCAAACATTTTCATCCATTAGTTGTGTACATTTTTTTTCTTTGTTTTGTTTTGTTTTTGTTTGTTCCCATCATCTAACTTTTTGTTTTCCCCCTTTAAATGTTTTGGTGATTCTCCAGAACCAACGAAACGTATGCTTTCCTTCCAAGGGTTAGCGGAGTTGGCTCATCGTGAGTATCAGGCAGGAGACTTTGAAGCAGCAGAGAGACACTGCATGCAGCTCTGGAGACAGGAGCCTGATAACACTGGTGTGCTTTTGTTACTGTCATCCATTCACTTCCAGTGTCGCCGACTGGACAGGTAGGCTTTCTTCCCTCTGGAATTTTGCTGGGGTAAGAGAAATACAAATTGGACTCATCAGCTTGACAGCAGTCAGGAGACATTGCAATTATTGTCATGTTATTTTAATATTGTGTGCATTAACATTGGAAGATCAGCTACATTGGTGTGTACTGGCAGGATTTATATGTGCAATGTTCATTCCACCTACAGTCTAAGGGTTTGTGGTTTTGGGATTTTTTTCTTTAAGCTGTAAGACTGTTTCCTGCCCAACAACATGTTTAGTTAGAGGAATTTTGTGATCTGAAAGTTGTTTCTGTGTTCTTTCTGCTTGCTTGTTCCTGATCCTGCTTTCTGTGCCTCTAGAATTTTGAGCTTCACTTGTTCTAGCTGTAAATTCATGTTTGCTGGTGAAGGAAGGAAGAACTTTTGACTTAGATATGTTTGATACAGTCTTCTGATTGAAGTTGTAGTAGTTCAGATATGAGAAAATAGAATGAGTGAGGATAAACAGAATTTTACATGTAAGTCATGTCCTGCCTCTTGAAAAGACTATCAAGTGGAACATTGCTTAAAGCATACAGATGCTGGAAGAGGGACTCCTGCAGTGCTTTTTCCAAGTGTGTTAAGCTCATGTTTGGTGAGGCAACTTGAACCCTTCTGGCTGTAAATGAGAGCTGTTTTTGTTCAGTACAACCTAAAATGGGAACTAGGGCGATCAGAGTTTAAAGTGGGGGCATAAACATACAGGGCAGCTCTGTAAGTCCAGATTTGTTGGCTATATCTTTGGCTCACCTAAGCATGAATGTTCACTACAGTAACTAGATAAACAGACAAACACTGAATGTGGAGGGTGGGTTCGTTTGGGATTTTTTGGTTTGTTTTTGGGTTGTGGTTTCTTATTTGCTGACTTGTCTGTTTTCTTCAGGTCTGCTCATTTCAGCACTTTGGCAATCAAACAGAATCCACTGTTGGCCGAAGCCTACTCAAATCTAGGCAATGTGTACAAGGAGCGTGGACAGCTGCAGGAAGCAATTGAACATTACAGACATGCACTGCGCCTCAAACCAGATTTCATTGATGGATATATTAATTTGGCTGCTGCACTCGTAGCTGCAGGTGATATGGAAGGAGCAGTACAGGCATATGTGTCTGCCCTTCAGTACAATCCTGTAAGTAATGCCTTGTTTTATAAAAGTCCATTCTTTATTACTGCCTTAGGACACAAAAGTAACAGCTTTCAAAGAATGAACAGGAGATAACTCTTCCAACCTGTATACCGTAAACTTAATGAAGCAGGTAATGCTGTTTTTAAGGATCTTTGAGAGGCTTTTGCCACAAAAAGTTGTATATTGCAGTAAGGGCTACTGGTTATTTGCTTTTCTGTGTATGTAACATACTTACCTTTTTAGATAAAAGCAAGGTTTGGGTTTTTTTTTCTGAAGGTAGAAGCTTCAGTGGATGGCCCCATATTTAGCTTTGTGTGCTTTAAGGTAGTACTATGGTGAGAGAATAGATGCCTGAACTTGAATGAGAGACCTTGGGAGATAACCAGGTATTACTTTATCATGAAGTCAGAAATTTCATGGTGATAAGTGTTGCCTTGGTAAGATTTCTGCTGTAGACTGAGTTAGATTTCCATTGTGGGCTGGTTTACACGAGCATCAGTTGAGGCTTTGTAGGCTGAAACCGACTGACTGTAAGTGACTCCTATAAGGTTGATTAATCTGGTTTTTGGATTGTAACTTTCAAATTGACATTTTTTTTGTAAACAGACTGCTGTCGTCTGTTTATTTTGCATCATGCTTATTAAATTTATATAGTATTGCTCAGCATGATAAAGGTATTTGCTTGCTCTTTGGTCACACGTTTTGATAAGAAGTACTTCTAGTGCAGCGTGGGTCCTATGTGCATAAATCCTTTTTCTGTAGGAAAAGCAGAAGCAAACCCAGTCCAGCAAGAGCCCAGAACCTTATTTCTCTGTGTTCACAAGCCAGCGTGAACTTGTCTAACTTAATATGCCAGGTGGTGTGACTAGTGGATGCACTGGTTAGAATAATGTGAGATATTGGGTTTTTTTGCGCTAGTTGAGTTTTGTTTAGGTTAGTAAATCCTTTCATTAGTGTTGACAAAATGTCTACATTCTCTGGTCTTTACTGCTGGATAATGGTATTGCAGACTGTGCTTTCATTTCAGACAAATAAAAGAATATGAACATGTGTTAAAGCTGTTGGAAATGGATGGATTAGTGGGCAAAACGGGGAGGAAAACTTCCTTAGGGATACAGGCAGCAAAATCACTCTATATATCTATTTAAAAGCCATAATGGCAATAGTGTATCTTAAGAGTACAGGTTTGGAGTTGTGGTTTGAAAAAAAAAAGTAAACAGGGCTTGAAATGCTTACATGTGACTTAAGCTGCTGGGGGGGGCATTTGTTTTCAGGCGTTTTAAATTTCTGTATTATAGGAATTGTGTGAAATACTTCTTTTTAGTTCTCTATGGTTGTACTTATACAGTACTGAATTTGCTCAGATTATCTGTTTGTAATCTTAGGTCAAGAAAAATAATTTACATTTGTGATGTATTTATTAAGAATTAAACTAAGCTAAGTTGTTCCTTGCAAATTCTCTGTGAATACCTTTGGGGAATCTGAAGGCCTGAAGCTGATGGTGTGATTCTGACTTTTCAGGACTTGTACTGTGTTCGTAGTGACCTGGGGAACCTGCTCAAAGCCCTGGGTCGCTTGGAAGAAGCCAAGGTAGGTGTTGGGTAGAATACATGTAAACGTCAGTGTTTTGAAAACTTGAACTTTGCACCAAGTCTCCAAATCTGCGTTGATCTACAGACAGTCCGAGAAACTTCTGAAAACTGAAGGCACTGAAACACCCCAGAGTAGTTGCAGGGCAAGATATGGCATGTCCATGTTTAAAAAGTTGTTTTAAGTCAAGAAATGGAAAGTTACCAAGCCTTGCTGCTGAACTAGACTATTTGATACCATTCTGAAGTATTGGGCAGGGGCTCCATCATGCTTCCATCTGGAAATAAGTAACAGTCCTTCAGATCTGAGGCTTGCCTGCTGGTGCCAAGCAGAGAGCCTGTGGTTAGCTCCAGATCCCTGTACGATGCAGGTGCTATTGAAAACGCTGCTCTTCTAAAGTCCTTTGTGGCTTGTAAGTGGAGAAGAAACTTATCCAAATGTTACCTTGTAATATTGGCTTTTAAAGATTTTTTATTCTTTTAACTTTTCCCTTCCCTTGATAGTGGAAGAAAGGCTAGTAAATAATAGCTGCAGTATGCGACACACACCACCCTCCCACCCCCATCCCCCAATATCTTTTCTTCATGTCTTCCCTCTCCCCTCCCCCAAAATAAAGAAATCGGAAGGACAAAGCTGGTTTGTTTGGTAAATGAACTGATCAAAAGAAAACTTGCTGTAGTGGAAAGGTGGCTTCTAGCAGTCGTGCATTTCCTAAACTGAGAATTTGAACACCAAGATGAGTTTAAAATTCTTGGCACGTTAAAATTTGGATTGCAGAAAGAAATTGTCTTGTTACAAGCCACCTTACGCGTCCGCGCTGCAGGGGTGAGGAGTGTGGAGAAATCAGAGCGACTCTGGGCTCCACGGCTGTCGCTCCAAGCCCCACGCGCATGCTCACAAGTGGAGTGTATGAACAGCGTAGCTGTCTGTTTGGCTGCAGCACCATTTGGGGAGGGTGGGGATCTTTGTGGGGTAACGGGGACTGCAGGTTCAAAATTCAATATTGCTTTGTTTCTCATAACAACTTGGATGCGTGTACCACCCTAGGGCAGCCTGATTGATTTGGCCGGATCCAGGTTGAAAACATTGTGTAGCAGCATTCAGAGTTGAACAGTCTTTGAGACATTTGGTTCTCAGCCCACCAAGCGGACAGCTAACATGAATTGCACTTCACTGCAGCTTTAGTGTGACTGGTATAGGCCAAGACACTGCGCCTGCCTTAGGTTGCTGACTTCTTTGTTTCAGAGCTCTGGAGACACCTAGTTTGAAAGTGTTATTCCGTTTTGTGAGAACTTAATAAACGAGGAAAAACATCTTGAGTAAATTGCAATGTGTTTCTTTGGTTATCAGTCCATTTGAAAGATCAAGCCAGCAGATTCCTTACAGTTTGAACTAAAATTTAATTTCTTTGTAGATGTTTCAGAGCCTTTCTTCCAAAAAAAAAAAGTCCCTGCTGTATGCAATTGCCCGATTAACCCTCTCCCTTCTGCATGTCTCCCTTGTTACAGACAGATTATCCTCATTCCCATGTGTTAAGACATATCCAAAAAAATGCAATTGCTTTGTTGAACTCTTACTAATGATCTTGTTTTATTTTCTCTCTTGTTTTTGGTTTTTCACCACTGATATTGTATTTAGAAGGTTTCAGGTGGGTGAAACCTCCTATTCCATGCGTAAGGTGCCTCGCTGAAGGGAGCTCGAGGCCTGGATCTAGGGCAGACACACACCTCCTCCTCCTCTTCCAGCAAGGAACGCACCGAAAAGTCACATGATGAGAAATATGGTAACGGGTTTGTAACTGCCACAGCAAAACCATTTGCCTCCATGCCTGAATCTTCTGTCTTGTGGCTTCAGAAACAGCTTAAAATATTTAATTACAAGCAAGTAATGTAAGAATATTTTATACTATTAGCCACAAATTCTTTCAAAGAAATAAAGTAAAAGTAAATTAAAATATTTTTTAAAGAAATAATTGGAGATAGTTAATAGTAAAAGCTTCTAACTCTTCCGGTTGTTCATTTTTTTCCTTTTTTCTTCTTTGTTTGGATTGCAGCGTTCTGCTCTTCTGATGATGCGCTGTGATCCTGCAGTAGCGCAAAGGCTGCGCAGCGGTAATGCGCATTGCGTGCGATTAAAGCCCCCGTGAACGGTTGACTCGATGATTAATCTCTGATCGGGCGACTGCCCGAGCTCCAGGCTGCAGCCTTTTGGATAAAATTGGCTTGTAACGCATTTTACAGAGTCCAGACATCAAATTTAACATGCGAGTTTTATGTGGGCCTGTCTGGTAGATTAATGATTCTGGTTGGCTGTTCACTGCACCTTGGGGCAATCACTAGAGCCAAGCAGTTCGCAGCGATAGCGTGGCGCCGTGCTGGGTAGGATGCGCAGCGATTTCTTGCGCTTGCATTACAGGGACCTAAACCTTCATGCAATCCTGTCATTTGAGGTTTTGAAGCTGCAGGAGAGGTTGAATTGTATTTGAAGAAACCAGGAAACAAGATATGGATTGGGTGTGTCTGATCAGACTAGCACACTTGAAACTGAGGAATGTTGTTTTTTTTTTTTTCCCAGTAGTTTTTTTCTTTTTCTTTTTCTTTTTCTTTTTCTTTTTTTTTTTCTTTTTCTTTTTCTTTTTTCTTTTTCTTTTTCTTTTTCTTTTTCTTTTTCTTTTTCTTTTTCTTTTTCTTTTTTCTTTTTCTTTTTTTTTTTTTCTTTTTCTTTTTTCTTTTTCTTTTTCTTTTTCTTTTTTTTTTTTTAAAGTAATTTCTATCTGCTTTAGAATATTTGAAAATCTTCTTTCAGAGTGAAGTTGTTTTCACACGGTAATTTTTTGATTTTTACGCACTTAAAGGGCGGCAGATGTTCCTGTTGAATTACTTTAATTATTTCTAAGGTTATTTCTGTGGCAGTCTGGTGTCTGAAGGAATGTTAATCTGTTACCAGCATAACTGAAAAATGGTGGGCTTGCACCTGGGTTTTGGTTTGCGCTGGCGCAGGATCAACAACAGTTTGCAGCGCATTAGTTTTGGCGCAAGCTAGCCTATACTGCAGGGTCACTTTTGGCTGGTTAGAGAATGCATACTAACAATTTTTTTTTCTCATTTTTTTCTTTTTTACAAATATTCCCCTTCCCTTGTATCTCTCTTCTTTAACTATTCCAAGGCGTGTTACTTAAAAGCAATTGAGACTCAACCAAACTTTGCAGTGGCTTGGAGTAATCTTGGCTGTGTTTTCAATGCCCAAGGAGAAATTTGGCTTGCAATACATCACTTTGAAAAGGTAACTACCTGAGGGAGTCAGCTTCACTGCTAGATTTGAATGTATGTACAGTTAGGTGCTTGCAGGTGATATATAGTTTGATAGTAGAGAACTTTGTATGATCCTGTTAGTTAACAGCTCATGTTAATTGTTAATTTTCTAAACTTGCTGATGTTTCATACTGCCTGTATGCTACTAGAGAGAGACACTTAGAACTCCCCTAGGACTTCACACATGTCAAATATGGAAAAATTAATTAAATTATTCAGCTCTTTCCCAGACTAAATTTTTTAAGAATCTGATTTGATTATAATGTTTTGCACGTTTTGTGTGTGAGAGAAAAAATCAACTTGGTGCTTAAAATTATTTTGGATTGTGATTTTTTGTTTCAGGTATTACTGTCCTTTGAGTAACTGAGAAGAGCAGTTTTAATCCCTCTTCTCCAGGGTTATTTTTCACTACTGTTCAGACTTCTGTCATTAAGTAGTTGTGTCATACCTTCCAGTCAGTGTCTTAATTGGCGTAGTAATTAATTTTGCCCTCATCTCTAAAGTTTCTACAGTGCCCTAAAGCTGAATTTAAGATGTGGCAGCCGTTTCTTCCTGATATTCATGGCTTTAAATCTACAGAAAAAAGTGTAGCTGCTCAAGGTGGTTTTTTTTTGGATATGTGTCTAGTTAGTGATAGGTGAAGTATTTTAATTTTGAATTAATAGTTTCCATGAGACTGTAAGAATGGGGCTTGTGTAGCTTTGTACTGCGGCTTTTATAGCTTCAGTTTAAGTGGATTTTTTTGTGTTTTATTAGTTTTGAAGGGAGCAAAGATGTTTTAGTTACATGGCTATTGAATTTTCCTTGTGCACATGATGCATTTGCTGTTTCCTTGTTCCTGTGAACAGCCTGTATTCCTGCACTGGTAAAGCTTTAAAATTCTGTCTTACTTCGCAGTAGATTAAGGATACAGATAAGGTTTTCTAGAGTTTCTTCTCTAAAAACAAGCTAGAGACAACATAGCATCAGTAGACAGGAGTGTTAAGTATGATCAGCCTAATGCTTTATTCTGCAGAAGTTGCAACTCAGTAGGTAAGCAGACAAATAAATATGAAGGTAGTACCTGCTGTCCTTTCTACAGATAAGTAACTTTACTCTGTGATTGATTTGTATGTTTTCCTTTCTTACTGGGTTATTGATAAAATTTTAAAAGCTTATTTATTATGTTGAGCAAATTTTAAAAAAGCAGCAAACAACTCAATTTCATAGAAAATATGTTTGTGTTTAATGCTCAAAACTTCTACTTCAAAAATATTTTCAGGCTGTAACACTTGACCCAAATTTTTTGGATGCTTATATCAATCTGGGAAATGTTCTGAAGGAGGCAAGGATATTTGACAGGTAAGCAGATCAGTACTGTTGCTCTCTGTGGCTTGTCAGATCTATCAAGATACAGATTATGTTCCTTCTGTAAAGTGTCTGTGGACAGGGGTAGCAAAAACTTAAGCTGTAAGCTTGGCAAGCAAATGGCTTTGAAGTGCAGACAGATCAGGGTTCTGGTCTATTTAAATAAAAATCAAAAGTTCCAGTGAAATGTATTCTTTAATGTTGCTTACTTGTACTTAATGCATTGTCAAAAATGAGAGTTTCTGATGGAAATAGATTTGAAATTAAGGCTGAGGAGGGTGAAAATCAGATGCACAAGAAATACCTGAATGCTTGATATGTGATTCAGAACATAATTTGCAAATGTGTCTCTTCTAAAATTTCCCTTCTGTGTGAGACAAACTGGGCTGGAATTCAGCTAAACATCTGATTGAATATTCTGTAATTGTGACATGTCTGCCTCATCTTATTTCCTTGGGTTGCAGTAGTGTTGCTGTGTTGTTGAACTAACCTGTTCTGAGACCTCTAATCTGATACATGAATGTTTTGTTTCTGGGAAAACAGAAACAGGCTGTGTTGTTTATATGCAATGTACCATATTGCATCTGGTAATTGGTTTTTAATTTCTGATAGCTGTGGTTTGTGGCCCGAAATTCAATAAAAGCTTGCAGGGAACAGGTTAATTATCTGCACTGCACACAGTCTAAATGATTCAGTGATGTCTGATTTAACCATGAATTAGTGGACCAAACGAATCAAGGCATGTTTTTCCATCATTTTAGATTTTAAATCACCTTTTAAACACTTACTTATGTATATTGTTATGGTTTTCCTAGAAATTGGATTTGAATACATCAGCCATCTATATAGAGTTACAGGAGCATATAATTAAAGATTTCACTTTTGAGCAAAGTGATGATTTAAGTCAAGTAAATAATGGTAGGTTAGTGGAGAGTATAATGTGATACTGTTTATCTTGTTAAAGTTCAATAATAAATTTGCAAAAAATGAGGTAAGGAAAAAAGATGTTTTTCCTAGTTATGGAAAGTATTTACAAAAAATAGCCAAAAGCTTTGCTTGTTTTCCAGAAGACTTAATATTGTTCACTGTGTACTGTACCAAGGTGAATAATTCCTGCTCTCTGGATGATAGTTTACCTCTGCATTTTTTTTCTCCCTTTATTTTCTTACAGAGCTGTGGCAGCTTATCTGCGAGCCTTGAGTTTGAGCCCAAATCACGCAGTTGTTCACGGCAACCTTGCCTGTGTGTACTATGAGCAGGGCCTGATAGACCTGGCCATAGACACCTACAGGAGGGCCATTGAGCTCCAGCCCCACTTCCCTGACGCCTACTGCAACTTGGCCAATGCCTTGAAGGAGAAAGGCAGTGTAAGGAGCACTTCTTTCTTCATAAAATTAGAGTGAATGCTTTTTTAATAGACACCAGCTGTCACCAATTTGATAAGTTGTTGGGCAAGTTGTTAAGATGGAGGTTAATCTCACTTAAAAGGAAGAATAATTCAGGAAATCTCCATCTTGAGCCTTTTAAAAGCGATTGTATAATGACTTCTCATAAATGGTGCTTTTACAACAAACGTTACTATATTAACAGTGCCCCTTTTTTTGAAGGTGGTAGAAGCAGAAGAATGCTACAACACAGCCCTTCGACTTTGTCCCACTCATGCAGATTCTCTTAACAATCTGGCAAATATCAAGCGGGAGCAAGGCAATATTGAGGAAGCTGTCCGTCTGTATCGGAAGGCTCTTGAGGTACAGTCGGGTGTGAGGGAGAGGTGACTGGTTCAGGTTGGAAATGTGTCATAAGATGTAAGTTTTTTTCCCTCTCTAAAAAAAAAGTAAGAAAATACAGTAATAAATGCACGCATTTTTGCTATGGTCTCCTTGAGATGTTTGAGACAGAGTCAACTTCTTTTTCTTCCAGGTGTTTCCAGAGTTTGCTGCAGCACATTCAAATTTAGCAAGTGTTCTGCAACAGCAAGGAAAGTTACAGGAAGCTCTGATGCATTACAAAGAGGCTATTAGGTAAATGGATACTCTCTGCAAGAGTCCCAGCCTTTCCTAAAAGGAAAGTGCCTAGATTTGTACAGAAGATGACTTAGTTGTGTGTTGTAATTTCCATAGTTGCTCTTCAAATTGAAAAGTCTGGGTATGAGTATGTTTTCTTGTTGGAGGAGGAGCTTTTCTTGTTCGTGACATGTTCTCTTTATTTTTCAGAATCAGCCCCACATTTGCAGATGCTTATTCTAATATGGGAAACACTTTGAAGGAGATGCAGGATGTTCAAGGAGCTCTGCAGTGCTACACCCGTGCCATTCAGATAAACCCAGCTTTTGCTGATGCCCACAGCAACCTGGCCTCGATTCACAAGGTAGCACATGCGAATGATTCACTCTTAGAAGAGTGTGGTGGGGCACTGTGAGTAGTTACCCTGAGGATATTTTTACCTGCTGACTCATTTCTGTTTCTTCACAGGATTCAGGGAATATACCAGAAGCCATTGCCTCTTACCGCACTGCTCTGAAACTTAAACCTGATTTCCCAGATGCCTATTGCAACTTGGCCCACTGTTTGCAGGTGAGGAAGATGAGGCTTTGATTGTACTTCTTAAGATTTCTCTGCAGGAGATCATTTATTTAAATGCAAAGAGTTAGACTTAAGTCTTAAATCAGGAGATAGATTATACAGTCATCAAGAGTAATTACAGAAGTTCTCACTTCCATTTTTGGAAGAAGCATTAATCTCAAGCTGTGAAATAACTGATACAGGCCAAAGAAAGCTATTCTTTCTCCTAATCTTTGTTTTTTCTTTTTTTGTAGATTGTCTGTGACTGGACAGACTATGATGAAAGAATGAAGAAGCTAGTTAGCATTGTAGCTGATCAGCTGGAGAAAAACAGACTGCCTTCTGTACACCCACATCATAGCATGCTGTATCCCCTTTCTCACAGTTTTAGGAAGGCAATTGCTGAGAGACATGGAAATCTCTGTTTGGACAAGGTAGGAAGTTCTATACAGTTGTTGATTACTGATGGAAGTTCTTTGGGGTTTTGCCTGTTCCCACTCAAAATCTAGTACTCAGGTTTGTCAGAATTAGCCTTTGTAAGCTTTCTGAGTCACTGACATGTGAAGAGATGGGATATAATGTTCATAGCTGTTACTGCTTGTGAGTTTTGAGACAGACTATTTGTGCAGGTTGCCATTTATAGTTGAAAATGTGCTGTCAGCTGATGGGAGGGTCTGGTTAGCTAATGGAAGATAACACTTTGTCAAAGTGACTTGTCTGAGTAGCCCAATAATCCTGTCAGAGATAGTGGTTAAAAGCTGATGCTTGGGCAAGGTGGAGAGCAAAGAACAGAACAAATGCTGTGGTCCCTCACAGCAGTCCTGTTCTGGTCATAAATGCCTTGTGGTTTGAGAACTTCCTGAGGATCATGGTGTGATATCAGTGTATTTAATAATCACAGGTGGAATACTGAAGCTATTAAAAAAGCAGAAATGCAGTAGTGATGTCTGTATTTGTCTGAGAGCAGAGACATCACATCTTGTGACACAGTGTGTGGGCACTGCACTTGGCTCTTGCATGTAGAATGCAGGTTTGGAACAGCAGATGTCCCTGACTGCTTGCTTGAATGTGGGATGAGGTTAATTCTGCAAACTCCCTTTTGTCCCTTTGTTTAGATTTTAGTTCTCAAGTTTGTAAACAGTTTTGTGTTTTCTTGGCAGATTAATGTTCTTCACAAGCCACCATATGAACATCCTAAGGATTTGAAGGCCAGTGAAGGTCGACTTCGTATTGGCTATGTGAGCTCTGATTTTGGAAACCATCCAACCTCACACCTAATGCAGTCAATTCCAGGCATGCATAACCCAGACAAATTCGAGGTAAAAATAAAAATGGCATGTTTAAAGCTTTAAATATGCCTGTAAGGGCTGCTTTCTTTATTGCAGGCAATTAAACAAGGAAAGAGCAAATTTTTGCTTTTGGGTATGTTTTTTTATGGGTTCAAGAATTATTCAGCACAAGTCATCCTCCTTTACCAATATGAAGTGCTGTTTTCACATACACTTGCAGTTTCCTACTTGGGAGAACTAGTCATTGTTAAAAAGCTTCCCCGAGGCTTAGCTTGTCTATTCAACCTGATTCATAGTTATGATTCTCACTAATTAAGAAGTCAGAGGTGACTTGAAGGCATTCTTAGAGATTTAATTCTTAGGCAGATCTGTCTGTTAAAGTTAATTTGTCTTGCACTGATGAGGACGTTGGATATATGTGCAGGGTGCAGTGCCATACTCTAGCACCAGAACTAGGCCTGGTTCAAAGCTGTCAAAAAATGGTCCAGTGCCTCTTTTTTTTTACTTCTTTCTCAACTGACAAATGCCACGTAAATAAAGATAATTTGTGTGAAACTAGGTGTAATTTAAAATCACAATACAGTGCAATTATTTTATGGACAAACTATCACAAGATACTTAGTTTTTGTTGCCTCATTTTCTAGGTATTCTGCTACGCCCTGAGTCCTGATGATGGGACAAACTTCCGTGTAAAAGTGATGGCTGAAGCAAATCATTTCATTGACTTATCTCAGGTGAGCTTGTTTTATGCATTGATCTTTTAGCAAACCTGAATTTTTCTAAATTAAGAAAGAAATGGATCTGTAGTTTTGAGATTGTTAGTTGCAATTATTTCTTGAATTAGGCTGATGTTAGTCCTGATAATTTTGAAGTTTGTAGATGTCTTGATATTATGGGATGTGGTGGTTATCTTGTGACCTCTGATTATTAAAAAATAACATTACTAATATTTAATAACTCTCACATTAGATCTCAAGATAAGTCATGCTTAAATGTTGTGGAGACATCAAGATACCACAAATAGGTTTATGCTTGCCTTAGGTATCAGTGTGAAAACTGACCAGGATTTCAGTATACACAGAAGTCAACGCAAAAACCCTGTAGAGTAGTAAACTGGCTCATTCTTGATCTTCATTTTGATCTTCGGTACTACCTTAGTTTCTGAATGTGTCACTTGCCCTATGTGAGCTTTAATTACTAATTAGCCTTAGAGAAGTGGATGTGGGGGAGGGTGTTCTGGTTTGTGTAACCTCAGTTTGTAGCCATTAGCTTTAGTTTTACTGCTACTGAGCTTTACTGCTGTGCTGATGATTTATGCTCCTGTAAAACCAGGAATAACAAGATTTAAGTCTCACTTAAATTAAATTATGCAGTTGGCATCTGTCCATTGTTACACCGCTGACTAACCACATTTATTACTGGAAGACTGAAAACAAAAAGAAGATTTATTTATGTATTTATTTATTTATTCTTAGATACCATGTAATGGAAAAGCAGCAGACCGCATCCATCAAGATGGGATTCACATTCTCATTAATATGAATGGCTACACCAAAGGAGCCCGAAATGAATTGTTTGCCCTGAGACCAGCACCTATTCAGGTAACTAAGTTACAGGGCTCTTACTAAGCCAGAATCAATGTCAGAGGTTTTTTTGGGGGGGGAGGGTGGGGGGTTGGGTTCGATTTTCTAAAATGCTTATGGAAAGAGAGTGAGAGGAGCCTTAATCAGAGTCTAGACTACAGGAGTTGTCTCAGGTGAGAGAAGGTGTAGTCACTGATGGTTGGTGTTCTGGCTTCAAGCTGCACATTGTGAGGAAAATTCACTTGAGAGATCATTTTTAGAACATCCTTGAGCTGTTCACTATCTTGGAATTGAAAGTTTGGAGTTAGAAATTGATCTTCAGTTGGTAAAGCAAAAGAAGGAACTTGAACCTGTATATGGTAAATGTGACTTAAAATTTGTTGGTTTTTAACTGCCTTTATTTTTGCAATGCACATGGAAATGAAGCCTTGCTTGGTTTTTTTTTTTTAGGCAATGTGGCTAGGGTATCCTGGAACCAGTGGGGCATTGTTCATGGATTATATCATCACAGATAAAGAAACTTCGCCAGTTGAGGTGGCTGAGCAGTATTCAGAGAAATTAGCTTACATGCCAAACACTTTCTTTATTGGAGACCACGCCAACATGTTCCCCCATCTGAAGGTACGTTGGAAGATAGGGCAAGAAAAGGAGATGTTTTCCATAAGTGTCTTTATGAAATGGCACTTAGTATAGTATTGGTAAGGGATCTTGTAACTTCTTGACTTTTTTTTTTTTAACAGAAAAAAGCAGTCATTGATTTCAAGTCCAATGGTCATATTTATGATAACAGGATTGTTTTGAATGGCATTGACTTGAAGGCATTCCTTGATAGCCTTCCTGATGTCAAGATTGTTAAGGTGAGAGCTACTCTTGTCTGTGTACAGTCCTAGGGACTGAAGGTGGTACTCTCTCTGATCTCCGTGTGATTTGTCTCAGATGAAGTGTCCTGACAGTTGTGACAACACTGATGGCAATGCTGCCCTCAGCATGCCAGTGATCCCTATGAACACCATTGCAGAGGCTGTGATTGAGATGATAAACCGTGGGCAAATTCAGATTACTATCAATGGCTTCAACATCAGTAATGGATTAGCAACTACTCAGGTGAGGCACTTCAAGACACTGTTGTCTTGGTGTTTATGTTATTTATGTATGTTTTAACATAACAGTGAAGAAAAACCTCCAAGCAAATGGGTTTTCTGTCACGTTGATTCGTTTAGTTGTCATACTGAAGGAAGCTCATTATAAGCCACAGATATACTGGAAGATGATCTCTCCCCCCTAAAGATAGAGGAATTGTATCTAGAGGTACCGAAGTCCAAAGAAATAAATTCTTCTTGCATAAAGAAGATATTTACTTATTCTGAATTTGAAGCCAAGATTTCCTTATTACTTGCAGCCTACCAAGATTTGTGACCTGTTACTCAGTGTCAGTTGTGGTTTTTTGTGTTAGAAAAAAATTGCAGAGTAATAGAATAGAGGCAAAGTTATTCCACTGTATTTCAACAATATTTATTCATATCCGTACATATTTCAGAATTTTGCACTATATTACCATGCCTCAGTGCTTAGCAGTTAATGGGATTTTAGTGTCAGTTACTGGTGGTGTTTAACCCTTCTTCCGCTACAGAACAGTTTTTCCCTTTTAGAAATGCCATATTCTGACATTGGCATAACTCATCTTGTGAATTTTACTCAGTTTGTAAAGGGAACCTCCTGTACATCATTTTGATACGTTTTATTACCACTGCTCTGTTCATAATCTCATACCTTAGTTTATTTTTTGAGTTCTTTTCTTCACCACTGAGACTTTTCTTTGAGTTGGTAATACTTTGTCTTAGTTTGGTCAGTAAGGCTGTTAACAATTCTTTCTGAAGTTGTCACCTGAGAATCATAGAAAATTCCTGTCTTAACACTCCACCACTGAGATGAAATACTCTCAGCTTGTGCACTTCTAAAACAGGATTTCTCTTTCAGTGACGCTAATACAGCACTTCTTTGTGCTGAGATCAACTACTTTTGGGCATAGGTCAACAAGAACTGAGCATTGTGTTTTTTGAGGTCTCAGTGACCTGGATGAGTAGTATATTTATCAACTTCTGCTGAGCTGTTGTGCATCTCGTAACAGTCAGTGACAATGAGTCATTGTCATTCACATCAAGTGTGTCCTCAGTGGTTGGCTGCAATGCCACTGTCTAAATTTTAAATACTTATATATGTAAAAATACATACCTATAAGGAAAAAGGCTCTAAGTAGTTGTGTTACCCTCTCTGTTTATGTGGTTTTGATCCCATCATAGCATGTCATTATTGAAAAAAAAAATTAATATCCTGCTTCCATTTTACTAATCCTCAAGACTCTTGCATGGTAACTTGATTATTCTGACTTCATCCTCTGCTGCTTTTTATTAGGATATTCCTATTCTTTGTGAAGGCTGTAAGATCAATTTTTTCCCAAGTTTGTCATTTAACTCTTCTGATTTTCAGCATTTTCATCATTTTCCTCGTCAGCTGGTTTCTTACGGTCTTACGAGTTACATACGAGTCTGCATCTCTTGATTATCTGTTCTGTGCTTACTGTTTTCTATCTTAAAAAAAAAGCAGACACAAAAAACCCACTCAAAAATAAACCACAAAAATCCAAGCAAACCAAACCCCACCCTTGCTTTCTAAATACCTTTTTATTCTGTCTTTCAGTTTTAATTTCATTTTTGATCTCAAGGAAATTACGTGACCTTAAAGAGGATAGGATTCCATGTGTAATGCCTCTTTATATGATTCTTCTTTCCAATTATTCCAGTTACTTGGAATTTCGGGGAGATATAGGAAGGGCATGAAAATGCCCAGTGTTTTTTGCCTTGGTGGTTGCAACATTGTGGCATCCACAAGCGTGTACACATACCAGTTAAATTCTTGCGGTGGGTAAGTAGACAATTTTGTTTTGTATCATAAAACCAAAGATATGCTTACAGTAATTTGTTATGCTAACACATTGTCTTAGGACAATTCCACAGGGCATAGTCTTGTTCCCTGCAGTTTCAGTGTTTCAGTAGCTTTTTTTTTCCTCCCCTTTTAGATAAACAACAAAGCAGCAACTGGTGAAGAAGTTCCACGGACTATAATTGTTACCACCCGTTCTCAGTATGGCTTACCAGAGGATGCTGTTGTGTACTGTAACTTCAATCAGCTCTATAAGATTGATCCTTCTACTTTGCAGATGTGGGCTAATGTGAGTATCAGTATCCAGTAGGAAATCTTGGGTCAGACTTCTGGCAAGGCTCTTCAGGTTAGCGGAAACTTCATGCAAGCTAAATTGTAACTTCTCTGTGGAAAACATTGACCTTGAGCCATTTGAATCCTTAAGAGTGCTCATGTTGCAGGGCTTAGTGTTAGTAGAATATAGAGGGTTTTAGATGTATTTCAAATGATACCTGTGTATCTAGCCAGTGAAAATTTATGTTTGGGACAGCTTAAATATGCTGATTCTCCATTGTGAAATAATTTTGGAGTTCCTTAGTCTCTGCAAGTGAGTTAACACTGGCCTTGGCAGCTGATACATTGATAAATCTGAGTGGAGAGCGTGTGTATCAGGTTCCAGCTTTACTGTGTATTGCCGAGAGCTACTTGGGGGTAATTTTTTTATATTCCATAGTACGGGCCAATAAGTAAATGAGATCATAAAGGTCAAGACTTACTCTCTTAAGGACCTGCTCTGTAAACTGTTGCTCAAAGTTGCTGTCTCTTTCAGTGGGATCAGAAATGCAGTCTCAGTGATCTCATTCATAATGATGATCTGTTTAATTTCTACTGTACACCTCAAAGTACTGGGTGATGATGCCTTCCTCTTCATTTTAGTATGTGGCAATTTCTGTTATCAAAAGTAAATGTTCCTCTCTGAACTTACTGTATTTTCTTATTTTTGTTACAGATCCTAAAAAGAGTTCCCAACAGTGTGCTGTGGTTGCTACGTTTCCCAGCTGTAGGAGAGCCCAATATCCAGCAGTATGCACAAAACTTGGGTCTTGCCCAAAACCGAATCATCTTTTCACCTGTTGCCCCCAAAGAAGAACATGTGAGGAGAGGGCAGTTGGCTGATGTTTGTCTGGACACTCCCCTTTGCAATGGGCATACAACTGGCATGGATGTGCTCTGGGCTGGGACTCCAATGGTCACTATGCCAGGTAATGCAGCAGTGAACCTACACTGAATACATTGGTTGGAATATTAGTCATGTTTTAGTAACAGCAAATACATCAGACTTTGCCTTTTGTACAGGCAGAAGGAAAGTAACTCCTAGTGTGTGTTAAGTTACTTGATAAACTCATTTCTGGTTATTTTTGTTGGTTTTGATGTGCCTTTTCTTTTCTTCAGGCGAGACTCTTGCCTCACGAGTTGCTGCCTCACAGCTCACTTGCCTGGGTTGTCTTGAGCTCATTGCAAAAAGCAGACAGGAGTATGAGGATATTGCTGTGAAACTGGGAACTGACCTGGAATAGTAAGCAAACTTCAACTTTGTAATGTGGGAACATGAGGAATGTAGAGTACTGTATTTGGGCACAGTGCTGAGACATCAGTAGTTGTAATCCTGGAGATATTTTATATGTAAATCAGCTGGGCAGTCAGTCCTCTTCTAGAGGTGTCTTGTATTGCAATTAATTTCAACTTCTGCTTTTGTGGTAACTTAACAGCACTGCTAATTGAGTAACAATTCTGAAGAAACTGCTTATGTGGAACAGTCCACATTTTGTTCTTTTTAAATTGAAGATTAAGCAGTTTGTCACTTCAAATTAAAATAATGCTCTAAAGTGTTACTGCACTGCAGATAATGCAAGTTAATGTTGCTGCTCTTCTGATTTGAAGTGGTGGTGCTGGTCTGTGTCAGAAATGAGAGGAGATAGAGCAGGAATTTGTTGGAGTTGGGGTAGCAGTTGTTTTTGAAACAGTTGTAGAGGTGGTTCTGGATTAGCTGAAAATAGCAGGTTTCAAAGGTAAACAGTATTACGCAGTGTTTGGAACGTCTCATGATTGCTTTAATTCTCTTTTGTAGCCTGAAAAAAATCCGTGGCAAAGTCTGGAAGCAGAGAATATCCAGCCCTTTGTTCAACACGAAGCAGTACACGATGGACCTGGAGCGGCTGTACCTCCAGATGTGGGATCACTACGCTGCGGGCAACAAACCGGACCACATGATCAAACCAGTGGAGGCCAGCGAGTCTGCATGAAGAGAGACTGGGTCTGCCCACCAGGGATTCTCCAGGAACTGAGCCTCTCCAACACTTGTGCAGAGATGATGAGCTAAAACTGTGCATTTCTACTTAATATGCCTGGTACTCTGTGGCTGAAGTAATACATGATGGTGATTAAAGCACAGCCAGACTTCTTGCATGATAGGGAAAGACTCAGTAGAGCCTGGGATACTTTTATTCCATGAGGAATTTGGATGGGATTGAGCCGTGTACATGTGAGCCTGTGTGTATGAGTGGCAAAGTGGTTGCTGGGGGCAGTTTGAACTGCCCAAGCAGTTTATATGATATCATGGATTGATTAAATCTTCCTACAAACCTCTCTCCTTTTATGTGGATTGGGAATTGGAGCGTTTTACCATATGATTTTGGGTACTCCTGTTGGTATATATGTGGTTCTCCCATGACAAGATTTCCAGCTAGCGAGTTGCTCCCTGTGTTAATTTTAAACTGCGCGGACTGAAAGGGCGTTTGTGCTGGTGTAGTCTTTTTTTATAGGTTTTATAAACCACTTGAGCCTATATCAGCCTTTTACTGTTTGACCTCTGTTTTGGAGCTCTCTGTAATGTGTTGGTTAAGATAAGGACTTTTGTTTTTTTTGTTTTGTTTTGTTTTTTAAGCTTCTCCAATAACTCAGCTAATTGGCTTCATGATGGCAGCTCCTGTTCTGTTAAAAAACCAAATTTGATTTGAAATTAATCCTCCCCACAAGTGTTTGAGGTGAACACAAACTGGTGCCAAATACAGATCTTTCAGGAATGATTGTTAATTATGTATAGGGGTGCAGTCCTAGGTACTGTAGCAAAGACTTAAAAAAAAAAATAAAGCTTTGGTTTGCCAGTTTGACTGATTTGACCGATGTTTCACATTTTGTGCTGCTGTCAGAAAGAAAACTGTGCTGGCCTTTACTCTTTGTGTAATGTTTTGAGGAGCTGTTTCGGCAGAGATGGGTATTTTCGGCTGGAATTAGAGGAATTTCGGCGGTGCGGGGTGATGGCCCTGCCATCTCCGCCCATGTGCGCATGCGCGGCGGCCCCGGAAGTGCGCGGGCCGTTCGAGCGCCATGGCGGGAGCAGAGGCGCGGGCAGGACCCGCGCTCGGACCAGGCCCCGACCCGGCCCCGGGGCCCCGCCACCGGGAATGGCGGCACCGGGCGGGCAGCGGGGCCGGGGCACGGCGGGCAGCGAGCGGGGAATCGGCCTCGGGCGGGAGGAGCCCCGGGAGAGGCTCCGCGGGGAGCCAGGGCTGGCGGGGCGGCAGGTGAGGGGGCGAAAACAGCGCCCCGGGCCGCGTGTCCTGACGTATCTTGATTAAATTATTAATTTAGAGAGCTTTTAAATCTATAGCTACTTAATCTATGTACATACACATACCCCTCTATACATATATATATATATATATATATATATATATATATATAACGCGTGTGTGTATATAAATACGACTTACTACGTGGCATGTAGTACATATTATATATATAGATTCATAATTCTAAATTACGCCCTCGTTTGTTTTACGGTGTTTGGTAGGTATTAGCCGGTAGGATTTACAGAATTGCAGTCTTTAAGGTTTAAATGACGTCCATTAAAAAAAAGTTGTCTTCTTTTAAAGCAGCTGCATGACGTATTTTTGAAGTAACGATTGGTTCATGCTCTTATAAAACGAAATAAATAACTTGGTATGGGTATTGTGGGCTGCCTCTACATTTGCATGGGCATAGCAGTCCAGGTGGTAATGCCTCCATTCTGCCTCTTGAAATAGCTTCATGACAGCTGCTGCGTTTTGCTAAATATTCATGGCAGCTCTATTAAAGCACATTTTATGCAAAAGCAGCTTCTTACTCATCAGTGCATGGGTTGAGGTTTCAGGCTTACTATAACGCGCTTCTCTGACAGATCACAGACCACGTGTAAGACAAGAAACAAGCTTTTATAAAAAGTTAAAATAGTTCAGCCTCTTTGGGGCTTTCAGTGTTTTTCCCAATGCATATTTGGTTCTCAGTTCATGATTGTTTCAGACCTGTGGCGATGCAGATCCTTCTGTGACCTAAAGTTCTGCATTTCATTTTTGCAGCAGTTCCCTGTACTTCTCTTCCAGCAGTGATGATGAATTTGAAAACTGTAAGTAATGACACGTTAGTTTGTGTTGTGAAGGAGTATGAAAAGGACACATTTCTGTCTAATTATAGTGAAGCGTTTTTACACGTTGCTTTCTTTCACTGCTAGTGCTGCAAAGTAATTCTCTCCTTGCAATGCAGTCTTGGTGTCTGTGTCACAGGCACTGTTCTTGAATTGCCTCAAGTTTGACTCTTTTTGTCTTGCGTTATATTTTTCTTACTGCCCCAGTTTTGTCTGTTCTCTGTCACTCACTTGCTTCCTTCTAAGTCTCCAGTGAATAGAAAGCTGCTGCCAGCTTTGAGGAATTGAGAGTTGGAATTATGTGTTTGTCTTTTGAAAATACTTTGGACCAAACTTTTACTCGTTGCAAACTTTTAAAAATGCATAAAAAGAGACACAGAACCTTGTTCTTAATTAATCTTCTTTTGTTTCAGTTTTAGCTAGACTGAAAACTCCCAAATCTGTTTCTAAAAAGGCAGATACAAGGTGGGTGCTGTCATTAATGAATTTTCTCTATTCATGTTTTAGTTTTCTGTATCATTTTCACTAATCAGAATACAGGAAAACAATCTAAAGTTGTATTGATTCATAGGCCAGTCTAGGAGAGAGTGCAGACAGAACTGTTGCATATTCAGTCATGTTCAGGGCAAATGTAAAATGGGATATTTGGAGGTGCACGTACTCTTGCTATTCCTATTCATGGATGCAGTTGGTGACATTTGCTGCGAGCAGCTGATAATGTTATATTGGGAGACTTTTTATGGATTGCTGTTTTAGTAAGGCCTACTAAATATACTGTCTATTTTTCTGCTTACTCCTACCTTTATTTCACACAATTCACCTTTTTTTTTTACAGTTTGAAAGACTTCATTGATGACTCGGATGATTTCTTCTTGGACTTGAAAGTAAAAAAGAAGACAACCAGGAGCGGTAAGCAATCATCCATAACGAAAAAATGTAAATGAAATTTGCTGTTCTTTGTGTTTTCCTGTTTTTCAAGAGATTTTTTTTGTGTTAAGGCAAAGGCAAGTCTCCTAAATGCAACTCCCAAAACTTCAAGCTCTTTCTTTTGAATTGCAGCACAGAAAGATCTTCAGACTCCGAAAAAGCTGGTGACACCTGGAAAGAGAAACACTTGCTGCCAAGAATTGCAATATCCAGATACTTCAAGCGACACTGAAGATTCTGTCTTTGTAGAAACTCCATGCAATAACCACCAAAAAGAGGGAATGAAAGACTTAAAAGGGAGTCAGAAGTGCATAAATCTTTCACCTCCACAAAATTGGAAAGAATCAGTTTTCAAAGGCAGTCCAGATTTCCTTGTTAGAAGGAAAGAAAGAAGCTGTGAAAATACAGAAAATAAATTGTCAAGTGTGGCACTAGCACATGGTACAGGGGTGGAATCAGATAGCTCAGATGACAGTTTTGGATCTTTAATGGATCGGATACAGAAGCGAAGTCTACCCCGAAAACCAGTCTTAAGCACCAGTAAAACTGTCTTTGAGCCAAGCACGACAGGTGAGCAGTCCTGAGCTAACTTGCAGTGGTAATTGCCTGGTTCTTTCCATTTTGTGTGGCATGGACCTCTGAGGTGCAGCCCAGCACCTTGCAAAGGATTTTCTTGCAGTCAAAAATTACTCCTTTGAGCATTCGGAAGAGTAATCTTGTGCTATCAGGATGTAAGTTTTTCACTGTTGCTTGTTTTTATCATTGTAGGCACTTTTCGTTTTTAAAGTTATTCTGCAAGCAAATCTGGTGGATCCTTCTGGTGGTTTCTAATGATTCTGTGATTTCTTTTTTTAATGTATGCTGTGTAATCCTGTGTAATCCTATGACTCTTCCTGTTGAACTAGAAAACATCAAGCCACCCTGCAAAGATGCACAGCCTGTGAAAGGGGAGGGAGGCAAGACACTAAAGCCAAAATCCATTTCACTTCAAGAAACACCTTCCATGATAAAGACTCCTGCAAGAATTCCGGGGAATGAATCAGTCAGTTGCTCACAGTCAGCAAAGACAGAGAAAAGGTGAGTGTTACTCCCATTGTTTCTGTGTTCTAGGGCAATTACAGATGGACAGAGATGCTAAGCATTTTGCATAGGATCATGTGATACCTCTGCTACCTAGAAACTTCTGGTAATTCAGCATTTGTTAATGGTTAAATAGCTGGAAACCTGAGTTTTCATTCTCCAGTATGACAGGGAGAATATAAACTGATCTCTGCCAAGGGGAATGATGACAAATAAATCTGACAAATACCAAATCTTGTTTGTAAATGTTACCTCTCTTGCTATTCCTTGTTTTGTACAGCATGTTCTGGCTCTACAGATTGTATATATCCAGCTGCTTACCTCTGAAAAGATATCAAAACTGATTCTATTAGTAATTCATGCGTTTGAAACAAGAGTATATTGATTTTTAAAAAATCTGTATCCTTATAACTTGGAGAATTCATGGTTTTTTTCTATATGTGGATGCAGCTTAGGCTTTTCAAAAGAATGCATTTTTCATTTTTAATAGTTGCCCTTATTATGCCTTCTTGACATGTGCTGTTTCCTTTAATGATTTTATAATGGTGTATACAATACCAAACCTTTAAATGATATCTTTAAAGGTGAGACTTTGTCAGAATGCTGCAGCACTGGAGTTAGTAATCCTGGTGGAGTATATGCTTTCCCTGAAATAATTCTTGAGCATTCTTGGACTATCTTTGTTTCTACAGACCTGTAAATACACCTTTATTGTGATGATCACATCAGGGCTGTTGATATATTGATTAAATTTTGGTATAGTTGTGGCTCGCTGTGTCACGAAGTCTGAGTCTCTTTTCCTACTTAGGAGTCCTCATAATCCTCGTAATTTTGTGAATTAATGGGGTAACTGCAGGACTGTTGCAACAGCTCTGCCCCTTTCATGCCCTTAGAGGGGTAAGAGGACAGTCATGGGCCTCGTGAGGGCAAGCTGGTGGAAAGAGTCAGGAGAGGTTTATGCCACTTGAAGCATCCCTGGTATCTTTATTGGCATTCAAGTGGCCATTATTTTTCCCTGTATTTTTCCATATCTCTGTACTTCAGTGAACTCCTTAATGGCTTTTCTTGCAGGGTCAGGGTATGCTCAGTGCCTGGTTGTTTCTTGCAAGATCTTTCAAATCCAGCTTCCCACTATGTGAAACATTTCAAGAAAAATAAAGAGGAGCTGGCCCAGAAGCTCTACAGGCTGTTTAATAGTACCATCTTTGAGCAAAAGGTTAGTTTCAAAACAAGAACTACCATTCTAAAATGTTGGTTAATATGTTGTCACTTTTTGATGTGATTGCTCTTTATCCTCTTCAGATTGTAGAAATTAAGCTTTATAGCAATGGGTTATGTTTGAATTAGTTCAAGCAATTTCTTCCAAAGGGGTTGGTGACCACCATGATGCAGCAGTTTTCATCTTGGCTTTGCTTTCCCATCTGTAATGAAAATGCTGCATGTAATCTTTGTTCCTTCCTGTTGGATGTTTGTGTCTGCCTTTCTGGAAGAGATTAAAAAGGTGAGCCTTCAAATCACAGTTTAGGGTGAACATAAAGCTACAAGCTTTGTTTCAGATTTAAGGTTCAGTTTCAGAGAACTGATGTCTTGACCTGCGATCATCATCTGGGATGTTGGAGACCCTTCTGTGGTGAGAAATATCCTTGAAAGGAAAGGTGCTACCCTCAGTAATTCCAATGGGATTTTTCCCAGGAAAGAAAGTGTTTTTTATGCAGAAGAGAAAATACTGTTGAGCTGACAGGCTGAGGTCATGATTTCACATAAAACTGAACTGAACTATTGCTGAAGCAGAGTATCTTACTGCCCAGTGCTTCAGCCCTGTACCTTGTGGTACTTGGAGATAGAATAGAGGAATTAAGGACTTTTGTCTCATCCTGCATTTTGAAACTCCCATTGTTGGTTACAGAAAACATGATGGTGGGAATGAGAAGCCAGGGAGGGGAATTGGCATCTTAAGTGTTAAGGGCACCAACAGAGACATCCTGCACTGGCTTCGCAGTAAATACAAGCGGAAGCCAGAGGGCCAGAAGGTAAGAGGAGAGGTAGGAAAGGGGAGATTACATGCACTGTTTTGTTTTTCAGTTACCAGAGGACATGGAAATAATCTGGAATAAGAAAATGAGAAAGACAGCAGGGTATTGTGTAACGGGGCAGAGGGAAGGCCCTGAACGGAAGCGTTATGCTCGCATTGAACTCTCTGAGAAGGTCTGTGACTCTGCAGGTAGGTCAAAGAAAGGGTGTGTTGATTCTTTTTTGAGGATGTGTTGATTCTTTTTTGAGGAAGCACGTTTTAGAGATAAAAACATTAATCTGATGATTAAGAGATCTGGAACTGAAGCCAGCTTTGAAATTTTATATTGTCTTGTATAAATAAATAGATGAATGGATTTATCCACATTCCGAAGTCCTTCTAAGAGGCTGGGCAAATGTACAAATAGAGATGTAGTCACACTAACTGCAGTATTTTTTTTTTATTTTTTGATTTGAAGACTTATAGACATAGTGTTACTCTAATTCTGTGTTATAATGGCAGTCTAAAATCTGACTTCCTCCATCACAGCAAGACACCTTGTTGGTAGTATTTAAAGCTGGAATAAAGACAGGTCAGTGCCAAATTAAGTTCCATTATGTGGTACTGTGACTGCTACTTCTCCCTCATCCCCTCCCAATATGGGAAAATGAGCCATAAAATGGCTTGGATTGAAAGGGATCTTAAAAAGCATCTTGTACCAACTCCCTGCAGTGGGCAGGGACACCTTCCACTAGAACAGGTTTCTTTAACCCTGCCCAACCTGGCCTTAAACACTTCCAGGAATGGGGCAGCTTTACGAATCAACCAATCAAAAAACAGATGAGGTGTGTGGGGGAGTAACTAGGACACAGAATTGGGGCTGATCACAAAACTGGAAATGCAGCAAGTAAAACCTTGTTTTGGAGCCTTTTATCTTATCAAGACATTGGTAGTTCTAACCTTCCAAATAATACTTGTATCTTAATACAAAATGAGTGTGAGAGGCTAAAGCAGTGACCAAAGGTGAGTTTGTTTTTCCCCAACCTGACTGCTCTTTGTCTTTGTTTGCTTTACCTCAAGATCGCCTTCGGGACACGCTGATCCATGAGGTTTGCCACGCAGCCACCTGGCTCATCAACGGTGTTCGGGATGGACACGGGCGGTTCTGGAGGTTCTATGCCAACAAATCAGCTGTAATTCATCCAGAACTGCCAGTGGTGACACGCTGCCACAGCTATGAAATTAATTACAAATTCACCTATGAGTGTGTTCGGTGCAAAGCTACGTGAGTAATGTTTTCATCTTGCATGTAACTGCATATTAACCTTCTGACTTGTTGGTCTCCTGTGTCTAGAAATCAGGGTTCTCTGAAATTGTAAAGCAGTTTGGATACTCTGATGTTTTCCAGAGCCCATGGAACCTCAGTATGTGATTCCACATTATTTCCAGGTAGTTTCATTTCTAGTTCAGAGGTCAAGACAGGCAGAAATGTCATCTGCGGACCACTGGTCATGAGGGAAGGTCTTTGAGAAGCAGAGAGATGCATACCTAAGCTTTGAAGGAACAAATCCCCATAAAACCTGGGCACAGGATATTTGACAGTGATTAGATACTAGATAAAACTACCAGAGGAAGCTTCCAGCTTTAATTCCTGTTGACTAAATTATAACTGCAACCTCACAGATGTGAGCAGCACTCTGATGGGAGGGATTGACACTAGGACACAGCCTGTAATAATGACACAATTTATGGCTTTTAACCTCAGGATTGTTTGTGTGACTCCTAGAAATACTGGAAGGAAACACTTCACATATCCTTAAGTGTTTATTAGAATTGTGCAGTGCAGTGCAGTAGTTGCTTAGATGCAACAGAGCATTCAGAAAATTTTTTTTTTAGTTGATGTCTTTGAGGAGGAACTCCAAGAGGCAGTCTTGTGCCACAATACCTGTCTATTTGGAAATGTAGCACTTCATACTGGTAGGCCAAGAGTGGAAGACACGAAAGAAGGAATCAAGCTGAAAAAGTTTAGGGTAGAGAAGTGTAACACAGATTTGATTGTACCACTGTGTGATGTACTGTTTGTTCTCTGTTCTAAAATACTGCCTGAGAAACCTGATCTGAGCAGTAGAGAAAGGGGCCCTTTCCTTTGAGTCCTGTGGAATCCAAGTCTTTGTTTTTGCCTTCCAGGATCGGGCGGCACTCGCGGTCCCTGGACACGGCGCGGTTCGTGTGCGCCTTCTGCAAGGGGCAGCTGGTCCTCAGGCAGCCCCTGGGCAAGGGGGGCACCCCTGCCAGGACACAGCTCACTCCCTTTGCTAAGTATGTGAAGGAAAACTATGGACTTGCTAAGAGAGAGCAGCACGGGCTGAGTCATGCAGAGGTCATGAGGAAACTCAGTGCTGATTTTGCTTTGAAAACCAAGCTGGAAGATTCCTTTTAATACCTTAATATACCTCCTTTCTTGGTGCCACTTAAATTTTATATAGAGAGTAGTAAAAGTTCTGAGTAGCACTTACACATAGCATGTCTTCAGTGACTCCAATGAGTAAGGGATTTACTGTTTCATCTGGGCAGCTGATACGCTGTAGACTCTGTGTGTGTGCTGAAGAACTTCGTGTGCATCTGGCTGCGATTGCCAGAGGCAAGAAAGTCCAGGCCCACCAGCCCAAGTCCCCTGACTCTGAATAACTCCAAGGCAGGAAAAGGGGCATACCTGACTGATCCTTGGCTGTTTTTGTTAAAATTAAGTGGTAGTTAGATGGTGCCTTAAATCCATTAACAGAATATGTGTTTCTCCAAAGCCCTTTAGCCCTCAGTAAGACTGAAGCTCTTTGATTGAATTTGAATGTAGTGTGCCTGTATCATTGAGATTTAATAGAAACTAAAATAGATGCAGATGGTCAGGTTGGGGAAAGCAGATTCACTTTCCCCCACAGAATGAGGAGATCTTGTCATGGCTTACGTCTTTCATGTAAAATGCAACTGAATATGTGTTACAGTATTTGTGTCTTCTGAAAGCAAATTGCTCAGGGGCTTAATAATTTTGATAATCAATAAATGCCAGTTTGATACAAACTCTTGCAATAAACCAGGCTGCTTTGTTTCAGTTTAATCATGGCTGTGTAGGAATACAGAATCCTGGTACCAGCCCAGTTCTCCTGGCTGTGGATCAGCACAGTCATTAACATCCTTTGGTCACAGAAATTACAATCCAAGGATGCCCATTCCAGGAGACCCAGGGCTGTTGGGTCATCTCCCACGAGCCCTCATCAAGCCTGGGGTCACTGAGGCACCACCCTCCCCTCCGCAGCAACGATGAAGGTAAGGAGCAGTAGAACTAGAAACCAATAGCAAAAACAACAGCACAAAACCACTGACCATTCAAAAACTGATTAATTACTGTTCACAGCACTTCTAAGGAAAAAGAAAACAGTAGTGAGCAATCTAGTTCAAGGAAGTTCTACTCTTAGGGAATTTGTCAGTAGAAATATAGAAAGATTGAAAAGTCAAGTCTGACAAAACTTGGTTATGGGGCTTCCAAATCTGACAGCATTTTACAGCTGCTAATCAATACTGGCTGGCACTGGCAGGGAGTGCCTCTTCCTCAGCTCTGTCACTGTCATTGTTCCATCCTTTGCTCACAGGAGAGATTCACACCACAGATGAGGATGTACACAATGGGGGATGCAACAGCAAGAACATTTAAAGGGATTAATTTGACAACAGCTATTTTGTTCCAGTCTTAAGAAATTTCTGCAGTTAAATTCAGCATGGAAGAATGTCAGACTTGTGTATCTATGAGTTCTCTGCCCAGCATCTTAACCTTCTTCCCTCTGGGAAGGAACCACAGTCCTCTCACTGAGCCAGCAGGAACAGGTCATTTTCTAGAGAACCTCAGTGCTGGGAACACACCAGCATTACATGGAGTAAGAGAATACAGACTGACCAAAAAATACAGGCACTGGCACTTTGTAGCATTCATTTCATTTCTATCCAAACAGCTCTAGCTTTGTAATTCTTTATTTGGGTTGACATATGCTGAACACAGATCCTATGTCAAAGATCTTCCAGGTCTGTTCCCAGGCTTCCCTCCCACCTCTAACCTGCCTGGGTGAATGACCAGTGATCCAGAACATTACCAGATATAAGATCATGGTCAAATACAGCTACTAAGAGAAGGCAGAAATTGGCAGCATTAGGTATGACAGCAGGGACACACTTTTCCCCTCTAACCCTTGTGTTCCAGGCTCCTGCAATATATGTAAAGCAGTAGGACTTCTGTCAAAATATAGAGGGAGAAACAACAGGTTCCCTAGGTGTGTACTCTCCAGAACAGGAGTCTTCAGGTGCTGCCCAGCCCCACCACTGACCCAGAAGTGCAGCAGCTGCAGACACAGCACTGCTTTGCACCAAGCTGGGGCACGTAAAGTCCTGATCCTGGAGCTGTGCTCTCTGCTGCAAGAGAAGAGGCACAGCCAGTACCTTCACTGAGGCAACACAGGGCCACCCTTCAGCCTAGAGTAGTCCTTGAAGATTTTTTTCATGTCACTTTCCTGAAGGGTCTGCATTTCCTTCTCACTCTAAAGCAGCAAGTTCCTCCAGCAGCTGCTCCTTCTCCTGCTGCAGCTCCTGCACACGCTGTTTGTTCTGCTCCAGTCTGTCCTCGAGCCACTGCAGCAGGGGCCCGCTGATGGCAGACATTTGGCTGCAGAGGTTCTTTGTGAACACTGCAAAAAGCAACAAAACATCATGCCATGGCAACACACAAAAGACTCAGTGTGCTACACCACCCCCAAAACCAACAGACAGCCAAGGAAACCTTCCAGCATCCTGGCCATGGCAACCACACATCTGCACAGGAAGATCAGAATCAGCAGCTTGTAACAGGGAAACACCATTTCAGTGTGTCCCAGGCAGGGATGAGAGACCTATGATGAAAATCTGCACACAGCTAAGCACTGGTGCTAATTAATTTCTAAATTTAGAAGCATCATCGAATGCCTCATTTCCTAAATGTATGAGAATGGACAATGGGGTAATTAACTTGGAACAAAAGTGGGATTAGGATTCACCCATCACAGTGGCAAAAGGAAAGATGCCACACCCATGTCACACCTATGAAGTGTCAGGAAACAGAAGTGTGCCTGCAGGTCAACCAGACACTACTTTAACACTCAACAAATCCCCTTTCCTGTTCCAATAGAAAAAATAACCGAAACAAACCAAGCCCCAAAACCCCAAAGTCTTTTGTAATTTAAACCAATTCTACAAAGCCTAATGTTCATAAACCCCAGGATGAGGTATTTTACATCCTTGGAAGTTTTTATTTTAAGTTCCTAGTTATAATTTGGTTCCTATATAACAAGATTCCACCATTTTGATTCTGGGAGCAGCACCCTTGATTGTCACATGCAAGAAAGGAATCCTTACCTGAGCCATTATGGATCTTGGTTACAGAGTCGAGATGGGTGAGGCTAAGGGAAGGAAAAGAAAGCAGGTTAGAGCCAAGACAGCAGGGAATTGTGTATTAAACCCAGGCTGTAAAACCACCTGCCCATGAATCATTGACCAGACCACAGGTACACCTAAACCTCTTCACCTGTTGAAGCCCTGCACATTCGCAAGGGTAACAACCTGTGATTACAAAACCTGAACATTCTGCTGCTAACCCCAGACTCAGTTCTATAGACTTCAGTAAATTCTACAGAGGCACAGGAGCTGCTAACCCTTCTTAATTTCTACAGCTTTGCTAAGGCTTTGGTAGTCTCAATACAGCAACAGTAGAACATGTCAGCAAAGACAGCCTTAGGGAGGGGCAGAGCCCCAGGGCTGTTACCTATGAATTCTTCTGTAGGCATCCTGCTCTTCTTGGCAAAGGATTTTGGGCAGCTCCACAGCTGACTCCAGACACACTTTCCCAATGGTTTCATGGGGGACAACATGAATGGGAATTTCAATCCTTTCATATCTAGAAGGGTATGAGATATAAGTAAAAGCAGTGAACAAAAAAATGACTTCTACAACCTTGCAACTGTCTGTCCAAGGCCTGGCAGTGCTGACATCCACTTCTGGGAACACATGCCTGAGCTGACAGGCAAAGGGAAGCATTTTATATCCACATACTTGTCTTGAATTTTAATTGTAAAGTGCAAATCTGAGGGCTCAACCTCTAGAGCTGGAAGCAAAAAGGTGGTGCTGCTACACAACAAATTGCAGGACAAATCCCCACCCTAACCTCATCAAATCTTAAAAGAATAAAAATTACCCAGGCTAAATTAATCACTCCTAATCTTTAAATTCTCTTCCATCAGCCTGCATGAGCAGAAGTCAGGAGACCCTGTGCAGGTATCTCTGTACGTTTTCTCCTCTTACTAGAGACAGCCCAGAGAAAGGAGAGACAAGACAAAATACAGTTGGACATAATATTCTTCTGCTGTACTCACTCTGAGCTCTTCTGGGCCTGAATAGACTGGAAACAGGTATAGAGAATTCTGCCTGTCTAAGAGAGACAGCAGAAAGTCAGATTCCAAAGGCAAAAGACATCTAAAACCACACACCTTTAGGAAGCTTTCAGTAGAACTCCAGATGTTTTGCTGTGATTTGCTTGCTGGAGGTGCTTGAAGCACACATTTAATGATGAAAAAACTCTTAAGCAGCAGCTGCCTGGACAGCCTAGACCTGAGTGTCAGCTTATCTCACACGACAGCCACACCTCCTGGAGAGGCAGGAAGAGGGGCAGAGCTTTGTGTGCTGGGCTGGACCTGAGGGAAGAGCCCTGGCTCATTTCAGAGCACACTCTGCAGCTGCTGCAGCCCCCCCAGAGCAGCCAGGCTGTGGGGCAGCACAGAGCAACCATCACTTGCTCTCCTGCCCTTGGATCACCATCTAAACCATTCCCACTTTCCTTTCCATGTGCTCCCAGCACAGCTCTGCCCTCCCTGCAGGCTGCACCAAGAGCTTCAGCTATGCCCTCATGTTTCTCATGAGCCCCTGGAAGGTCTGTTGCCATTTTTAAGTTGCCTACCTTGGTGTTCTTGTCCTCAATGAAGCAGGAAAAAATCAGCCCTACAAACCCTTGGTCCATCATCTGATACATGGCCTGTGTGCGGACATCTGCAGGGACAGAAATGAGAGTGAGAGCTGCTCTGCTCACCTGCAGGACTGGGAAATGTTTGCCACCTTCTGAAGGGTGACCTGGAATTTGGTGACAAATGTCACAAACTTCATGTTTACATCCTTACTCTGTGTGACTTGAGTTTAAATAAAGAACTTAATCCAATTTATAATGTACTTAAAGAGCAAATCTTAAAAATAGAAGATGAGCTCACAAAACCAAGAAATTTTCTCATAGCCAGCCTGGTGCCACAGGTCACCATAAAGTCCAACACATACAAGGTACTCATGTACTTTTTTGAAAGTTTTCAGCTCTGCATTAACACTCACAGATGTCAGAAATCATCACGGCAGGCCTGGGATCCACAAAGCTTTTTCTGCTATTCCCCACACCCATGGTCTGTTTTCTTTATCTGTAAGAACAGCAGTACCAGCAGGAGCTGATCTGTGACTTCTGGGTCATGTCTGAGCCTTTGGAGAGCACACACAAGAATGGGGCTACACTGGCAGGGGCCCCTGAAGCCCACCCAGACAATCTGGTCCTATCAGGGAATGTTTCAGACTCAGAACTGTTGGAATGTGCAGCTCTGGAGCTCCAGTGACTGAGTCCCAGGATCAGCAGCTGAGAGTTTCCCCCAGAGCCCAGCCCAGGGCTGCTCTTACCGACGTGTGACGGCCACACAGTGATGTGGGGGTGGGAGTGGTACCAGCCCACCACCCTCATGGGACGTCCTGTCATCTCAGCCAACCTGTGTGGGGGTCAAGGAACTTTTGGAACCAACAGACAAAGGGAAGAGCTGTATGTACAGTGGAAAACAGCAGGGTTTTAAAAGGGTTTCCTATGAGTCAACAGAATTCCAGATCCCTTTGGAGAAGTGATAAGAAACAGTGCAGGGAGCTGATGGGAGCCTCTTCCCCAGCATCATCAGGAGTCACAACAAACAACATTTGTGGCAACAAACAACATTTCAGCAGCTGTCCAAACCAGCATCCCCAAGTGTGTGTAGAGAAGAGGCTCCCCAGTGCAGCACCTGGAGCCTTGCTGACCTTACACCTTCCAGTCAGCCTCCCTGCTGAACTGCCACCCCCCTCCACAGACACACTGCAGTTTTACCTGTGACCAAATACAAAACAATGATTAAAAATTTATAACACAATTTCTCTGCAAGCGCTGGAACCAACAAAGACTCCAGGGAAAGGCAACTGCCAGCATAGCCCTCCCAGCTGAGCAGCTGCAGGAAGGAACAGCTGACAGCTTTAGCCAGCAACAGGCCTAAAATACAGCCCCTGAAAAGAGCTCTGAGGCAAAGCACTTCACTGGCGAGCCTGCTCTCTGCTAAAGGATATCTCTGCTTCAGTGGAAGCAGCTGAAAGCTGCTCTGGCGAGATCTCCACACGGTCTTTCCTCTTGTCAGAGCGGCGCAGGATTATCACAGAATGGATGTGGACGATCCGGCTGGTGTCAACCTAACGACACGCGAGCCGTGCCAGCCAATCGGCGCAGCCTCCGGCGAGGCGAGCGGTGCGGCGCGGCGGAAGGGCCGTGCCGCCCACGGGAGCGGCAGCGCCGGGGTTCCGCCCGCGTTCCGCGCGGCGGCCGATGCCCGCGGCGGACTGGCGCGGGTTGGCAGGGCCGGGTCTGAACGGGACAGCCCAGCCCGATCCGGCTTAACCCGGCTCGGCTCGGCCCAGGGCCCGGCCTCCGGGGCCCGCGGGCAGGCGCGGGGAGGCGGCGGGTCCGGGGGGCGGGGACGGCTTTGCGCGGCGCACGCGGCGCGGCGGTCACGGCGCGGGTGCAGGTAGGTCATGGCGGGCCCGGCCCGCGGCGCCCGCCCGCCCGCGGCCGCCTCACGCCCAGGGCCGCCCGCCCAGCCCCGCGGCCCCGGCCCGGGACACGCGGTGGCTGTGCCCTCCTCCCGCCCGCCCCGCCATGGCCGATCCGGGCCCACGCCCGCACCACACCCCTCCCCTCCGGCCCTTCCTGCCCGGCTCGGCCACGCTGCTCCCCGCTCCCGCTCCTCGGCCCGGCTCTTGCACCCCTTCCCTCGCCCTCCCCGCCCCTCTGCGTGGCTCCCCCCGCATTATGTCCATCTTTTTGTCTTCCTGTTTTTTTAGATCCCACCAAAGCTCGGCCTGCCCTCCCCACGCTGCTGGACTGCCCGGCTGGTCGGTGAGCATCTGCTACCCCTCAGTAGGTCGGGCAGAGCGGAGCGTGGAGTCAGAGGGGCTTTCTCCAGGCAGAGTAGAGTCCATACCCCCAAGAAGAAGCTTTAGAGTGTCTCCACATGCCCTTAAGTCACCAGATCATCAGATCCCTGAGTTGTTGCCTGAGCCGGGCTGGGTTTTTCAGGAAAGCTCAGCACCACCGTAGCCCTGAGGTGTGCAGGCAGCTGTCATGTCCCAACAGGCCAGCCTGGCCAGCCTTGCTCTGGGGCCTGTAACTGTGTCAGCACAGCACTGCTGAGCTCTTCCTTGGTGCCTAAATGGCAGCTGAACTACCAGTTGCTTTTTAGAACAGAAGGTTATAAAGGGTGGAGTTTGTTCAGTACACTGACCTCCAGCTCTGGGCTGGTCTAAGCAGCAGCTGGAGCAATTTCTGTCACTGTTTCCATAAAATATTTTAATGTACCCAACTTAAAACCAAATAAATTGTCGTCACTACAAGCTGCATTCCTCCTCCTGGCCATTTTGATATTTATCCATATGTTATGGCTGAGAAATCCATCCAGGTCCCAGAACAGTGTTAAACTTCTAAGATTGATGCTAAGATGGGCAGAACATCTACCAGTATTATTCCTGTCTGTGGGGATTTGTATTTGAATCTCCCCAAAACAACACTTTGAACACCTCAGCCTTCTACAGCTATGTTGATGGGGATGTTAAAGTCTCAAAGGATGATGCTGCAATCCTACAAATTTGAGCTGGGGGGGTTTGTTGGTTGTGGTGGGGTTTTTGATAGGTCATGAAGCAAGCAGTGTAAGAACCTGGGTTTAAAATATTAGTAAGTTCTCTTCTCCTTCCACCCATGTCTTCCTTCAGGCTTTGTTTTTGCTTTTTGATCAAACCTGCAGAAATAGACACTGTATGTTTTCAGGTGCACTGTCTGAATGTGTGCTTGTAGAATCTGCAGTTTCTTTGGTGTGTTTGGGGTGCTGCAGACACCCCATTCTTGTCCTACCTCAAACCCCTTTCCTGTCCCACCCCAAACCCAATCGACGGTTTTGCCTGACCTCAGGATTTTCCATGTGCACTACCTGGGCACCTCCACAGGCCAGACTGAGCCTTTCAGCTTTGCAGTTCTGGGGAAGCTTGGGGCAAATCAGTGGAGCAAAGAGTGAAAACACACATTAACCTCTGCCCATTCTGCACAGTGTCCTCTGTACAAGACCTTGTTCTGTTGTCCTGGATCTGTCATCGCTGCCATCTCCACTCACCATGAACACAAATGTGCATTTTGTGCTCTAGTCCGCCTACCTGTAGTTCAGCCAGGCTGAACCAGGTCAGTATTTGGATAGGAGACCTTCCAGGAGGGTTTACTTACAGTGGGAAACACAGCTCACTTACTGAGACATATTTTTGTGTTACTGGAGCCAGTCTTGAACCTTCTGGTTCTGGGGATGATGACCCATAGAAATTCCAGCTTTGAATGGAGTGAAAGCAAGTTTTTGGGCATTTCTGATCATGATGGAACTATTTGCAGTTTACTGCAGAGTAGGAGATATCCTGGCCGAATTCCACCTGGGGTGATTACCTTCAGCTGACTGAAAATGATCAGTGGCAATTGCATTTTACTGTTGAGCAGAGTTCCACACAGGGGTTTAAATTTGTAATGTATCTTAGGGTAAAGCAGAAAGGAAAAGAATGGCAGAAATGTCCCTTTAACCCTAATTCCTGAAGGCCTTGTGAGGCTTGTCAGACTGCTGTCACATTCCTCTAAATGCCAGTGACCCAGCTGGTGGGGCATTCCTTGGAATGCCTGTCAGAACAGTGGTGCTTTGTGTAGGGCACATACACAACCCCACACATCAAGCAGGGAAACAAACAGAATGGGTGAAAAGAAGTAATAAAAGAACACTCAAAGTTTTCTTTGTGACGATGTTGTTCAGGCTGATCCGTGGTTGGCGTTTAGTTCTCAAAAAGGCTGATTGCTCCTTTGCTCAAAAAGTTAGAGAAACACTGATGTAAGATGTGGAAGGCATCATGGAAGAGTATTTTGTGTTATATATGCACCCCAATGTATAACAGTTTGTTTTTTTTTCTCTCCCTGACTTTCCCTCCTTTATTTTGTGCCCAGATTATCTTGCTCCTGTTTGAAATATGCCTTATAACCTTGCAAGTTTTCAGAAGACCACTGTGTTTCACTGGGATAAGGAATATTGCATCTGCTTCATAGCAGGAGGATGTTGTATTTGTTACAGCTTAACTTTGTTCTACTTTACACCTAGATAAAGGATGAAGACTGTCTATACCATTTTGATTACCTCTTCTAGGGTTCAAAGAGAATCATTTCCCCTGACCTCCATTTGCTAATGGCTCAGCTTGATCTAACTGGCACACAGATAAACGTGCTGTTAAACAAAAGTTACAGTAGCAGGAACCACCTCAATGCCCCAAGCTCCTCTGCCCGCGTTGGTGGCTCTCTGTGACCAGCCAAAAGCCGAGCAACGCAGTCCTGAATGCTGCTCGCGAGGAGTTTGGGTGTGAATGGACAGTGCTGCCAGCCCTGAGAGATGAGACAAAGGACCCCGCACCCCGCCAGCTCTGCGAGCTCCAAAGATGAGAGTCCTGCACACCGAGTTCCGTGCTTTGTCTCCAGAGTGATCTTCGTTCCTGTTAAGCTCACCTCTCTGCTGGTCACGAGTTTTGCTTTTGGGATTTAGACCACCTCACTTTTACCCCTCGTTTTACACAAAGACTGTTAATAGGACTGTTAGTGGAATGAGCAAAGCCAATACTCACAGGGTTTAACTTTGTACAAATAGCACCTTTTGCCCCAGAATGCCTTACCAATGCCACCTAGCACGCGTGTCCCAGTGTACGACGTGGCCTGACGTTTCCTCTGGCTTAGGCACCACCTCAGCCTCCCGAGCTGACTTTTAGGGACGTCTCCACACGTAGCATCTCATCCGAGGAGTCAGACACCACCTGTCTGTCGGCTGCGGGAGCTCTCCGTGGATGCGCTCGGAGCTAAAGCCAGCACGCGTGCAGCCCGCGGGCCGATGCCGTCCACCTGAGCTGCGGAGGCGCCCGAGGGATGGCACAGGGAGGGGAGGCTGGCGCTCCTCCCGTGCGGCTCTGGGTGCGGCGCGTGGGGGTTTACTGCGATGAGCACCGCAAAACCTGGCTCGTGGCTGCAGAAGAGGCAAGTGTGTGCTTTGAGCTTCCCCGTGGTTGTAGCATTGCTGTTTCAAGTGCCTCTGCCAGTAACTGCGTGCTCTGTTTGTTACTTTCCCCCAGGAGGAAGGTATGCTGAGGGCTCGGATCCAAAGAGTTCAGGTTCCCCTGGGTGAGGCGCTGCGACCCAGCCAGCTCCCCCCATCCCGGCTGCCTCACATGTGGCAGCTGTCCCAGGGTGAGCAGTACAGGGATAGTAACTCTCGCGTTTGGGAGATAGAGCACCATCTCATGGTAAGGATGGTGGCAACAATAGACCATAGTCATGCCTGTTTGTGAAGTCATTTGAGATCCTTGAGGGACGGCAAAGGACTGTTATTTTGTTGAAGTCCATTAGCTCAACCACGGTAACTGTAGACGTATTGAACTTTTCCTTGTCACTTACAGCTTGGTGGTGTTGAAGAACTGCTGCTTAAACTCGTGCCTGGGGATTAATCTGGTATGTGCAGACATTACCCCTGCTTTGTACTGTGCACTGTTTACTCCCAGTCTTTCTTTAATGTGAGTTTTTGTCTTTCAGGAGCAGTGGCTCTAGGAAGATGCCATTGTCTGTTTTGTACAATAAAAGGTTCTCTCTCCACTGAAATGCAGCCACCTTTTGAGGTGGAAGCAGTTAAACAAGACACAGCAACATCACACAAGAGTTTAGGACAGGCAGTGAAGAGGAGTATTGTGACCCAGTGAAACATCAGGGGGAGTTCTAGGTAGGCAGAATGTAATTGCCCCAAGTGGAATTTGGCCAGGATGCTGCAAATAATGCCCTAGTGATACTGGAAGCTGCTGTGAGCTGGTGACTTGTCAGACACTGGAAAGGCAGCAGCTCCCAGCTCTGAGCAGAGGCTGAACTGTGGCTCAGAGGGTTCAGTCTCACCACCATTTTCAATGACTGGTGCTTTCCTTAGAGGTCTCCCATTCAACTACTGACTGGTACCACCAGCTTTTGCTTGGATTTTGATCTTACACTGATACAGGTGTCACAGCTGCAGAAAAATCAACTTGAGTGTCTGAAATCCTTTTCTGTTGGATTTGAACAAGATGGAGCTGTCCTCCAGTTTGGTGGAGGGGTATTTTGGACAGAGGGAGATGATTTCCAAGAGTCTTTCTTCTGAAACAAAATGAAAAAAAAGCCATTCTTGTTGGCTTTATGTCATATACGCAACTGAGTTTTCTGGTTGATTGTTTTTTTTAAATGTCTTCTCCAGCTGCAGTTCCACGACTTGCCACAAAATCCTTGATTGTGTAAAGCTCACAGAGGTGGATTTCACATAAATCTGTGTCTCAGCATAAGGTCTAGAGATAGAAAACTTAAAATTTAGTCAGCCATGTTAATTTGAATATTTTCTGGAATCTTTGTACATCCAAGTGGAAAAGGACACATTTTAACTAGAGAAAAGAAGAAAGCTTTTAAATTTAGTGACATAAAACTTCCCTATTCATTGTCCCCATCATCATCTTTTAGTCAGACACAGAGTTCTTGTGTATGTTGGCAGGCACCTGCAAGCAGCAGTAGATGTTTCCTGAATGATGACAGTGGGGGAAACTGGGAGCTCCTGAAAGATGTGGCTGTAGGACATTGCCTTTCCCCCACCCCCTGAAAAGAACCTTGACCTACAGTAACATTTTGCTGTCATTTTAGTTCCTGAACATGTCTCGGAAGGATCCCTGCCAGAAACAAGCCTGTGAAATACAGAAATGCTTGCAAGGTACCAAGTGTCATTTTGTCTTTGATGTCTTGATTTTGGGTGGAACCTAATTCTTTTAACTTAACCTTGTTGTCCTTTCACCTTGAGAATGAATGAAGCACATTAGCATTGCCTGGTTGCAAAATGAACAAAATTATAATGCCTGATTTTAATAGAATTGCTTTGTGCTTAATTGTAAATAACAAGACATCATTAGTATAAAGCAGAGTATTAGTAACAGTAATGTGCTTGTAGTGTTCTCCGTTCTGACAGTGAGATCCCAGGTGTATTTTTGGGACTCAGCTGTGGGCAGGGAGAGCTAGACATTATAATAAGCTCTGTTACAATGTGATTTGTGAGGGAGTAGGTAGATTGTATGAGAAGACTGCAGAGCTGCTCTTAAGAGCAGGTGAGACAGAAGTCTGTCAGGAACAGGTTAAGTGATCTGTCCTCAAGGTATGAGATGGTCTTCATGTCCCCAGCATTTGTCTAGAGACTACCTTTTACTGTCCTCATGGTTTGGAGCATTCTCCCACAAAGGGCTACTTTCTCTTCCAGTACTACTGCACTTTAAGATGATGGTGTGACAGTGTTCTTTTTATAACATTCACTACATTTTATAACATTTGTGGAAGTTATTCCAAGTGTTCTGCCTGTGTACGTTTGTGTACAGTGTTGATCTGAATGGTTAAGTATTGCAGAGAAGCTCTTTGCTGCAGGTACACTTCACTTACTGCTGCTAGAGCTGACATTTTGGAGTGCTGCTGTTCATGTATGGTGCTGTGGAGTTGTCTGATGTGCACAGATGAAGCAGCTGAGTTGACAGAAAGCAAAGCAGTTTTCCCCTGTAAAAATTAAAGTACAGAGCCTTACTGAGAAATGCACAGTCACTGCACCCAGTGTGTGACATGGGAGGGTGGGAGCTGGACTTTTGGGAGATGCTGACTTCTGAAAAGTCATTTTTCCAAAAGATCTTGCTGCTTCCTCTGTGAGACTGAATGCCTGCTTTAAACCTCTTTTTTGTTTTCCTATCTGTGTGTGACTTTCAGGAATGTATTCTTGACAGATAATGGTGTGCCTTCAGCTTTGTTTCTAAAACTGTAGCTATGTACAAAGGCAGAGGGACAGTTAGGAGAGCCTTGGAGCACTCATCAACTGCAGGTTATGGCAGAGAGAGATCAGCTCTCCTCTCCAAGGGCCTGCCGTGCCTCCCAGGCTGCCAGTTTGCCGACATTACCACAACCTTTTTCTCAGGGGTGATCACTGTGTTTGTATTACAGCTCACTCACCAACCCAGTCAGGGAATTCATAGCCCACTGATCACAGCAGTGTGGTTTGCTCATTAACCAGGTGTTTGCTGCTGCTTTCTGGGCTCTCCATGGGTGTTCTGTGTCTCACATTATGCTGCTCTTGCTTCTTTCAATCTTTTAAAAGTCAGGGTGGATGTGAGTACAGCTTTGCAGTGGCTGCAGAGCTCATCCAAGGCAGAGCAGGTGGCTCTGCATGCCCTGTGTTTCTGGGCAGACAGGCAGGTGGTTCTTAACTCAAACCAGACTCAGTCTCTTCCTGCAGGGCTCCTCTCCAAGAGCTCTGGCTTTAGATAGCTGGAACTAAAGAGAGGTTTTTGTGAGCAAGAAAATAATGAAATGCTTGTAAGCAGCTGCAGAGCTGGGCTGGATGTGCTCCCTTAGGGAACAAAGCCTGTTCCTCTCTGCAGACCTGGTGTCTCCTGTTTTCCAGAGAACAACTACCTGGAGTCCAAGTGTGAAGCTGTGCTTCAGGAGATGCGGAAATGCTGCGCTCGGTACACCAAGGGCAGATCCGTCTGTTGTTCAGGGTTTGAGAGAGAAGAAAGGGAGAGAGAAAAGGTTAAGTTGGCTGCAGAAGGAATTTCCCCACCACCTCAGTAACACAATGCAGCTCCAGCAGGTGCTGGAGCATGGACTCACTTGAAGAGCTTGTGTGTGTTTTTTCAAGCCTTCTTTAGACTTTCAGAAAAGCCAGATTGCTCCTGGAACACACCGTTCAGCACACCAAAAAGCATTACACAGTACCAACATATGGCCTGGTTAACAAACTTTATTTTCTGTACGAAAACATAATCTATGTTGCCTCTGCATAACACCTGTGAAATGTCAACTTGATGTTTTTAGGATGCTTACCTTACTCTAATCCATCCTTGCTCTAAAAATGGAGAATTGGAACTAAGTTATTCTGGCTTCTGGAGCGAGAGGTACAGGAAATGAGCTCAGAAGAGTGAGTTTAAACATGAAACAAACCCATCTTGACACAACAAAGGTATTGCTGCCACCATGCAGTAGTTCAAGATATTTTCCTGTCCAGTGGTTCAAGCTCAAGAATGGGAATCAGGTCTGGTGATTGTTTGTAAGTCTTGTATAGATCATGAGTGACTACAAGTCACTTTGCCCAAGTGCCTCACTTTTCCACTGGACAGAATTGTTTCTTTTATATTTGAATTGCCTACACGCTGCTATTTGCATGATAAAGATGTTACAGGAGTATTATTTCAGGGATTGCTGGGATAGGATATTTTTTTAAAAAAGCAATATTAATTTGAAAGATTTGACTGTTGATACAAAATTTATAAATTTATGTCTAACTGAACACCTTTAAGCAATATGCTTTGAATCTAAGTCCAGTTAAAACTGCTGATACCCAAAGGCCTGTCACAGAGCCCTGGGCTAGATCCAAGAACTGACTTAGGTGCTGCTTACTGAACAAGCAGTTGTAGGCAGTTATTTTCCACACAGCATTCCAGACTCACTCCCAAACAGGCTATGTCTGGACCCCAGGTGAGATGGCTTTCCAGAAGCTCTCGGCCATGCAGCAGAATTTCCTGTGACCTGTAGGAAGAGCTCATAGACAGGTTCCTGCACACCCTTCAGAGCTGCCTGTCTCGCTATCCCCTGTAGCAGGCGTCCAGGCACCCAAATATCAGGCTCCCACCCCACTAGCCCTAACTCTGTATTAGATCTAGCCGTAAAGGACTTTTGTGCTGTGATCAAGTACAATTTACTTATGAAATAGAGCTTCTATAAACCACTGAGGTCTAGGCACAATAGTTGTGTGTATTGAAGCCTAGAAGAGCAAACCATCTGTATTCACTGCTCTGAAATACCATGGTACAAAATAAACGACTGGAACAAATTGTAGTCTCTGGTTGTTTGTTGAGCTGCAAGCCAAGCGGCTTGGCTGCCATTCACAGCCCAGCGTCACGTGTAGTTATATTTAAATAGAACCTGTTTGGTATTTTTATAACTGGGGGTGAAGAGCAGAATAATTTAGGGCTTGTCTTCCTGTCCCAATGCCCTCCCTGCCAAGAAAAAACCCTTAAGACAACGGGGTTTAGCGTCCCTGAAAAGTAGGGAAAAGTGATGACAATGTTGTGAAACACCTCAAACACTGACATGTAGCTCATTTTTCTCTTTTGCCCTATCTGAGCAGGAACAGTGGAAAGAAAGTCTCTAACAGATGATAAAATACATATATTTAGGCTTCTGTTGCACCTATGAAAAAAAAAAAAAATGCTTTGTCTCTATGTGTATTTGAAATTGGGTGGAACAAATTTGCTCCACAAATTTGCAGAGGCAACCCAGGCTGGCTACAGACCTGCCTCCTGCCCTTTGGGATTATGGGTGATTGGTGCCAGGATGATCAGGGAGAGGGATTTATTAAGGTAGCCCAGGTTACCTGTATGGGTGAGAGGAGGCTGGTGCCCTCATAGAATTGTTCATGTTGGAAAAGACCTTTAAGATTGAGCCAAACCATTCCCCCAGCACTACCAAGTGGGCCACTAACCCATGTCTCAAGGTGCTACCTGCTACACCCCTCCTGCTGGTCTGGCTGTAGGTGCTCCCCTCAGCCACAGTGAGACAGGAATGTGCTGGTTCCCAGGAAGCCAACAGACCTCACACAGACACGCATTTAGAGCAAAACTTTAATAAAATATCACCTCAACAAGCATTTACATACAATATATAAAACCACTTTAAAAGCCTAATGTGTCTGAAATCTTGTTGACAGATAGTTACATAGTGTAACAGATGTCAGAAGTTGTTGAAACAAGACTAAAAGGAGCAGGAGTGGGGAGGGGAAGGGACACCTCATCTTGGAACCTGCAGCAATGAAAATGCATCCCCACAGAAACTGATTCAGCATCAAAAGTTCCAGTGTTGACCCACAGCATCAAACAGTGCCAGCCACAAGCCCAACACCAGCACAGCAGAAAGATTTGCCACATCCTGATGTCCTTGTCCATTCCTTGCCTACATTCACATCAAACTCAGCATAACTCTGCTAATTGTTTTCCCTTTCAGCAACAATACAAGCATTTTAGCTCCCTCTCTGGGCCATTTCTCCCCGTAGCAGCAAACCGGGACTTGAGCAGATCTCACCCCACCTAGGCCTGAGCAGAAGCAGTGACTTGAGCCTGAAAAACATCCCTAAGATCTGTTAATGATTTGCTTTGAGATTTGTCTTTGGAGACAGCTTTGTGGAGATCAGTGCATCTCAGATGAAGTTGTGTTCTGCAGCCCACCCAGCCAAAGAGTAGCAATGCTGTTGTCCTACAGGAACAAGAGATACCCTGCAAGACCAATGTAATCAATTTAGGCATGTTCATGTCTGCAGATCCTACAAAAAAACAAACCAAATCCCCAAAAACCACCACCACCATCTGTCACTCCACTGCTAAACACCAATTTATTGAAGACCTATTTGCTGCATGCCATCACTCCTGCATGGCCTTTAGGAAGGCCGTTGTTAAAAGGATGTGAACCCAGCTGCTCCTTCATTCTCCTGGGCCATGTATGGCAGGACAGGAGCAAAGACAGCAACTTCTATCTCTTGATCACCTGCAGCCTCTTTCCAGATCCTGAATGTGAGAAAAACCTCAGCTTAATCAATGTGGTGCTAACATGGACACTTCAATCAACAGAGATTAAATGAAATTACCAACTGCAAGTGCTCATTCCAAACCCTCTGGTGGAAGAACCCTCCATTTCAGCTCTGCCAGCAGCTCTCAGGGGAAGATCCCCTTTCCAGCCATACTGAGAGCAGCAGATCACAAAGCTATTGCACAGTACTGGAAATGGGGTGCAGCTGCTGAGCCAGGTGCTGCAAACCACCCACCTATGAGTGTCATTGCTCCCTGCCATTGCTCCCTTCAATGGTTTCCCATTGAAGGATGAGCTAACTTCCACATAAAACCTCACATTCTGAGCAAGAACTCCTACCTATACCTGCTGGAGGACACCACCATCAGGCAAGTCCCTATGCTTGCAGAATAGCTCTGAGGGATGTCTGTTTTTACTGCACACAACTACACTGAGTCAGATTGTCCAAAACCAGCTGAGCTCTGCACCTGGGCTGCCTCACCTCCTGCAGAAGAAGGGCTGCAGCTGATGGAATTAAGCAAACAGCTTTTCTTGTGGAAATGGCAAACACACAGAAGGAAGAAACATAACTGAGGCAGAAATATGCAAATGAACCACTCTCACAAGAGCATAGTCTGGTTTTCAGAAGTTTTGTCATTTCAGCTGCTTGCGGAGACCACGGAGAAGGAATTTGTGCTCTTCAGAGGCAAGTAAAGGACTGCACTCCAGATTTCACATCATCCCCCTTTCTCCAGTACAGCTGGCAACAAGGACCTGGACCAGTAAAATATACCCTAAGCAGGGATGCATTTCCAGTCTACATCCTGTCCCACATGGGTACAGCTCAAAGAGCATCAGCAATGCCAAAGCAACCAGAGAAGGTTGTGGTAGATGTGGAAACCCCAGCCAGAGGCCCAGGGTGATTTACAGTGCCCCATCTGATGCAGCCAGGTTGGGCCTGCTGGAAGCAGGAGACAGCCTCAAGGCTGAGCAGTCAAGTGAGTGTACAGCACAGAACTTGGTGACTTTCAGAACACATGATGAGAGTCAGCCTCAGTGCTGTTTCCATCAGCAGTGCCAGTGCTGCAATTCCAGTATGGGGAAGGATACCAGCAGAGACAAAGCCAAATGGCCATCTATGTGCAGTGCAACAGCAGGGGAAGGGCAGGAAAATCCATATTCTCCTGTCTTGGACACACCTCAGGCTGTCCTCTGACACTTCTGCATCCACTCCAGGACAGTCAACCACATTTTGGATTGCACAGACCACCTCTGAGAGGTGAAGAGAGGTTTTCCAGGTACCAGGGCAGGAATACTGAAAGCTAAATCGTGGTGAAGAGCTGACAGCTGTTTGACACATATACTGGCAGACAAAGGTACACGAACAGTCCTGAGCACCTGGAAGAAGCACATTTAAGAGGTTCCTCTGCCACTACATTTTTATGAAGTTGAAACTCATCAGAAAATTCGAGACTGGGCGTATTTGGTGGGAAATCATGACACACTGGGAGTTTTAATCTTCCACACCAACCCCAGCACACTAACAGCCAAGACAGAAGAAAAAGGTGGAAATCAGAAGCACTATTGTAACAAATGTGGGCTGGAACCTGTGAGCAGATAGGACTGACTCTGTTGGCAACATTCTTTGACTTCTAAGTGAGAGACAGCAGTAGAGGAGGGGAGGGGAGGTCAGGCATGAGAGGAGAGTGCAGTTTCTAGGATGCCATTCCAAGCAGGAATCCTCCGGCAAACCCTCCAGTCAGGACAACATTCTTCTTCAGAAATATGACCACCTAAGCAAGGGTGAGAAGAGACAACAGTGTTCAACATCATCAGGCCACCCACTGATCCTCCTGCTAAGAAGAAATCCCTCAGGCTGTTCTTCGAGGCAAGTGATGCTCACAGAGATGCCACTGCTCAGATTTGGGAAAGCCTCCTACCTAACAACCTCCCCTCCCCAACTGCACCAGCATACAGCCAGATCTTCACCCTGCTCAGCCATGAGCAGTCAGCTCCTCCAGGAGAAAGCTGTGGGAAATGTCTTCCTAAACTCTAGGAAGACAACATCCACAGCTTTTGCCATCTCTCCCATTTTGCTGTCAAGCAAGAATTCCCTCCTTGTATTTGCACAACTGAACATCCGTAACAGCTCAGGAGTCAATCCTGTTTTCTGCTGTCACTCCAGCACACACCCTGAGAGAGCTGGCTCACCTCATCCACTCTGCTTCTCACTTCTGGAGGCATTTTATTACCACTGCTGTGAAATTTCAGCTGCTGCTTGGCTTTGTTCATGTCCCGTTGTACTAGATTCCAGTCCACCTTGATGTATCCCGTGTGGTTTGCAATCTAGAGTTTTGAGGATTAGAAAAAAGTTACTGAAATCCTGCATGACCACAGCTAAACAGACCCCTTGCTCACTCACCTTCTCTGACCACTGCCACCTCCCACCCACTGGTCCAGTGGGCATGCTGGCTTAAAAATTGGACAGAACACTACCCCTGGAACATCTGTCTCTCACAGTAATACCCAACAGCTGGGCACACACTGCAGCTTAGCCTCTCTTAGCCTTAGCGTCAGCCTCTCTTCCCCAGTGTAAATCACCTCCCCCACACAACTGCCATGGATATTGTTGGGACTCCCTGCAGTTCTCCTGCTGCTGTGGGTGGACACAGCTATTAATAGCCCATTCCTCTCAAACTATTTTATCTGCTCAGGATGATTCAGCTATGGAACTCCCTCTGCCCAGAGCAAGCATTTGACTTTCATTGGAACAAGCAGAACCAGGAGAGCGAGGGAGAATGAGTCACACACAAGACCTGTCTGCCTGAAGAGCAAACAGGTGAGAGCTGAACAAGGCCTGAGAGCTGCTCTACCTGCTCCAGGATGTACCAGATACATGAACACATCAGAGCAGCTTCCCTCAATGCCAGGGCTCTTGGAAACCAGCAGAGGTGGTAGAGGAAAGAGAGAGATCTCCCTTCTCTCCTCTTCCCCAGTGCTTTACAGCGAGCCCCATCTGTGCTGGCTTGACTCCTTGGGAAGCCAGGTTGGCAAGAAGCATATCACAGATACAGATAAATCCTTCTTGACATCCAGGGCTGTTCCTCCAGGGACACTATGTTCACAGCCACAGGACTCAGTATGTTAGCCTGTCCTGCAGCAGCAGCATGGCTCACTGCAGCTGAAGGCTGTCTCATGCTCTACTTAGGTGCCCCTGCAGTAACAGCTCTCCTGTGCCTTTGGCCTGGCCTTTGGTAGCAGATCCTCAGGGATGTGCACTGGCAACTGGCAGTTTATGCACACTGACCCTGCTCTGCTATTACATCCACGTGCCTTGGAGAACACACACCTCTGACATTCACAGCAACACAAAGCCCCCAGCAGAGGGGCAGACTGACCCCACATGTCTCAACAGGCAGTGCTTCCTAGAGAGACCTCTGTCCCCAGCAGCACAGTTCTCAGAAAGCCTGGGCTGCTCTTCATACACACCTGAAGTAGGAAAAAGCCTCCTCCCACTGCTGTCGCTGCCAGCTTTCCAACTTTCTGGAAGATGAATCCAGTACACCTACAAATCAACCAGGATTCGGTCAGGAGAATGAAACACCACACACACACTACTCATTATGCTTCCCACAGGCAAGGCTGCCTTTGGCAGGAGGTACCCAAGACTGGAGACAGCCTGACAAACAGCAGAAGAAACCCAGGTGCAACCCAAGAGAAGGATTTACACCCAGCCAAAATTGATGCTATATAGCTTTTCACTTTGTGCTGTCACAGCCCAGCCTTTTTCAGTTTGATTCTTATCTCTTCAACCTCATCCTTCTCCCAAAAGTGGAACCAGAAACCTGTGATGTCACCAAAATCAACAAGTGATTTTATGTTTTGATGTTGTTTTTTTTTAAACTGGTATCATATCAGAGGAGAAATCTGGGAGCACATGTGCTGCTCCATGACAGAGCATGGGGAGCAAATCACAAGCCTCTTTCTTACTTATTTGTAAAGTAAGCACTAAACAACTACCTACTTTACCTTTTCATTTCTCAGAAGAGAAAAATGATGGAACAAGCACACAGCAGTGATCTAAGGCTATACTGGTCTCCAAAATGGGTTACCTGCTTTTAACACGAAAAACATTCCTACAGCTACCAGAACTGCAGCCAGCACCACCCCATTGCTCAGTCATGCAGCCATGGGCTGGTGTGCTGTGCCACCCAAACCACAGTTTCCTCGGAACATGGTTTCCTTATGAGCACTGCAAACAGCACAGCAACCTGCCTTTACCCATTTCTGAATACACCTAGTGAACACACAAGAGAGAGGTGGCCAGGTCACACTTCTGTGAGGAGACAAAGCCCTGTCATACACTCTTAAATAACTACCCTGGTCCAGGTGAAGATGAGGGGAATGGTAAGAGGCAAAGCAATGAATACACAAAATCTTCAACTCAAGCAAGCTTGTGGGAATGAAGTAGCAAATAGAGCTACTCACAGTCCCAGCTACAAGTGACAGGAAACCCTGGAAACTGCGATCCCAGAAGGTTTTTAATGCAGATGCCTGATCCACCTCCAGTGGGGAAGGCACCCCTGTTTCAAGGGGTACATATTTGCCCGTCCTAATTCAACAGCACTACTTTTCGCCAGAAGTTAAAAATAATTACAGATCGGCACAATTTTCTTCCCTTCAAGACAGTCTCAGTTCTTCAAGTTATAGACAGCATTTAAGACCTCCCAGATCTCATTTCGTGCCAGGGGACAGCAGGCTGAGCACCTGCCTTCTCAGAATGATTGCCACATGACCCAGCACCTGTCAGTGTGTCCCCAAAGACCCAGCCAGCGCCTGCCACGAGCAGCAAGGGCAACCCTGGCCCATCTTACCATCCCGTGACCCCTCCGATCACCAGCTGCGTAGCCACATTGTATTTCTCAGCGCTCGACCCCGAGTTGGGGGCGAAGATCTTGCGCCACCAGGGCCGGTTCTTGGTGTACTCCGCCAGGTCCAGCACGTTGAACGTGTCGTCCTTCGCACCTGCAGGCACCTGCAGAGGCTCAGTGCTGGGACTCCCGGACCACAGCCCCCTGCAGCTGCCCGGTGCCTCCCCAGGGGCACAGCAGCCCTGCCCACACACACAGCTCACGGGGACTGGCAGTTCCCCGCTTTCTGCCAATTCCCAGGTCCCTCAGCCCCCTCCCAGGGCCTCCGGGACCCCGTGCCCGGGACCGCTCACCCCCTCGGGGGCCCGTGCCTGGAGCCGCCCCCTCGGGCCCTCAGGCGGGGCCAGGCCTCGGCAGCCGCCGCCGCGCGGTGTGAAGGGAACGACACCGCGCTCTGCAGCGGGGAGGCCGAGCTGGGGGAGCCAGGCACCCGCTGCCAGGGGAGAGGGGTGGGGGGACACGCGCTCCGAGCCATCCCCGGCGAGCCCGGCACGGCCCGGCACGGCACGGCCCACCTCCGCCCGGCACCGCCATGACGCCGCTGCGATCCGCGCAGGCGCGGGCACCGCGCGTCACCGGGAGCGCGCGGGAGGCGGCGGGGGGAGAAGAATGAGGGGAGAGAGGGACGAGGGGGAGAGAGGGACGAGGGGAGAGAGCGGGACGAGGGGGGAGAGACAGGCAGACATGGGGAGAGGGGCGGGAAGGAAGAGGGGCCTGAGGGGAGAGGGTGGAGAGGGGAGACGGGCCCGAAGGGAAAGGGGCGCAAGGGGAGGAACGGGAGGGCGCTGGGGTGCAGCTCGGCTGTGCCTCAGGGCTGCCCGCGGTGCTCCCCTCTGGAAGGGCTCCTGTGCTGCCGCACATCGCCCGCCCGCAGCGGCTCCTCGGGGCCCCTCGGGTCACCCTGCCGGGTGTGCAGCAGCAGCAGCAGCGGCACTCAGGGAGGGACAAAGCGGTTCCTAAAGCCCGTGGTGGTTTGCTTCCTCTGACATTGGAGATCTTGCGAGCAGTTACTGTGCAGAAACAGTGCTTTTTACCATTTGCTAAAAGGACCCCAACCCAGCAGCATTCTGGGCAGCTGAGCACCCTGGCACACCTGGAGCTCAGGTGTGCTGGAAGCAGCCTGGGGGTCCTGAATGCTGCAGCGATTTCAGCCAGCACACCCAGCTGTGACTTGTGCCTCTGCCCCGGATTTGGGCAGCCTGGAAATGCTGCCTGGTAGGGACACGTTTTACTGTTTCCCCTGAAGTAATGACACCTCTCATTTCTGGGCCATTACTCACTTGAGCTTCTGTAGAACAAATGCCACCTACTTCCCAGCTGGGGATGCAGCTGCCCAGGGTGTAGCAAATATGGAAATTCTGAGACAAAACAAGCAAAAAAAGAAAGACACTCTCATGGAGATATTGTGACAGAGGAGACTTGACCCTTATTTGCACTTAATGGAAAGCAGTGTGTGAATGGGAGCAAGAGCGTAGGCGGCGTGGGAGAGGTAGGAGAACAAACAATCTTCTAGGAACTAAATACTCTTCTAGGAACTAACAGCAGCACTCATCTGCTCTGGTGAGGACATCCCACCAGTAAACATCCCAGCACCTCGTTGCCCCTTGCACGTAGGTCGGGACGTGTTGGGAAGCAGCAATATCCCACGTATTTCCTGCACTGTCCTCATTAGGAGGAACTGGCTGGAGCAGTGTGTACACAGACTGAAGTGACAGGACAGCATTTCCCTGGGCACAAAAGGAAAAGATGTGTCTGGGGAAGGGATGGCTGGAGGCAAGTTGGTCCCTAGAAATCCAATCTGAACAGCAGTGTCAGGTGGCACTGGGCATCCTTCATGTCTGGTACATGACAGGCTTCCATCCCTGTGCAGCACATGTCCCTGGTTTCATCTCCCCTGCCCTGGGCAAAGGGATGCCCTCATGCCTCGGGCCAGGCAGGTCTCCTTTGGTACCTTCAACTGTGGGCTCACCTGCACACGTGATCCCAGGGACATCTGATGGCCTGGGCATCTGCAGCATGGCCTCATCTTTCCTGGCACATGTGAATCTTCATCTGATGCAGGCACTCAGCTTCCTCCAGCAGGAGAGAAGAATCTGGGCTGACAAGGTGGAGGTGCTTCAGGTTTGGGGGCTTCTGTGCAGTGGGGTCAGGCACAGCCTGGTACGGTGGGTGGCACAGGGGTGGTGGCAAGGAGCAAACCCAGCAGTAGTACCTCAGTAGCCCACAGGCACTGCAGCTCCCTGCCAGGTGCCTTCCTAGTGTTCAGCTTTGGAGGCACAGGCGTGAAACACCATTCGCCATCGCAAAGGCTTTCCCTCCTGGCACCACCAAAACTTTCCAGCCTCCATGGCCAGGCTGAGCTCACCAGTCCATGGGAGCTTCTAGCAAGTGCTTCTGGTGCCTGACTTGTTCACAGATGCCTCTGATGTGAGGAAAAAGAGAGAAAGCAGAAATGCTCCACTGACCCACTTACTGCAGGGAAATCCAGCAGAGGAAAGCAGGCTTAGTTTTGGGACCTCCTCCATGTCAGTATTTCTACTCTGATGCTAGGGTAGATCCATCAGGGATGGATTTCCTGGATACTCAGGGGTGTTGATGGCATCAGCCCTGCTGCACTGCTGTTCCCTGGGATCCTTGTGTCTGTGAGTTTGCCCATCCGAGAACTGCACTGAGCTGCAGCCCCTCTGCTCCATCACTGCTGGGGTGCAGTGCTGATATAAGGGCCTGCCTGGTCCTCCAGACAGATCTGTGCTGTGTGGCACAGCCGTTTTCCTGGTGCTGGGAAGGGTGAGTGCCCTGTGCATGGCTGCTGCTTCCAAGATACTTTGCATTCCTGAGAAGCTGTCATGAATCGCTTGTTCTCTCACACACACACAAAAAAAAATCCAGAAGAGATTAGATACAGTTCAAATTATTCTGAGTATTTTTTATCTGTTCCAATCTGTTATTGTTCTGAAAACTGCACATTTCAGGGAAAAAAACAGCACTTTTTGTGTGCGTGTGGGTCCTTGGCTCTGGCAAAATATGTTTCTCTTGGAGTCTCCATGGCAGGAGCCTGTTGTGGCTTTTCCATCACATATGCAGAGGACAGTGCCCTTGGGGATGGGCAGATGAGCTCCAGGCAGGAATGGAAAACCAATGCCACTCTGCAGCTTTCTCAAAGGCACAGCTGCTGCCTGGCCCAGCCATGGGTGACACTGACAGTTTGCAGAGGCTCCCACAGGGGTTTGCAGAGCCCTTGGAAGCCCCACAGCTGTTAATGGCACCCACTGGCTGGGACCATGCTTGCTCTTGCTGGGGCATGTGGGGTCCAGCTTGGCATGCTGGGCCAAGGAGGAGCTGGTCTCCCTCTTGATGTCCAGTTGTCGTTGGCCTGATTTGTTCCACACTGGCTCTCATGTGCCTGCACAAAGCTGTCGCTGTGTGCAGCTAAGGCCAGGATCTAGGCCCCCTCCCCAAGTTACTTCCAATTTTCACACCTGGATTCTGTCTCCCACAGTCTTGAGTATCTTGATAATATTTTCTTTCTGACCCCCTGGGTTAGACCTTGTCTCCCAGGTTTACTCTTATTTCTCCAGGAACCTGGAGCTGCCTCCCAATAGCTGAAAGTGGTTAATTCAACACTTACCAGTGTCACAACCATTAATTTCTGACTGTATCTGGGCTCCTGGCACTGCAGCCCCCAAGGGATGCTTTTCTGACTGTCCTCTGTGATCTCTAGGTGTTGTCAATCCATGGCATGCCCAGAGCATCCCTGTCAGGGTTAGAGTGAAGAAGCTTCTGTGTTGCCCCATGCAGAACTCCAGCACCAGAGTTGGAGCACCCCTCCTGGCAGCCTATCCCAATCCTCCCATGTGCCCATCCCATGCTGCCACCCCTCAGCTGCCCTCTTTGTGGTTATGTTGTCTGCTTGGCAACGTTTTCCCTGTCTGCTTGTTTCTGGAAGCCTTATACCAGGTGAGTCTCACAGCACCAGGAGATTCCCAGATGGGATGACTAAAAGTCACATCCATGGCAGGGGACACTGGTGCTTGAAGCACAGCCCAGAACTCCCTTATCTTTCCCAAAAACTCCCTTCCAGTATTGAGTACTCTTCTGCTTCACTGCAGTAGGGCAGGATGCAAAGAACCCTGGTGCATCCCCAAATATGACACATCACTTGCTTTGCCCCAAAATACTTGCTGGAAAAAGTAAGGTGAATTGCTGCTCAGGAAGAAGAGGAGCCCCAGGCTAGGCATGGAGCCAACTGTGGGTGTACAAGCTGGAGAAAATGTTTCTCACTCACTCTGCCTTCTCAGGAGCAAGGTGGGTGGTGTGAAGGAATCAGTTTCTGCCCTGTGCTGAGGATTCATGTGAGAGACCCCAAAAAGCCCATCCCTCCAACATCTCCACTGCATCCCTCTGTTTCCCAATCACCAAAACCTGTCACATGGATGATTCTGCACACACTGGGACTGTCACCAAAGGGGTCACTGCCGCTGTTGCACTCCTGCTGCCCTGTGACATGATTTATGGGACATTTCCCCACCTCACTCATCCAGGGGATGCTGGGACCATGCAGGGCGTTCCTCCTCATCTTCCTGCCTTCTTGAGCCAAGGGACAACCACGTGGTAGCGTGTGTGCCTGAGCACACGTGTATGCATTGATGAAGGGAGGGGGATTTCATGGGCTTTCAAAAAGAGAGATTGAATATTTGTGAGTAAAATGAAAGGAATTTGCAAAAACCTTTTAATGTGTCTTTTCTGAGCTCTACTGCAGGACCCTGGGAGAAGAGGAGCAGCTGGTGGGAAGGGGACTCCAGGGATCACCCCAACCCACTCCCTCCCATGTGGCTTGAGGCAAGGTTGTGTGGCCAAATCATCACTGTTTGGGGTGCAGGCATCCCAGAGACAGCGATAAGTCACGTGTGTACATCTGCATCCCTGGCAACATGCTCTCCTTCAGAGGTGACAGAGAAGGTGAGACCAGGCAAAGACCACACCTAAATTCTGCTGCCTCTGAAACCCTCTCTTTTCTCATCTTGCTCCCAGACAGGAGCCAGGACACTGAGCCAGCTGGGTCCTGCAGCGGAACTTACTGCTGTGCCTGCCCTCCCTTTCCTTTTGTTTTTTCCTCTCCTCCTGCCACTGCCAGAGGAAGAGCAGGAGATCCCATCATTCACACGCTGCTCTTTGCGCAGACCTGCTCAAGTGATTCCCCTCTTGACATCTTTGAGAAACTCTTCAGTGCTCCGAGTGAGTCTGTGGGTGCTGGCTTTAAATCATCATCTCCGGTGGATTACAGCAGCTGGATGAGAAGATAAAGGCTTTTCTCTCCTCTTTCCTTTCTCATTTCTTCCTTTTCACTTTTCCTCCTGAAGTCAGAGCAGTTCCCTGCCAGGAGGCATGGTGCTGGTGGGAGCCCTGTGCAGCCTCCTGCTCCTCTGCCTGGTTGAGGAGGGCATCAGCAAAGTGAGAAGATACTACATTGCTGCAGTGGAAACCGCCTGGGACTACACACACAGCGACCTGCTGTCCGTGCTGCAAGCGCCTGCAGGGTAAAGCTCTTCCTTTTGCAATTCTAGAACCCTGCCCTGGGTGCTCTCCCACCCTGCCATGTGGCACTGTGAGCTTGGCTCCAGGCAGGTACATGGGGGCAATCTGGCAAGGTGGGTGCACTGAGCTGCTGGTACAGCTGGGAAGGGGTGGTGTGATGGGGAGTCATGAAGTGCAACCCTGATGAGGGACAGGTGGATTGAGAGAGAAAGATCCATACCTCCTCTGCATCACTGTTCTGCACTGTTTTATCTTAATGCCATTTGCTTAGAACCCTTTAAAGTCTGTGCTAAGGAGCCATGAGCTGATTTTCCCCCTGTGCTTTCTTTTCTGCTCTGCATTCTGGGGGCTTTGGGGAAGTGTGAGGGGAGACAGGCACCTGTGACTTCCTGGGCACTGCAGAGGAAGGTTGGCTGTGCCCCCCTGACATAATCCTGAGCAGCAAAGGCTTCCCACTGTGTCTGCCCCATGGTGAAATCCAGTTTTAGTTATTTATATCTTTGTGTACATTGCATTACTGGGGATGGAATTTTTTCCTTAAGGAAATTAAAATAATTTGCAGTGTTTGGGCAAAGAATGATATTCATGCACAGTGAGAAGAAGGAGGAAAGCATGGTGGTTTTGCTTGTGTACTTTGAAGTAGGAAGGAAAAAAGAGAGTTGCATTGCTCAGGCATCAGGATGGTGTTGTCTGAAGACACAGCTGGCTTGGACATGCATGGTTGTGAATATCCTGAGGTCAGCATGGAGAATGAAGCTGGATGGCTGCACACCCTGTGGATCAAGATGTGCCCATTCCCTCTGCCCTGTTTCCATATCCCCACCCCCAGACTCTCTGTTGAGGTGATATCAGCCCATGATCCCATCTCAGTCCCACAGTGGCCTGAGTAGTGAGGAGCTGTGGTCAGGTACTGGAAGCTGGGCTCTAGAGATGACACAGGTCAGCCTGACTAGCTGCTGTAGTCACTGTATCCCAGTTATGTTGCTTTTCCCCCTTCTGATTGCTTCAGTAGGAAAATTGCATCCAGCACCCTCCATTATATTAATCCCTCTGCGCTGCTTTCACTGATGTTGCCCTCAGATCCATTAGGCTATGGTAGAGATGATGACTTCACTCACACTGTTAATTCAGCCCTGTGGCTTCCCATTTCAGCACTGGCTTTATGATGCACTCAGGCACTATTTCTGACCCTGGAGTGACTCAGGGACCTGACCCTGCCTGGGGATGAGTGGGGCATTGGCAGGCAGTGTGAGGTCACTTGTCCTTCTCTAAAATGGGGGAAGATAACATTGGCTGTCTTAGAGGGACTTGCTGGTAGGCTCCAGCCTGGAGAGATAGAGAGCTCTCAGGCAGTGCAGCTCCTGGGGAAGCTCTAATGGGAACCAGAGCTTCTTGTCATGGCTGTTCCCAGCGGAATGATGGTGCCTTTTCCCTGGCCTTGCAACCTCAGCCCAGTTCCCTGCAACAGAGAAGGGCACAGGAAAATAGCCAGGTTGGATATAAGGCGGATGCAGAAGTGAGCTGGGAAGGCAGGGCAGGCAGAGCTGCCCCTGGAGCTGGGCTGTCTCTGAGCTGTGTGTGTGATGCCTTCTGCTCCACATGTTTTCCCTCAGTGTACCACCATCTCCAGGCAGGACCTCCAAACCCCTTCCATGTATCCAGGGGTTCCTCTGGCATGTTTGTAGAAAGCTCTGTCAAATTAATGGGCCACAACACACCAGACCAGAGCTGCTCCCACCTTCCCCATGATTTCAGTTTCTCTTCCTCCCAAACACAACCCCACTGGCAGTCAGAGCCAGGCCTGCACATCCTGCAATGGCCCCAGGGATCTCAGCTCGGACATGGAGCTGGTGGACACGTAGCAGCAGCCCATGTCTAAGTGTTTTGGCAGTGCAGGATGTCTCCCAGCTCCAAGAGATGAACTGATAGTGTGGCTAACAATGCTGATCCCAGATGCCAGAAACTTATCAGCCTGTCTCAGCTTCAGCTGCCATTGGGGAAGGAAGTTCACGGGGACCCCAGTTACAGAGGACTGGCCAGAAGAACTTTGATCAGACATCCCTGGGCTGAACTCCGCCTGCTTGTCTCCTGTGGGCTCTGCTCTGCCGGGACTGGGACCCAGCACTAAGCCCTGCTGTCACTAAGTCCCCTCCCAGCCATGCCCCTGCATGCCAGCAAAATCCCTCTGGCTCCAGAGGATTTCTGCCTTGTTTACTGCAGAATTAGCAGGACCAGACCATCATATCTCAGGGCAGCATTCTCAAATTTGGGTTTTCTGTGAGCTAGAGATTAGGGCACAGCTTCCTGAGAGTGGACAGCTGAGTGCCAGCAACCCTGCAGCTCAGCTACCTCCCAGTGTAGGGACATATTGGAGAGCAAAGCTGGGACTGGACCCCACTGCCATCAAGCCAGGAATGATAATGGTTCATGGGCAAAACCAGCTGAATGCAGTGGCACTGCTCACTGGGGCAATGCCTGCTGAGGGCTGCCTGCCAGCCTGGACATGGGGCTATAGGAGCTGTGGGGTTTTCATGGGCTCCCATCCTGCTCTGCCCCTGAGGAGAGTGGACCCTGCTCTCCCCACAGCACCCTCCAGCTGCAGGTGGCTTCCAGCCAGTGTTGGGGTGAGCGTGTATTGCCTTTCCTAAATTTGAATCACTCTGTCTCCTTCCTCTTCTGCTTGAGGAAGAGTCGCAAAGGGAAATGCTGCTCGAATCACGGCTTAGTCAGAGCAGGAGAGCAACCTTCCCTGCTTCTTCAGGGGGAAGAAAATACACCTGGCTTTTGCTCCAAACAAAACAAGGCTGGGAAGGTCTGTCTGGTTACTGGAAATGATCTTAGTCCTGGGGCTGATAAGTCAGCCTCTAAAATCCTTGAAGTAATTAATGTCTTTGTTATCCTGATAAATGTGCTGGATTCCTTCTGGAAAATGAATTTAGATAGAAAGTGGCCAGCAGAGATAAGTGGGGTGTGAAATACACTCAAGGCTCCTTTATCTTCCTGCTGTGAAGTGTAAATCCCATTTTGGGCAGAAAAGAAGCAAATGTGGGGACATTGCTCAGACACAAAGCAAGACACAAAGCCACTACCTGCCAGCAGCTGACAGTCTCTTTCCTGGGGGAGCAGCTGGGGAGGATGTGAGTTACACGTGCTGTGATCTGTCTGCCACACCTGAAGGTGCTGGAGTTGGGGTGGCTGCAGGGCAGAGGTCACCATGGCACTGCCAGTGCTCTGTGTCTCTGCTGCCAGGGGAGCATGAAGCTGGACAAGGCATGAGGCAGGAGACAGGCAGCAATGCCTGCTGCTGTGCCCTGTCCCAGCTGCATCTGGGTATGGCCTCGTGTCTTCTTCCATCATGACTAACATCACAACACTAATCACCACCCTGTTGTCATCTGCACTCTGAGCAAAACATTTCCAGTCATACCTGGGAGCTGTCAGGAAATCCAAAGTACACAGCAGGGTGAGCAATTCCTGGGGCTCCAGCAAGAAAGCTGGTGAGAAAGGGAGGAGGAGGATGGCTGTTGCCCATGTATGCATGGATCTGTGCAATCAGCCTTGGCTTTTCCTTTCTCTTGCAGCATTTTGGGGCACGCAGGCCAACGTCCCCCCCCAGCCGGTGTCCCTCCCCAGTACAGGAAAGCTGTTTTTGTGGAGTACCCTGATGGCTCATTCACACAGCCCAAGCTCAAGCCAGCATGGATGGGTAAGAAGAACCTGCAGTGGGGGGAACTCCAGGAATACTGGACACCCACCAAACTCATCCTGGGTTGGGTGCTGGGTGCTCTTCAGCCAGGAGCAGGAAAGCACCTGGGTGGATCCTGGGGATGCAGAGCTCCTGGGGATGCAGAGAGCCTTGCTGGAGATGATGCAGTTGATGCTGCCATGCTGTATGAGGGACAACCACTAACTGGGCTTGTGGAAACTCAGGACCCTTTGAGGCTTCTGGCAGGGTGTGAGCTGCCTGACCCCGGCTGCCTGACCTTACTGTCTTACCTCCTTCAGGTCTTCTAGGCCCCACCATCCGAGCAGAAGTCTATGACACAGTGGTCATCACGTTTAAAAACCTGGCCTCCCGCCCATACAACCTCCATGCTGTCGGGGTGTCCTACTGGAAGGCATCAGAAGGTGAGCTGGGCTACATCAGATGCTGCAAGTCCTTGTGTAGCACCTCCTGCTCTGCCACCTGCCTGCCAGGTGTGCATCCCTCCCTCACCCTGCTATTCATGTCCCTCTGTGAGGACAGATGGTCACAGAGATGGCCTCACCTGGGGGAGCAACATGCCCAGCCCAGAAATGAGCTGAGCAAACAGTGCAGACCAAACCTGTATCAGCTATAGAGATAATACACAGATTAAACCTAAGGTTGGATACTTAGGGCAATGAAGACTGTGCTGTCCAACCTCAGGGCAGGTGGTGGGTGTACAGCCCAACATGTGAGCCTGGCACAGCTCTGCTACTGCCCTGAGACCTGGAACTGCCCATAGGTCTCACTGCCCTGGGATGGAGAGGGGCTGGGTTGGAGGAAGGGGCATTTCTGTAGCCACAGTGCACTGGGGGTGAGCCCTCAGTGACATCTGGCCATTTTTTTGGTTTTAGGAGCAGGGTATGAGGATGAGACCAGCCAGCCAGAGAAGGAGGGGGACAGGGTGGATCCTGGGAAGACACACACATATGTCTGGGAAATCCAGGAAAACCAGGGCCCAACAGAGGACGACTCAACGTGCCTGACCCACTCCTACTCCTCCAACACCAACAGTGTGAAGGACATCAACTCTGGTTTGATTGGAGCCCTGCTCGTGTGCCGACCTGGTAAGGACAGCACAGGGTGGGGACAGGCCACATGCAACCATTAATTGAAAAGCAGAATAATCACAGATGCCTTCCTGAGGCTGAGCATGGCAGTGGAGTCAGTGAGCTGTACTCAGTGAAAGCGCTCCTGGGATTCAATCTTGAAATCCTGACGGTACAAGGTACAAGATGTGACTGGAGTAGGATTTGTTGCCCTGGCTGAGACATATCCTGGAGGTAGTTCTCCAGACCCCTCTGTAGTCACTGGAAATGACTGGGCACCATCTGCAGGCTCCTGTGACTCACCAGGAGCAGCTTCTCCACTGAGCAAAGGTCTAAGAGGAGGCAGTACAAACTGACCTTTTGATGCCTTCTGGGTGCAGCTGTCTCTCAACCATGAACTTTTGGGGACTGCAAGACTGGAAACATGGCTGTTGCAATTGTATGACATGACAAAAACAAACCACAGCCTGGCCTTGGTTTACCAGTTCTTGAAGAGCACAAAGGGAATTCTCTGGGTAGTGCTTGCTGACCTTTAAAGAAATCCATCTCATTGCATCTTTCAGGGACCCTGGCTAGTGATGGGAATGAGAGCCTGCAGAAAGAGTTTGTGCTGCTCTTTGCAGTGTTTGATGAAGGTAATTGCTGGCTGAGTGGTGTCAGACCCTGCATTCAGACAGGTCTGGGGCATTTGCTTTGCCATGTGTGAGTACAGCTTCTCAGCACCCACCCCCCCTCCCAAGGGTTTCAGCCTGTGCAGTTCCCCCCAGCCAGTGTGCTCCTGGTGCAGTACTGCCCCTCCTTCTCTTCCCCAGGTGCAGGGAGCTTGCAGCCCCCCCAGCTCTGCCATCCCATGCCCTGGCCTTGTTCCCATCACACAGGTTAAGAGGGGAGTCATTCCCTGTCACCTGTACTGGTCACCCCCACACCCATGCAGAGCCATGGCCAGGTGTGCTGTGAATTTCCACAGGCACCACACATCAGACCTCCCTGAGAAGGTTTACTTTTGCTTTGAAATGCTCTCAAGTGAAAGCTGGCTGCACCCTCCTCTCTCCACAGGGAAAAGCTGGTACTCTGAGCAGGGTTCCCCAGCAGCTGCTCAGCACCAGGCTCTCAACAGGACAGAGCTGCACACCATCAATGGCTACATCAATGGCTCGCTGCCTGGTGGGTCTGGTGGGACAGGGACAGGGGTGGGGGGCATGGGAGCTGCTAGGAGCTGGGGTGGAACCATGTCTGTAAACTTGAGATAGCTTGGGAAAGGATGTAAGAAAAGAGATCAAGAGGAGTTTCCAGGAGATGGATCTGTTAGGCTGTGTTCACCTCAGAGGGAGTCTTATATTTCAGCTCCTTTCCCGTTTACAGCAGGGCAGGGGTTGTTTCCAGCTATCTGTGTTGCCAAGTGCAGCTGACTTCCTTGGAGGTCTCCAAGAATAATGCTGGTAGCAGAGTTTTATCTTTTCTAGCCCTGTGAACAAGGCTGGAAGTAACATTTAGTTCTCACTAAAACACCTTCATAGGATTTTGGGAGTAGAACCATAGAATCATTTAGGTTGGAAAAGACCCTTAAGATCATCAAGTCCAAATGTAAAGTTAACACTGCCAAATCTACCACTAAACCATGTCCTTGAATGTTTTAAATATAAGTCTTTAAAATGCCTGGGGAGTCTGTTCCAGTGTTTGACAACCCTTTCTGTGAAGAAATTTTTCCCAATATCTGACATAAACTTCTCTAGTGCAGCTAGAGTGATAAGGCCTTCTCTCAGACTCCTTCAGAAGAGCAAAAGAAAAGGCTGGGTTTGAGCTCAGTGAACACAAAAGTTGCTATTTTCTGATGTTCTCCCAGGAAAGGATCCAGAGCTGCCCGACACTGAGGAATCTCCAGGGCAAACTGGGAAACACTGTCAGGAGAGTCATTACCACCAACAGCTTTGGTTAACCACATCCTAAAACATCCCACTTGGGTCTGGCCATTCTCCAGTAAAAGGCAAAAGCAAAACTCCCCTAAATTCCCTGTCCTGATGGATTCGTAGAGGTTAAGAGCTAAGGAAGCCTCATGGTCAACTACTATCTCTGCACAGTGGGTTTTTCCTGGAGAAGTTATCCACCTCCACTCAGCATCCCCTTCCCTGGATGCAGGACCTGGCCTGAGAGGTGTCTGATAGAGAGCTGGAAATGGAGAGCTGAGGGCCTCAGGATGGAACCTCCACCCAGTTTCCTCCCAGACCCTTGGGATCTGTTCCAGTCACCTTTGCACTGTGCAAAACCAAGCTCTTGACTCTGTATTTGACTTTGTTTGGCTTCAGTTTCCAGGAACTTGTTATTCACTTTCCTGCTAGATTACAGAGCCCTTCAGCACACATCAGTTTCTCTTCAGGAAAGTATTTTTACAATTCAGTCAAGTTCTTTCCCATTTCCTAAGCACACTGAGCTCTTTGAGTGTCTCTGAGGAAGGAAATTTCTCCAGCACTCAAATGATCCTGGTGACCCCTCTCCGCCTTTTGTGGTATTTCAGGGACTGCTGAGGACGTGCTGGAGCCCTGCTCCAGATGCAATGCTTTAGTATCAGGCTTGCCAGTGTTGTGATCAGACAAATGACTCTCCTGTCTGGTACCCAATTTTCCTGTTTATAGAGTAAAGGAGCACATCTCTCTCTTTTGCCACTGCATCCCACGGTGAGCTCCTACCAGCAACTCTCCCAAAGTCCCCCAGTGTGTAAATCTAGTCCTGTCTCAGGGAGATGATGTGACCTGTGCCTCTGTTTTGCTCAGACAGTCCACATCCATGTGTGATTTCCCCAGCTTGAAGCCAGCACAGGAGCAGGGGACTCTGTCAGCATGTGTAAACACTGAGTCTATGGCACCAAGAGTGGGGACAAGGGCTGGACACAATGCTGACTCCTGGGTGCTTTCCTTGTGTCCTGGCAGGTCTCACACTGTGCCTCAAGAAGCAGGTCCACTGGCATGTGATCGGCTTGGGCTCTGGGCCAGAAGTCCACTCCATCTTCTTTGAAGGCCACACATTCCTGGTGAGAAGCCACCGTCTCAGCAGCCTAGAAATCTCCCCTGCCACATATCTCACAGCCCAGACCACGCCAGGAACATCTGGCTGGTTTCGGATGTTCTGCCAGATACTGTCCCATCAGCAAGGTAACCTTATTTTCCAAGAGCTCGGGGAAAAAGCAGTTCAGGGGATGGCCTGGGCTCAGGGTTCTGTGTGGTGCTGCAGCTCCAAGGCTCCTCCTGCTCCCTGGTGTTACATCCTGCAGTCTGGCCCATACCAGATGGCATGAGTGATCCATGTTGGCCCATCTGATGGGAACAGTAGTATAGAAGATTTCTCCCAGGCAGGGCCTGGGTGAGTGCCTGCCTGTACTGGCACATCAGTGTGACCCTTTCTGCCTGGCTTGTCTGAACCCAGCTGGCATGGAGGCCTTTGTGAAGGTGGAGGAGTGTCCTGAGGAACGCCTGCTGAAGATGGGGAAGCCCTTGAACGAGCCAGAGGACCTGGATTACCCTGAGGAAGATGAGGAAATTTATCATGTGATCCAGGTGCGCTCTTTTGCCAAAGACAAGCCCATGACCTGGACTTACTACATTGCAGCTGAGGAAGTGGACTGGGACTATGCCCCTGTGAAGCCAGTGTCTCTGGACAGGTGAGAGTGGGCATGTGTGCTCATGAGGCTGCTCCTCAAGGCAGCCCTGCCAGCTCTTCCCCTTTTCCACAGAAATCACTTTTCATTCTGCCCAACCTGGACAGTCTTGTTCTTTTTATTAACACTAACAGTATGGATGCAGGACAAGAATGGTCTTGGGGAGGCCATGGGAAGGCAAGCCTGGTTTTGCTCCATTTTACCAAATTTGTCTCTGTCACCAAGGCCTCTGAATCAATCCCTTCTGAGCAGACAACAACTCCTCATGACCTCCTCAGCCATCTGCCAGGTCCTTGGATGATGGAAGGTCTTGCTGTGTTTCTGACAGTGTCCTGCATGTGGCCACTTGCTCTTTCTCTGCCTTTGCCTGCAGAAACATGGTCAGCCTGTACCTGGAGCCTGGCCCACAGCGGATCGGTTCAAAGTACAAGAAAGTGGTGTTCGTGGAGTACGAGGATGCAACCTTCAAGAGGCGCAAGGTGTCCAACCCACAGGACAAGGGAATTCTGGGGCCTGTCATCAAGGGGGAGGTGGGAGATCAGTTTAAGGTAAGAGAAGCACAGCTTTCCACTGTGGAAACTTCAGAGCTTGATGCTGTTCCTACTCATAGCTCTTGGCTTGTGGCTAAGGTCTGACTTAAGTCATTCAGGTGCTCTCTCTTGTTTGGCAATGTTCGAAGTTCACTGGAAAGGCAGATGCTACTGGCAGCCTAAGGTAAATCCTCTCAGTAAGATGCACAGGATATGGCCCAGCTCCTCTGATTTGACTTCGTTGCAGGTGTCTTAGGAACTGTGTGAGTTCACTCAAGACACATGACATCCAGCACCTTCCTCTGAGGCAGGAGTGTCCTCTCATCCTCTGTTCTTCTCCATCTGTTTGCTGTTACCTCACAGCATTGGGGACTGTCACTTTTGTCTCCTGAAGTGCCTCTCCCAGCCACTTGACTTGTTTGCAGCTGGGAGGAATGGGATGGTTTCCAGCAGCTTCACATTTCTGCTCCCTCCCTGGGGTTCCCTGTGTAGTGGGCATGTGACAGAGCTATTTAGAGAAATAAAGGAAGGGCTTCATCCCGTGGAGTGGAGAGCACTTTAAAGCTCTTGATTGCTGTGCATACTTAATGTCCTGGTCCTCTGGATTGATGGCCCTCTTCTGACTCATATGTAAAGACAACAACTTTCTCTTTAATCAATCAGATATTTTCATGCCCTTCTTAAAACAGACACCTCCCAGAATAATGGACAGTATAGGCTCATCACAAAGAAGTTGTAGTTTCTTGTATTCTGACTTTGTGGTCCCAGACATGTCTGGCTCTCTCCTGCCGACCACTGGCAGATAGCCAACCCCTGGGCAGTGCTGTCCAGTGTTTCTCTCTCTGCAAGGACACTGAGAGCAGCTTACAGTGATCAGAAAAGACCAAACATTCCTGCTGCCTGTCCTCATTTCAGATCGTGTTCAGGAATCTGGCCAGCCGACCCTACAACATTTACCCTCACGGCCTCACCAGTGTCAGGCCCTACTATGCCATGAGACCCTCACAAGGTAAGGCAGGCCATGGGAACTTGGGATATCACCTGGCCACTGCCATTTTTCTGGGCCAGGAGAGTTTCCTGAAGCTTGTGGAAAAACTGGTTGTCCATTCATCCAAGCACCAAAACTCTACAATGCCAGGGATTATGATGATTCTAGGTTCACGTTCCCATTGGTGCCATGTAACCCTGTCTTTAAGGAGGGCTTCAATGACAAGTTGGAGAAGGGGCATTCTTAACCAGGGAGCTAGGACTGTGTTAATTAGTCCATCCTGGAGGCCTCCATTTTCTGACAAGGCAGGAACCACCCTGGTAATCCTGCCTGTGTTTGCAGTTTATTTACAGCCCTCATTCCCTGGGCTCCGTCTGACCTGCATTCGTGTAGGGGTTCACCGTGATTTAGACTCTCCCTCTTGCAGCTTTGTAGTTTTTGCTCTGGGATTGGTTTTTTACCCCAGGTTTCATTCCTAGAACGGTTTTCACCCCATAATATTGCGCTCCCAGGACCATGACTTGTGCAAAGCCATCCCACATCCCACCAGGATCCCAGGATAGCCATGGGTAGTTCCCTCTGCAGCTTCTGTGGTCAGGAAACCTTTCTGAGATGTTCTAAAAAGTGGGATCACCCCTTGCAGGAGCAGCCCAGACATAACTGGTCTGCTCTGGGTTGTGTGTTGCCAGCGAAAGATGTGAAGGATATTCCTATTCCCCCTGGGCAGTCATTCACCTACAGCTGGAGTCTCACCACTGAGGATGGCCCAACAGAGGCAGATCCTCGCTGCCTCACCCGTTTCTACTACAGCTCCATCGACCCAGTCCGAGACACAGCCTCAGGCCTGATTGGGCCCCTCCTCATCTGCTCCAAGAAGTCCATGGATCAGAGGGGGAATCAGGTGGGTCTTTCCTTTGTTGCCTCAACTAGGTGGAAAGGCTGGAATGACTGTGGCGGATGAAATATTTAAATAAACTCAAATATGTCTGTCCTGTTTTCTTCAACCCTACCAGCAGTCCTAATGCCTCTGCCTTCCCCATCCTCCCTTGCATGCTCTCTTTTCCTCAAATCTGCACCCTAACTCATGTGAAATAGCAGTAAACTTCTCCATGCACCCAGACTGAGATCTGACAGCTACACTAGGCACCAGGGGCCCTCTGATCAGACCAGAAATAATTTCTTCCCTCTCTTTTCCAGATAATGTCAGACAACATGAAATTGGTGCTTTTTTCAGTCTTTGATGAGAACCACAGCTGGTACCTGCAGGAGAACATCAAGAGGTTCTGCTCTGATGCAGCCCATGTGGATACCCAGGACCTCCAGTTTTATGCCTCCAATGTGATGCACAGTGAGTACTGAGCCAGGGGCTCCCTGCAAAGCCCCAGTTGACACAGGCTCATCCCTGCCCCAGGGAAGGAGCAGGGGACACACAGCAACTCAGCAGCCATGGGGTGAATTTGTTCTTGAAATGTTTCACCCCTGCTCTCTTCCAGCTATTAATGGCTTTGTATTTGACAACCTCCAAACAAAACTCTGCCTGAACGACGTTGTGTACTGGTATGTCCTGAGTGTTGGGGCCCAAACAGATTTCCTCTCCATCTTCTTCTCTGGAAACACCTTCAAGCGCAACATGGTCTTTGAGGATGTGCTTACTCTTTTCCCATTTTCTGGAGAAACAGTCATCATGAGTTTGGAAAAGCCAGGTTAGTAGCATGGGCTATCCTGTAAACCATGGGCTTGGCATCCCAGCAGAGATCAGTGAGCACCTCCAGCCAGTTCTCTGGTGCCCAATTCCTTTTGACAGCTCTGAGAGCAAAGAACACTGCTAAAACAGCAGTGAGATGCAGTGATTAAATCTTTCTAAGCTTAAATCAAATACATTTAATTACAGCATTTTACTCAATTAGTAGGGTGTGTTAAGGTCATGCATGCTGCCAAACCAGTAAGCTGGCTGCAGTAACATGAGCCTGGTGGACATTTGCAATCTTGGCTCCAAGCTTGGAGGTCAAGGGGAGTAGCAGTGTTGTCCCTGCTGTGGGTTCAGCTGCTGGTCATGCCATTTATCTCCAGACTTTTGCAAGGACAGAAACCACAGCCACAGAAAAATCCTAGAAAAGATTTGCTTCAGAGTTGTTATATTCCCCCCACTCAGCACTTTTTCGTTAACGTTGGCAAAAGCAGTGCTGTCAAACCATTTCCTCATTCACAGAGAAGACAGGATTTACCATGTGGTTGCAACACTGATATCATGGTCATAAGCACTGCACCTGAGCCAAGCTGTCAGGGTTTCTAGACACCCCAGGAAGCTTTTTACAACCCAGCCAAGCCTCACATCCGTTTGAGCTCGGATTCCTGCCTGCTGCTCAGAAGCAGAGCAGCAGCTCAGCTGGCAGCAGGTGGCAGCTCTCTCCAGCAGCAGAGCCCAGAAATCACACCTCTCACCCTCTCTGCTGGGAGCAAACACACTGGCTGGGGATGTGAGTGAGAGGCAGCCTCTCATTTCTTTCTCCTCCAGTGGGAGAGATGTGGTGACTGTCTTTGGGAGAGAGCTGTGTTTGACAGCACCAGGATGTCTTTGGGGGTGGATTATGGTGACTGCTGCTGCTGGAGGCTCCGTGGGTTCTCACTACCTTAAGTACTCTCACCAAGCTGTACTTGGGCCCTCACTGGTGTATGTAGCTCACTAAGCTCAGCCAGGAAACACCAGCCCTGCTGATGATGTTTGTAAGGCTCTGATGTTGCCAGCAGCTCTCTGGGTCTGGCTGTAAGACACTCTAGGGACTATGAAAGCATGGAATCACTACCATGAGCCAGAGGCTGCCTGAAAATATAGGTTGCAGTAGCAAGGGAGCAGCATGGGAATGACATCTGTTCCAGTTTCTCACTGAAGTGGGCTGATGGTGTCCTTTTGCCCTCTCTTGAGACAGGTGTATGGACGCTGGGGTGCCTAAATCCTGATTTCAGAGACCGAGGGATGCATGCCAAGTTCACGGTCTCACAGTGCCAGTATGAGCAATACACTGATGTGGAAGATTATGTGTATTCAGATGGGGAGGATGTTGCCTTTGAATTCCAACCCAGGGGCTTCTCTAAAAGAAAGAAGTCATGTGTGAATGAGCAACTGAATAGCATCACCTCTACCAGAAATGAGACAGAGAAGACAAGATGCCCGATGGAACATGGGGCTGTCCTGAGCAACAGCAGGATTTCTGATCCCTCTTCCAATGGCACATCATTTTTAGGAACAATGCCAAATTCACATGATATTTCCATGTCTTCTCTGCCAGAGACGAACGATGAGCCAGTGTCCTATGAGGCCTTCCTGGAAGATGAAGAATTGTCGAAAATCATCAGCCAGGATGAAGAGTTTGGAGCAACCCCACCTGGAGAACACTTAGTGAGTGTCAGTGGAAGGGTCCATGGTACTGTGAGCTCAGAAGAAGATCAGCAATGGCTGCACCAAGCCACGGCAGCTCCAGGAGATGCTCTGGCAGGAACAAAAGTGACAAAAATCCCAGAGCTGCAGGAGCCAGTAAAAGGAATGACAGTCCAGTCTGGTGGCATGATACAGAACCTGGAAGCAGAGCCTCAAAAGACAACTACTCACACAACAAGCTTGTGGGACTCCATTGTTTATGCTGCTGGCAAAGCCCCTCTTCAGGAGAGCAGGAGCTCAATTCACCAGAATGATCTGGAGCACAACCTGGCACTTCAGGATGTGTCTTCACAGGGTAATGAGGACAAGCTGCTAAAAGGGGCTGATAAAATATCCTTTAACCTGTATGACTCAGAGGAGACAATCATTACAGCACCATCTTTAAGTATTGATCAAAACTCTTCCTCCACATTGAACAATCCTTCTGCATCTCCAGATGAGACAGAAGATAATAGGATTTCTCATACTGTGGTTCACAGTCATGCCATAGAAAGCAATTATTCATCAAATGACCTAGATGCTAGGCTGGAAAAAAGGCCTCACAAAGTGATTTCACAAGGCTCTTATGAAACTTTTGAAGACCAAAATGTTTCTTTGTCAGACAAACCTGTACAAAGAGAAATCTTCAGAGATGAGAGTAACTCCTTGCCTGTGAAAAGTGGCACAGAAAAAGCCAGTGGACTTGCCAAAGGTACCAGCCTTCTAGACACCAATGACCTTGAGCCATCCAGCTATGTAATGACAGAAGAGAGGGATGAAGTAATTTTGAAAGAAGTGTTTCAGGATGCTAAGGAATTGGCAGAGCTGGACAGTATTGCCTTTTCTGAATCAAATGTTGTGACCAATGACACCAGGCCATTCCCAAATGGTTTCTTAAAGAGCTCTGACCAGTTTCCAAGACACAGAGTTGCAGCCAGAAGCACCAGTGGCCCTGACTGGAGACCTAAACAAGCCAGGTCACTGGAGAGCAGAGGTTTGGATCTTCCCACCACCAGCAGCAGGAAGCTCCTCTCTGATGGAAAGACAGCAGAGCAGAATCTGGCCAGCCCTCCCCCTGAGACAGCAGTGAATCAGGAAGCCCCAAAGGCGTGTGGACCTCATTCCCTATTTTGCATCACTCACTTAAAAAAGAGGTCCTTTGTATCAAACACCTTGCCTGAGGTGATGGTGGCCCCACAAAGCTTGGAAGAAAAATCCAACATGGTTGAGAGGAGGCTACAGGCAGGCAGGGATGCTGTACAGGCTGGTGAGAGGAATCCTGAGGAGAGGCTGAGCACAGACAGGGGGGCACAGGGCAGCAGGGAGGGGGCTCAGCACATCAGAAGCTCCCTCCGCTCACAGGGAGCACTGGGGACAGGAGCAGCCGTGAGCAGCTCAGAAAGGCAGGTCCTTGCTGAGGCTGCAGATCTGGCCTCAAACTGGGACCCAGTCTCCCCAGGGGCTGTGGTGAACACGGGGGACTTGCACAGCCCAGCTTTGGCCAAGCTGCAGCCAGGCAGAGCTGTGGTGTGGAGAGATCCCGGGAGCCACCAAGCTCAGGGGAGAAGCCAGATGGAGGAGGAGACAAACTCTGTGGAGCAGCTGGGTAGGTTCAGTCCTGAGCCTCAGCAGCTCAAGGCCAATGCCACAGAGGACCATGTGTCTGGGACAATGTCTGTCCTCAGAGAAAGAGGGAAGACAGAAGGCCAAGGCCTAGGAGAGCCCAAGGAGGATGGGGAAAACAACAGCACAGCTGGGGAGTGGAGCCACATCCCAGCAGACAGGGAGGAACCAGCCCTGAACAATGGGACACATTCCAGCCCCTCAAAGACTGCCAAGACTGACTATGATGAGTACAGCGACACAGAGCAGACCATGGAGGATTTTGACATGTATGGGGAAGAGGAGCACGACCCACGCTCCTTCCAGGGAGAGATTCGGCAATACTTCATTGCAGCAGTGGAGGTGATGTGGGAATATGGGGACCAGAGGCCCCAGCACTTCCTAAAAGCAACGTAAGTGTGGTTTTCCTGCATGTATTCCTCCTGCACTGCATGGCATGATGCATGAGATGGCATGTCCTGGCAGGCAGGGTCACAGTTCTGTACCAGTACAACCCAGCCAAACAGCTCCAGCATCTGTCCTCTACCTGGAGGGGTTTAAACCTCCAGAAACTTTGAGCTTCCTTGCAAATGGGTCAGGGATGCTCTGGATCTGTATCCCCCTGACCTGAAACAACCTTGCCATGGCTGTCCTCCCTATGGGACAGTGTCACTTGACTTACCTAAGTGGCATCCCCCCACAGGGACCTCCGAAGAAGCAGGAGGAAGCATTCCTGGCAGTACCGCAAGGTGGTTTTCCGAGAGTACTTGGATGGTTCTTTCACACAGCCAGTGCAGCGGGGGGAGCTGGATGAACACCTGGGCATCCTTGGGCCCTACATCAGGGCAGAAGTTCAAGATGTCATCATGGTGAGGAGAAAGTTCCCATTTCCTATAAAACTATAAATCTCCCCCCGTTGTTGGACGTCAGCCAGAGGGAGTGCTGAGGTGGCCCTGCAGACTCTGCAGTGCCCATGGGTTAACCTTTGGGGCTTGGGGACATGCCCTGTTGGCATGTGAATGGCACCAGACTGAGAGGCAGAGCCACCATTCAGAGGTGGCTGGAGGAGTGGGCCAGCAGGAACCTCAGAGTGTTCAGATGCAAAGGCCCAGACTTGAGACAGACCCAACCCTTGCAACAGCATGGCCTGATCAGCTCCTGGGCTCCATGGGGAGCCTTTAGGGTGAAGGGATTGCAAAAAGGGTAGTGAGCTAAGCAGGGTTTAGTACAGCTCTTTTAGGTGCTCTGTATGGCGGTGGGCTTGGGCTTCCCACACAACCAAAGGTCCTTTAACACCCACCTGAGAAGAAGATGGAAGGCTCAGGACTTGTGTCCCTGGAGAAGTTGCCCAATTTTCATGGAAATCTTCACCAGGATGGATTCAGCACCTTTAGGCTCCAAAGACAGTAGTGTAGCTGACCTTGTTTCCATTGAGCAGGCAAAGGGTCTCATCCAGCAGACATGAACCCAGGATGTGCTTTCCACCAGAGATTGCACTGCACAGCTACAGCCTGTGGTTCAGTAGGGGTTGGCCACAGCATGGAGACCAGCTGGAGGTCTGGGAACCAGGGACATCCTTCCCACCACCAGGGTCCAGAGCACTGTCAGCACTGCTCCCTCACATTCCACTGCTTTGCCTTCCCTCTGGTGCAGGTGACATTCAAGAACCTGGCCTCAAGGCCCTTCTCCTTCCACTCCACACTGACAGCCTATGAGGGCACAACACAGCAGGCTGGGGTGGTGCAGCCCGGTGGCCTCCAGAAATACTCCTGGAAAGTCCTGCCCCAGATGGCACCAACCACACAGGAGTTTGACTGCAAGGCCTGGGCTTACTTCTCCAACGTGGACCTGGTAGGTGGGAGCCTCCATGGGGCATCCCAGGAAGGGGAGGAGGGCAGCATGCCTGGGTCCTGGCTGTGAGGTCAGGAAATTTCCTACGGGGCTGTGCTGAATGCAGCCTGGGGCTGTGTAGATTCTCAGGTGTCCAATACAATGATGAATGTATTTACCACATGCTGGTGCTCTCTCCTCTCCTCTCCTCTCCTCTCCTCTCCCTCTCCTCCTCTCCTCTCCCTCTCCTCTCCTCTCCTCTCCTCCTCCTCTCCTCCTCCTCCTCTCCCTCTCCTCTCCTCTCCTCTCCTCTCCTCTCCCTCTCCCTCCTCCCTCCTCTCCTCTCCTCTCCTCTCCCTCTCCTCTCCTCTCCTCTCCTCTCCTCTCCTCTCCTCTCTCCTCTCCTCTCCCTCTCCTCTCCCTCTCCTCTCCTCTCCCTCTCTCCTCTCCTCTCCCTCTCCCTCTCCTCTCCCTCTCCCTCTCCTCTCCTCTCCTCCCTCTCCTCTCCTCTCCTCTCCCTCTCCTCTCCTCTCCTCTCCCCTCTCCTCTCCCTCCTCCTCTCCCTCTCCCTCTCCTCTCCTCTCCTCTCCTCTCCTCTCCTCTCTCTCCTCTCTCTCCCCTTCCTTCCCTTTCCTGTTCCTTCTCTTCTTTCTCTATCTTTTTTCTCTCTCTTCATTGGGTTTTCACCCTTTCCCCCAGTTGTTCCAGCTTATGAGACTTGCAAGAAACCAGCATTCTGCAGTTCCTTGCTCCTATGCCAAATCGACCTGACTTTGGCCCCTGGGTCCAACACAGTAAGGACTGTTGGACAGTTGGACAGACAGACACCACGTCCCTTGAAAGCACATGCAAACACTTGCTGTACAGCCTTTCTTCCTCAGGGCAGAGTGGGGATGCCCCAGTGAGCCCAACATGTCCTTCCCCCCCTGCATGTGCCCCAGAGTGGGAGCCAGGCCAGGGATCCAGACGGGTTCATCTCTTTCCCCTCTGCTGTGCCTCTTGCCGGTGTCAGCACTGCCTCTTGCCTGGAGGCAAATCCTTATTTCCTGACTCCCTGGCAGGAGAAGGACCTGCACTCAGGCCTCATCGGGCCACTGATCATCTGCAACCATGGGGTGCTGAGCTACGTTTCCAAGAGGCAGCTGGCTGTGCAGGAGTTCTCCCTGCTCTTCACCATCTTTGATGAGACCAAAAGCTGGTACTTCCCAGAGAACGTGGTTAGAAACTGCCGCCCTCCCTGCCAGATCCAGCAGGACAGCCCTGACTTTAAGAGAAACCATTCCTTCCATGGTGAGGATCCTTGCCCTCACCCTTTCCATCCCACAGTCTATAATGGGATGGAAATCCCCAGAGCCTTGAGCCCCTTCTGACCGCTGCCTTTCCCAGCCATCAACGGCTATGTGAGTGACACGCTGCCTGGGCTGGTGATGGCCCAGCAGCAACGGGTCCGATGGCACCTCCTGAACATGGGCAGCACTGAGGACATCCACTCTGTCCACTTCCATGGGCAGCTGTTCAACGCCAGGACTAGCCAGGAGTATCGCATGGGAGTCTACAACCTTTATCCTGGTGAGATGCAGCACAGGCACTGTGCATCCCTTTGCCAGGGTTTCATGTTTGTGCCCTTAGGAAGTTTCTGTGGGGGAATAGCAAGGAGGGGGAATGGATCTGAACATCTGGACTATTCTGTCCCTGTGGTTGTACAGCACTTGGCACAGTGACATCCCATTACAGACAGTAACTCCCGCCTGCTCTGCTGTCTGTTCCTGGCCAGGTGTCTTTGGGACAGTTGAGATGTGGCCCTCACATGCTGGGATCTGGAGGGTGGAGTGCAAAGTAGGAGAGCACCAACAAGCCGGAATGAGTGCCCTCTTCCTCGTGTATGATCTGAGTGAGTAATTTCTTTGTGCCTGACCCACCTGGGGCACGGCCACGACCGGTGTGTATTTAAGCTTCCATCTTCAGATCTCTCATCCTTTCTCTTGGGGTGACCCACATGGTATCATCTGGGTTTTCACTCTGAAAGAAAGTCACTACTTCAGCCCAGCAGAGAGCACAGTCAGGGACACAGCTGGGATGAGGGCTATGAGACCAGCTTCATTGGCCTGCCAATATTTACTCCCGGAGTTCTCATTTTCCAAATCTGAGGGTCCCTGGACCTTCCATAAAATGCACTTACCCAAGCAAGTGCATGCATGGGCTGGTTCCTGCCCAGGCTGTCAGTAAGGTACTGTGCCCAGCTGCCTAGCCATATACCATGGGTAAAACTGAGGCATAGAGCAATGACAGAAGGCAGTGAGTGATGCTGCCTGACTGCAGGTTGGTCTGATAGAAATAGCTCCAAGAGCAACTGCAAAATCCAGAGTAAACCCTGATTCCACCCCAGAACAACATGTTTCTAACTCACCATAAGTAAGGACTGGGGAAATGGTGTGGGAGAGTAGTATTTTATCACACTGTGACAGCCTCTCTTCTGTTTATAAAAGAATATTAAATGTCAGCCAGAAAACATTGCCAGAAGTTAAAAATCTGCTTAAGATTTCAAATTTGCATTTTCCCCACGAGCATTTGACATGCAGTGGAGATGCCAAGGCGTGACAAGTCGCTAATAATAATGGTTATTATAAGAGACAAACATCCCTGTGCTCAGCAGACCAGAAGAGAGACAGACAGCGGTGTCAGGTAGACTTTCCTTTAGCAATGTGATATTTGTTTTCAAAAGATGCTGCCTAGGAACAAAAAGGCCCAGGAGCAAGATGTGGGTGTAAGGAAGAGACACTTGTCAGCACTGCTAGGGCATTAGGACATGGGAATGAGAAGTCATGGACTCAGGAAAAGGAGTTTGGCAAGAGGCTGCTGTATCTGATACTGGAAACTTTTGGCTTTTGACATGAGGGGTCGGAGCAAGAACTTCCAGCTATCCTAAAATTCAGAGATGGAAGGGGAAGCCTCTATCCACCTAACCCTTGGTGTGAGAGAAACAAGCCTGGGAGCTCCTGGAGGCTTGCAAACCTCCCTGAGCCTGAAGGCTGCTACCCAGCCTAGACTTTTGTTGTCTAACCAGCTCTCCCTGGTCTTTGCCTTCCTCCTGTTCCCTGCAGACTGCCGGAATGCCCTGGGTATGGCCTCAGGCATCATTAGAGACTCTCAGATCACAGCCTCAGGGCAGTATGGTGAGTAGCTGCAGGGCAGGTGGGGTCAGGGGTCAGGGCAGCTTCAGCTAAAACAACTCATGTGTTTGCCAGCCCCATGTTCTGCTGTTCTGATGCCCTGGGTCCCTGGTAGAGTCTTTCATCCATGCCCTTGTCATCATCCCAGTCAGAGCCTGGAGCCTTCCCACATGGCTGGCCCACTGTGCCAGTGTTCTGCCACCCTGTGTGTGGCTACTAAACCCCAGATCGGTGCTCAGGCCCAGTCCTCCAGTGGATAGACCTCTCACCACCTTAGGCAGCACCGAGGGCCAGCAGCACCTTTGTGTCTGTGCTCTCTCCTTGCAGGGCAGTGGGCTCCTCGCCTGGCCAGGCTGGACAACAGCGGCTCCATCAATGCTTGGAGCACCGACCGCAGCAACGCCTGGATCCAGGTAAGGGGGCCTTGGGTCTGGAGGCACCACTGGGGGCACTGCAAGGCCATGCTCATGCAGAAGGGCTCATGGATGGGCAGTGCCTCCCCAGCTATATCCTGCTGTTTCCTCTTCCCTCTGAGGGGGAGCACTAAGATCCTAATGGCAGCTGCTCTGGTCAGGTTGCTGCTGGCCTGATGCCCATATCCATCCTCAGTGCAGCAGCAGAATCCCTTGATGGTCCAGCTGCAGCACTGGATTGTGCAAAAATCCCCCAAAGACCAAGGAAGAACAGCTCACCTCTCCAAACAGCTCACTCCCAGTTGTTGGCTGACTTGCACCCTTATGAACAACTGTTTCAATTACTTTCATAATGAGCACTCAGTTGGGTCAGGAGGAATTGAGTTTGTGGGTTTATAGGGCATTGCCTGAACATAGCTTAGGTTTTCCATCAGAAGTGAATCCCTGACTTTCATTCTCAGGTGGATCTTTTGCATCCCACCATTATTCATGGCATAAAAACCCAAGGGGCCCGACAAAAGTTCTCCAGCTTCTACATCTCCCAGTTTGTGGTGTTCTACAGCCTTGATGGGCGAAGGTGGAAGATATACAAGGGGAAATGCCACGAGCACACAGATGGTGAGGTGAAGGGTCTTGAGCAGAGTGCTTTCCCTGAATGGGGTGTCCTGGGGTGGTGAGGGCTGGAGAGCTCTGTACACAAGGCAGAAACCTCCTGAGCCCCTGAGATTAGGGCAGGAACAGAGACCATTCAGTGCCAGGTGACTGAATCACAGATCTGCAAGGGACTCACTGTTTGTGTCCATCTGTCTCATTTTAAATTGTCTGAGCTACCTCTTTCCACTATCCCAGGTGGCTGTAAGACCCACCTCTTAATGTTATATAGCATTTTACTTAGAGCTAGGCATAAGATTCTACCTGAATATCTTTTTTTTGCCTTTCTGATTGTACAGACACAGATGATTTGGAGAATCTATAGTCACTAGAAAAAATCTACAACCTAAATATGCATGAGCTGATCAATCCAGAAAAGCCAGAAAAGCCTCCATTGTGTGCACCTTCTGTGGCTAGAACTTTTCCCAGGTTCAAATGTTTGAGGACTGACTTTTTTTCTTCTTTTTCTCACCCTTGTTTGGTGAAAATATAAAACCAGGTTAATTTGCACTGACCTGAAGTTTCTTCTTCTCTTTCTTAGTGGCCCACTCACACTTCTTTGGCCTGAACCTCATCTCAGATAATTTCCCTGAGCTGTCATTTTTGTAAGGATGGACAGGAGTGCCAGACATGAATGTTCTTCCCAGTAATCCTCATCCTGTCTATCTCTCTTTCCACAATCCTTTTCCTCCCTTTCTCTGCAGCTGTTCTTTGGAAACGTGGATGCAACAGGAGTGAAAGAAAACAGGTTGAACCCCCCAGCCGTAGCGCGGTACATCCGCATCCACCCCACCCACTACAACATCCGCGCCACGCTGCGCATGGAGCTCCTGGGCTGCGACCTCAACAGTGCGTCCTCAAAGACACCAACCACCAAAACTGGCCTCTGGGCTGCTGAGAGCCAGCTCCTTGCGTGCCAGGCCTCCCAGACAGCTGTGGAGGGGGAAGGAGGGAGCTGGAGATGGCACTGAGGTGTTGAGGGAACAGTTGAGGGAAGCTGAAAAGTCTCATTGTGGTCTTAGAGATAACAATACTAGAGGGAGAGCCTGGGGCCAGTTCTCACCAGCTTTTTTACTGAAGTACAGGAAACTTCCAGCAGCAGCTAAGCTGATAGATGGGGAGCTGCTGCCTCAGTCTGGGGGAGCAGAAAACAGGCAGAGACAGATGCTGTTGGCTTTTACTGTGGTTTTGCCAATTGAGATGGCTCTGATCAACAATGCAACCTGAGGAAATGCTGCCCTGGGATCCTTTCTTTGGCTTTGCACACCTGCTTTGCAGCACCTAAAAGCAGCAGTGGCTGTGCTGTCAGCTCGTGCCCCAAACCTGCCAGCTGGCTCTGAAGCAGCTGTGCACAGACACACCTGATTGCACATACGCAGGGTGTCTCCCTGCCAGGTATTCTTGTCCTTCCCTGGACACAGGTTCTCCTTATGTCTCCTTACACCATAAATTCTTCACATTCCTTGTAGATAAAATCTCCAGGGAGAAAAGAAGGTGGGAGTAGTTTGGCCAGAGTCAGGCTGCAGCCAGGGGTCCCAAGCAGTGCAGGGACCATGGCACTGGAGCAAGGCACAGTAACAGCTGGAGGAGTGAGCAGGCAGAAGACATCTCCACGATGGGTGTGTTCTAGCCCCTGACAAGTTTTGCTCCTCTCTTCCAGGCTGCTCCATGCCCTTAGGAATGGAGAACAGAGGGATTCCTGATGAGCACATCTCTGCGTCCTCCCACAGCGCCAATGTCTTCTCCAGATGGACACCGGCCCTGGCCCGCCTGAACCTCCAGGGCAGGACCAATGCCTGGAGGCCAAAGGTAGCCTGTGAGAAGAGATATCAGGCAGGCAGCTGGGGTCCCAGCAGGGTCTCCTAGTCAGGGCTGTGTGGGAAGTGTGTGCAGCCACATGCACCATGCAAGCTGCACGCTCACTGCCACACTGATTTAGCACCCAGCAGCTCCAACCAGATGCCTGGTAGAGCAGGTGAAGCAGAGGGAAGTGCAGGGCCAGCTTGGCTTCAGCTGCAATGAGTGTGTCTTTCTCATTGCTGCTGGAGGGTTGAAGGCAGTCTGTCCTTCCCCAGAGCAACAGCCCCAGAGAGTGGCTGCAGGTGGACTTCGGAGTAACCAAGAAGGTGACTGCAATCATAACCCAAGGTGCCAAAGCTCTCTTCACCCAGATGTTTGTGAAGGAGTTTGCTGTCTCCATCAGCCAGGACGGTGTGCACTGGAGCCCAGTCCTGCAAAGTGACAAGGAGAAGGTAGGCAGAGCTGCTCCATGGCCAGAGCCCATGGCCATCCCCAGGGCAGGAAGCACAGCTCTTGGCAGCCAACACACTCACAGGATTTCTTTACAAGAGCAGTGAGCCAGGCTGTGCTCCTTCCTTCCTTAAACCATTCCCAGGGGTGTCTGTCTGGGTTGATCCTGTCCTCACTATGCTAGCAGAGGAAAGTGCATCCCTGGTTTCTCTCTCCTCTCCAGATTTTCAAGGCAAACCAAGACCACCAGAGTGCAGTGACAAATACCCTGGAGTCCCCTCTCTTTGCCCGCTATGTGAGGATACACCCCCGCCAGTGGCACAACCACATTGCCCTGCGAATAGAGTTCCTTGGCTGCGACACTCAGCAGGAGTACTGATGGCTGCAGGGCCAGGAAAGGCAGTGCCAGCCCAAGGACACATATCCCCCCGGCACTGAGCCCTCCCCAAGGCTGGAACCATCCCTCCAGGGGACTGGCTGCCCCTGCTGCTGGGGAAGCTTTGCAGTGGCTGGGCTGTTATCTGCCTTTTCCTGTCTCTCCTCTACTAGATGCCATATACTCAGATGTAATGATGAAGGATTAAACAGTAATTTTCCAGTATCCCTCTGCATTTCCTCCTCTACTTTAGCCTTGGACTCCCCAAGGGCCCAGTCAACATAACCAGCAGCTACTAATTAATTAGCCCCAGAGCTTCTCAGCCTTGTTTTGCACAAGCTTCTGCTGCCCTGGGCACTGTCCTGGAGGAGGAAGAGCAAAGATAAGGATGGGGGTGGAGGCCCTTCTCCAGGCCCCCACGTCCATGTCTGTTTCACAATCGGTGGGGATCGGAGGCTGGAGGGAGGCAGCTCTTGCTCAGTCTGACTCAGCACTGGGCTTTGGCCCTGCACTTCCCTTTGTCTCCTTTCCACAGTGCTCCTGCTGCCGTGGCTGGGTGCCATCACCCCACTTTCTGTTGCTGCCTTGAGCAAGCCCTCCTTGTTCTCCCCAGGAGGAGTTCTGAGGGTGCCTGTGACTCCCAGGGACCCTGCTGGATGAGCTGCCACCTTGACATAATCCCCAGCAAGGGGTGCCATGGGTCAGAGCCATCTTCCTAATACCTGTGGCTTTCCCCCTCCCTGGCACCCACCCCACACAGTGGCAGATGTTTCCCCTCCCAGGAATGATGATAAGCAGGGTGACACTGGCTCCTGCCTCATTCCTCTCGTGGGGTGGGGACCTTCCAGAACAACAGCCACCTCACAAGGTGGGGAGCCTCTGGAGGGCTGTGGGGAAGGTGTGGGGTCATCCTTGTTGGGCAGCACTTCTCCTCCAGCAGCTTGCCAGAGCCTCTGCCTCCCACCCCCAGGGCAGTGAGTCCTCCACCTGTGGTGGGGGAGCTGGATGGCTCCAAAAAGCCTCTGGCTGCTGGTGTGGAAGGGAAAACAGGGTTATGAGGGGGCTTTGGAGAATGGCAGGAGTCAGCTGGGTGCTGTCACGGTGGGATGGGCAGGATGGCTGCAGCAAGTGCCTTGTGAACTTCCAGGGTGCCCCATCAGAGTCGGGTAGTCTCTGCTCACACCTGCATGAGACGTGGCCTGCAGCAGGTCTGAGAACAGCTCTGCCAACAGCACAGGGGACAGCTGTGGTGGGGACACTGGGGCTATGCCATGAACAGGGTGGTTGTGCGAGGGATGGCTGCTCTGAGGCACCCAGCTGCCATCAGCTGCACCAGGCTGTGTGGTGGACAGAGATGCTCCCCTCCATGCCCTGTGTCTGGAGGAACCAGGGACATGTGCTGCAGACCACCCCAGTGGTGTTTTCTGTCTGGGAACCCATACCCAGGGGAGATCAGAAGCTGGTCTTTCAAATAACAGCTTGAAAAACCTAATCCATCTGCCACATTCCACACTGCTATACAGGGAGCTTTTGCTGTAACCCTGGCAGTGATTACATTACCGCCCAAGCAGGAGATGGAATTACCCTTTGGCTTAATTGCATTTTGACAGTAACCAGGCACAGAGGTGAGGAGAGGCTGCCTGAGGAGAGGCAAGCACTGGCCTCAAGAGAGGGATAGGAGCCATGAGCTTCTCCAAGGGAACACCCCTGCCAGAGGCAGAGTAGCCCTCAGCCTAGGAGAACAAAACCTGCCACCTCAGGCCCTTCTCAAGGCATCCTTCCTCAGCTCCAAGGCAACTCCATCTCTCCTATGCTTCAGCCCAGCTGAAGCATAAACACCCTTCAGGGTCTCTACCATTGGATGCTCAGGCTCATCTTCCCTCCAGAAAGAGGCTGCCATGTCTGGTGACAAAGATCAGAGCAATAGCTCTGTGCACCAGAGCCCACTCTGGGTTATTTTCAAAGAGGAAGCACAGCTGAAATCTCTGCAGGCGTCCTAGAAGCCTTCACCCACCAGCCCCAAGCAGTTCCAGGATGTTCTCCAGCCAGCCAGCCAGCAGGGAAGGGACTGTGCTGAGCAAGAGCAGTAGTGGGCAGGCAGGCAGATGTGTCTGAGCCTGCCAAGTTCTGGTATCCATTACTGGAAGCACGTCTTGACATTTATCTTGTGAGAAACGGAGACCAGACGCTGTTTCCTCACAGCACGACGCAGATCTGAAATGCATCACATCCTCCCCCAGCCACAGACATTTCTGTGCAGGGGAAGGGCTTGACCAGCATGAAGCTCTCTGCCTTTCAGCTAGGAGATGCCCTGCCCAGCCACAACCGTGCAAGGAGCCCTGCTGCAGCACAGGCTGCCTGGATGAGTCCTCCTGGACCCCAGGGATCTTGGCTCAGCTGCCAGGGTTGCCTGGGCTGTGTGATCTGGTGTTCACACGCTGGGTTTTCTGGTGTGTCCAGGAAGACAAAACACATCCTGGCAGTCTTTTTTCTATTACAGCTCAAGTAGAGATGAATTTGCAAGCCACAGTGTGTGAGGTTTTCAATGCAGAGCCCCAGCCAGATAAACCATGGGCCAGGGAGGTTTCTGAATCTCCTTTTATTCATGTTGGATGGAGAGCTCTTGGTGTGCTCCCCCACCTGAGTCAGATGTGGGGAGTTTGCAGCTATTACAGCTGTGCAGGTGAGCACCATTCTCTGAAAAATTGCCAGCACATAACAGAAACAAGCAGTATCAGGCTGAAGAGAGCACCCGAGCAGGGACCATGGCCGATGGGGAGCAGAGCAGATTTGGGCAATCACAGCTGAAGTCCAAGCTCAGCCACAGAACTACAGCCAAGCTGCTCACCACCTCCCCCACCTCAGTTTTCCCATATGCAACCAAGAGGGAACAAACAGACGTAGACATCTTTTTCTGTCTGTCAGGTGTCTCTTGTCACATTTCTCCCTCCTACTACACATTCCATGATTAATTTCAGGGTTTTTCTCTGCTCTCTACATCTCCTGCCTCCTACTCCACATTTCTACCAGCCTGTTTCTGGCCTATGAGTGCAAGAGAAGCCCTGCACGAAGGGGTCCTGCCTCCAGCACATCTCAAAGCCATGCCCCACCAATCCCAGTGAGTGTCCACCTCCCCTCTCCTCCTCGTAGACTTTTTCAGCTACTGAGTAAGGATGCTACAAAGTGCTCTGCAGAGACTTCTTGGTCAGCTGGACAGGGATAGGGAAGATGAGGCTCCCAGCAGCATTTTCCAGCCCGATGGGCACAACTGCTGGGGCTAAAGGCAGCCAGGCACCCTTTGACTTTTCTAGTCCATTATTTTCTCATCCTAATCAGGCTGTCCAGGGAACCCTGCAGACAAAGTCTGGGCCACAGGTGCCACCATGTGCAGCTGGAAAACATGGCCCTCTTAGCTGTCTTTCTTTTGCTCCTGGTATTGACTCCCCTGATCTCCTACTAACACTGCAACCCTGTGTTGTGCTTGGTACAAAGAACTTGCTTAGCATCAGGAGCTAAATTTAATGAAGCCTTAGACCACAAGTTGTGAATTTCCACCCACACAGGCTGAACTTTTACCAAGTTCAGTAAAAGGGGGCCCCAGAGCTGGTTTGAGCTGGAAGATAAGGAAGCAGGGAAGGCTGCTACCATCATTAGGTCAGCTGACACAGCAGTCTTAGAGATAAAAGAAGGAACAGCCCACCTAGAGACAGGCAGAGACCAAATAAAGAACATGAATACCCCAGATCCTGATATTACTAGTGGTCAGAACTGTCATGTGAGGGGTGGGTAACTTACATTGTAAGGATATAATTGCTCAAGGATTTATTTGATTGGAGTTCCTCTTTGGAGGTACCTAGCTCAAGCTGTCCTACATGTCAGATGAAGAAACAACCCATTTACTCAGTGGATTGGCTACTTGTCTTCTTCAAGCAGGCCCAAACCCTGTTGATGGTGGCATAAATCCTGGCAGGTGGGGTAATTCCTTCAACAAAGCCCAAGGCGCAGATGGGCAGTGTGAGGCTGAGGATAGGGCAAGAAGAGGAGCTGTGCCTGGACAATGCAGAACTCCAGGCAGGCGATCCCACAAAAGTGCACAACAGCTGCCATAGGAATGGGATTGTTGGGCAGAGCATTCCCAGCCCAGGCTGTGCTTTGGGACTCTTTGTTCCTGGTAATGTTAGAGCAGCTTGCTGGAGTCAGTCACATCAGTGCCTGCAGCTCCCACACCTCCTTTCCCCTGCATCTCACAGCATTCTGGGCTTTCTAATAGCCCAGTCAGGAATATTTTTGTTCCCACGAGGCAGGAGAAACTTGCTGTCAGAATGAAATGGATTTTCCTTCTTTCTTCCCCCCTTCTCCTCCCACCTCCTTCCCCCTCAGTTTTCCTGTTTCCTTTCTCTAGGAGTTCACACCCTTCTTCTTCTAGTATTTCTTAAGGTAACTTTAGACCAACTCAGCCTGGAGAATTCATCTGGCAGCATTGTGGGAAGCTGGTACAAGGCAACCTCTAAACCTCCAGGATCCCAGGGATGGTGTGAAAAAACCTTTCAGTGATTTCTTAAAGAATAATACAGCAGAATTAACTTTCCATCCTCAAATAAACCTCAGACTTCACTTGGACCCTCTCATCAGTAAGATGAGGTTTGACAGCAGCCCTTTGCAGCATGCATGGCTCACAAATGCAGGGATTTGCCATCCCACCCATGAAAGCTGAAGGAGGTGGAAGACCCAGAACAGCTCAAGAAGAGGGCTGTCCTTGCTAGAGTGCAGAGAAATCCCTGGGTATCCTTGCCTTGGAGGAACCCTGGAGCTCTGCACACTGGCAGAGCCCAGGAATGACCATTGGTTCGTGAGAGCCAGCTAGGCACCAGCGCTGCTTTGGAGAGGTGCTCCCCATGTCCTTGCTGGGCCCCTGCCCAGAGTGTCCCAATGAGGGAAACGAAGATGGTGAAGGGCATTCAGGGGAAGCCTTGTGAGGAGCAGCTGAGGTCACTTGGTCTGTCCAGCCTGGAGAAGAGACTGAGCACAGACCTCGCTGCAGTCACAGCTTGCTCATGAGCAGGGGCAGACACTGATCCCTTCTCTGTGGTGACCCATGCCAGGAGCAGAGGGAATGGCCTGAAGCTGTGTCAGGAGAGGTTTAGGTTGGATATGAGGAACAGCTCTTCACCCAGAGGGTGGTGGGGCACTGCAACAGGCTGCCCAGGGCAGTGGTCACACACCAGCCTTTGGACAATGCTCTCGGGCCATGGTGTGACTCTGGGGCTGTCCTGTGCAGGGCCCAGAGCTGCCCTCGGTGGGTTTGGGGTACTTGGGGCACTCTGTGATCTGAATGCTGGGGCACGGGCGAGGGGCTGGCAGAGCCCGGACGCGATGGGGACACTCCCGCAGGGAAAAGCCGAGCCGAGGCTGAGGGGAGGGGGGACGCAGCCCTGGACCCTGCAGGGCCCGCTCCTCGCCCCGCTGCCGCCGGGCGGCCCCGCCGAGCCCCCGGCCCGCCCCCGCCTGGCTCCGCCCGGCCCCGCCGCACACGGGCGGAGCGTGAGGGGACCCGCGGCGCTGCCGAGCCGGGCCGGGCCGGGCCGGGCCGCTCAGCGCTGCCGGGGCCAGCGGGACCGGCCGCAGCTGCCGGCGGGATGACCTCAAGTCCGGGCGCAGCGCCGGCGGCGGCAGCAGCAGCATGAGGACGGCGCTCTCCGACCTCTACCTGGAGCACCTCCTGCAGAACCGGCCCAAGCCCGAGGTGAGCGGCCCGCTGCGCCCTCAGACCCCGCGCCGCCGCCCGCGCCCCGCTTCCGGCCCCATCCCCATCGCCGCCGAGCCCCGCAGGGAGCCCCGGCGAGCCCCGCTCTCCTGCGGGCCCTTAGCCCAGCGCTGTGCGCCCGGCTCAGGCCCGGCACGGGTCCCGCGGGGTCCCGCTCCATCCCGTCCCTCCCGCACATGCGGGGCGAGGCAGGGTCTCAAAGGCAGAGACCCCGCGCTGCGCATCCCGGTGTGTGCCCTGAGCGTGGCGTGGCTGGTCCCCAGCTCCCCGGGAGCAGGGATGCTCGCTGGGGACGTGGGTGCCTGCGGTGAATGGTCAGCCAGCACAGCCGGCAGAAGGAGCTGGGTGCAGGGGAGGAAGGCTCCAGCATCCTGCCACGGAAGAGATCGTGCTTGTTTTTCTGCGAAGTTGTATCTGGTCTGAACTGGAACTGCTTGTCACATGAGCTGATTCAGCTGCTGAGCAGCCTCCAAGTCCACAGCATGGGCTGGCGGAGACTGGGGGTCTCTTCCTCAGGGAAGGAGGATGCAAGCAGCCCTTCTCATGCCAGCCCCGGGACAGAGAGAGAGCCGATGGCCGCATGCACCCCACCTCCAACAGGAGAGCCGGCTGCACCAGCCCTCTTGGTTCTGCTGGTGGGCTCCTTCCTCACTTAGTGTTGTGTGGGGAGTAGTTAGTGTTGTAGCTGGAGTGCAGCCAGGAGGAGGTCGGCAGTTAAATAGCTGGTATTTTTCTCCCAGCAGAGATTTCCAGCTTTTAAAAGGCATCCTTGGTGAAGCCATAACATAATGGCCTGCGCTAAGGTTTCCTTGCAGCTGTAAGGAGCCTCTGAGAGAGAGCAGGGAGGAAATTTCCCTGAGGTGCTGTCCTTGGCCTGTCGTGTTGGACACTTAGACGTGCAAAAGAGGCTCGTCAGATCTGTCTCACACCAGTGGCTCATCTGCTTTTCATGGTTCAACCCTGGCAGGGTGCTTTGAAAAAAAACAGCAGGAAATAAAATAATTAAAGCAAAGTGTCTGGACCAGGCAGCTGCTGAGAGGAGCTCTCCCATCCCTCTGCCTGCCTGGCTGCAAAGAGAGCAAGGATAAATTACCAATAGCAGCAGAGCATGGAAAGTGTAGGAGCTGGCCTGCAGCTTCCTGGTGTTATGGTGTATTTATTTCAGTAGCAATAAGAAGAGAGATGGTGAGCTGAGATCTGCATGAGGCCTTTTAAAAGGACCTCTGCAGGGCTGGCTTCCAATGGGGTCTTGAGCTTGCCAGTCACAGATACTTGTCTCTGTGTCATGGGCATGCAGAGAGGTTGCTGGCCCACCGTGGCCCCTCCATGGGACACCAGGACATCACCCAGCAGCAAGGTCCCTTCTTGGGAAGGGTGCTGAGTCTGCCTGGCTGCTCCTGGTCTGAAGTCAAACAGGGTGACTGGGAGGTTTCTCTTCTGCATTTTCTCTCCCAGAGCCACATGGTGGGAAATGCTGTCCTGTGTTCCTCACGTGGTGGCAGGGCATGCAAATCATTGCAAGTGGAAGCCATGTTATTGCTAGAAAACAACCCCAGGCCTCTCCTCTTGAGCCTCACCACGTGCCTGCATATCTTTGCCATATCTCCTGACTGACAAGTACAGATTTACCAAAAAGGTGTGGGCTTTATTTCCAGCTGTGCACCTGGTTGGCGGGATGACCTAGGCCTCGTCCCTTTATCATCTATGACTCAGTTCCCCAGCTGTAAAATGGGCAGTGAACGTGACCTTTGGGAGTTTGGTGGAGAAAAGGAGAGTACTTCTGGGAAGAGCTGATCTTGAGGGTGCAGAGGGAACACTGCACTTGCCTCTGGGCAGCAGTTCTCAGGATCCAGCTGGCAGCAGCTCCAAAGCAGACTGAGGCCACAGTCCCCAGAGACCAAATTCTGAATCAATCACAGGTAAAACTCTGTTGAAAGCCAAGCTAAACTTCTGGGTTTGACTAATGAAGTGGGGATGGCTGGTTCCAACTTTTTAATCTCAAATGTATTTTTGCTGTGTGTAACAGCTACAAGGGGAAAGCTGTTTTGCAGGGCTTGTTCCGGAAGCTGGGATGGAGTGGCAGGGCAGCTCCTCCTTCTTTCAGTCTTGTGGTTTCACTGGCTGTTCCTTGGAGGTTACCAGCTTCACAAACACATCTGGAAGGCTGCATCAGCCTTTTCTGGTGGGAAGGTGGTGTCTCAGCAAAAGTGACTTGAAAATCTGGCCCATCTCCATTGCAGCACTCTGTGATCTGGAGTCAGTGTGAGGGCTCACAGAGCTGCAGCACCTTCTGGCTGCCATGACCATTTTGTATCCTTCCTGTTTCTCTTTTCCCCTTCCCACAGAGTCCTCTTGGGTATTCCTGGGCCTTTTCCTGGTGTCAGCAATCTAATCCTTTTTTGTTTAAATGTGTATTGGTTTGATTCTTGTTTTTAAACTTAAGTCATATTGCTAGAAGGGGTTTTAGGTGAGATTGTTCCTGTGGCTGTGCAGGCAGACTTGAGAAGTCAGTAGCCCTTAGCAGAATGAATTACTTCTAAATGTCCACATGGCTGTTGCTCCCCAGCCTGCTGGAGCAGCCCTAAAGCAGCTTCCAAGCCAAATTTTTTGCTACTTTGCTTTTTTTACACATTGCTGTGTTTTTTAAGCTGTACAAGACTGAGATGGACAGATCCTGGATGGGGAGGGAAGCAGGGCTGGAAGCACTGGAGGGTGGGAGTAGATATTGCTGGGTCAGGACATCTCTGCACCAAGCAGCCCCAACCTCCCTGCATGCACCCATGGCGATTGTAATGTGAAAGGTGATGATTCCTGGAGGGAGCTGGGGTTTTCTCACAGTGTGAGAAAAGTGTGTTTTCCTGCCAGCCAAGAGGGCAATCCCAGAGCAACCTGGCTCCAGGGATCCTTCTTGCATCCAAGCTGCTGTACTTTGAAGGCCTGCTTGGCAAAACCAGCTTTTTCCATGTACTCTCCAGTCAGCCCTGTTTTTCCAAGGCTACCTGATACTGAAGTCTCTTGGTTAGAGCAGCAAGGAGAGCCCAGGAACCAAATCTCTGAATGTGCCCTTTGCACTGTAGTGTTGCTTTCCTCAAGTGCTGCTTCAGCCTCCTGCAAACAAGCTGCCCAGTTAATGTTTGATTTGCCCATGGTGTGTAGCCTGGTGGAGCTGGCAAGGCAGCAGCAGCATCAACCCTGGCAGACAGTGCTGACCCCACTGGGGGACAGGATGCCAAGCCCTGGGATCCTTGTCCCATTCCTGTTGGTAAACACTGCCCAAGAAACTGGTACACTTCCCTGTGCCCTGGGATATGGGGCAGAAATCTGGGCTCTTGAGGAAAATGCAAACAGGGGTTGTGGGGCACCTCTGACCCATGGAGCTGGTGACTCTTGTGTGCATTGCCAGTGGAGCAGGATTTGTGCAGGAGAATTTGTACCCTTGTCAGCCAGCTGCAAGGCACACAGAGCTGCTGGGTACTGGGCTGTCCAGCACCCCTACTGCCCAGCTCAGCCCCCCAGCCTCCTTGCCCCACATCTGCCCCAGCATGACCCCTGGCAGTGACAGAGCCTGGGGCTGTGCAGAGCTGGCAGTGGCTGGTGGCCATGAGCTGGCTCTCAGCAGCGCTCACAGATGTCTCCTGTGGAGCAGTGCACAAGGAGCAGAGTCTGGCCAGTCACCAGCGTGACTCTAAAGGCTCTTGAGGTCACAGACTACACTGGGCCAAGCCAGCCAAGAGCGTGGCAGCTGCCAGGAGAGTGCAAGGCAATCCAGCCAGCCAGCCCATGTGCATGGGGCATGAGAGCCAGACACATCTCCTGTTTCTGGGTGCCAACATCAGGGCTGAATCTGCCACCCCAAGGGTCCTGGTTGTCCTCATGAACCAGGCATTTTCCCATCCCCATCCACTGGCTGCCCAGTGCCATCAGCAAAAAAGCCCACACCATCCCAGCATGGCTCTGCTGTTGGAGGATCCTTCTGCATTCAGACTTGCCATCAAGTGACTGGTGGCCATCCTCAGGCACAGCAGCCGGTCTCTGGTGACAGACCTTGTTCTCCAGGAGTCACCAGGGTGACACTGGTGCTGTGTCAGCATTGAGGGCTGGATGTTTTCTCCATCTCTCAGCAAAAAGCAAAGGTCGGGGCCAGGAGGCTCAGCTGGTGGGGATGGTGAGGATGGGAACTCCCAGTCCCTGGAGCAGACTGTGCTGTTTCCTGGGTCATGGGGCTCTGCTGAGCCTAGAGGTTTGAAGCCAGGAATTGCATGGTCTAACACTTTCCCAAGGCATGACCAAGATAAGTATGATCTGTGCTGACTCCAACCACCTCATGGGCACTTTGGCCTGAGGTTGGGCTGGAGAAGGTCCTTGTCCTCCTATTCCTCCTTGCATCTGCTGGTTTGGCAGAGGGAGATATCTGACAGAGAGCTGTGGGACAGCTCTAGGCACACACACTGCTGGATCTGTTCCTCTGCACTGTGAATGGTGTGGTAGCATCATGCCCTGCTAGTGCTGGCAAGCTACGCTGGGAGGGATGGATGCAAGTTGTTCTTCCTTTCACCCTGCAAATCCATGACCTGGGTGCTGTTCTGGGCTGGGATTCAGCCTTCTCCATGTTTAAGCCATTGGCAGCTAGAGACCACGTGGTCGCCTTTTGAGGAGGAGGCTGGTTGGCATTTTTGGAAGTAGTTGACTTAAAAATAAATTACTGCATCATGGACACAAAGCTCCCTGAGCCCTTCCCTCCCTGGCTCAGCCTCACCAATGCCCTCCTGGGGGCTGTAACAGTGGCTGTGCCTGGTCTGTCCCTCTCTGCCAGCACCTTTCCTGTTATCCTTGTTAGTCCTGACTCTGCTGCCCCTTTCTTTGGCTCCCTCCCTCCTTTCTGCCATTGCACACAGATGGATTGCTGTCTCAGCCAGCAGCATTCCAGCACATCCCTACCAAAACTCTTATTATTGTGGTTTAGTGCTCTTCACTGAGCCTTCCCCTGGCCTGCCCAGATCTGCCTCCCCACCTGGCAGTATGGGGCTGCAGCTTCTCCTCTGCTCCAGGCCAGGGGTCTGAGGTGGGTGACAGTGAGCTGGGGCAGGGGGGTCAGGCTGATGTTTCCCAGCTCCTGGCATGGATCTTCTGGCCCTGGTGCTCAGTTCACAAGTCAGGCTGTGGGATAGGGAGGTGTTGGCTCTGCCTGTCTGGGCATGGTGACGTTGCTGATGCAGGACTCAGGACCTTGCTGGGTATCCCTGCAACTTTGGCTGTGGTTCAGCTCAGGCACTGCTGGGAGGGAGGGTGCAGGCTGCAAACTGGGCAGCAAAGCCAGGAGTCTGGTGTGGAGTGGGACAGGCAGGAGGGTTTGTTTTGCATCATGGGCTGGTCTGGGAATTTGTGCCAACAGGGCGGGCAGGGGCTACAGGTCGAAGCTGGTCTGGGTTTTGCTGGGCCAGCACTGATTTGGGAGAGGCTTGAGGAAAGTCCACTGCGCTTGGGGACAAACAGGCAAATTTGTGAGTTGTGTGGAGACATTGCCCAGTGTGTCTGAGGGATTTAACAGGATTGTGTCAGGCTTTCTTGGGCTGTGAGAGAGAAGCTCACCAGGCAGGATGGATTTGGAGGTCTTTGTATGGGACCCCATGCATTCTCCACCAGCCCTGGTGCCAGCACATGCTGGAAACCAAGAGCAGCGGTTTCCTTAGGACTGAAAGCCTGTGCTTGGCTTCTCAGTGCAAACCAGCATGAAAGGACCTGGAGCTGGGAGCTGGGAGCTGGGAAAGGGAATGGGATGTTTCTGACTGGCTTGGGAGCACACTGCCTTCAGTGTTTGTATGTTGTGTACATGGCTCTGCACTGTGTCAGTTGCCCACTGATGTAGGTTGAACTTGCAAGCTGAGCAAAAACAAAGCCTTGCTCCAGTTCTCAGGTTGAGTCCCAAACTGTTCTGTTCACTTGGTGGAGATGTCCTGGGCTTTATGCTCTGCAACATGCTATCTGTGAGCCAAGTGCTGCTGCGACACACAAGGAGTGTTTGTGACTCTTTGCTTCAGCAGATCAGCTGTGGACTCTTTTGGCTTCTGCTACCTGTAGCTTTTCCAAAGTTTTCTTACTTCCTGTGTTCCCCAGGCTGGAAAACTGCAGATTAAACCCACATCTACATCTCCAAGGCTCTAGTTCTTCTGCTCCATTTCTTTTCTTGCCCTTAGTGTGTTCTCCTCTCCTGTGCTCCACCTGTGCTGCAGGCACCTTAACATGTATGAGTAGCTGAACCCCAGAGCAGGGATCCAGCATTGCCAAGTGGAGCCCCTAAACCATGGTCTCTGTTTTGCCCTGACAGGCCATGACTCAGTCCCCATACGCCATGACTGAGGACATTTACACCAACGGCTCAGCGACCCTGGGCAGCCCCTCGCACAGCAGCAGCCGCGAGGTGCGCAAGATCCGCCTTGTCCAGTTCGAGAAGGTCACCGAGGAGCCCATGGTGAGAACTGGCAAGGCCCCAAAGCTGGATGGCACCCGGGGGGTGGAGGGGCGGCTTAAGCTGTGCCAGCAGGCTGGCCTTGAGGCAAACAGATCACTGGAGATCTCAGCTATGGGAGAAAGGTGCTGGACTCTGCCTTCTGCCCAGGGACCTGAAGCGAGCCCCACAAAGGGTGGTGATGCTTGTGCCAGGAGGAGCTGCAGCAGCCTGAGTTGGCTAGCAGGGTCTTCCCTCCAGCCACTGCACAGCCCACCATGGATATGGGCCTGGAGAGGACTTTGTGAGGGCAGGAGAGCCCTCCCCTGCAGTGAGCAGTCATGGATTTTCCTGTCTTCCAGGGAATTACACTGAAGCAAAATGACAAGCAGAGCTGCATGGTGGCCAGGATCTTCCATGGGGGCATGATTCACAGACAAGGTAACAAGGCCTTTGTAGAAGCAGTGCATGGGGGGCACATCTGCAGGTGGTTTCTTTTCATGAGCAGTAATGCAGGTCCTCAGCACGGCTGACTTTCTCCTGTGACATGGACATCTGTGCCTGTTCCTCCCCTAGGAATGTATCAGGAGCTTGGGACTCACTGGTCTCTCTGTGTGGTTGTCAAGTTAAAACACTGGAGGCTTAAATAAAGGAGGATAAATGAAGGGTTGGGGGAAGGGCTCTCCCAAAAAGGAACTGGAGATCATCTGTCTCTGTCTCATGATAGGGTCACTGTAAGAAGAGATGGATCATACCCCAGAGACCATTGGGGAAGCTCTTCCCATTCTTAAAGTGCACAGGTGGGACAGGCGTCCTGTAGATTGGCTCTGCAGACCAAAAGAAGGTGCCAAAAAAATAAATAGGTGCTATTTTCTGGTTTTGGGTCTTGCCAAGGAGGCGTGGATATGGGATGTTCTCTGCTTAGAAGAGGCTGCTTTTCAAGCCTTGGATCCAAGTGGGAAGTCTGTGCTTACACTGCCAAAATAAGACAGGAGCCATTGCAATAACAATTCTGGAGCCTGGAGATTTTTAGTAGAATATCTGAGGATGTAATCTGCCTGGGTATATAAACTGAAACCACACGTAGTCAGGAATGCTTGTTCTAAGGGCCCTGTAAGGAGGTTGTGATTGGCTTCAGGTGAGGTACTTGGGGTTGTGTTTGAAGTGCTGATGCAGGTGCTTTGACCAGTCCAAAGCACTTTCCACACAGTGGAAGGCAGCCTAATGACCTTTGGACTGGCTAGGTGTGTATGTTGGGTGGAGGGGGAAGAATTTATTCCCCTTGTGCTTTCCTCCCATGCACTTAGATGGCACGTGTAGTTCCAGAAGCACTGCCAGGCAAACTCTGCAGTGTCCTGGCCCTGGAGACTGATGGAGCTGTGTAAATTGAGTTTACTGAGCAGCTCTTGTCCCTTTTCTGCATTTTCATGTTTCTCACATTGCTGGCAGGCTCCCTTCACGTGGGTGATGAAATCATAGAAATCAATGGGCAAAGTGCAAGCAACCACTCAGTTGACCAGCTACAGAAGATGCTGGTAGGTATCTGTGTGTGTCAGGGCTGTTCCCTGGGAAGGACCCCTTTGGCCTGCATGCTGTGAGCATTCACCCCCTCCCACACACCAGAGCCAGCACACAGCTGCCTACATACAGCAGTGATGTGGCAGAAACCATCCTGCATGCAGTCCCCATGGGGTGTATGTTTGCTGCTTGTTTCTGGCCTCCTGGAGCAGCAGTGAAGGCTGTTCACTGGGTCCCTGACATGTCCCCTGATCCTGTGTGAGCTTGGAAACCACCTCTGTTTGCCAAGACTGGTGTGCAGCTCCAGCTCGGGGCTGGCTGCTCTTGCTGACCTGAGCCACACATGCATGTCGTGTTGGTGCTGTTTGCCTGCTGCTGAGGTGATGGTGATCCTGTCAGGCCCTTGACAGACACAGCTTTGGACAGGGCCTCAGACCTGCCTTGGGTTCATGCATTGATGATCCTGATCTATGCCCAGCATGACATCTTGTTGGAGGGAGGTGGTGGTGCTGCTGGGGACACCCACCAGCAGCCTAAGCAGGAGGCTTGGCCTTGCCAAAGTGCCACAGAATGTCCCTGCTCCAGACAGCAGGACTAAGGAGGAGCTTGTCTTTGTTTTTGCCTCCTGAGAAGAGTGGTTGGGCCAGGAGGCCCCTCCAGGCCTCCACATGTGGTTGTCCCATGGGACCATGTGGGTGTTGAAATGCATGTGAGGCAACAGTGCACTGTCCTGTGGCAGGCAAGAGAGTGCTGTGCTCTAATGTCACCAGGAGGGCCAGAGCAAGGGGCCAACATGGAGGGGAGCTGGAACAATCAGCCTCTCCTCCCAGGCTCCTCACTGGAGCAGCCAGGGTGGAGATGATGCACATCTCCATGTTCATTCTGGTAGTGCTTAACAGTGCCCACTGCCAGACCCTTTTGGGAATGAGTCAAGTATGGCAAAGCCAAGCACAGCTGTTTCTGGCAGGCTGTGGTGTCCCCCAGCACCACAGCATGGTGGGGTACCCAGGAGCCCTGCTTTTGCAGGTCCTGGCACTCAGCACCTCCTTGCACAGGTTGCTGCTGTTGAGCTGCCTGCAGACACCACCTCCTCCAATTCTTCTTTCTCCCCTTTGTTCACTAGAAAGAAACCAAGGGGATGGTCTCATTAAAAGTCATTCCCAACCAGCAAAGCCGCCTCCCTGCTCTCCAGGTAAGTGCAGCCTCTGGACCTGTGGGCAGTGCTGGGACATGGCTGTGGGGCAGGGTGGGACCAGAGCAAACCATGCAGGACCAGTGCTGGGGAGAGAGCTGTGCTCAGCCAGGGGTGTCAGGGTGAGGGGGTAGCTGCCTTGTGTGAGCTGCTGGAGGGAGCTGTCTTGTGCTTACATCACTGCAAACAATCATATGTTGGGCCTGTGGGGTTGTATTTACCCAAAGTGTGTGTAGGAACATGGGTCTGAGATGTCTGAGCCAGCAGTGGTGTTTGGGGATGGGAAAGCAGTGGCAGGTGCACACCAGGGAGCACGTGCAGAGTCTCCTTCAGAGCCAGGACTGTTTGTGGCAGGGTCCCTGGCTCTGTGGTCCCTGCTGTCACCAATGCACCAGGCCCAGTGAGGATGACGTGGGTCCGGATGTCGCCGGCACAGCATGGGAGGAAGGAAGCAGTGGGGGGAAGGAAGGCAGTTCCTTGCACCTGCTGTCACTGCCAGGGTGGGGGAGCCATGCTGTGTCACCAGGGGGTGACACCTGTGTGGCTTTGCCTTTGAAGTCCTGCTATGGCTGAAATAGAATAGAGGGGAGGGCTGTGTTCTCTGCCAAGGCTTCAGGGCGTGGTTGCTGGGTTGCTGTCTTGTCTTGGTGCAGAAGCCAGCCCCAGTGCAGACCCCCTATCATGGACAGGGAGGGGACGGAGAGGAGTTCAGAGACAGAGGCCTAGATGGTGCTGGGATGGGCTGAGGGAGCACATGCCATTCTTTACCCAGAGAAGCTGAAATTCTGAACGTGGTGGCAAGTGTTGGTGGCTCTGTTTCTTGCCCAGTCTGTGCTGTCCCCAGTCCTGCTCAACCAGCTTTGCATGTGTGTTTATTAAACACTGGCCCATGCCCATGTCCTTCCCTGCTGTCCCTCTGCCCTCCCTGTCCTGACCCAGCCAGCTCCAGTTGGCCAACTCTGTGCCGGGGGAAAAATCTACCCCAGAGGAAAATAATGCAGTTACTGGTTCACCTAAGGCTGGGAAAGACACAGGGCCAAACTCCTTCCCAGCAGCAGTTGTACTCCCTCCTGCTGTGCCCAGCTCTGCTCCCCAGAGCCACAGCTGCTTGTGTCTGTGTTTGTTGCAGTATCACCACCAAGACTAGACTGTGTTCCTGGATCCCCATGATCACCTTTATTTCAGTGCCTGGCAGGCAGGATGGTGCAGATCCTGGCATCAGGATTTTCCCCTGTCCTGGCTCATGAGGCTGAGAGTCTCTTGGAGGAGGTCTGCTTGGGAGGGTCTTCATGAGAAGAAGTACAGAGCATTCCAGGCTCTTGAGGGCCCCTCCAGCATATTCCCTGTGGCCCTTTGACTCTAAAAGAGCAGGACTTCTCATGGTGGAGCCTGCTTAGCAGCTGAGTCTGGCCCCAGAGAGGGGCTGACAGCAGGCAGGCAAAGAGCCCTGTGGGTGATGTGTGGAGCTGTCTGATGCCAACTCCTAACTGGTGTGGGGGTGGGTCTAAAACATCCAGGCTTGGGACACCGGTGCTGCAGGAGCAGAGAGGTCTGGGCAGTGCCTGCTGTGTATCCCTCGTGTTTGTGTGGATGATCAGCTTCTGGTGCCAGAGAGTGCTTTCAAAGCAAGCAGCAGTTCTCATCCTGAAAGGAGATTCCACTCTTATTGTTTTTCCTAATTTCATTTTTTTTATGAGTGCTCTCTTGTCACAGCTTGATCCATATGGTCTTTTCTGGCAGTGAAAGGAAACTGTGTTTGTGTCCTGATGGCTCTGTGCCTCCAGCAGCACAGCTGAGGGAAATGGTTTTAATGTGGAACAAGGACAGCATGATCTACCCTACCGAGGGAGGATGAGTTTCCAGGCCCTGCCTGTCATATCTGAGGACAGAACAGGCATCACCCTATGTGAAACTCTTTTTCCCCCTTGCTACATGCTGTTTTTCTAGGGTCACTAATTTGCTAGGGTCATGCTCAGTGTTCCCTAAACTCTGCTTTTCACTCCTAATCCTCCACTGCATGGCTTTGCCTCCACTCTAGTCCTGACAGGATTCTGCTGTAGACTCCCTCCCAAGGAGCTGAGCAAGCAGAAGGGACAGGGAAAGCAAACTTTCTCACACCCTCTTGGTCCCCAGGGCTTCCCCAGCCTCAGGAGGGTACACAGTAGCCTGGGAAGCAATAGCAGCAGCTCGTTTCCAGTTGCAGCTGTGATGAACTTCAATTTTGTGAGAATAGCTGATGCCAAAGGGACCAGGACAGACCAAGGGAGAGATGGATACAGCACTGCAGCCTTGGCTCCCTGTAGGCCTCGTGCCATGCAGGGTTTGCCCAGTTGTGGGGAAAGACAGCACAGAGCAGCTGAGATTGAGCCATAGCCTTCCCTGGGGTCCCTGTTTTGACATCACCTCTGTGCTCACTGCACTGCAGAGCCCAGCTGTGCAGCATGTTGGTGGGACTCCTCTGTGGTTGGCCAAACTCACCAGCACTGTGCAGCACCCAGGGCACTGCAGGAAGGCTCCATGGCAGGGTTTGAACACCACCTGTGGGTGTGTGTGTGCCTAGAGGCAGCAGCCCTGTCACCAGCTCCCAGTAAGGCCAAGGTGCCATCCTACTCCATCCCTTATCCACTCACCAGCACATCTCACTACAATTCCATGCCCAAGACTTTCCCCCTAAACTTTGTGCATCTCCTTTCTCCCCACACAGCCTTGTGGAGCTTGGAAAGGAGCAGGGGCTTTGTGTCTGGAGCTATCTCTACAGTCACAGCTCGGAAATCCTGTGTGGGGCCAAACTCAGCTACCCTGCATGGCCATGCTGACTCTGCTCTCCTCTTTCTTTTGCAGATGTTCATGAGGGCACAGTTTGACTATGACCCCAAGAAAGACAATCTGATCCCCTGCAAGGAAGCAGGACTGAAGTTTCAGATTGGTGATGTGATTCAGATCATAAACAAGGACGACAGCAACTGGTGGCAGGGCCGGGTGGAGGGCTCCAGCACTGAGTCAGCAGGACTCATCCCTTCTCCAGAGCTGCAGGAGTGGTAGGTCCCTGGATTTGCCCAGAAGGGCTGGATCTGGGATTGGAGGTGGGAGCAGTGACCATGTGCTATCAGGAGTTTGTGTTGGGTAACACCAGTGTCACTGCTGGCACAAGGAGGAAAATGTCCCCTTCATGTGCTGCAGGGTGAGCCTTTGCCTGTCCCAGCAGCCAACCTGTTTCTCTTACATGTCTGAGGGACAATCCTGCTGCTGTCCCAGGACTTGGGGTGACAGCTGGGCCATGGTGGTGTCCTCCTCTTTTGGCAGGCGTGTGGCAAGTGTCACCCAGCCCAGCCAGAGTGAATCCCCGAGCTGCAGCCCCTTCGGGAAGAAGAAGAAGTGCAAAGATAAATACCTGGCCAAGCACAGCTCAAGTACGTATGAGCAGGGCAGTGAGCTCAATTCCCAGCCTTGGCCATCCCCCTGCTTCTGGGCAGGGCTGGGTCTGTCCTCCATGGGAGTCAGCCAAACAGCCCAGCTGTGTCAGCCAGTGGAATCTCAGGATACCCCACAGCTGTCAGCTTTTTTTGAGTCTCTTCTGCAGTCTTCATGTTCCCCATGTGGCCACAGCTGTGTTCCCATGTAGAGCACAATGCCAGGGCTGGCTCAGCACTGATGACAATCCCTTGCACTCCTGACTCTGTGAGCTCAGGCTCCCCAGCCTCAAACCCCATAGTTTGCTGAACACAGGGGAGACAGTGGCAGTGCTGCTGCTCAGCAGTCAGGGAGCAGCCTGAACTGCTCCCACAGCTGCCAAGGCCTGTCCCTGGTGGGGCAGGGAACTGCACCTCAGCCACCCATGCAAGCACCCCATGCTAAACTGAGAAGAGCTGGCAAGAGGGTGCCCAGGGACTGCTGGCTCCTGGCCCGGCCTGCAGCTCCAACTAGCAACAAACAAGGCTGTAAATCACCCAGATATATAAAGATCCCCCAGCAACAAGCTCTCTGCAGTATCCTGCTGCTGCCTCTGCATCCCAGCTCCCAGGTCCTACTGCCCTGAGCAGAATTACTGAGCAAAAGCAGCCCTCTGAGAAAAAAGCACTCTGCCCCTCACATGCTGCTTGCTGTTGGTGCTGCTCTTTTACCCAGGCAGCCAAACGTGGATGAGCTCCCAACCCAGTCCTGACCACTCCTGCCCATTGGCTTTGGTCTGACACAAACATGGGTCATGCTGGTGTGGCTGAGCCAGTTCTGATCCCTCCATGTCTTGTTTCTCCTCCATCCCAGTTTTTGACCAGCTGGATGTTGTTTCCTATGAGGAGGTGGTGAGGCTGCCTGCCTTCAAGAGGAAGACTCTGGTGCTCATTGGTAGGTCCTGTCCAGGCACCCTCTGCAGCACAGGGGCTGTGTACTGGGAACCAGGGGGAACCAGGATTGCACAGGGGCTGGGGCAGTGCAGCACTTCAACATGTAGTAAGATCTGGGGAGCATTTCTTCAGCCTGCAGCAGTCATCCCATAGCCTGACCCCCTCCATGCAGCATTGTGCATGGTCTGGCATCTGTGCTGCAATGCTGGGGAAGAGTTAATTGAGGCATTTGCAACTCCTGAGTATCTTCATGAAAAATCTGTTAAAAGCAGCTCTGCAGCTGCACCAAAGCAAGCACTCCCACACTGTGGGGACTGAGCACTTGGTGGTGGACTCCACAGGCATGGGCAGCCCATCCAGTCCAGCCAGGCTGGTTGCTCTGCAGGCAGCAGTCCTGTCTCCAACTGGGGCTGGAGATGATCATCCCCAGGGCATGGAGAGCCTCTTTCAGGGCTGGAAGACACCACAGACCAGCTCAGAAAGCACATCTTGGGCAGGGCCCAGGCCAAGCTCTGCACTTTTTGTGAGACCCAGAGCTGTGGAGGGGCCCCAGCATCTCCCACCAGGCTGCTCTGAGCCCAGTTCTAGTGCCCATCTTTCTCTCTCCCTCCAGGGGCCAGTGGTGTGGGCCGTAGCCATATCAAGAATGCTCTGCTCAGCAACAACCCAGAGAAGTTCATGTACCCACCCCCATGTAAGTACTAAGGACAGCTTGTATTTCCTCTCACTTCTTGGATCCAGCACCTTCTGACAGCAGGTGGGAGGTGAGGAGATGTTCCTCCAGCACCAGCAAGCCCCTGAAGTCAGAGGTCCCCATGTGCAGGGTCTCCCTGCCTGCAGTCTCACATGGACCCACCTTTATCCACTGCAGAAGCTGCAAGGCTGCTGCCAAACCTCACTCTTTTCATTCAGTGCTTGTCCCCAGCTGGCCAAGGTCTCTACTTGTCCCAGGCAGAAAGCAGTTAGCAGAGGATTAATACAGCTGAGTCTTGATGCCTGCTCCACTCTGTTCCCCTCTCCTTCTGGGGGCCAGCACTCACACTCTCTCTCCCTCCCCAGACACCACACGCCCCCAGAAGAAGAATGAGGTGGATGGGAAGGACTATTACTTTGTCTCCACCGAGGAGATGACCCGGGACATCTCAGCCAATGAGTTCTTGGAGTTTGGAAGCTACCAGGGAAACATGTTTGGCACCAAGTTTGAAACAGTGCACAAGATCCACCAGCAGGACAAAGTTGCTATTTTGGACATCGAGCCCCAGGTAGGAGCAGGGGAAGGGGTGGGAGGACACGGGCTGGCACAGATTGAACTACCTGAGTGCTGGCTGTGACTGTCCTTGCCTTCTCTTCCCAAAGGAAAAAACCAGCAAGCCCTGGGGTGGCATTTTCATTCCCAAGACATGGGTACAGTGAGGGTGTTCCCTGTCACAGCACACACCTGGCTGTGACACCAAGGTGGGAGTGGGTTGCAGGGACCCTTTTCCAGGAGTGAGCTCATGTTCCCAAAGAGGGGTGTCTCCTTTAGCTCCCACTGCATCAGAGGCACGATGCCAGCTGTGCTTGCACCCAGCCTGGGGCAGGGGCACGCACTGGTAACTGCACCCCTCTCTCCACAGACCCTCAAGATCGTCCGCACGGCCGAGCTCTCCCCGTTCATTGTCTTCATCGCCCCGACAGACAAGGCAGAGGAGGTGAGTGGCAGGGTGTCCCCTCCTGTCCCCCTCTGGCTGGGCTTCTTGGTGCATGGCAGCACCTGCTGCAGCAACCCAGGGCTCCCCATCAGCGTGCTTCTCTCTGCTTGGCTTGTGGTGGTGCAGAACTCAGTGAAGATCTGAGGAGCAGGAACTGCCAATTCCTGCAGCTGGAGACTCAGCAACTCTCATCCCAGCAGCATAATCACAGTGGGGAGCACAGCCTAGCAGTCGGGGCAGGACCACTTATCCTGCCATCAGCTATGCAAATAGACACACAAACAACTGCTCCTTTCATTCTTTGCCTCATTAGGATGCTGATCCCTCTAACGTGAGGATGAAAGCAGCACTGATAGTGCAGTTAACTCATTCAGTGCCAAGCATCAGGCTGGCAGCCACAGGCTGTCACTTCCCAGGAAGCCCCCTGGATGCAGGGATGCTGCCTACACCCCTGCCCTGCACCCCAGCCTGGCAGGGAGATGGGAAGACAGAGGCCAACAAGGAAACCCAGAGCTGTGCTCCTCCTGGATTCAATGGCTACAAGGCCACCTCTTCCAACCTATTAAGTGTTGGTATTATTTGTGTCTGGTAAAGCTTGAGCTGTAGTTTGCAGAAAGGATATTTATGCAACCTTCAGAGCAAGTTCTCTGCAGGTATTTAGAGGAACATTAACTGTGTGATGCAGCAGGCTGGGGAGGGGCAAAGGGGACAGATCTCAGAACAGAAAGGGCCACTCTGTCACCCACCGCTGCCTCCATCCAGAGAGGAATCACACCCTGCTGCAGTGGGCAGGGCCAGCCCTGCTGCCAGGCACTAAATATAACCCTGCGGCTCGGCTCACTCTCAGGAGGGATGCGGCAGAGTTAATGTGACCCCGCAGAGCTCACATGAGCAGAAACTGCTGCTTGCCCTCCCTCCCCTCTCCACCCCCGACAGCTGCTGGCTTCATCCACAATACAGGAAAAATTAATTTTATAAGAATAGATTAATATTTTCAGTAATTCTTTCAAGGTGAAGGTAGCTAAGCAGTATTTTTTTTTTTTTTGCCCCTAGGGTAATAATTATATTTAAAGTTTGTCAGTGTTGAACTGAACACCTTAAGAGACAGAATGCTCCTGTGCCCTGAGGGAGGGTGTGGTATTACAAATATTACTGTGCCATCTGTAATATGTTTTTAGTGCTGACCAGTATTGTGATACATACCCAGATGGTCTAACAAAAAAAAAAAAGGGAAGGACATAAAGGTCTGATTTGGGTCTATTAATATATTTTTAGGTCTGTTTCATCTATTGATAATAGATACAATTATATAATAGATAGGATGATTAATAGAATCTAATAATACCCATTTAGGTCTATTAATATCTGCATGGAACAGAGCTCAGCAAGCACTGCACCCCAAGCTGTCCCTCCTCCCCAAGCACAGAAGCTGCCTGTCTTTCAGGCTCTATTAGGGAAATATGTGTAAATGGTCTGGACCTCACTGCCAGGGGCAGAGCTGTCCAGGGATGCAGCCCTGGGATGCCCCTACAAGCTGGGCAGCCCAGCCACACTGGCAGGAGGAGAGAGGCAGCTTTGCTTTTACCATTGAAGTACAGCACTAAAAACCCAGCCAAAACCAGTGGAGAGGCTGGTAAAGCTCTGCCAGCTGGTGCTGCTCTGGTCAAAAGGCATGGGAAGGGAGCATATCCTGTAGGGGTCCCACCTCCAACCCAGCCTGAGGGCTGGAGCTGGTGACAATGGCCACCAGAGCACTGAGCAGTCTGCTGCTTGTGAACCTTCTCCTTGGGAGCATTTTAAAGGCAAATATGAGAGGCAGCAGGTCTGGCCTCACTCTAGCAGGTATCCTGATGCTCCCAGCACCACACAAAGTCCAGCAAAAGCCCCAGACACAAGCCCAGAGGTCACACAACAGACAAGCTCTAAGGATTCTCTGTGCTCTTGATACTTCTCAACCACTGGAGTTGTTTGGGTGTAGGGAGGGTGTTTCCTGGCTGGGGTGTGCTGTGGAGTTCTCTCCTGAGCACTGTGCTGTCCCTTGCAGTCGGAGGCTCTGCAGCAGCTGCGCAAGGACTCGGAGAGCATCCGCAGCCGCTACGCACACTACTTCGACCTGTCCCTGGTCAACAACGGCGTGGAAGAGAGCCTCCAGCTGCTGCAGGAAGCCTTTGAGCAGGCCTGCAGCTCTCCACAGTGGGTGCCTGTCTCCTGGGTCTACTGAGAGAGCACCCGAGCCCAGCTGCTTCCCATCAACCATCCTGCAGCCACTGGGAAACACCTCCTCAGCTTCCCCTGTACACACAGCCCAGCACAGCTCCCCTCCTCTGCTGCTCCACGGACATGGTTCACACACATTCACAGGGTACCCTCAGCTCCTCTCCTGCAGGAACAAGCACAGGACATAGGCTGCCTGGGTGCCAGCCACCTCCTGTGGCACTGCAGGGCAGGGCAGTGGCTACAGCAGTGCCCAGGTTAGCTCAGAGCACAGCTCCCTGCCCTCCCTGGGCAAGGGAAAGCACAGTCCTGCTGTCGTAGCCAGCTGATCTTCCCTGCAGCAGTCCCAAGGGAAGCAGCAGAACAGGGGCTTTTCCAGGCAGATGGCTCCTGCCAGGGCAGGAACGCACACAACTCAAAACCCTTCCTGATGTCCTTGAGGCTTCAGGGAAGCCCACATCCTTAGGAGGCTTCTCCCAGACCACACCAGAGCTCCTTGATTCAAGGGTTTCCTCTGATAAATAAGGAAGATGATGAATGTGGCATGGAGTACCCCCAGGCAAGCCTCACCCCATGTTCCCAGGTAGGAGTTTTCTCACTCTGTGCAGCCATATGTGTAAAAACTCACTGTATTGGAATTCTCACCGTGCAGCTTGGATTGTTACTGCCTGGCCAGAGAAACAGGGCAGCAGCTGAGCCAGTCCCACAGAGCAAACCCCAAAGGGACTCCTTCAATGGGTAAATTACATCCAGCCACAACTATCTGTTGCATGCAGTAGAAAAGTGTCTACAAAGATCATCCAGGCATGTTTTCCAGTCTAGGGTGTCTCACACTGTATGCAAACATGAAAGCCATGCTCACCCCAGGGTTTGTGCTGACTCACAAGCCCCACACCACCATGTCTGGGAAGTATCACCACATCCACCATGTAGGTGAAAATCTCATTTGTGTGTTCAGTCAACTATAGGGGCAAGGGGAAGGTGGTTAAAGGTCTTGTGCAATTTTTTTTTAAGGATGCCAAAAATAAAAATCTATGTGCAATAGGGACCTTCGTTCTGATCCACTGCAGGGAAACAATGAGCAGCAATAAATGTGCGCTGAAACATTGCCATGGCTGGTGTTTTACCTCTCAGGCTGGGCACTGACAAAGCAATGACAAAGACTCTTCTAGTGATGGTGCTCATCAGCATGAACATCTCTCTGCCCCAGCAGCTTCTTCAGGAGGTCTGTGGTAAATGCTGCCCCCCTGCCCCATGAACGCCACTGACCTTTTGGGAGGAGCCAGAAAATCACCTGGTCAAAACCAGAAATTTTATTTTTTTTTTTTTTTTTTTGTAAAAAAGAGTAAATAAAAATGGACCTTTTTTTTTTTTTCCTGCTCAGGCTGTAACACCCACCAGCTGCTGTCCCCACTGCCTGCATTTTCAACACTGGAGGGGAGGATAGACTAAAGCAATGCACGACAATTAACAGAATCTGCAGGGAATGAAACTCAGAACAAAAGAGCCTGGGGTCCTTCCTCATAAAAGGGAGCTAAATCCTGGCTCAGCACTACCCCTTGACAGAGGGAGACCTTCTGCCCCCAGCAAGTCATTCCAGATAGGTTAGCAACAAATTTATCTGAAACCGTTTAAGCCCACACCCAATGCCTCCTGACAGAGCTGCCTCTGACCAAGCTTTTCCTCAGGAGGACTCCAGTCCCAGCAGCATTAAGAACATGTTGGTCAGTCACCCCCTGGTCACCTTCTGCCCTTCAGCCACATTCCCACCCTTCACACTGGGCATCAGAACCAGGCAAGGCAAACAAAAGCTTTGCAGTCCAACAAAAGGGTAGAGAAGAGCAAAGAGCCAGCAAAAGGGACACACTGCCCAGGTCACTGAGGCAACTGGGCTTGGGAATCAGCACACAATGAACAAGCATGTCCTTGTGCTATAAACAAAAAGGAGGAATTAAATTTTCTAATCCTTTCTTGATAAAGGTAAAAAATGAGTGAAAAAATAATCTGGGTGGACTATTTGTTCTCATTTAACTGAACAAAGCCAAGCATGTGGCCAAGTTAAAACAAAACACAGTTCTTCAGAAATAACTGATCTGACTGTCCCCATGCAAACACATTCACATGGGCTGTGACAAAGCCACTCTTCCAGGCAGCAACACATTCATTAACTGTCATGTAACAGCTTCAGCCTTGGGAGAAAAGGAAAAAAGAAGCAGTACTTGAGGGGAGTGAAAGATTATTCCACCTTCTCTAGGTGAAAACAGAGACCAAGGAAGAGCCAGAAGCTACAGCTTCCCTGAAGATACCACTTCTCTTGGCATCATGGTGCTCAGCTTAGAGATCAATCCAGTGCAGGGACAGTGAGGCACCCTGCTCCTCTGGCAACCCTTAAAACAGGATGAAGAGGGGCACCTGAGCAGGGCAAACACCCACTCACTCATATAAACAGCAGAAAAGAACTTGGAAATGCTGGCTCCTCTGCCACGCAGCCAGTCCTCTTCTCAAGGCCTAAAACTCCTCCCTCCTGACTGATGAGGTTTGCCTGCTTTGGACAGACCCAGCTGCTCAGTCCGAGCTCTCTTCTACCACCTCCTTTTGTTTCTTCTTCTTCTTCTTGCTGCTGGTCTCACTGGTCTGTGGAGAGATTGGAAAGGTCAGGAAGCCATCAAAAAGGAATCCCACACTGCCCATTTCAGGAAAACAGCTCCACCCCAGAAGCAGTACAGGCTCCCCAGGGCACTCTCCAGCACCATCCTCCCACGAGCCATGACAGGGCACCAGAGCACAGAGGTGGCCTGGCAAGAACCCACCAATTGTGCTGGGCCCCCTGCCCTATCTCCCACCACCAGTTCAGTTTAAAATGCACCTCTAATACATCCTCCTCTGCTATGGAAAGCCTGCCACTCTGTGGACATGCACTGCAGGCTGCTGATGCATTAATCCTGGAGGTAATTAGGGACAGACAGCAATCTCTACCATGCTTGGACCATACCATGCCAGTACCCAATTACACACCCTCTCTATTTGTTCTCCCCCACTCTCAGCTGCCTCTCTGGCCTTCTTCTCTTTCTTCTTCCTTTTCTTTTCCTTTTTGCTCAGCTCCTCTGGTGGTGGGGTGGATGGTGGGGTCACAGCTTCCTCGTTTTCACTCTCTGAGTCTCGTTTTCTCTGTTGGAGGAATACATTGTCAGACACACCAACACCAACAGAGCTCAGGCAAGGGGAAGACTGCCTGATTCAATACAACTTCATTTAACAATAGGGTGACTTGCAGACTCTCCAGCATACACTGTCTAGGATTTGCTTTTACCTGAATTGCCCCCTGTACTTTTCAGTTTCCTGTATCCCAAATATTAGTTTAAAACATTGCTGCACCTTTCTAAAGGCAGCAAAAGCCCTGAGTTAGGGAATTTTAGGTGCAACTCTTGCATGGACATTTCTATGGACACTCTCCATAGCCTCCAAAAAGGTTCTCTGGGACAACAAATCTCTGTTGTGGCTCCATACAATATAATTTTCTTGTGCTGTGTTGAAGAATATGCCCAGAGCCAGCAGCTTGGTGTTTGAGCTGCAAATTGTGTCCTGGGTGGTGGGGAATTGCTGGAGCCCACCCAAGGAATTGTGAATGGGCATTGACCTTGTGCCTAACAAAGGGCATGGAAGACCCTGGACTAAAAATCATCATTGCACCAAAATACAGGTGCAAGGTATGTGCAGATAATGGGAATAACAGGGGCATAGATTAAGAGTCAGAGAGAACTGGCAATACTCACTTTTGCAGCCCTGTCCACCTCTGAAACAGCTTGGTGATCATCTTCTGCTTCTTTCCTGGAAGCATCCCTGAAAGAAAAGATCCCAAGGTTGCCCAGGACAGTTGTTGGCTGCCTCATGCTGCTCTGGACTGGTACAAATCCCTGTCCCCCCACAAGGGCCCTGTAACCCACCCCAGGAGCTGGGTGGGGAAGTTGGTGTGGGGGAGACCTGCAGCCTGCACCAGGGCCAGCTGGGCTGGGCAACAGCACGGCCTCCCCCATTTAATTTAGCAGACTGACTCCCTCTAAAACCACAACAGGCTAAAAAGGGATAACTGTCTGCTCAGGGCCTTTCTTCCTACACTGCCCAAGAGCAACACACTCCAAGAAGTGCAACTGCATCCCAGGTTCCAGACAGCCTTGGGTCAAGCCTAACATGATCCATGCACAAATAGCAGTGTCAAGCCCAGTCCCTGCTGCACAGTGCTCCCTTCTGAACAACTGTGTCTGTGGGAGCTACACACCCAGTACTCACCTGTAATCCACATATTCTCTCCTCCAGGACTCTGGTGTGCTCTCATTGGGCTTCCCATGCTTGTCCAGCAGACCTTTCTGGATCATCATCTTCTTCTGACTGGCCTGAAAGCAAAGTGCAACAAGTTAAACTGCAGCTCCAGGTAGGAAAAATCCTCCCTCAAGGAAGAGGAGAGAATCCAGCAACAAGCCAAGCCAGAAACTACAGCATTACCTATTTATCACTATTCCAAAGACCTTGAAACAAATGAGACAAAACATCCCCTGCACAGAAGAGCCTAAATCTTAGACAAGAGGCACCTTTAAATAATGGCTAATTTGACAGGGGAGTCACAGCAACAGTAATACAACTGCACATCATGGACTCTGGATCTTTGACTGGGCTTTTCCAGCTTAATGACCTGCAGCATTTGAGCCAAACCACTAATTTGTGAGATTTTGAAAAGGACTCCAAAATGCTTGCTCTGTCCTGTATTGCCCCACCTCTGCCATGAGACAGACGTGGAGGCAGCCCCAAAGCTTTCACCTGACCCACAGGAATGGGATGAGCCACTGCAATTTGACACAGTTTTGAGTCCAACCTGCATCAGGCCAGCCTGGCTGCAGTTAAGCTACCACATGCCTGAGGTGGGAGAGGAACCCAACACTGGGTGTTCCCACTGCTCCTCTACTTCAGACACAGTTCAGTGTCTCACAGACAGTGTGCATTTCAGCAGTGTGAAGCTCCTGCCCAGCCCCTCCAGAGCCATCAGCATGGGGTGATGGATGGAGGTCATCTTTGCACAGAGTGCTAATGCCATCCACTTCACATCATTTGGCTCTTTACCAGAGGAGGGCAGGTGCTGTACAGATCTGAGGAGCCCAGGCCTTAACACCAGCAGTGCTCCCCGGCTCTTTTGGGAGGGAAAGCCTCACCCCCACCAGCACTGGGCTGGCACAGCTCTGGCATTGGGAACTGTCACCATTGTAGGTCCAGAAGACCACAGCAGAATTACAGCAAGGCCCTGAAGAAGACACAGCTCTGCTCAGGGTCCCAGAGTCCCACATCCCAATAGCTGGGCTCCCACCACTGCCCTGGGACTGACCCCATACCCACAGCAGCACTCACCTTGGGACCCAGCCCCCATTTCCTGGGATACGTGTCTCTCTCCATGATCACTCTCTTGATCTTTGCCACGATGCCATGGTCACACGTAGAAATGACTGCTGTGGTCATCAAGGCAATGGCTGCAGAAGCAGGCATCAAGGTCAGAAACTCCTCAAGAGCAGAACTGTGACAGCCTGTTCTGCCTCTGTCAGCACAAAGATGACCAACACCCCCCAACAGTGTCACCCCAAGGAATCCTGTCACACAGCTTCTCTGAACACCCTGCTTAGAACTGGGCACCTTTTCAAGTCAGTTGCTGCAGTCCCTTTGCACTAGCAAGAAATGTGATGTGCCTGGTGGCAGCATGTGATCAGATACCATCCCTCGTCCCAGTGAGGATGGAGCCCCCAAAGAGGGGCTCCAACCCTGCCAGCACTGCTCCCCTCCTGCAGGCAGCCAGCCACACATCACAGCAGCCCCCAGTAGGACACTGGGACCCTGCAGGATGTCTGGAGGCTGCACAGCACCCAGACCCTAGAACAGGAGCTGGGGTGCTGCAGGATGGCAGCTCAACTGCACTCAGAGAATGGATAAACTGTGTCATCACCTCACACACAGCACACCTGAGCATCACACAGCTGCTGAAACACCTTGCCCAGGACTGATGCAACCACTGCTTAACATCCTGCCCAAAAACAGCTGCCTTGGGCCCACATTCCCTATCAGGAAGCACTAATTAAACCTTCTGCATATAGGAACTAATTTGTGGTGCTTTTCCTGTCACACAGTCTGTTATTTCTGCAGTTAGCTGGACACAAGAAGGAGGCATTTCATACCTAGGCAGATGGCTTCTCCTTTTGTGGTGATGACAACAATCTCCTGATTAAGCTCGATTCCATCCTCATACCGCAGAACCCCAGGCAGCATGATCTTGGCTCCATAGCAAATGGCATTAACCTGAAAATGTAGGCAATGGGAGAACTTAAAAGCTATTACAAGAATTGAAGCACAAAGTGTCTCTAATTTTTAGCTTCCCACTGCCACTACCATCCCAGCAATATCATCCCTAAATAACAATTCGTTTTTGTCCACTACATAAAATTTGGAAGCTTTGGAAGGAGAAAGCAAAGCACTTATTACAGCAAACAATGGGTGAAGCAGATCTCTCATAACCATCAGCATCCTCCTCAAGCCAGGAGAGCAGATCCTCTGTCATTTAATTCATGGCTCCTGCATCTTAGTGCTGCTCTGGCAGCAGCCCATGTGAGCTTCAACATAATTCACCATCAGTGGGTATCACATGGCTCCTGATCCTGTGCATTCTATCAGCTGCACAAGTCAGGAGGACACTCTGCAGTTCCCCTGGCACTGCCTCAGAACTCACAGCACTGTCTTTCATGACAAGCCTCTTGTGTGAAGTGAGCAGCTTCTCCAGGGGCAGGATGACCCTTCGCAGGTAGCTGTCGTCCTTGTTGTTGTCATACTGCCACTGGGCGTCCAGCACATCGTGCATGGTCACCATGTTGTCCTGCAAAGACAAAACCCTTCTAAACTCTCCCACCAGCCACCAACTTGAAACATGCACAAGAGAACAGCTAAAGTCCAACAGCAAATAGTGTTTGAAAAGGAGTAAAACCAGATGCCCACCACAAGCATGAAAACACAACTTAAAAGAGGAAAGAATACTTTCCATCAGCAGCTTGAGATCAGCCTGGTTTGAGCTACCAGACTTTGACCTTCCTAATCTCAGACAGCATTTGGATCTACAGTCTAAGGTCTGCCCACACGAAACTTTTAAATATAACCAATCTGAAATTCTTGGGGCTCCTAGACAAAGGTTAGTGACCAGAAGTCTAAATTAACCAGCTCTTTAATCTGTGACATGGAATAAATTCTGAGGCAGCTGTGAGCACCCAACACCTGGAAGTCAGAAATGCCCTGTGATTACAGCTGTGCTAAGAGCACAGATGGGTGGGGAAGCACCTGCACTCTGATACTGCTGCTTTGCAAAAAAAAGAAATTAGCTCTGGAGTTTGAACCAGCAGCAGGATCTATGACCAGAGTAAAAAGACTGTACAAGTGTCCAAGATCACACAAGACTGCATCTCCCAGGCTCATTCCAATGAACCACATTCCCTGAGCTGTGCTGACTCTGAGCAGTCATTTCACACTCCTGAACTCATGGGACACTGGGGTCTGTAGGCTGAGAAATGCAGGTGACATAAAACAAACTTTCAGCCACCAAAGTGCACTTCCCAGTCACTCACTGTCCCAAAGTTTAATTACCAGAACAGGAGCAACATCCTGAACTGAACTCAACACTTTGGTTACAGAACATCTACAGCAAGAGCTCTCACTCTCTTTGGGGGCTATTCACAAAACTCCTCCTCGAGCCTAAACCTCCTGCTAACACTGTAAAATGCACAGTCCCAAGGAACTCTTGCAATTCTGACAATTTCCAGTGAGCTGGTTGCAGCTGGAGGTGCCACTGTACCGTCTCTCCCAGGATGCCTGAGCGGACTCTGCGGAGCTCTTGCATCTGACCCCCCACACCCAGCAGCAAGCCCAGGTGGACACACAGGGTTCGGATGTATGTGCCTGCTTCACAGCTCACCCAGAAGATACCTGAAAGGCATGACAGGAAAGAGAGTTTTTAAGCAGAAAATAAACCACTTCCTTCAAGAGAAGCTGTATGCCCAGCCCTTCCCAGAGCCATCAGCATGGGGTGATAGATGAAGGTCATCTTTGCCCTGAGAGCTAATGCCATCTAACTGACATCATTTGGCTCTTCTGTGAAGGGTGCAGCAGTACAAAAAGAGATGGGATTTGCTTCCCAGCACACCAAAGCAATGCATGAAGCAGTTACTTCTGGACAATGGCAAGACTTAGGTCTTAAGGGATCTGCCAAAAGCAGCCCATTTCACAGAAAATTTTGTTAGTTGTCGGTTTTACAGGAAGAAGGCAGGAAAGCCCTGTTTTACCTAATCTCCTCTCAGGATCATACTCCACCAGCTTGCTCTCGTAGATGGTTCTGACTCTCAGTTGTCGTTTGACAGCAGCAATGAGGGGTGGCCGCTGAAACAGGGCACCTGTCAGGGTTTCTATGGCCTGAGGGAGGAAGGAGAAGCAAGACTTTACACCTGAACCCTAATGCAGGAACACCTTGGAGTCTGTAGCAATTGTGTCCACTTCCAAAAATGAGAAACCACAAGGTTTATCCTTATTTGGTGATGCCATATTTAAATAAAGCAAATCCAAGCCAGTGATGTGGTCAAGATGCCAGTGAGCACAGCTAGGATTTTTCCATTAGATGGCAGCATGTGATCAGACACCATCCTCGTCCCAGTGAGGATGGAGCCCCCAAAGAGGGGCTCCAACCCTGCCAGCACTGCTCCCCTCCCACAGGCAGCCAGCCACACATCACAGCAGCCCCAGTAGGACACTGGGACCCTGCAGGATGTCTGGAGGCTGCACAGCACCCAGACCCTAGAACAGGAGCTGGGGTGCTGCAGGAGGGCAGCTCCACTGCACTCAGAGAATGGATAAACTGTGTCATCACCTCACACACAGCACACCTAAGCTCCATTCCTGGCCCCTCATCTCCCACCAGTGGCCAGCACTCTGCATGCCAGATGCCAGCATGGCTAAGAGCATGTGAGACTTACCCTGGCCAGCTGAGCCTCACTCTCAATGGCATTGTGCAGCCGAACAATTCCCACATACTCTTTGCCTGAAAGAATGACAAGAGCAGTCAGGAGTGGCCGCTTGCATTTGATGTTGGACCTCAAGGTCCACCCCTCCTCACAGCCACACATCCCCAGAACCCTGAAATCCTACTGCTTCTTCTAGGAAATGGGCATGGTTTATTAGAGAGTTGGCTATTCTTCCAGGGAAATAAATCTAAGCTACATTTATTTATTCTCTGGACTAGTAGAGGCTGAGGCCTTAAGTTCAGCTGGTAAATAAAATCACCTCAGAGGTGATTTCACTGACTTATAACAGTCCAAGCACCAGAGAAGCAATGAAAAAACCATCTGAGACAACATGCATGTGTCCTCAGTGGCTTGGAATAACATGCAATCCTTAAAGGGTCAAGGCACTGAAGACTAAGACTGGCCTTTTCAAGTTTTAGAAATCTCCATTTTGTCTCCAAAAGCACTTCACACATCCCCAGTCACTGCAAACACCCTGAGCACCAAACAAACCTGCTCCCTGCTGAGATTTGACCAGCCGTGTCGCCCTCTCGATGCACACAATGAGGCACCCTGTCACCTTGGGATCCAGGGTGCCACTGTGCCCCGTCTTCTCCACCCGCAGGATGCGCCGGATCCACGCAACCACCTCGTGGGAGGATGGATTGGAGGGTTTGTCGAGGTTAATAAAGCCAGACCTACAGTGCAAAATGGCAGGGAATGGGAGCTAAGCATCAGGGCACACACAGCAACAGTGCAGGAACTTTGAACTGCTGTCCTGGCTGTAAAGAAATGTATTTCTATACAGCTAGATATGCAACGAGCCTCCCAGCAGCCCCTCAGTGACCTGCTTCATGCACAATAGGTGAGATAATACATGGTCAAGGATTTCTCCCTGACTTATCACTACTCTGCACTTAGAGAACCTCCAAATTCTACAAACGCCAAGCAGTTTCAAAGTTCAGCAGGCCAAGGAACTTTTCCAAAAACACCAGACAATTCCTTAGGTGGTCTGCATGTTCATTTACAGATCTGCTACAACCTCAGAATAAAGAAAACTTCACAGGAGAGATCAGTGGGTTCTGTTTACATGTTTACTGATTATGCCAATGCACTGAGTAAAGAAAAATGGTACAAGGAGAATCCAGACAAAATATTTTGAAGGTATTAACTGTGAAAGAAAAGTACATCACTCTGGCCTGTATTGCACTCACCTAACATAGTCAGAAATCTCTCTCTTCAGGGGATTAGCACCGGAAGGAAGAGGTGTGTAGTGTGCTGTCCTCACATTTAACTTGTCAAAGTTCTACAAAATCCAAGCAGAAGTTACAAGTCTTTTTAAGCTCCCTTGATTTCAGCTGCAATACACCTCCACAGAAACACCAGGTCTGATTTGTACGTTTAAGTAATAGAGCCACTTCCAAAATGAAAATGGCCCCACGATGAAGCCCCGATAATATTTTACAAAAATCAAGAAAAACAGAAATCCTGGACTGAAGGAGATGGGAAAGCAGCATTAACAATACAGGATAAACCAAAGATTTCCTAAAACCTCAGCAGAAACAACCTGGAAGTCTACACCCCACAGCCCATGGTCAGACCCGAATTAAAAACTCAAGAAATATGGCGGGACCTTTCCAAGGCACGGAAACTTCACAAATCTTAATGGATACTGCTGGAGAGACTTTGTAACACGGTTTCTGCCAGCAGAGCACCACGTGTGCTCGCTGCAGCGCGGTCACACCTCCCGAGGACAAAAGGAGCGGGAACACGGACGGGCCACGAGGCTGAGCAGAACCCGCCCTACCTTCAGCAGCAAGGGCCACTGCGACGTGTCCAGCTGGGCCACCCGGGACTCGGGCTTGATGAGGAAATCCTCGGTGTGCTGAATGTCCTGGGGGGTGAAGCGAAGCGGGATCAGAGAGAAGGAAGCGGGCAGGCCGCGCTCCCGCCGCTCTCTCCACGTGGCCGCGGCGGCCGCGCTCCCCCGGGACGGAGCGGGCAGAGCCCGCCCCAGCCCTCCCTCCCCACGGTCCCCGCAACGCGGCCCCGCGGATGGGACTGCGAGAGCCCCCCTGTACCCGAGCACGGCCCGATCAACCCCCCAAAGCGCTCACCGCCACATCATCATCGCCGAGCGCCCGCTTCTCCTTCTTCCGCTTCTTCTTCGCGCTGGAACCTGCGGGAGCGACACGCGGGGCGTGAGCGCGGGGAACGCGCGGGGCCGGGAGGGGAGAGGGGCAAAGGCCCGAGGGAGGGGGTAAAGCCGCCCGCAGAGCCTTCCCCGAGCGCCGCGCCGGCGCCGAGCCCTCCCCGTGAGCCCTCCCCGCGCCCCTCCCGCCGCGGGTCCCCGCGCCCCGCCGGTCCCCACCGCTGCGCACCGTCCCCGTCCGCCATGGCCGCGCCGCGTGCCGTCCCCGCCGCTCGTAGCGCCCTGTCCCGCCAGGCCCCGCGCGGCTGCGTCACCGGCCCCGCCCACCGCGTCACCGGCCCCGCCTCCGTCACCGGTACTGGCCCGCCCCTTCCGCCGCCCGGGACCGCCCATCCTCGGCGCTACCGTGGAGTTACAGAGCTAGTTACAGTTTCATCTCTTGGAGTTTAAGGACACGGACTTGTTGTGATTTGGCCGCACGGGTTTTTAGTTTTGCCTCCCAGCCTGGTGTATCCACGGCTAACTTAGCTAAAAAATAACATCCAGTTCGGATCCGAGCCTTTCTCAACTACCCTTTTACCTTGTCGAAAAGAGGTTTGTGGTAATTAAGGCTTCTTAAAATTAGCAGCTTCTCTGCGTTTCACAGGGGAAAACGGCATGTTCTTCATTATTTAAGTGTGGAAGGTGAAAAGCACTTGAAAAACAAACGCTGGCAAAGCATTTGAAAAATCTGCTGTCTCCAGACCCAAATATTAAGACCACTGTTTAACAGAATTACTTCTTACCTTTTGGCTTCTCTCCCAGGTGTACAAACGGGATTGCCTTCTTTCTGAAAGCCTCAGCCTCTACAGGGTCTCTGGAAGTGCTGAGTGTTTGTTTCACTGACCTAGAATTGTTCTTTGTCCACCCAACATGCACATCCCCAGGGCTTCTCCAGCTTCCAGGATAAAGCCTGCCCTGCTTTAGGAGGTATATTAGCACTGCTGAAATTTAGCAAGGCCTGTACTCAACAGCTAAGTGCACCAAAGACAGCAGGGTCTTTTCTCCTCTAAAGCTGCCTTCATTTAAAGGTCAAGAAGCAGAAACCAAGAGACAGAAGTGCCCGAGAGCATATGGGTAACAGCTAAAAAGAATTAAGCAAACAGTCCACATTCCAGTACCTCCAGTAACTTCACCACCTCCAGCATTAATTCCATTCCCAAATTCCCTTAGCTGAAGTAGATTTGCCAGCGTGCAGGCTCAGTTCTTTGGGTTAACAGCTGCTACAGAGACTGGAGTCAGCCACCATCACCCTAGGACCCACTTGTAGGTCAGTCACCAACTCCTTTTGTCCACCACAAAACTCAGGGCCTCCTGTTGGCTGCAGTGTCTGTTGTTTTCAGGAGAGGGAAAAATTAAATCTTATTTTGATGTAGGTTTTTCGGTTTTTTGTTTGGCTGTTGTTTTTTTTTAATCACTCTTAACAACACTTGATTCCTAAATACCCAAATCCTTCAACACATACAAATTGCAGCGAGTCTTTTAATGAACATTTTCCTTCTGCCCTGAAACGGCCTCTCTACTTTAGGGTTACACTTCTTCCAAGCATGACAACTTTCAGTACATAGTGAGTAGTTTACTGTGACACAAGGCAAACATGTAGATGAACGCATTCTCTCATCAACCATTACTCCACTGTGTTACACAACTCGTATTAAAAATAAATAACGGGATAGAGTCTGTGCTGGCTCCGGCTGAAGCGACCAGTCCGACCTGTCCCTGCGAGCGGCAGCACTCAGAGCCCCTGTCCGGCGGGGCTCAGCATCTCCTGCAGCACCAGGTGCAGCAGATGGTTCTGCTCGGCGCTCAGCAGCGGCCACAGCTCGGCCTGCAGCGCCTTCAGCGCCTCCGCGTCCTTCTCCTGGCACGCCAGCACCGCCGACTGCAGCAGCAGGAACAGCTCGGCGGGCAGGTAGCTGGCGGCCGGCGGCAGCCCCCCGCCCGTGCCGGTGCCGCTGCCGGTGCCCGGTCCGCCGTCGGGCGCCTCCCAGCAGTACTGCTCCAGCGTGCGGGCGTGCTCGGGCAGCAGCTTGGCGGGCGGCGGCTGCAGCAGGAGCAGCAGCAGCACCCGGGACACCTCGCAGCGCGCCAGCACGTCCAGGAAGGCGCCGCCGGGCCCGGTCCCGGCCCCGGCCGCACCGCCCAGCCCGGCCCCGGCCAGCGCCTGCGCCCGCGTCAGCGTGGCCAGCGCCCCGGCGTAGTCGCGGGCCAGCAGCAGGCAGGACGCGCGCTCGGCCAGGCAGCGCAGAGCCTGCAGCGGCAGCCGCGCCGCTGTCAGCAGCTCCGCCGCCCGCTGCAGGGGCGGCGGCGCGGGCGGGCTGTCCCGTGTCGCGGAGCGCCGCCGCCAGCTCCAGGCACGGCCCGGCCGCCAGCGCGGGCTGCCCCCGCTCCAGGTGCAGGCGTTGGGCGAAGGCTCCGCAGCTCTGCGCCGCCGCCACGTGCTCGCCGAAGCCGCCGCGCAACCCCAGGCGCTGCCGCAGGTCCCGCTCCTGGCGCAGGAAGAGCCGCGCGGCCTCGGCCAGCGCGGCCGCCTCGGCGGGGCCGTGGAACAGGCTCTGGGCGCAGCGCGCCACAGCCAGCTGGCACCAGGCGGCGTAGGGCAGGCTTTCCTGGGCGCGCAGCTCCCGCGCCAGCGCCGCGAACTGCTCCGCCGCCTCCGCTACGTTCGGTTTTCGCAGGAACCGCCGCCGCAGCTTGGCCGACACCAGCCGGTACCGAGACAGGAAATCGCCGTCGCCGCCGAGCCCCGGCCCGGAGCCGCCCGCCCCGCCGGGGCCGGAGCCGCCGCCCGCCGACAGCATCGCGGGCCCAGCGCGGAACTGACGCGCCGCGCTGGGCTGCGCTCCGCCGCGCGCCGCCGGCCAATCAGCGCCCGCCCGCTCGTCGAGGCCGGCCAATCAGCGCCCTCACCGGGCTCCCGTGACAGTGGGGCGTGGCGAGGGCGAGGCCAATGCAGCCAGCGCGTCCCAGCTGTCACCGCCCATGATGGGCGTGATCATGTGACACAGCCTCGCCCACACTACACGTAGCGGGCGCCCCCTTGCGGAGTGGAGGACCCCCGCTCCTGCTTCGGCCCCACTGGGACGAGGAGCGGGACCGGGAGCGGGTCGGGAGAGGGCCAGGCTCTGGAGCTTTTAGGGGAAACCGCAGCAGCCAGGTCCACACAAGAACAATTCACCCAAATGGTAGAAGGTGGGTGGGTAAGCCTCCTGGCCAAAGGATGTGTGGCGGCAGGTGACATTGAAGGGTGACAGATATCACAGAATCACAGAATCACTAGGTTCTAGAGACCTTCAAGATCATGGAGTCCAACCCATGCCCTAACATCTTAACTAATCCATGGCCACATCCAATCTTTTTTTAAACACATGGCTCCACTACCTCCCTGGGCAGACCATTCCAGTACTTTTTCACGCTTTCCATAAAAACTTTTCCTAATATCCAACTTATGTTTCCCTCGGTGCAGCTTAGGACTGTGTCCTCTCGTTCTGTCAGTTGCTGCCTGGAGAAAGAGACCAACTCCCACCTGACTACAGCCACCTTTCAGGAAGTTGTAGAGATAAGCACGTGGACAAGAGAACTCTTGGGGTCCCTAAGTACATAAACGACAAACTCGGGGAATCCCCAGCGCTGAGAATATTTGGTGCCCGAGAGTTAAGCGAGCACGGGACCACGCGTGCTTGCGTGCTCCTCGTTTTCCCTGAGCATCTGCGGGAGGCACGGCCTGGGCTGGCTGGGAGAGGCTGTTCTTGCGCTCCTGTCCGTATGGACACACGCACCCAACTGCACAGACCCTGCCAGCCGAGGGGACACGGCAGCCACACCTCCCTCCTGCTCTCTCCGCAGGACATCGGACACGCTCGGGGGCAGGTGGCACTGAGCTTCCAGTCCGTCCCGGGTCACCCCAGGGCTGTGACATTCGCTAGCCGTGTCCGACCAGCGCAGCGCTGAAAGCTCAGCCCTCCCCAGCGCCGCCCGCTCCCGCACCCGCCGGAGCTCGGCGGGCAGCCCAGGGCGGGGAGCGGGGAGCGGGGAGCGGGGCCGGGCTCGGGGAGGTCGCTGGGCTCTCACCGCGCCCCTTCCGCCGCCGATGCCGCTGCGGGAGCGGGGCCGGTCCCGCAGTCCCGGCCCGGAGCGGGGCCGGTTCCGCAGCCCGTGCCGCTGCTCGGCTGCCCGCGGTGGGCGCAGCCCCTCGCACTGGCCATGGCTCTGTGCTGTGTGCTGGGGCCACCGCGCTGCCCCCTCCGCCCCCCGCCGCTCGCCCTGCTCCGCCCGCCCGCTCGGCTCCGCAGCCCGGGGACAACCACAGCAGCTACGTGGGGAGGGAAGAAAAAGGCCAGGGTGAGCTGCAGCCTGCCAGAGCCTTCCTGGGAGGAGAGGTATGGCTTTTCCAAAATGACCAAGCATTCTTTTAAAGCAGCAAGTGCCTAAAGCTGTGAACGTGGTGGATTGGGGGTTTACTTCCACCCAGTAGGAATAGAAGAGCCAGGGCTCGTCTCGTTTGCCTGGAGTCTGGCCTAGGGAGGGGATAGCGGAGAAGACAAATGAAAAGTTTTGAGAGGAAAGGAGCAGATAAGTTGCCATTTTGGCAAGCAAAAAGTGACAGTCTACTCGATTTGCAGTCCTGCACCTCAACGTAGCTTTGGAAGGAAAATCCTAACTAAGCAATAGCTGCAACTTATCCAGCTGCGGGTTGGTGTTCCCCAAGGTCTCAGGGAGTCAGGAGTGCTTGAATCATATCAGCCTCACCTCTTTTTGGGGGGGTCTTTTTAGGGTATATGTGTCTTTTTTTTTGTTTTTCTTTTTTAGTTGCAAGTTCTGAGATTTATCTCTAACCTACTACTGTGTGGGTGGCTGGGTCAGTGCAAATGGGCAGCTTGAAATTCCCTCCTGCTACACACAAACTCTGCATTTCACTGTGTCTCCCTGGGAGTCTGGGTGTTCACAGCCAGCCCTGGTGCAGAGCCCACAGCAGAACTGTCCTGCCCATGAAGTAGCTGACAGGGATGTTATACCATAGGAATCAGAAGTCTAGTAGCTCTGGGCACTGCCTTGCTGTTGTGCTTTCCAGGTTAGCAAATGCAGTGACACCACTGTGGAGATTGCCCTACCAAGAGCAGCTGCAGGTAAGATGTGTTTACACAGACTTTTCTCCATTATGTTGCCCCCAACTGTCCCTCCTATCCTCTTGAGCAGTAGTCCTCAATACTGCAAACTCTTCAGACCCCATTTACTGCTGCTTTAATCCTGTTGTTGTGAAGGATAGATGGGAGGTGCCTTGTAGTACAGAGGATGGGCATTTACACGGTGATCCTGTCCTCTGTGGGACTGCTCTGCTTCACTGGGGCTTCAGGTTAGACAAAGTGTTCTAGGCCAGCATTTGGGGACCATAGACCAGGATTTTTCTTTCTTCCTGTTTCTCCAAGCAGCTGTGGTTATGAAAAAGGCAGAGTTCCTCTGGGGCTGTATTTTCACTTGCAGTTTTTTCCTCTTGTTGGACTCCCCAGAGGTGGGTGATGAAGAGCTGCCCACCATCGTGTGGTCCTATGAGAGTGTTTCTGCCTCAGAACTCCTCTGCAGGTAAAGTATGAAAGCCAGAGGAAGATTTTGCAGACACTGGCATCTCGTCTGGAGGAGCTGGGCATAGATGCACAGAAACCTGGTGGGCTGTGTTGTCCTCTGCAGCCTGTAGTCCCTTCGGTGAGTGTCCCATGGGAATGCTCTTCCCTCTGAGTAATGAACAGTCTCTCACTCAACAACTCAAGAGTCTCATGGGGGGCATCATTTGGTTGCAGAGACTGTGTCTGAATCAATCCTTGCTAACTTGTGCTTTTCAGCTTGTGACTGCCCAAGAGTGAAATAAGCCCTGGAACCCTTTTTTTGTGCCTAAGGCATCTCTGTTCAGCCTGTCACTATTCTGTCACCAAGAGCCACTTCTTGTCCCCCAGGGGCAGTAGTGGGGCTCTTGTGCACAAGCCCTGTGTCTATGTTTTGTCCATTCACATGCATCTTCCCATGTTGGCAACAGAATAACCAGGCTGGGGTTTGGCTTTCCTCCATTGCTTTTTCTTTTAATCCCAGGCTTTGCTTTTTCTTCTTTTCTCCCTCAGCCCATCATTAATGGCTACCGAAACAAATCGACTTTCTCTGTGAACCAAGGACCAGATGGGAACCCCAAAACTGTGGGGTTGTATGTAGGAACTGGCAGAGGTCAGTGCAGGACAAGAAACTCATAGAAAACTGCTGGCATGGGTGTGGGAATGGGGAAAGGACACTCCACAGTTTAACCTGTCAGATGCTACAGTGGTTTACATGCCCTGAAACAGAGCAATTTAATACCTGTCCATCTCTCTACAGAAAGAAATATTGTCTGTGTGAGAGCCAACCATGTGGAGAACATACCCTCAAAACACAAACAAGTAGCCCAGGTAAATAAATGTCATGTCTGTTCCTTCACTGAGGAATAGAGAGACTGCAATAACTCTTACTTGGGAGAATGCTATAATTTTAATTGTACTATGTTTCCAAGTCCACTTTAATGTTCTGAAAAATAGCATGCCTGATTCTAGTTGGTGGATAAAATACTTTTATGAAAACTCACATGTTAATATTGCAGTCCATAAAGTTCCCCAAGTAATCAAGTGCCCTGAAGTTAATCAAGTGGCAATGTATTCCTGCCAATCTGTTAAAATACATAAGAATTGCAAAGTGAAATTTTTAAAATGTGGTATCTTTCAAGAGCCTGGAAGGAGCTTTCATGCAGTGTTTTAAAATCAAACAGAAAAAGCAGACCACAGTGGTGGAAGGGCTGCCTGTCTGGGGGGCTAAGAGCAGGGCAGTTGTCTTCATGGTGCTAAAGGTGCCATTTCCCCTCCTCTCAGTGCTATGAGGAGTTCATCTGTCGCTCCCCCCTGGACTCCTGCATCCTCTTCCATGAAGGTGGACACTGGCGAGAGCTTGTGGTTCGTAGCACCAGCTGTGGCCACACCATGGCTATTGTCACCTTCCACCCCCAGCAGCTGGGCCAGGTGAGCATGTGGAGAACAGGGCAAGAGGCACAGCCACATCTGGCTGAGCTGAGCCTGCTGGCTGTGTTGCTGGGGAGAGGGGTCTAACCAGGTTACCCAAAGAGGCAGCTTTTCCTTTCTCACTCTTGACAGGAGGCACTGGCTACTCAGAAAGCATTGCTGAAGGAGTTCTTCACATGTGGGCCTGGAGCAGTCTGTGACTTGACTTCTCTTTATTTCCAAGAGAGGTAAATGCCTTGATGGGGGAGTGAGTGGAAACAAAGCCACCTCCTTCTTCTACCCCCTTTCTGACCAAATTCAAATTCCACCAGTTCAGGGAGTGCTGGAAGAAAATGACAGATATTTGGATTCCTCTTGAAGATGTGGCTTTAAGATGGCCCCATCTTTTATTTTTCCAGATTTATTTGAACATGCTGTGGCTCTACCTCATGGGAATTATGAGTCTGGGAAACTTAAAGAAAAAACTTCCAGTGACTATCCCAAGACAGTAAATCACATTAGCTGCAAAACTGGGGAATAGACCTGAGGAAGGCTGCCTTCTGCTAAGTAATTTTGATCCTTTTAATGAAATCTAGGCTGTGCAAGTCACAGATTCCTTACAAAGAATCAAAATGCTTTAATCTTGTTGAAAGGCTCACATGAAATATAAGCTGTTAAGGGGAAGAACCATCCTCTGCTGCCCATGAGCACTGGGGATGGAAACCAGCTCTCTGCTGCCTTTTAACAGCTGTTTTTTGTGTGATCTGCCAGCACCATGACACGCTGCTCCCATGAGCAGTCCCCCTACCAGCTCCTCCACGGAGCACCGCACATCTTTGAAGAGCTGCTCGGCCTGAGGTTCCGCATCTCTCCCGACGCCTTTTTCCAAGTCAACACGGCTGGAGCAGAAGTTCTGTACCAGGCAGTTGGGGAGCTCTGCCAAGCTACTGGGGACACTGTCCTCCTTGACATCTGCTGTGGAACAGGTGGGTTCCTGGGCTCCCAGAGCTTTGCATTCCAGAGAGGATCCTCGCTATATGAGGACCTGTTTCTTCAGCATGAATGTGTGGAGTATTTTTGTTTCCCATTTTTCCAGGCACAATTGGTCTCTCTCTGGCTCACCGAGTGTCCAAGGTTATTGGTGTTGAGGTGGTGGAGAAGGCAATAGAGGATGCTGAGTGGAATGCAGCATTCAATGGTGAGTTCAGACTCACTGTGGCAAAAAGTTTCAAACTAAATGCTGAAAAATCAGAGTGGAAGTGAGCAGAGGGATCCTAACCAGTTACCTTCACACAGCAAAGGGTTGTTCATGTTATACCTAACTCTTGGTGAGACTCAGTTCATGTGATTGCTTTTCTGTTTCACAGGGATCTCAAACTGTGAGTTTCACAGTGGAAAGGCAGAGGCTGTGTTACCACAGCTCCTGGCATTGTGGGAGGATGCCCGACCGCTTGTTGCTGTGGTGAACCCTTCTCGGGCTGGCCTACGTGAGAGAAAATGCTATTTATTTTTATCTTGTAAACACAGAGTTTTGAACAAGTCCTGTGAGACCTGTTATACTGGCTTTAAACTCTTTCCTTGCTTAGTCTCTTGTTTCTTGTTGCCGACAGAAGCTAAAAGCCCATAAAGTCTGCTGTTTTCAGTGCCTTCATCATGCTTTCTCTTATACTCTAATCTTTTTTCCATCTATCACAGGCTCACACAATTATTTAAGAGAGAAGGCACCTCTGGAGGTCTGTGGTGCAATCTCTCAACTGTAGCAAGGCCAGCTTTAGAGTTGTATGAGGTTGCATAGGGATGTAAAGCCTAGCTGAGGTTTGAATGTGTCCAGGAATGTATCCCCTCTCCTGAAAATGTTCTCTCTAATATATTTAATCAGGATTTTTAATTGATGCCATACATCTATTGCTTCTCATCCTCTTCTCATGCACATCTGAGAAGATTCTCAGTTATCTGTAATCCCCCATGAGGTCCCTGAAGATAGCAAATGGATCCTTGTTTACCTTCTCTTCTCCAGGATGAATAACCCAGCCCTCAAACTGTCTCAGTGGTCTCCCCTGGAGTGTGTACTGGGAAGTCACTGATGCCCAGATGCACTCTCACAAGTGTGTGTGGAAGGTTTTATATGCCTTTGACTCACACTTCTCTCATCCTCCATTCCCCTGGGAAGCAGAGGGACTTCTCCCATTTCTCTGCCCTGCCTGCCAAATTGGCTAAGCTGTCAGCAGTGTGGGTCGCACCCGTGACCTCCTGAGAGACTGCATCTGAGACAGAATGTGGCAAAATATGCATCTGTATTTTTGACAGTTCTGTGATGCTGTGTAGTCATTCCTTCTGGAGAGCTCAGGATTGTGGTGGGAAAGCAGGGTGTGTGTTTTTGCAGATTACAGGGTGGTACGAGCCATCCGGAGCTGCAGGGCCATCCGCAGGCTGCTCTACATCTCCTGCAAGCCAGAGGGTGAAGCCATGAGGAACTTCCTTGAGTGAGCACTCTCCTCCTTTCTGTTCATCCCAGTGACAGACCCTGTTAAGTCCAGACAAGGCATCAGTGAGGAATAGAAAATAATGCAAACATGGCACAATGATATTATGCATCTGTCTGAAAAAAAAGCACACCTGGATGTGAGATACAGAGTTCATCTGCTTCACTGCAGGAAGGTTGGCCTCTCACCAAGAAAGGGAAGCCAAGGGGATTTGTCACCTGCTTAGGGGGTTAATCATGTAGCTTTATCTGGTCAGCTTTTAGCTGGGGCAGACCCAGGTGATAAATCTGGCTGCAGGTAGCCACAAGGGCAGTTCAAAACTGAAATTGAGTGTATTTCAGCTGGAATGGCTTGTGAGAAAATGAGCTTTTCTCTTGCCACTGACTGTTCAGCTTGTCCCTGAGGTTTTCAGAGCTGGTTGGGGATTCAGTATTGATGGTTCCACCCCTCAGTGAGTGTCAGCTGCAGACTCTGAGGAATGTTAGCCAAACACATGATACCTCCTTGGTGAATCCCCCTTGGATTGTGATACCAGTGGTGGGAAGGCTTCTGCTACTGGTCTAAAGGATGCTCTTTGCTTTCCACAGGCTATGCTGCCCACCTGACCCACGGAAGAAGCTGACAGGGGAGCCATTTGCCCCTGTGCTGGCTATTCCTTTTGACATGTTTCCTCACACTATTCATTGTGAGCTGCTGCTGCTGTTCACCCGCTGACAAGGAGTGAGGAATGAGCTCTGAGAGCTTGGGAAGCAACCTCCTCCTGTCCTGAAGAGCTAATGTAGTCAGGATTTTAACTTATTTTCTGTGAAGTTGTATAAAAATAAATAATTTTGGGGTTTATCTTACTTTGGCTTGCCTACCAACACTGTTCTGTAAGGAACTACTTGGATTTCTGGGGTGAAAAGGTTCTCTGTAGCATTTCATCACCCTTCCTTCCCCTGCAAACCTTGGGCTGCTGGTTAAAGCAGCCTCAAAAAGACTCTCCCTGAGTTGAGGAATATGTCCAGGAGCCATGAATGGGTGCTGACCTTGTGCCTAACAAAAGACACAGGACTTCAGCACTGGGTATGGGTAGCTTCTCACCCACAGACTCGCACAAACCAATGAACAATGAAAAGACATCTCTAATTTTCCACTGGTCAGAACTGTTGTGGGAGATTTAGGATGGAAGAGTATGAAAGCCCAGGGATTCCTTTGTTGGGGTCCTTGCCTGGAGGAGGCACCAGCTTCTACAATGAGATTTTTCTATAAAACAAAATAAAACAGATTGCAGTGTCTCTCTTCCACATCTGCCTCCCCCTTCTCCACTAATAACTGCTGATGCCTAAATATGAAATGCCCTGTGAGAATGTCAGCTGCAATGTTTTTCCTCTTCAGGATGTTCTGCAATAGCTAATTAAATTTTTTCTTCTGTTTTGTATGTGTCCTATCCTGCTCACAGTGTTGTTATATTTGTTATATTTCTCCAACTCTTCCAGAGATGGAGCTGCTGCAATGGGGAGTCTGAGTGAGCAGAGTTCCCTTGTGTTATTGAGTCTCAGAATAATTTGAGTCAAGGCTGATAAACTCCCAAGGAAGGTGGTAGAGCTGCCTGTATTTTTTAGACTTTTGACTCCAATCCTGAGCTTTGAATAATAACAACCAGTTCTCAAGCCATGGGGACTCAAAATACACGTCTTTAGGACTTGAGAATTACTACATAAAGGGAATGATGATGAGATTCCTGCCAGGCACAGGAAGTGCCACTCTTGCACTATCCCATGAGTGGAGGTTTTTATACACGTTGCAGCCTGTCCTTTTCATTTTATACCAAAGGATGTATTCCAGCAGTTCTGTTTCGTGTAATTATACCTTGGTTTCTCACTGTGAGATCTGAATAGATTTCTGCTAGGTTTTGGTCAAAAGGAAATTTGTTGCATTAATTGGAGGGGAGACAGTGACTTTAAATCAGAAAGTACCAGAGAATAATTAAACTTTTCCAATAGCCTCTGGAGAGCTGAACGTACAGGATAGGTTTTATGTGCAGTGGGGGTGGGTGACACAAGTGGCCTCACCTTCCCTTTTGAGCATCAGGTTCCAGGAGAGCCACAGGGACAAAACATTTATTTTTCTTTCCTGGTGCAAATAAACGAAGCAATATGTTGTTTTCTATGTATGAGCATCTGAATATCTGAAACTGAAAGCTGCAATGTACAAGAGACCCCTGCCCACTTCTCCTCCACAGCACATTACTCCTGTGCCCTCTGCTAACATGTCCTTGTTTTCCCACTAATGAATAACTCTGCCCAGCCTTTGGCTGCCTTCCCACATCCCTAGAATTGACTCAGTTTCGGCTTTCTCTGGGCGATTTATAGAACACGAAAGGAAAGAAGAGGACGAGTTCCTCTTGTGCTGGAGCTGCCTGGCTCTGGCTGCAGGGCTTTAGGACCCCAGGGGTTGCTGAGTGGAGGAGGCTGAATCCCCTCCCGCTGTCATCCTCCTTCCTCTGCAGCTTTATTCCTACAGCCTTCAATGGTGACGGACTCCCTCCCACCCGGGCTGGCAGCCAGAGCCACAAGGCCTCGCTAGGACCGGATCCCCGCGGCTCTATGGCATCTCCCAGGACCATCACCATCGTCGCCCTCTCGGTGGCCCTGGGGCTCTTCTTCGTCTTTATGGGGACCATCAAACTGACCCCCCGGCTCAGCAGGGATGCCTACAATGAGATGGTGAGTCGGGCAGCACGGAGGGAGGTGCTTTAGGGCTCTCCCGCCTTGCAGCAGGAGCAGGGGGGGACGCAGGGGGTGACTGCCCTGGAGCCCCGAGCGAGGGGCAGGAGAGGGAAGAAGCTGATCTGACTCCTTACTTAATAGACACGGAGAGAAGCCAATAATACGCAGTGCCCAAGATATCCTGGCAAAGCTTGCCTGGGCTCCAGCTGAGCCTATCCACGGAGAAAGCTCTGGTGGATAAGGATGGGGAGGGGGGAGGCAAGGAGGATGGGGTGGCACAGCACACACAGCCTGCACAAGATGGGGACACAAGGATCTCTAAAAGCAAGGCCTGCAGAAGTGCCAGACATGCAGCAGGCAGGGACAGCTGATCCCTGAGGGGAAACCTATCCTCTGGATGGGGGTAGGAAAAGCAGATGTTCATCCTCAAAACTCGATGTTTTAAAGCAAGGATAATGATACTGACTGTCCCTACCTCACCAGGCTTGTGCAGGGATTAATTAATGATCGTGAAATGCTTTGAGATTCTTAGCTGGCAGAGGAAGGTATTATTAATAGTCTTCTTATTATTCTCTTTGGCCTGGGAAATGAGCCTCTCCCCCTCTTGCCTAAGAGAAAAGGGGTGAGCAGAGGACAGAGAAGTCACTGTGTGCATTTCTCACCTGGTGAATTGGTTTATGCTCCTCTCTGCTGCAGAGCTTTGCCAGCTGTGAGCTGCAGGCAGGTGGGGGACTGGCTGCCACATTTTGCTTCCTCATCTGTGTTTATTTATTCTCCTGCCCTCCCCCTCCCCGGCCTCCTGCTTCCCCAGTTATTTATTGTGGTGGTTGAAAAGATCAGTATAATTTTTGTGCCCCTAAAAAAATAATGCTGGAAGTTTCCAGCACATTCTGTTCTCTCCCTTTGCTCCACCTGCCCAGCTGCTTTTCCTTAGCTCTCAAATAACATCTCAATTGCAGTGCCTAGTCTGCAGCCCAGCACAGGGATCTCACAGAGGAAAATCCCCAAGAAGTAACTCATGGGCAAGAGACACATGAGGTAAAACCCCTAGAAAACAAAGCTCTTAAGCTTCTGCTACAGAAAAACAAAACAAAACAAAACAAAAAAACCCAAACCAAACAAAAAAAACCTCAAACAAACAAACAAACAAACAAAAAAACCAACACAAAACACAGAGACTTTAGGAACATTGCAAAATGCTTCCTCTGTAAAATATTTAGCTTCTGTGTCCCTTTCTGCTTTATCAAGAGTCAGGCCTACAGGTAGGAATGATCTCTGGTTTCATAAAGCAGGTATTACACAGCATCATTATTCTTCATAGTCCATATTGTTACGTATTCATGGCTCATTAGGCTCTCCTGCCTTTGCTGTGCTACATTCTGTGGTGGTCTGTCAGGTCATATAGACAATTAGGAAAAACCTGACCTTGCCAATCCATAAAGATGGCTTTTTGCCCCCAGCAAAGAGAGAACCTCTCTTATCTATCTGAACCACCAAACCTGTAGTTTTTCATTCAGCAAAAAACACATTAGCTTGCCTATTAAAATACCTAAAACAACAGAGTACTCTAGGACATGCTTATAGTACATTTCTTAAAAATGTTCTATTTTCCACAACTATTTAAAAACACTCTGCTTTGAGGTTTTAGTCACTGATGGTTTAAAATACATGCTTACAATGCAAACACTTGGAGTAAATGTGTCAGAAGATCTTCAGTTATTTTGTAGCAAAAATGACAATGCTGGATATTTTAAAACCACCTGTGAAGCATCAGATCCTCTCAGAAGGAAGCATCAAAATCTATGTGGGAAAGTTCTGTTTGCCTGTAATGTAGGTTTCCAAAGTTGTATGGAAGTAAATCGACGGTCTGATCAGTGCCTGTGAGATTTATATTTGAGATTTGGCTTCCAATTCCCCCACACTGATTACAAAACAGAGAACACAATGGCAATACTGTCTTCAGGGATATTATAGTCAAGTATAAGTGGAAATAATTTCAGTGTCTCACACTGAATATAGGAGCTTTATTTAAAAAAAAATTACGTATATATGTATATATGTATATATGTATATATGTATATATGTATATATGTATATATGTATATATGTATATATGTATATATGTATATATATATATAAGTAAATATGTTGTTGCAAAACAAAAAGAGAAAAAAACCCAAACAAAACAGTAAGGCCAGCAGCACTTTATGTTCAAATGCAAGAACCTGGACATTTGTAAGGACAAAGGTTGTTTCTTTTCCCAAAAGAATGAGACAGCTGTGTAAGGAGGCTGAGTCTTGCAACTTACACTGCTTCTAAATCCAGCATATCCAGAGAGCAAATAAGGTCAAATGTCAGCTTGCTTTCACCTGAGGAAAGAAAGAATCATAAAGGTGTGTAAGCACAGGATAGGACTGGTGAATCTCAGCTTTGATGTTTAGTCCTACCCTAAGCCTGCACTGCCCATACCTACTGTAAATCGCTTTGGAATATTTTAAGTTGCTTTGGGATGTTGTAAGTTGCTTTAGAGTAGAAAGAGACTTGTATTTACTTACTGTGCTTTGACTTTGCAGGGATTGGGTGTATTAGCCAATTTTAGAGCACAAGGTACTCTTAGAAAGACATTTGTTTGTTTTAACAACATGGCTCTGCACTGCTAATTCCAGCAATCAGAACCTGAGGTTTCAGGGTAAGGTACACCTGGCCTGGTTGAAGTTCCAAAGATGGATGAGAGGTTGCAGAACTGTTTTCCAGTGAGGAGACAACAGCTTAGAAAGGGCAAATTGCAGATTGATGGTTTCACATACCCCCAAACAGAAGCTTTACAGATTGGGTAGTGTGTCAGAGGGGTCTGTGACAACTCAAATAATTTTTAGTTCATGTTGCACATCAGTCTGTTCCAATGGAAGCCACCTTTGCCATCACTTTCTCACATGGCTGCTTCCTTCCAGAAACGAGCCTACAAAAGCTACGTGCGGGCCCTGCCCATGCTCAAGAAGATGGGAGTGAGCTCCATCCTCCTCCGCAAGAGCATCGGTGCGCTGGAAGTGGCGTGTGGCATTGTCATGACACTGGTGCCTGGTCGCCCCAAGGACGTGGCCAACTTCCTGCTCCTCCTCCTCGTGCTGGCTGTGCTCTTTTTCCACCAGCTGGTGGGGGACCCCCTCAAGCGTTATGCCCACGCCCTGGTCTTTGGGATCCTGCTCACCTGCCGCCTGCTGATCGCCCGCCAGCCCGAGGAGCTGCCGCCGGAGAAGAGGATGCTGTCGGTGAACGGGGATGAGCAGCCACTCATCCACGAAGCAGCTCCTGAGAAAGGCAAAATGAAGGTATCCTAGTTGAGTGCATGTGAGGAAACACGGACCCTCGAGGCAGAACTCTCCAAAATCACCCAGAAAATCTGTTTTTTATTTACCTACTTGCATTTTTTTTTTTGTCTGTCTAAATAAAGTTGCACTTGGGGTCTGAGAGATACAAGGTATGTCTACACTGTAGTCTTGCTTTTGCTGCTGCCCTGTAATGTAGAAAAACACAAGCTAGCTTCCACAGGGACAGCTTGGAGGCAGTCAGCAACCCAGCTGGAGCAGTGCTGGCCTCAGCAGGAGCTGCAAAACCAGCCTGAGACCCTGGGCAGAGACCTGGGTGGGCACTCAGGCCACCCTGGCACTGCTGCAGTGGGGTGATCGGTCCTGAGCAGCAGCCCTGAGCCCCATGGCAGCAGAGCTGGCCTGGGTGTGCTGCTGCTGCCCAGGACAGTGGCTGGGCAGGGCATGATACACATCTGCATTTCCCTTTCCATGGTCAAGAGGTAAAAGGGACCCTGTTACCAAAAAATTGCTGTTTGTTGTGTTGGAGAGAGGGATTCCTTGGGCTTTGCCAGTTCTTTCTATGGAATGGTTATCCAGAGAAAACGTGGGGTGCTCTGTTTACATCTTTGATTTCTGTGCAGAGGCTCCAAAACTGGGACAAATGGCCTGCTAACAGTAGTTTTTTTGCCTGCTTCACATGAGGCAGTGGCATCTCTTTATCTTTCTTAGCAGCAAATAAGGGTAGGGTGCCTGGAGAGGGGATGGGGAGCAGAACTGCCCAAAGAACTCCAGAATATCTCTCTGATGTTGGCAAGTAGCACTGTGCCCTCAAGTTCCCTGCAAGCTCATTTCCCCCCCACACAGCTACTGTGACTTTATAGAATTGTTGTTTATTTCTGGTAGACGAGGGTCTGAATAATTGCAGGTACTTCACTGCTCATCCCACATACAGCCTCAGTGAGCTGGGATAAGTCCTGTTACCAGAGCCTGAATCCCTGTGTTGTATCTGAAATCTTAGAGTGTCATAAGGAGCATGTGTTACCTCTGAAATTGTCTGGTTTCCTTAATGTTTGTCTGTTTTCAGTTTTTCCTTTTCTTTTTTTTTTTTTTTTTTTTTTAATTATTTTTTAATTTTAATTAGTCACAAAAATAAACTTTTTGAAATTTGGAGAAAAATGTCTTTACAGAAACAAATTTCTTATTTAAGAGACATGTCTGAAAACATTTCCCTCTCATCAAACACTCCACCAAAATGAGTCATGTCAGGCAATTTGAGAGACAAAGTGATGCAGAATGGAAGTCAGATAAACTCTACTTGGTTATATATTAATAACCACAGATATTTAAAAGAGATATTTGGGTATTTTACTGAAACAGTCTCAAATTTCTGCTATAGTTCAATGCAGCAGTGAGAAAAGGTAACTCCAGAAAACTGTCAGCATTGTATCTCTATAAAAAATGATGATGGATAATGGATGTTCATATGCAATTTTCTCCTGAAGTTTGCTGCTAAAACAGATGCAGCCCTATATATACATACACACACACATACACACACACACACACATATATATATATATATATATATATATATATATATATATATGCTGGAAAAGCCTTCTCCCAGAGCTGCAGATGGATTAAATCTCTCTTATCAGATGTGCACCCTGAACAAAGGAACCAGCAGGCCACCTCTATTAGACAATCTAATATTCACAGACTATCTGAAGGTCATCCAAAATATATATACAGAATTCCCTTTACTTCCCAAAAGACGCTTTAACTACCATGCCCTGACTGGGGTTATTAATTGTGTTTTAATTCAAAACCAAATGAAAATACCATCAACTCACACCCGCACCACGCTGTGCATTCCTACACAACTGAACTGCTGCAGCCCTTTCACCTGAGCATGTAACCCCTTAAACCTTTGGGAACAACTGTTGTGTTTATCTTTTGTAACATTCCTCACTGAAGCTTGTAGAGATGATGATAATAAAGCATTCCACGGAGCAAAGCCTATCTCAGTAAAAGTTTCACTGTTCAGTAAATACTAGAAAAGCCCCTTTTTTCACATTTGCAGAGATATGAACAACTGACCCGCAGCAGTAGCTTGCGTGTTCTCTGTTAAAGAGTGAGACAACTCATCCTGGAGCCCAGTAACAGGAATTCTGTATTTATCTTAGCGGGCTGACCTCTACCACTGCCCCCCAGCATTTAACAGCTATTTTTGGACGCTTCGAGCCATCTGTGCTCGCTGGAAGTGACAAGAACAGATCCACTTCTTCTGTAAGACTCCGATGCTAATTTACTCTTCTGTTTTTTTTTTTTTTTTCCTTTAATTCTTTCTTTTTCCCCATGCACTTTTCTATCTTATCTCCACACCTCTAATTTCATTCTGGTTGGCCTCCTCCAGGCGCCACTGTGTAGAGCCTCAGGGTTACTGCCTCGCTTTATATGTGCCTTCTTTTCCCCCTCACGTTTTTAAAACATAATCTTAGCCCGACGTTCACAGCCCGAGAGACGAAAACAGACCTGAGGGGAAGGCGTGCTTCCCCTCACGGGAACTTCCCGCCCTGCAAGGAGTGCGCATGCGCAGAGGCGCCCGGCGCAGGAAGGGCGGAAGCGCTGCCGTCATTCCAGCCCGCCGCGGGAGGTGACGGCACTGCGCATGCGCGGCCGGGAAACCGCCAGCGGGTGGTGTTTAGTGCGCATGTGCGGAGCAGAGGCGCTCAGTGCGCATGTGTGGGGCGGTGGCGGCGGGGTTTGAACGCAGGGACGGTTGGAGCCAGCGGGAGGTGCCCTGGAAGTTCAGTGTCTATGGGAAGGGGTGACCAGTACCTGAGGCAGCAGGAGCGTTAATTGCCCTGGAACGGTCAGTGCCCCGAGCAGAGGGGCGGTTCGTGATTGGGGGATGGTGAGTGGCCAGGGCAGAGGAAGGGTCAGTGGTCGTGGCAGCAGGGGTCCGTGACCAGGGAGGGTCAGTTGCCCCGGAGCGGTCAGTGGCCGTGAGAGGGGTAGTCAGTGGCCAGGGCAGCGGGAGGGTCAGTGACTCCCCCTTTCTCCTGGCCTGACTCCCCACTGAGGGCTGGGAGGCCCCGGGGCCGCCGTGCTGGGCTGGGCCGAGAAGGCCTCACACCCCCTCGCGTCCCATCGGGATGCTCCGGGTGGCCCTGGAGGAGTCCCCCGTTCCTGAGGGAAAGGGGTGCGTGAGGAGTGTTGGCACCGAGGGGCTGCGCAGGGCTGGGCTCGCAGTCAGCCAGAATTGCCCTTCCAGCTGCTCTCTTCTTCACCAAACCTTTCTGGTAGAACTCCTGCAGGGTAAAAGAAAACAACACATGTAGAGAAGGTGCTGATGGAGCTGAGAGAATGCTGTTGTGCTCTAGAGTGTGGTCACCGAACTTTACTGCACAGGAAAATTACAAGCAAACCTACAGGGAAATAGTGATGATTGTGATGATTCTAACCTCGCAAGGAAGTGAGAGGTGGAGAGAGGGGTATTGAAAGTCATTCTGTTTTATTGTGTCAGGAAAGATAGATTCCAGCAATCCAGGGACAGGAGTGCACACTCTATCGAGCCCAGGAAATTTTAGCAAAATTTCCTCTTTTGTGAGTAAAAAATTGATCTCTCCACCATATTGAGTAGAAAATGCCATTTTTTTGTTGTTGTATTTCACATGGAGCTGCAGTTTGGCACTCTTGGTAGCTCTTGTGCCTCACTTGGAATTTTACCAAAATTTCTTAATTTTTCTAATCACACTTAGTCAGAAGGCTGCAGAAAAATGTAATTTTTGTGAGACAGAAAGCAAAATGTTGTTATGATCCTCTAACATCTGTACATAACCTTGCAGAGAATCATGACTTGTTGACTGGTTGTATTGGCATATGCAGTACAAGTAAGGAAAATAATGTACAAAATTAACTCAGAAGAAAACTTGGTTGTGTTTTGTTAACTTTCTGGTTATGTTGGTTTTTTAAATCTAAATACTACATAAGATTGTATCAGATAATGTTTAACTTGAAAGGAACTCGTGCTAATTTTTACTTGGGAATTTTTTTCTTTTTTAGTGTAAGATGAGAGTTTTGGTACATTGTTGTCTGTGCATCTTTGAGGATCTTGTCTGATCTTTTGGAGAGCAGTCAGCTCTAAACTATTTCTTCAGAATTTACTCTTGTGTTATGCAGGATGCCTCTAAAATCTTATTGCCAGGAAAATAAATGTTCCTTTTCCTTGCAGGGAACCAGCTCTCTGACATTCCTCCGCTGATCTTTTTTCTTGCCTAATGAAGGATTGGCTTTCACATGACAAATGAATAAAATTCTCCAGTCTCAGCTGGGAGTCTGAAAAGATGCCACGAAGGCAGAGTTCCAGGACCCTAAAGCAGCATGTTCTCAGTAAAAGCCAAACTGATCTCTCTGCGTGGCGAAAAGGAGGGGGAATTGACTCTGAAAAAAGTTTGCAGAATCAATCTGCTAATGATCAGAAATATGATAGCCAGGAAGGGTCTCTAGAGCAAGCTTTGAGCTACTTGGAGAAAGGTAAGAGCATTTTCAGGGTGGCTGTCAGGGATTGAGAAGATAATAACTACATTCTTAATTAAAAAAAAAAAAAAATCTATATATGTTTTCCCTCTTTAATGCCTGAGCTATATATTATTTCTTTAATGCCTTGGAAGTTTTGTGTTCCTACTATGTAAAAAAAGGGAATAATATAGAATGGCTTGGATTGGAAGGACCAAAATCCCCTGCCATGGGCAGGGACACCCTCCAGTAGATCAAGTTGCTCAGGGCTCCATCCAGCCTGGCCTTGGACACTTTCAGGGATGGGAGAGCCACACTTCTCTGGGCAACCTGTACCAGGGCCTTACCACCCTTCCAGTGAGCAATTTTATCCCAATATCCCATCTAAACCTCCTTTAGTTTGAAGCCATTCCCCTTGTCCTGTCACTACATGCTTGTGTAAGAAGTTTCTACATATTTTTTACTAAATATTAATAGTTTTAGAATAATTTTGCTTCTGCTTTCCCTCTTTAACCCCTGAGCTGTGTAATGTTTCTTTAATATCTTGAAAGATTTTCTGCTTTGTTACTATGTCAAGAAAAAGGAGTATGTGCAGGGACAGTTCAGAGGAGCTTTAAGTTAATTTCTGTTCAGAAGTTGTTTCATCCTGTGCTTGTCCTATTTGTTTTTCCTAGTTCAAGGCCGTGCTGCACTGAAGAAGAACAGTGTTCTGCAGAAACACTTGAATGCTGTGGAAAGCACTGCCCTGACACAAGGGCTGTCCCCTGAAGGGTTTGAGATACTGCTGAATGTGGCGCTCAGTGGCAAATTTGGTACAGCATTTCTATACTGCTGGTGTATCTTCTGTGAATCTTTCTCTCTAATCAAACCTGCTGAGATAATGTGTTTATGGTACTGTAGTATAAAATTAATTTTTTTACATGCTTTGGTGTAGTTTCCTTTTTTTTTGTTAAGCTGGAATGAATTATTTGTCATTATTTTGGGATATAGGTGAGTCCTTACAAAATTCTTACACGCTGTTACTTTGAGCAAGGAAGCTCTATGCAGTTTTGTCCAGAGGGAATTTTGACCTTAGCTGCAAAACAATATTGAAGAACCTGGTACATGAGCACCATCTTATTTGAAATTGTTTTTTTTTTTCAGCTGATACAGTGAATACTTGTTTATTGAAGTGCCTGATTCCTGCCTCAGTGATACCAGAAAATTCTGTGGTTAAAGCTGTGTCTTGGCTCTGTGTCGGCAAATGCTCAGCCAACATCCAGGTAACTTAGTAAGTGTTTACAGGAGTTACTGCTTCTGCACAGAAACTGCAAGAACAGGTTATTTTGAGGAACCAAAAATACTGAGGTTTTAATGTACAAGGTCTTACACAAGATACTGTCATTTACCAAGACTGGCAGAGATGCCCCACTGCTAGAATGGTGATGGGAGCCAAGAAACACATTAAAAGTGTCAGTGGTGATTTGGTTCCTGCTTGTCTTGTATCTTTGAACTCCTCAAGAATGATGTCTCCACCAGCATTTCTGTAAAATACTTCTGCTGTGTGAGATATCCTTTAATTTCAGTGAGGTATCCCTTAGGTTATGTTCACCTTGATTGTGGCAACAGTTTCCTAATTAATATCAGGAAAAGAGTCTTTTTTATGTTCACATAATCTGCTCAAAGGTTTATGTGATAGAATAATTTAGATTGGAAAAGATTAAGACCACAGAATCCAACCATTAACCCACTGCTGCCAAGGCAACCATGTCCCCGAGAGCCACAGCTGCACATCTTTTAAATCCCTCCAGACATGATGATTCAGCCACTTTCCTGGGCAGTCTGTTCAGTGCTTTACAACCCTTTCAGTGGTAAAATTTCTCCTATTATCCAGTCTCAGCCTCCCTGGCAGAATTTGTTGTTTCTTGTTGACCTGTCACTTTTGTACTTGGGAGAATAGACCGGTTCCTGCTTCACTTCAGCCTCCTTTCAGGAAGTTGTAAAGAGTGAGAAGGTGCCCCCTGAGCCTCCTTTTCTCCAGCTGAGCCCACATATGTCTCATTTATTGGTTTCCCTCTCTCTCAATCACCTACTGATTCACAGTAGGGTCCCATGGTTATGGAAACCAAAACCCCATTGTCAACAGTAGTGATGGGGCCAGTTCTTACCTGGTGAATCCCTTGTCAGACTTTCTTCATCTGAATTACCCCAAGGTGTTTGTAGCTCTCTGGTTATCCTTTAGAATGGTGTGTATCTTTGCTGATTGTGTTCTTGGAGCTGGCTTCTGATTCCTCTGCCTTTTGCCCATCACCTAATGTAATGTGGGCTTTTTTTTCCCTGTCTGCAGCTGCTTTTTTTAAAGTGGCTGATCACAGTGTTTGACTTCATTGATCACAAGGAACAACTTCGTGCCCTCTATGGCTTCTTCTTCTTCTTCCTGCAAGATGAGAAGATGGTAAGGAGAGCTGAAGAACATATGCTTATTTTGTCAGTTCCATAAATGTTCATTAGTAGTATGCATATTACTGCTAGAATTAGTCTGGAGTAGGTGTTGGTTAGAGACCATTTTCTGATGGCTAGATTTCCTTTATTATTTTCTCTTTGCATTATAAGATTGCTGGGTAATTTAGATCCATAAACAGGCAAGTACTGTAAGATTGCTGTGGTCTGTCTGCTTAAACATGTTTCCAAGAATTGCTATGCTGTATCACAGTGAACATGATCATTTATTCTGTCTAATTTCCCAAGAGTAACAGTGTTCTCTGACATCAGACACATCAGCACATAAAGCCTCCTGCTCTTGGGCAGAAACTGACCTGTATACCTTGGACAGAAAGAAAAAGAAAAATTTAGAGCAGTGTTTATTTAAGATGAGAAGCTAATTGCTGTTCTACTTAATTTGAAATATAGCTTAAAAGAGAACAAGCATTCAGGCAATTTCTGCCATATGGTAACTATAAAATCCAGGAATTTTGTAGTGTTTGGATTCAGTGCATACTAAGATGATCTTGGCAGTCGTGTTAGGTATGAAATTGTTAATATTCTTTCAGTTTAGGGTATTTAATGGTTAAAACAATTTTAGATTAACTTTAGTTGTAATCTTTCCATAAATCTGGATTTAAGTTCATAATGTTTAAAATAGCTTTTTCAGACATGATGGATCAGTTGGAAAGTGCACCAGAGTTGGTTTGAAAGTAATCTAAGACCCTTTACAGCCTCAACTGCAGTTAAAAGCTCTAAAAAAGTATACTGGTTCAAAGATACCTTTCCTATTGAAAATGTAATTGTACTTTCACTGCTGACTCCTGTAATTTCTAGACTATGTTCCAAAAGAAATGATCCCAGTTAATTTAATAGCTTGGTTACTGTCAGGACTGCTCACAGTGAAGATGAGGTTTTAAATGAAGTTGATCTATGACATGATATGATCTCTTTTGTTCTGCTTTGTGTGGCTGCACAGCAAGAGAGCTCATGGCTACCTTTGCTTTGCAGTGCCCCTATGTCTGCCACATGCTCTACCTGCTGACCAGGAAAGAAAATGGTGAGTCTTACCTGTGTGAGCTGAAAAACCATTTTACTTCTGATTCTGTTTGCTGGGACTGCCTTTTCTTCCAATGCAGCTGATACAATGATTAGGCCAATATTGTGCTTTTAATGCAAGGAAGAATGAATGGTAGTTCAGGCAAAACTGTGTGTAACACTTGGTGAATTGGAAACCTCTCTATTAACCTAGAAATAAGAATTCTTGATTCTGCTGGCTTTGTCATGATTTTATAATAAAATATTACTTATGTAACTTTTGCTTAAATGCCTGATCCTGCATTTTTAATATCCTTTATATTCTTCAATTCTATATTCCAGTCAAGCCTTTTCGGATTAGGATACTGCTTGACCTCCAAGCAAAAATGGTGAGTTTATTTCAGATCTTGAAGAGTTTGAACTATGGTTAATAATGCACTTTGTAAGACTTATGTCCTTATGGAGTGGAGTAGAATGGCTGGACTTGGAATTGTAGGTTTTAGTCTTTGTAGCATCAAAGTTTCTCTCTTGCACATGCATCCCTAGTTTTCATGTGTGTTTTGTGAGCACATGCAGTGATATATGCAAAGCTCAATGTTTTGTGACCAGATATGGTGAAATCTCTGAAGCAAGTGGCAGCTTCATTTATCTATTATGGTCTTTAAATTTCTATTAATCTTTCTTTTTCAAGTGGTACTAAAGATGACTGAAAAATGAAAGATTGTAGAGGACCTTGCTCCCCTTTTTAAAGAAAAAGCCATTGCTGTAAGAACATGTTTTTGGACAGCAGAAGACTATTTTTTGTCACTTTGATTGTTACATTCCTTTTTATCAGTTATGACTACAGAATAATATTCAGTCCTCTTCCCATAGTTATTTCCTTGACCCAGTTTCTGTTGTTTCTGTCGTTTTCAGTTGTTTATCTATGGTTACTTGGTGATATGCAGCTCTAGAAATTTAGCTTTTACTGATCACTGGGGGTTTTTGCTTCTAAAATACAGCATTCAGTTTCTATATTAAAAACACACCCCACATGTTTTCCCTCTTGTTCTGTTATTTGACAGGGAATGCAGTCTCATCTGCAAGCTCTGCTATCACTTTACAAACTTTACTGCCCAGAACAGGTGACCATAACCCTTCCTGGGAGAATGAAGGTAAGAAATTAGGTTTAGTCAATTCAAAACCAGGATTTACTTCATAATTTGTATGGAGCTTTTTATTTAAGCTATAGCAGATTTACTGCTTAATCAAGATTAATTCTATTTCCTCTTTTCACTGAGTAAAATCAGGTTTAGATGAGGGTTCCTTGCCTTGTGTTTTGTTTCCTCTTCAGCATAATGAGATGATTTGGTAAAGAATGGCATCTACCTTTATTTTATGAGGATTACTTTAATCCTTCTTTTGGTGTTCCTGCTGGGTTTGACTTGTTTCACACAGTATTAAGTTCTGCAGGAAACAAACTGTCTAATTTGTCAAGGCATTGTTCTAATTGCTGCCATTCTCAAGTATAAATGACAGTGGAAGTCAGTAAGTAGCTCTGCACTTGGAAAGTCTCCTAGTTTCATAGGAGAGAGAAAAAAGCAGGTAAAAAATGTAGGAAACTAATTTGTCAAAGCTGCAAGGAATAGCAAAAACTTCCCCTTTTAGAGAGGGCTGTGTGTGCTCAGCCCTTTGACCAAGTAGAAATATGTAGCAGAACCAGATATATGAGAGAAAACAGCAGCTGGTGAGACCTAAATTGTGTAACAAAATTTTCTTTCAGTGGAATAGACTTAAAAGTTTGGGATTTTTGTTGGTTTTTTAGGACAGACATTTAATTTATATGCAGAGAAGTTGAGTTTCTGTAAAATAAAATTTGTTTTATTTCAATCTGCTTGTGTATTTATATTCTCTAAATTTATAGTTTACATTGTGCTGCACAGTCATCTGTTGGAGAATTTACATTTTTTAGCATGCACAGAAACATTAATGCAGTAAATTACTAGCAACTGGATCCCAACTATTTCTTCAACTGTGTAATAAAAGCTTGATTAACTAGGTCTGAGCCAATCTGAATACTTTTGTGATGTTTTGGCACTTGATTAGAATTTAAAGACTGATTGGCATTGAAATGTCAAAGAAAAATTTTGTGCAGAGAAGGTGTTATCTTTTCCAGTTTTCTGTAGTAACATCTACATTAATTTGATTATTTGGTTACTCATGGCATTGTTCTGTTATTTGAGTGTCACTGATGCTGAATTCAGGAAATTTTTCTATTAACTGCACAACCATACCTTGGTCATCTCTAATTTTAATGCGTACTTAAGATTTAATCTGTGAAATGATGATTGGTTTGAATTTAGATTATAAGATAGAAGCGTTGGAAATCCCTTCTGAAAAGTGGGATGTTGTTTCCAAAGGAAATAAAAGTCCAGCTGTTGAATTGTAGACCAAAGGTGGTGAAACTGAGAAATGATGAGAGTTCTGTCCTGTGAAAATCTGTGAAATAGAGTTGAGTGTCTCACTCAACCACAGCTCAAGTGGTGAAGTTCATAAGAATAGAAACTGATCTTCCTGTTGCTTTCTCTTAGTTTGACTTCTTGCATGGATGTCTGATTTCTGTTTCCAGACTTACTTCAAGAATCCAGAGGGCCCATGGAAAGCAGCAATCACTGCAGTAAGGCAAAGAAACCAGGGAACCTCTCTCCTGTCCCAGAGACTGTTTTTAGGCACATCTCAACCTCAGTCACGAAAAAGGGTATGCTATGGGCTTAAGGCACACCCTAGAAGGTGCCAAGTAGTGATTTTCATTAAGAATATTGGCAAGTAATGGGAGTCTGGCTTTATTTTGGCACTGGAAAGAGGGGAATAACTATACAGAAATGCAACAATCAATCATAATGAAAGCCTGGAGACCTTTTTGTAAAACTGGGTCTTTCTGGGAATACTGTTCATGAGTACATCCAGTTGCTTTAGAAGCTGAGTAATTTATGTTTCCTTTCTACAGAAATGGAATGCCCAGCTGGTTGTACCTGCAAGCAGTATAAACACAAATAATTTAGCAGAGGACAGGCAAAAGAACAGTGTTTGTTTGTACAGTACAAACGAGTCTTTTCCAGTGGAGCAGCTGCAGACCTTCCCTCAGCTCCTACAAAATATCCATCGTCTAGAGGTGAGTTTCAGGAAGGTCTTGGTGAATGTTTTGGGAGATCAAAGGATATTCCTCTATGCCCTGTTTGTATGTGAGTAGAGTGTGGGCTATCTAGTTCTAAGAGAGTATCTAGTCCTAACTGAGGATTCTGGATGAGTCCTGGGAATGGTCTTGTTGGTAAAAAGATTGGACATGAGATTCTCTGGCAGTTTATTGATGTAAATACTGAATAATTATTTCTTTCCTTTTTTTTTTTTTTCTTGCAGTTTCCTTCCCAGATGGGTTCAGTGCTAACAAACCCCTTATTGCTTCACTACATGAATTGTGTGAAAGATGAATCTATTTACCTGAGGCTCTACTATTGGATGGGCCAGATACTCCAGGAAGGTAGGACCTTTAGTATTACCTTGTGAGATACGGAGCTAAAGGATGTCTGAGGCTTTTCACTTTTCAGTAATGGTACTTTGCTATTCAGTGATAACCATAGAGTGTTAAAACAGCTACTGGAGGAGAACTGAATTTGGTTTCTCATTGTGCTTGTTCTTGCTGTGCTCATATTCAAGTACATTATTCTCTCCTGTTCAGAATGCACTTGGTGTGTGATTGATAACTCATCTGAAGAAGAATTCAGGAGCTTCCTGGAAACTATCTACAAGTCAGAATGTTTCTTGCAGGCAAGTGCATATTTTGTGGAAGCCAAGGGTTTTGCAGTCTTCTCTTAAAGAACTTTTGGCATTTAGCTTTTTCCTGTAGTATTTCTGAGACAGTGACTCAAGTGATAAAAATACCTTTACCCATGGCATGTCAATATTCTGGAAATGGCCTTGTTTTCTGCAGGAAAAGTAATCTAAGAATGATAATTTGAATGTCCTGCCAAGTATGGCAGGAAGGAGGTATAAGCCTCTTGCTTTCTCCAGAGTGATGTGAGTGTGGCAAGCTGCAGTCAGATGAATTTTTGAATGCTTCTCTTCTTCTTTGCAGGAGGGATTTTTTGCCTGTGAAGAGTTCCTGTATAAAACCCTTCCTCTCTGGGATGGCATCTCTTGCCGCTCAGAAGTCTTCAGTCTCATGAGTTGGCTCTCCCTCAGCAGTTTCTCTGGTATGTGCTGCAGATCCTTTGGGTGATCTTGGACAGTGGGGATATCTCAGGTCATAGAATTTATGCACTGATATCAGACTGCTTTCTTTTTTTTTTTTTTTTTTTTCAGACATTAAGTCATATATCTATGATCCCCTGGCACAGCTCTTTTTCACATCATCTATTTACTTTAAGGTAATTTAAGTGAATACAATAGCTGTTTGCTTCTAGTTGATACTGCTGTCTGTACTTGTGTTAGGTGAGGGATTGTATAGGAAACATCTTTTTGAGAAGTCTGTGCCCAAACAGGATAAAATAAGTAATTGCAGTTTAACTTCTTTGGGAAATTGGTGCCTTTAAGATATATTTCTTTGTTGACTGGAATTAAGCTAGGGCACTGGAGATAAAAAGAACTGATACCACACAACACAACAGTTTATTTGTTTTATTGCTGTTTTAACTACTTGTTAAAACTGTTGCAGTTTTTTCACTACTCAAAATTCACGTTTTCCAGGAAAAGCTACATACAACACATATGTTCAGTTCTAGGGGCTATGAAACTATGTCACTACTCCTGAGAATCTCCTGGTACCTTTCCTTGGATATGCCAATTCCCAAGGCATTCTTTGTTAGGAATTATTTGCTTGCATAAATTGTCATCAACCTGATTTCTTTTTGCCTGTTGCAGTGCAGTGTTATTGAGAGCCTGAAAGAGCTGTTGCAGAACTGGTTAAATTGCAATGAGATTCAAGTGGATTCGGAGTCATCTTTGTAAGTTTGTCTTTAAAGAATGCAAGCCATGTTTTGTGCATTGCTTACCAGTGTATTTAGATCTGTATTCTAACTCTAACACCTGGCATAAAGACCAACCAGAAGGTTAATAATGTTGTTATGATTCTGATATACTGTAAGCTGCCTTGTCAGGCCTGTTCTTTGTCTTTCTTTAGCAGTATTTCTGCTGACACTGAAAATTAAAGCATCCAGAATTCAAAATCCTCATAACACTGACAGCTGGGTGTTTATAGCAGTCCTGATAACAATGTGTTACTGGCTGTATTGAAGAACAAGTGTCTGTTGTTGAGTATTTGATGGGGCAAAAGCCTAAGCTTCAATTTTGTTTTTCCATGTTGTTGTTTGCAAAGAGGTAACTGTAATGTTGTGCCATGCCTTTGCTGCAGGAACACCACCCTCTCTGGACAATTGAACGCGGTGGCTGAACTGGTTCACTTTGTGGGAATGATCTCTACTGTTGCACTGCGTTTGGAAAACAATTCCACCTTCTTGCTCTACTTCATTCTGGATTTCTATGGGACGGTGTGTATCCCAGTCAGTTTGTCTTTCTTTTGAAATTCTTATAAGGCTGTTTGCATTTTGTTTGAATCTTCCTCATTCTAGTTTACAGAACTTTGTGATTAAATGCCAGAATATTGCAAATACTTGGTAGATCTACAGGTGAAAGCTGCTGTTGTTGAATCTATAGGCAGAACTAAATACTCTGCTAGAAAGTGCTTGCTTTTAATTCAAAGGTGAACTGAGGAAGGAGAAGTAACAGTAGTCCATAAAATGCTTTTTTTAAATGCTGACTTAAAGAAAAGAACAATGATCAGTTCCATTTCAAACAACAGATCTTGGTGGTTGGTTTTTTTTTTTTTTTCCCTTAAATGTTTCCTTAAAAATGGGGGTGTTTTTTTCTTTTTTTTGTGCTGTAGGCAAACTAAACAGCATCAAATAGCCTTAAGTATTCTCCAGCTTCCTCATGTCCTCTGTAGCTGAGCTTACTGTGAATTCCAGCCATACTGTAACAACAGCAACAGCTCCTACAGTTTAGGTTGGGATTAGTTGAAAAAATAATGATACTTCTGGGATCTCTTTGTAACTGAACTGTCCATTAAAAATGCACAAAACTAATGGGTGACAACACTTGCATAAGACACCTGGCCTTCCCTTCTGGGTGAAGTTGATGGATCTGGCTGGAATTCAGTGTCATGCTCTCTGTTGCTCTTATCTCCTTGGGAGTTTGTAACAATCATTGCTTGGGCAGTAATAATGAGCCTGGATGTGCTTCATTCCTGCAGGTGTGTGACATGTACCTGAAGTACAACCTGCCTTTGCTGATAATGCCTCCTGCTGGGGTTTTCTACCCAGCACTGCTCAGCATGGATTCTGTCAACTTGAACCAGCTCTGCTACATTATGTACAGGTACTATAACACATGTAGGCTGCAGGGACTCCTTGTCTTCTTTTTCAGTCTTTTGGAAATGAAATTACTTTATTGTAAATACCTGGGATCTACTTCTTGCCGTGGTAAAAATTCCATTTGTGTCCAGCTTTCATGATAAAGGATTTTATAACTCTGGTTCTTTTTTTTTTTTTTTTCTTCAGTCTGTTATCCAAAATAGCAGGATTCTGACCTCTTTCCTGGTATTATTTCCATATCTTTGATATGTGAAGGAAGAAGTTCCCCTATTGTTTTGAGAGAACTGAAGTCAACCAGCTGGAATTAACAGTAGTAACTATACAACTTTTCACTCCTGTACTTTGGCTACTACACTTGAGCTTTTCCTTACAAATTCTGTCATGTGCTGAGTAGGAAGCACTTCTTCCAGTTCCAAACTCCAGGAATTTGGGACTGCCTCGTGCTGCTGGCAAGGCCAAAGACAGCACTGCTTATTGCTCTGCAGGATTCACCACCAAGGCTGCACTTCTTGGCCTTGTTAATTCCAGTGGCTGCATCTGAGGAGAAGCATGGCCAATAGCTGACAGCTGGTGCAGGGCTCTCCATGTGGCTTTTTCTCTAAGGAATCTGCAGGGTAATTAACATGACGGGAAGGTCTCTAGGAAATAAGAGGAGCTAGTGCTTATTATATAGAACAACTGTCAAGTTGCATTACTTCCAGTGGCTTCTGTTTCTTTGCTTAGTGAATGAAAGTCTCCCTTCTTAAAAACACACTGCATTTCTCTGCTGATTTTAAGGCTGGATGTCCATTCTTGTGTGTTGCATTTATGAAGGTGACTGTCCCAGGCAAACTGGTCATGTGTGAATCACTTAAGAGACTAATATTATTAGATATGTCCCTACTCTGCCAAGTGATAAAGTCCCTTTGAATTCTTTTTCATGTCTCTCTCTTCCACCAATAAAGTCTGATCATCTTTCTCGTGGTGGAAATAAGTTTTCTTGATACATTCCTCTAGCTTTTTTCAGCACAGGCATGTAGTAAAACTTTATAGGCCCCTAACTTTCTTTTTTTTATTATTTTCAGGTATCGAGCCAACTTGATAGCTGCAAAAGAAAATGAGCTGAGTAAAAAGGTATTGTGGACACATCTGTTATGCTAGAACAGACTTCAGCAAGGAATTGGGTTGAGTGGAGGGGATGGCCATCTTTTAAGGACTGGTGGGAGCACACAGCTGCTTTGAGGATGTTATTTATTGATTTTTCTTTTCCCCCCCTCAGAAAATACTGCAGTTCAAGTTCAGTAACCGAACGTACAAAGAGTACAACCAATACATAATAGCTATGGTGGGCTGTCTGTGGACATCCAGTGCATTCCAAAAGGATATCCATCCTCAAGGTCTTTCTATGGATGATAACCTGCTGAGTAAAACTAGAGTGAAGGAATTAAAAACCAGCTTTAATATTGTCTATCATCCAGCCATGATGGGCTACTCTATTGAATTCCTGCAGCAGGTAATGGTGTGGGCCAAGATTTGAATCTTTCATGGCACCAGATGTTCTGTTTTGATTGTTTCTCTAGAGAGGTGTCTCTGTGTCCTGGCTGACTGGTGGAAGCAACTGAGCTTTCAAAAGCTGTTGTGGTATTCTGTATTTGTCAGATTAATGGCACAATTTGAAGAGTCTTTGTGTGCTATGAAAGCAGTTGAATATATGAATGTAGCAGTTTTGAATGTGAATTTGTACTTATGACAATTCTGAGATAGAACTAAAATAGCTCATTAATGAAATAAATGACACTTCAGTAAAAGCTTGCCGAAGGTGCATTCTGCTCCACAAAACAGGCAGTGTGATCTAAATATTTAAACTCTGGAAAAGTCAAGAAATACCATGTTAAATTATATACAGCTGTTCATGCTAGAATTTGTTAGCAGTGCTTTCTGACTCTTGTGGTAGCTTTTTTGGCTTATTAAAATAGAAATACAAGTAGCTGCTTCAAGTGCAGAGGGAAGATAACATGGATCTGTCTTGTCTGGTGTGAGTTCTGCCAGGAGTTCTCTTGAGGTCTGGGTGCCATCATGTGCTCAGTGCAGCTGCTGAAGAGTGGAGGGAGCAGTTTGCTAGAGCTGTTACTGTCCCAAGATGTGTGTGCTGCTCCAAGAAACCAGGTTTTGTAGGCTGTCCAAGGGCTGCACAAAGATGCCAGTTTGTTGTGAGAAACGCTGGCAGGCTCGAGGCAAGCGTAGGTGTGACTCCTGGAATGCAGCAAGGGGCACCTGGGAAGTTGAAGCAAAGAATTCTGGTTAGGAACACTTGACAGAATTGCCTTTGTTATGTGCTCAGTGTCCTGAACGAACCTAGTTTGTGATTTACTGCTGATTAAACTCAGATTTTCTCTTTGCTCAGGGGAGCTATTTTGATTTTGCTAGACCAAGGAAAGAAGTTGTATACATCTCATATCTTTTGTCCACATGATTTTTTTTCTGAGGCTTCCTAGAATCATGTAATTCTTGTATTCTCTTCCTATTGTAGAACTAGGAGAAATTTTGCTTAGCATCTATGACAAATGTGTTTTAAGGCAGGAGGAAATAATGTTGAGCTGCAGGGACACATTTTCCTGAGCAGTGCTGAGCGCCAGAGGGCACTGCTCTGCAGCACTGGGGGAACACAAACACTGATCTCAGTGTCAGTTCTCCTCTTGCTCTTTCTCATTGTTGTGAATTTCTAATGTTTAGAGAGGAGAACTTTTGCACCTTAGAGAGACAATGCTGTGAATATTCCCCGTTGCTGTCCTGTAATGCTGCAGCACAGGGCAAGAGGGTCCAGATGTTACCTTGCCACTTATGCACAGGGTATGATGCTGGAAGCTCCCTCTGAAACAGGATTACAAATCTCTGAATTTCTTTACATGCCTGCATTTCCTGATTTAGGAGGGGACTTAACAGAGAACCAGTAGCCTTGGACATACTTTTTATGTGATTTGATATTGTTTTGTTCCCTTTCCTTAAGATTTGTCCTGATGATACCACCTTCAACTTCAAAATAATTAAGGTAAGATTTCTTGTTTTAATAAATAAAGCAAGTGATTTTCAGCAGCTGTGTTGATGAGGATGAGGTTGTAATATTCACCAAACTCACAAATGCTCTAGAAAAATTTTGGAAGGGGAAAAATTCCAGCTGTAGGCTTTAATTCAGTTTCTTAACAGGCCAAACAAGAGGACATCAACATCTGAGAAGTTATGTATCTGTGGCTAGTGATTTGACATTTTATGTATTTCCTATGTATGAGTCAGTGCAGTGTCAGGACAGGTATGTTTATTCTCTGAAGGCTCCAGAAAAAGTTACATTCTTGATGCACTTCAAGTTCATAGATAATACAAATTCTGCTTCATATTGTATTTCTGAGACAGATGTGTAGCTTTGTTACAGCTTTGAACAGGAATCCTCCACTGAGCAAATACAGTGGCAGTTGGTTTCCTTTCCTGTGTCACGGTGTACATCAAACCTGATCTGGAGGAATCACCACTAGTGGTGGAAGGAAGGCTTTCATATCCATATTCATTTAGTTCCTGACATATTCCCTGTTGATCCAACAGACTTTTCTCTTTCTGTAACTGGGATTTATAAAAACCTTCAGTATTAAAGAAAGATCATGATTCAGTCTAAGAATGTGTATTGTGTAGTTGTGGGCATTTGGGAACAGCAAGTGACTCTGGTCACCTGTGGGTATTTACAGATGTCACACTATAGGTGGATGTTGTCCCACAGGAAGGCAGAGTTTGCAGACTTTTTCAAATTGGCTTAGGAAAGGTAAAGCTTTGTTCTGCACATCTGACTCTTCTTTCTGGTTTCCAGGGGAAGAGGTGGGACTGGTATCTGGAATATCTCTACACCCAAGGTTTGAAGGGGCTGAAGTTCTTTATTGAGAGCAGCATCAGTCGTGTTTCCCAGGCCACTTGCAGCAAAGCAGAGAATGTGGAAGCATGACCCTAGGACTCACTGGAATTCTTTTGTCATCTGGAGCAGACTAACAGACTCTAAAACACTGTGTCACTAATTCTTCCTCAGAGGAGAGAAACAGAGCAATTACTCTTACCTGCACTTTTGTACTGACATCTCTCTTAGGAAGGTGAAGACACAGATGTTGAGGCTGGCTTGATTCCCTCACACTGAACCCCCTCTTGGCCCTGCTAAGCTTCTCTGGTCTGAAGCTGGTGAGCTCTGCTGTGTAACAGCCACCTTTTTCACCCTAGTGTTTCTCTGTTGGAGTATCTGTTTTGATTGAGAAACAAACATTTTCCATCTCTAAACTGCCGTGAGCAGTGGTGCTTCATTTATAAGTGATGTTGACTCCTGACCTGCTTTGCCTTCCTCAGCAGCAGGTAATGAGAAAAAACTTAATCAGCCTTTCAGAGGTGCTGTGTGCATCTTGGATTGGAGCAATGTGAGTTTCCCAATCCCCTGTTGTAACCTGTATGACTTTTAACAGGCTGACCGTGCTGACCTTCCTGAAATTTCATTTTGAAGCTTACAGAACAGTTTATAACTTTGGTTATAATGATGTTTTAGTGCAGCTGGAAAGCTTGGTGTTCAGTTGATGATTTATTGATTTGAGCACTTATACAATGTTGCCACCAGATCACCATTTTTCTGTATTGATAAGTGTAAATATAGCTTTCCTTTTTGAGTTTTTAGCTCTGTAGGTGTTGTATATTATTTGCGTACATATGTATAATTTATATTCTGTAAAATATTTCTGTGTCATTTTGAAAAAACTCATTTACAAAATTTATCTTCTGTCATTTCATTTTAAGTCTGAGTAGAAGCTGAGAAGCTGAACTGAAGTTTCCAAAATTTGAATGAACTTTATTTTTCTGCTGTAAAACAAGGTTGTAACCACTTGAGAATTGGGTTAGATTATACTGAATTTTGCATTGTGAATCTGTACTTTGATTCAGTAGAGGAATCAGTCCTGAGAGTCACTCTGGAGCCACTCAAGATGTTTGCTTTCTTCATCTCCTCAAAATCAGGCTGGTTGAGTACCACAGTCCTCAGCTCAAGTACATCTGGTTAATATGTCTAAAGTATTGCCCTTGTTCATCTGTGTTATCCCAAGTAGTATAAGGGCTGCTTGCTAAGTTTTGTCAAGAGAAACAGATCTTCAAAATCCCGATTATATTTTTTCAACAGCAGAAACTCCACATACTAAAAATTCCTCCCAAGTGGATATGTTTCAAGATGTGGCCCTAACATATAACGAATTTTATAATTTTTCTGTGAAGCTGCCTTCAAAAAGATGTTAGAAATGTTATTTCCTCTTGTGCTGTAAAGGCTGTGTACTGCAGTCCCTAAGGACACATTAACCCTTAGCTTTTGTCCTTACACCATGCAGGTGTCTTCAGATGCTGACCAGACTTGTACTTCCACACTGGGATTCTGTACAGAAACAAGGCTGGAGGGATTCCCTCTGACAGATTTGTGCATGGCAGCCTCCTTCAGTGGGGAAAGGAGCATGTGCAAAACATTTCTAAGAAGCAATAGCCAGGGAGATAAGGCTCCCTGTTGGCTGGGTTCTGTTTGGAATTTGTGGAAGGTGCATTTCTGTCAGACTGGAGGTGCTGCCAGAGGCTTCATTTCACTTGTGAAAGATGCCTGGGTTCTTAAGAGTGTGTGTGAAGTGTAAATGTATTTAAAGGGGCTTATAGCAGAATCCTTTAAGATATACTGAACATTTTACAGTTACTGGTCCCTGAGATCAGTTTTCCCTTGGGGTTGGTGTTTGGTTGAGGAAACACAGAACCATGTTATAGAAGACTTGCAGCATCACAGGTCTTTATTATACCCTGTGTTGTGAAAGTATTTAAGCAGACTCTGCACAGTTTTGATATTCAGGTACACAGGCTGGGCACTTGGAGATGCAGAACTACATCAACAGGACTGATAACTTGATCTTAATGTCAGGTGATTGTTGTTTTTTTGTTGTTGTTGTTGGACAAGATGCCTGTTTAAAATCCATACCATGCAGCAAAAATGTGCCTGGTATTATTGGGCACTAGACACTACTTTTAGCCTCTTCATGCTGTGGTAACTTTTGTCTTTTTTGACATTTGGATATTTTTCTTCTCTTTTTTTCCTCTAAGTATTTGAGTAGCATTGCACTTGAGTGGAAGACTGGCCCTTTTAGGGAGGAATGTGCTACTGTACCTTTTCTATTTTCTTATCTTTTTTCCCCTGCTTGCTCTTTGCATTTGAATCATCTCTGCAAAATTTGCAGACTATTTTCTGTTAAAAGCATGTGCTCAAAGACTTGGCTGACCTCAGCTGCTCTGAGGACTAAAATGGACATAGTCAAGACCCATCCATTTCCTGGTAAGTGCCAAATGAGTGATTTACCTCTCATGCCTGTTTCTGCCCATTGTGAGCTAGGTGCACACATGAAATTGTAGCAGAAACAACTATGGTGGGGTGTTATTTGTACAAGGCTTCTACAGGCTTTTGATTTAGGGGTTTTGTAATGCCATAAACAGGCCATGGCAGTGGCCATTTCAGTTTAATGCATCCTGTAGCATTGTTAGTAGCTTTTTAGCTGATTTCAAAAAGTGAGGCCTCTCCCTTTGGAAAAATCTCTGAGTGGGTATTAAATAGGATTTCGAAGTACTGGGCCAGAGCCCTGTCTAGGGTAAGCAGTCACAGCTCCACTAATTTCTAATGGATCTGTGTTGAGTTGCACCAGCTGAACATCTGGTCCCCAGTTCACACAACCAAAGCCATTAACCCCTCCCTGTCAGACACAGTGAGCATTATGCCTCTGAAAATCCAAATGCCTTGGGCTAGAGTTAATCCAAATTATTCTTCTGAAGCCATGTTTGCTTTGTGTTTCTGTTCATCATTTTTATTTTGTGGTGGGACACTCATTTATGCATCACAGTCTACTGCCCTTTCAGAGAGAGCTTGCTCTGAAAGAGTTAATAATTTCAACCTGTTTTCAGCTGGAATGAAGAAACTGGTTCCTCTGTATCCCTGCTTTCTATTCTTTTGTTGGCCTACTTCCCTCTGCTTGCATTTTGCATTCCTAATGCCATGAATAAATCAGGACCCAAGGATTTAGAAGGTGGTACAGCTGTAACCACTCAGAAAATTGAATCTGTGAGGCTTGTTCTGCAGCTCTACCAACTGCCAATATGGGTGCTCCTGAACTCTTCTAATAACATTTAACAGCTACCAAAATAAAATTCACTTTGCCTTTTTTTATACAATGTTAGAGATTTTTGTGCCTCAGTGTCTCCTCATGTGGTTACCTTTGTCTTTTAGGCAAAGCTCAGTTGTAAGGCCTCTAGGGCAGGATAATCACCTCCTGGCTGCTGTGACAAAATGGCTTATCACAAATCTGTGCACAGTGGAGACAGGAGCAAGGGAAACTGTGGGATCTGACCTGGCAAAGGGTTCATTTTCTCCACAGAATCACAGCACAGTGAAACTCCTGCCTGGCTGTTGTCCTAGATCTTCTGATAACTTGTCATTAATAATACACACTGGGCTGATTTGTAGCTCCATAGCTCCTGAGAGAGTGTGTGAGGGAGCTCTTTATGTGCTTTTTAGTCAGAGGATGCATCTAGTCAGGATGAAAAACAACAGAGATTGATAAAAAGCTTGCTTTGGATGATGAATATCTTGACAGAACAAAGTCTTCAAGTATTTTTTTTCCAGGAAAGTATATTTATGTTGTACCAGTGGGTTTCCCTCATTACAGCTCTGCTTTTTAAAATGGAAGAAACAATTATGGTCTGATGAAGGTTGGATGCCACTAAACCTTGCTTTTGGCCAAGAATGCCTTTTATGTCCTTATCATTTGGTGATGTGGTTTTGGGCATAGGATTCCTGAGAGAACTGTATGTAGCTGTTAGACCTGTCTAAGTAATTATAGTTGGCAAGGGAGGTGTTGAAGTACATAAATAACTTTCTGCAAGGTGTGTACCTTGTGAGGATGCCGCTCTGCCTCTCAGCTTCCTGTCTTGTAGGAGTAAAAATTCTGCATAACAGAGGGTAAAATTTATTTTTTTTTAAAGGTTTTAATCTCCAGGCTCACTCTTGCACAAATGCAGAAACCGAAACAGTTGATCTTAAAAAAAAAAAAAAAAAAGCTGCAGGTACCTACACAGGCTCTAAATACCATTTTAACCTTGACAGTGTTTAGAAATCTGTAGGCTGAGGTGTGATCCCATTCTGCAGTTTAATGAGTGAGTATGCATCAGGCAAGCTGTGGTACCTGCCAGAAACGTGACACAGGATGGGCTGTTCCAGCACAGCCTCAGTCATGGGATATTTAAGTCACTGATCTCCTGAGCTTCAGGCACTGGGTTTAGGCTGCAAATTGCAACAGATACTTTGAAAAATTTTAGTCTCTGCCCAAATCCTTTGGGCTCTTCCTTTGAAGAATTCAGGGATAAGCTTCTGCTGTGAACACAGATTTTTCTGTGCAGCTGTATCCCTGTGCAGTCTGACTTGCTCTGCTCCAGTGTCTGTGCTGCCTGGGAGTGTGATCTCTGCAGGAAGAGGCTGCTCTCTGCAGGTTTCCTCCCAGCCCTCTCTCTCAAGTCTCTGGGCCTGTAACATCCCCATCATGGTTTGTTGTGCACGGATCACTAAGCAGTTTCCTTTCTCTTAGGGCACCTCTGTTCTCTGTCCAAGTGAATCTTCAGCAGCTCCTGTGTGATTGCTTTCCTGCTCCTTTGAGTGCACAGCCCAGTAAATAAGGAGGGGGATAAGAAAGCACACTGTAAATGTGTTGACAGCTTTTGAAGAACAAAACAGCCCCTGGAATCTGCCTTGTCTCCTCTTCTGCATGCTTTTGCTTTCTTTTCTACCATTTCCTCCTTTCTCTTTTCTTTCTCCATCTCTTCCCCCCAATTCTTTTACACTCTTTTGATACCCACCCCACTTTCTTTTGGCACTTGCTGTTCAGAAAATATTTCCTTCCCTCCCTATAGCCTCTATTTCTCATTTGGGGGGATTGTTTCAAGGGCTGTATGGGAACAAATGAAAAGGGGGATTCATTCAGTTTCTGAGTGCATGGCAGCTGTCTGCTTGCATCAGTTCTCTGCCCATTCTTCTCTCTCACCCCAGGTACCATGTGTTTAGAAAGTACCCTGCTGTTTTTCTAAATGCTTTCAGCAGGGTAGAATCTGCTCTGGGAAGGTTTTTTTTGTGCTTATTGATGCTAGCAAAAAAAAGGTACAGTTATTTATTTTATATCAGTTATTGAAACAGAACAAACAAAAAAGCCTCCCAGGATGGTACAATATCCAGTCAACTAAATTATTTTCTTAGGGCCCTAATTCTTGTTTTGTTCCTTCTTGTTGAAGACAGGCTCTTTGTGCTCTGCTCCCAAGCCTGCTGGCCTGTCTAATGTACTGGAATTGATGGGCAGGTCTGTCCCTTTGTGCAAACCTGTTCCTCTGGCTTCCCCCTTCCCAGGCAGGGACAGCACAACCACTGAGATAATGATCCTGACTCAAAACAAAGGTACAGCTGTTTGGATGTGGGCAGCTGTGAGAACCCAGTCCTGTCTGATGCTTTAACTAGGAGGAGACCCAGGTGAGGGAGCTCCGTGTCTCAGGAAAACAGGGATTACTAGGCTCTTGGGGAGAAATTGCATTTCTCTAAGCCATAAGGGACCTTGTCCTGGCTCACTGGTCTCAATAAACTCTTCTTCAGCAGATGGATCCACAAGGACTGTGGGTGTATGGCTCTAGGGAAAGTGCTCTTCTGCTGTCTGTATTCTCTTTTTAACAAGGATATGTTTACATTCTGTTCCTGGGTAAAGCATCATTCTCTAAAACAACTTAATTGGGATAAATTGATAAATTTGAGCTTTACTCTGAAAGGGAAAGAATGTACCAAAGTTTCCAAAGGATGGTAACAATATCCCCCTTCTGTTCCAGAAAGGGGTGAACTCTCAGGAGATGTGACTTCTCAAAAGATGGAAGAGAGACTGCACATTTGGGAACTAATTCTCTGTGACAAGGACTATTTTAGAAGATAAAGTTTAATTGGTGGGAACTTATGGGAAGAAAAATGTAAAAGTAATAGCCTTTAATTACTTTGAACCCTGAAGTTTATATTGAAAATGTGATTGCCGGAATTTTAGGTAATATTTTTATTTGGTTTGTAATACAAGAATAATTAGTGTTATGGATATTTCAGCTTACAAATTATTAATAATAATGGCTTTGTATATGGAGAATGCAATACTGAATTTAGGCTGAAAGCAAACACAGCACTCATTTCTAGCTTTTAAAACTTTCAAACTAAAAATATTGTCTGTGTGTGTGTCTCTATATGTCAATTTTATGTTCAAGCCTTAAATCTGTCCCAATTTTTACCTATTGTATGACTGTACACTGTATTTAGCACTGTGCATTTTGAGATGTCCCTGTTGGGAGAGTGGACATTATTATTTGGTACATATAACGAGGTACATATTTGCAGTTTCATAAAACATTAAATGTCTGAAATGTTTCATTAGGGGAGGACATAAAGTAAGTTCCACTGTATCTTCTGGAAACTCAGCTCTTAAGAGTTCCTTGGGAGATTTTTTTGGCTGAAGTTCACTTCAAAACTCAAAGCACACCAAATTTAGCCTCTCATCTCAGAAACCTTCCCATACACTTAAAAAAGTTGTAGTGCTTATGTGAAAACTGTGATTATGACACATCTGAGTTGGTCTCCCTCATTCCTTTTGAGTTCTGAATTCCTCCTCTCTTTGCCCTAATTATATCCTTAAAGCAGAAAGTATTGGAGGACTTGGGAAGACATTCCCAGCCCTGGAAGCAACTCTCCCAGCAGACATTCTGGTTTGCCTCAAAATTTCAACTAAACTGACACAAGAGATTTTTTTTTTCTCTACTGCATTTAAACAATCAATAATTTAGGATGCTTGTACTGCAAAACACCTTGTTTTTGTGGTTCATGCTGTCTGTTCATATCTCTGTGCTGATGTCTGTCCTGTGTGCATGTGTAACTTGGCTGGATGTGTTTATCCATGTTGTCATGTCCCTTACAGATGCTGGTGGTGACAGACACATGCTGCCATCGGATTTGGTCATGTCTCTCTGGAGAATGGTGTCTTTGGAGTTGCCTGGACAGCTCTTCCAGACTCTGCTGTTATTTTTCCCCTCACTCTCCTTATTTAACCCAAGATTTATTATTTGTGTGTGTGCACAAAAATAGCCCAGCAGAGTCTCTGCTCATTTTTGTCTTCTGATCCATATCTGGGTTTTTTTTTTAGTCTAAATACAGCTTTCCAGGAGGGATTTTGTTGCATCAGTACAGCTGTTGTGGAAGCAGAATCTATTGAAGAAGCTTTTAAGAGCAGAAGGTGTGGAGAGAATAAGTAATTCTTGGATCGGTACTCGAAGTATTCAGTGTTGCTCCTTTTGGAACCAACCATAAGGAATAAAAATCTCCTTTTAGTGTAGTTACATGAGTTTTCTGTGCCTCACTGTGTTCTGCTCCTGACTCCTGGTGCACCCATCTAGGATGAAGGGAGAACTTGCTGAGGGTCAGGCACCCACCTGCTGCAGGTTACAGCTGGTACCATCACAAGGAGCTCACTGGCTTCTTGAGGACTCTCTCAAATGTATTTTACACAAGATCAACTATATTTTGAGTTTTATATCTTCTCCATGTTTAAATTGATGACCTGGAAAAGCTTTTGACCCATTCACGTCCCCAAGGTGTGCCCAAACTGGCTGAAAGGTGGTCGTGGGCTCCCCACCCGGCTGGGCACAGCCCTGGGCTGGGCAGGGCACTGTCCCTCTGTGCAGCACCATCTCCTGACCACTGTCCTTAAACCTGCAGGAAGCCTTGTAATGCTGCACAGAGTTTCCCAGTTGTTATTTCCATTGCTGGCTTGGCCAGAAGTGATTTTTCAGGAGTGTAGTGGAGTTGTGAAGCTGTTACACTTGCTGGGTCTGAGTGAGCCAAGTGAACCTGCATTTTGGGATACATTTGAGCTGGGCAATAAATATAGAGACATGGAAAATGTTTACAAACAACACTGATAGTTCTGGATAACATGGCTGTGAGAGCAGAAAATTAACATCTTCAGTCTGTCAAGTCAGGGGGGAAAAAAGTCTAAGACTCATTAAAGACTGTTCTGACAAGGACCAGGAAGATTGTATTTCCTGAGTTTTAATTTTCCCATGGAGAGGCTGAGACAGTCCAGTGCTTAAAACACAGAGCTGGGATTACATTTGCATCCTTTTTCTCACCAAGTAATTTAATTCTGTTTCTTTTTGTGTTTTATGAAAATAGCATCACTTAGTGACTTGAGCAGTTTGAAGCCCTTGGGTGGAATGATCTGAAGAACTGTAAACTGTTATATATGGACCAAAATCCCAACTCTCTGTCTGTGTCCTCATCTAAGCTAGTAGCTCAAATCCTGTTTCTTGTGAGCTGAGACAAGATACTCTGACATTTAAAAGATGTCCCCAGCCTGGAAAATTGCCTCCTTCCTCCACTTATTTTTCTTTTCTAAGAAGAATAGGAAGCACATCCAAAATTAAATGATAATCCTATTTTTGCTCCTTAACTTTAATTTTAAAACGAACTATCTTGTGTCAGATACCCAAACTGTGGTTAAGGAAGGAGGCGAATGTGTCTGGCATTTTCCAGCACACGCGTGGCCATATCTAACCTAAAATGAGAGACGCCAGCCCCGAGAGGCGGTGGGAGATGTCGGCGAGCGGCGGGAAGCGTGTCTGAGCCCAGCAGCCCGTGTCAGGTCTCCGGAGGTCAGACCACGGCTCTTTCCGTGTTTGTACATCTCCCCTCCTCCCTTTTCTTTCCCCCTCTCCGTGTGTATTTTGTCTCCTCCTCCCGTGCGTGCCCGTCTTTGCATCCCCGCTCCTCTCCCTGCCCTCCTCGGGATCGATCGCCGGCCGGGCTCTGCCAAGGGCCGGGCACTTGCTGGGCTCGTCCTCGTTGCCCGCTGTGTTTTTTGGTTTTTTTGCCGAGTCAAGGATATCTTATCTCTTCGGAGGCTCGGCGAGATGCTGCTCGTGGTGCTGTGATCGCATAGCAACACAGCAGCCGGGGCGGTGGAGGAGGAGAGCAGCGGTGCCGGGGCTCAGCATGCATCCCTGGCACAGGGACTCCGCTGCTGATTCACACAGCCAGCCCCGAGCCCGCTGCCCCCGCGCCCTGGACCTGCCCCACTCGGAAGGTAGGCCACGACTAAATTTGTTTGCCACTCATATCCTGGCTGGGCTGGAAAAGGGGAGATATTTGGACAGATGGTTTAAGCTGGGAGATGCGCTCTTTGGGGGGTGTGCGTGTGTGTGTGTGTCCCTTGGCAGCAGCGCTGCCCATGCATGTGCGGGTGAGGAAACTTGCGGAGAAGAAAAGAAAGGTGTCAGGGTGAGAGCAAGAGAGGTGGCCAAGACCACTTCCACAAAGGAGAGGCTCGGGACCGGTTAGGGATGCGGATTCCCGAGCAGCCTCCAGCATCCCGGTTTCACGGCTTTGATGCTCTGCACATTGAAGGCTCATTTACCCTGGCAGTGCTTCCGCCTGGGCTGAAGAGCTGCTCCGGGCAGGGTGCTTGGTGGCCTTCTAGCATCTTCCTGGGAGGATCAGGCAGCTAGGACCCAAATATTCCTCACGGAGTAAGGAATAGTCCCAGGTCTGCCCTTTCCATTCACTACCTTGCACGGTCCAGCCTTGCTCCTTTATGTGTCCGCCCTCCCCTCCCCCAGCTTCTCCTTCCACTCATCGTTCCTCCTTCTCCTCCCCTCTCAAGGGCTAATATTGCCACCACTGACCTTCCCTTGGATGCAGGCATCCCTGACCGACTGCAGGATTGCCTGCAGGAAGCACAGGACCTTTCCTGCTCCCAGGGCTCAGCACTCTGCCTCCCTCTCCCTGCCAGACAGGACAGCCTGGGCTGTGCTTTCTACAGATTTAGTGCCACAGATAATTACAGGTCTTTAGTCCAGCCTGTTTCCTTCAGCCTTCCCTCCAGCACAGCATCACAGCTGTGGAGGTCCAGTGGTGGAAGTGCCAGCCTTGTATTTGTGGGGTTTCAATGCTGACATTGCCCATGTGCCATGACAGGGGTGTGGAGCAATTACTCCCACACCCTTAAAGGCCATGCTTTCTCTGGGAGAAACCAGTGTTTGTTTGTATTTTGGGTTTTAGTGCAGGGAAAAAACCAAAAACCAGAAGTCTAGTCAATTTTTTGTCAGTTTGTTTCCCTTGTGCCCTAATTCAAGGTCCCTCACTCCTCTCCTGCTGCTGCTCACCTCTCTATCTTGGACCTGTGAGAGTTCTTGCTTGATTATTCTCATGAATGGCCTTTCCTGCCTGACCACAGTGCCCTTGCTGAGGAAGCTGTGTGAGGTCCCAGCCACAAGGTTCAGCTGTGCTGGGAGGTTTCCATTCTCCTGGCACCCATGTGTGGCTCCTGTGCCCGCTGTGCCTCTGGTGCCATCTCCCACCTGCCCCTGCCAGCTCCCTGTGCTGAAAGCTGCTTTCTCTGCTGCTGTGTCTGCCCAGGCAGGGTTCTGGAGACAGCTAGGATGTGGTGGCACTCTGGAAAGGAGCTGGACCACACTCTCATTCTGCAGCAGTGTCCAGGAATGTGGGTGCCTGGAGTGCTTGGAGGGGGAGTGTTGGAGTGGGTGCTGTGATGTGATGCTGTGTTCAGGTCCTTTCTGTCAGCTGAAGGAGCTGAGATGAGATGAGGACCATGTCTCTGGATTAATACCCGAGACACATCAATGCTGCTCTCTAAAACTGGCAGGACTGTAACTGTGAATGGGGCTGCTCAGGTTGGAGTGGCTCTTTGCAAAACTAAACAAAGTGAGACAGGGAAGGGATTAAATGAATGGCTTCAAACAAAAGTCCTGAGTTCTGAAGACATATGGTGAATATCTCAGTATAATTGTGTTTTGAGAAACATATTCAAGGCTTCTACTTTAGCCTGGATGTCTATGATAAAAGCATAAAAGGGGAATTATAAGTCTCATTAAATAAGACATACTGACCAGAAAGAATTCAGTCTTCAAAAAACTCTCATTTTCATAGATGTATGAAGATGAAACCAATCTTTTTAGAATTGAGCCAAAATAGCTCCATCCCATTTCCCTTTGCTGTTTCCCTTTGCATAAGAATAAGGTCACTCTAATACATCTCAAGTAGGGAAAGGAAATGTGGCTTCATGGGGCACACAGCCTGGCCATAAAATTCATGGCCTCAGAAGGCCAGAGAACCTTGTGCTTTGGCAGGGAGTTTATAATAAAGATGACCTTAGAGGCAAGGCAGAGTATTCAGTTTAGAGAAGGGGGTGCCAGCTTTACAGTGAGAATGAGAAGCGAAGTGCCAAGGAAGCCAGAAGTCAGCAGCATTACCTTGGCCATCACAGCTGAGTGTGGGTGTGCTCTTCCCACTGTTGTTGATCAGTTACACAGCGTGGAAAATGGGTGATGTGCTTTTCACAATGCAGCAAAACTTGTTTGCTGCTTCCAGCAGCAGGGAAGGGAAAGTTCAGGTGCTTAGAGGAGGAAGGCAAAGAAAAGCTTGAGGTTTTTACTGGTTTAAATTGGCAGGTTTCAGGGCTACAGGAGCCATGTTTCTGAAGGAATGTGTTCAATTTTTATGCTTGGTGCAACCTTCTTTTAGTCATGAAGCAAGTGATTTCCCCCCCATTCTGCTGTCCCTTTTGGGAGGTTGCTGCTTGCCCTTCTCCTGCTCCTTCTGTCAGGTCTCTCAGGCAGCAGCTCCTCTGTGTCCAGCACAGCCAGGCTGTGGGCTCACAGCTGCCTCCTCTGCCTGCTTGGGTCATTATTTCAGTGCTTTAATCTGCTAAGAGATGGGAAGAGCTCCTAGGAAAACTGAGTTTTAGAGCAATTTAAAACCCAGCTGGAAGTCTGAAACGACATGCAAAAGAAATTTAGTTTTTTCAATCTTCCTTTAAAAAATCCCGTAAGTTATTTTTGAGAGAGAGAGGGGTAGTCAGTTCTGCATGACCATGTTGTGGGCATACACCCACACTCACCTGGTGAGGTAGGGACATCATCATCACAGTTTCCTAGTGCAAAGCCACCTGGTGAAATTTTTCAGTTTGAGACAATGTGAGTGTGTATATTTTGTTGCTTGGGAAAGTGGAGAGTGAGTGAGCCAGGGGAAAGGATGCTGCTTGCTTATTAAGATGTGTGGCACCTGTTTATCCATTGAGTTAAAATGACATTTTGGTTATGAGCTCAAAGTCCAAGTGGCCATTTAAGAAAGGAGCTCATTAGAGGTGAGAGTCCCCACTTCACCCACTCTCAGTGAAAAACACATCTTCTGTGCTGCCTGCTCAGTACAAAGGTTTTATGTTGCTTCTTATGGACAGGTGCTTAATTGAAGCACACTTCATTTTAATTAATAAAGGGGACCTGCTTCTTTGGTGGCAGTGCAGTGTGAAGCCCAGTGGCAGCTTTGGTCTCTGGGATTTTTAGCACTCAGATGATGGGGTTGGAAATGCTCCCACATATGGGAGATTGCTGATCCCTTTCAGGGAGCACATAACAACCAGGAGAATGTTGGGATGATTTTTTGTGGGAGTGTGTTTGGGTATCTATTCCAGGTTTGTAAAGAGATGAAGGGCCCACGCTCTGAGACTGAACTGTGTTTTTTTGTGTTGATTTCAGTGGGACAAAGGTTGCTTCTCTCTCACCAAACCTTGACCAGTGGGTCTTGGGAAGTAGGTCGTCTGGCCCTGGATCTCAGGCTTAAATTATTTACTTACAAGTGCAGAAAACAATTTTTGCTGGAACAGGATGTGTTGTTAAGCTGCCGAGGGAGTCCTGCTGTCTGTCAGCCTGGGAATGCTGCCTTTGTTAGCATCTGCATGGGAGCTGAACTCTGAAATATCCACAAGCCTCCCACCTTTCCCCTTAAAGGACACTGAACATGCTGAGCTAAAATGTTATTACTTCTCTGTACAGTAAGTTAAACAACAACAGAGTCATTAACATTTCCAGCTGCAGGGAACATGTTTGTGTTTCCACTCTCCTCATGGGATAAAGGCTGAGCTGCCTTGCCTCAAGATATTCCCATATTTTTTTCCTTATAGGCCAAGATCTGAAGTGGAAAGTTTCAGGAAAGAATGTTCAGGAGGAATTTAGCAATTCAAAGCATAAACTGTGTGACTGGGAGACCTTTTGACCTGTATGCTGGGTTTGCTGCTGTTGTGTGTGGTAGAGAGCTGGAAATTCAACATCTGACATTACACCCCACTTCCTGTGACAGGTTTCTGATCCTGGGGGTTTCCTTAAGCCATGGAGGTTCAGCTGCAGTGTGAATTCCCTTAACTTTTGGGAGAGTTTTGGATATGGGTTTGTATCGGGAGGGTTGAACAAAAGCAGCAAAATTGGAGAATGCTGTGCACCATGTGCACTGGTGGTGAGCTGTCACCTTCCTTTTGGCTGGGATGGAGAAGAGGTGCTGCAGGAGCTGGGACACAGCCTCCAGCCAGCCAGGGATGCTGCTGCAGCAGGTCTGTAAGGCACAGAGAGCACAGAGCTCCCTGAGTGGAGCAGTGAGTGGCAGAGCTGAAGCAGAGCTGGTTGAGCAAAGGCTTTTCCAGTTGCCTTTGTCAGACTGTCTGGAGAGAAGGGAGTGGGACAAGCTTTCCAGTGTTGAATTTGTAACAGGTACAGCTCATGTAGGAAGATAAAAAAGGAAATTATTTTGATTTTAATACACTTTAATGCAGATTTTTTTGCTTTCTCATTTTTCAACTTGAGGGTCATCAAGGTCTCATCTTGGTAGTGGCTTGGGTACTGAAGTGTTTGGAAGCTGTAACACAGCACTGTGGAAGGTGTCCTGCTTCATTGCTTAGGGTGTACTGAGAGCAGAGGCAAGTGTTGGGTGCTTTTCACAGGGGAGGATGCAAAACAGCACCAGGTAACCAGGTTGTACCTGATGCTTCTGAGGACTGATCTGATCACCTTTGTGCCTGGAGTGCACCTGATCCAGCAAAGACCAGATGGGAGAGATCAGTGGAAGAGGTTTCCCTCCTTGCTGTCTCCACTGTGTGAGTGCAGTGCCCCAGTGCCTGCTCCATGGTGACTCTACAGCTGCTTCTTGCAGTGTCCACCTGTGGAAATTCTGGTCACCTGAGCTGTGATGTTTGTTCTGCTTGCACAGAAATGTGCCCAGGGGACCAAGCTCACCTTATATCTGTTTGAACAGCCTGACCACATTGCTCCCTGAATCCTCCAAAGGAGGATCTCTCAACTCCTTTTCAAGTAGAGGCTTGGAGTAGGCTGTGGGGATGATGTTTTTGTTATCTGCACTTAAATCTGGTTTGTCTGATGTTGAACCTTGGCTGTCATGTGCTAGGTCTCCAGCACCAACCTAAAGCAGAGTGCAGAAGGTGAATGGAGGTGTGGGAGAGGCAAAGTGGATCACAGGTTTGGCTCTTGAACAGGAATAGGCATCAGGCAATGGGAATTTAGCCAGGAAGCATCCACAAAATCTCTATTCCACATGCTGCAGTGCCCAGACACAGAGCTCTACGGAAGCACTAAAGCAGGAGTGCCAGAACTGGAGCTGTTTTGTGTGCCTCAGCAGAGAAGCAGAGCAGATCCAAGAGCATTTCTCCTTGCTTGGTTCCAGTAATAGCAGGGAATTTGGCAAGAGGTCATATGGAGCTGCTGGCTTGCCTGCAGACGTGCCTCTCCGTCTGGTTGTCTCTCTCTCCCTGGATGTCCTCCTTTGTGCTGCCTGCTGTGCAGCTCAGTCAGTTCCACATTATCTGGGTTCTCTACCTCTGGGCTTTGTCTTTGCTGTTGCAGAGTGGCAAAGGGCAGCTGGGCCACTGCCCTCCAGCCTGCTCTAGTGTTTGTGGCAGCAAGGTATTGCACAGGAATGACTGGGTAGTGCCCTTTGCTTGGCACTCAGCTTGTTCTGTGACTGCTGCCTTGGACAGGCTTTAGCTCCCTGTGCCATCTGTGTCCTGATGGGCTTTGCCATCCCTGGGGGAGTTCAAGGAGCCCAGCACTCAGGAGGTGCAGCAGTGGCTGCCCTTATTTCCACAGTGCTGCAGGGAGCGTGGAAACCCTCCAGGACAAGTGTTACCCACCCCTGTCTCAGAGCTGCACCTGCCCCGTGCATGCAGATCTGTCATTCAGCAAAATGCAGTCAGAGCAGAGCTTGTGACCTACCCAGTATTCTTCCCAGAATACTTCCCAGTATTCCCAGCACTGTTCTGCAGTGCTGGTGGCAGGAACAAGGGGCCAGGCTGTGCTGGAGGACTAAGAGCAGAGAGCCCCTGTGTGCGTGGTGTTTTGGAGGGCTGGCTGAACCCATCTGGCCAGCACACATCACTGCAGTTTCACTGCACTGTGCCACAGAAAAACCCAGGCCTCAGGATGGCAACTACAGTGAGACATCCCAGAACCTCACTGGCAAAAGCCATGGATTTCCCAGTCCTAGGGAAGAGCTCAGTGGCATTCCTCTGTTAGAGGCTTTGAGGAAAAATTGCTTTCCACACCCTGACAATTGTGTCTCAGCTAGATTTAATGTCATTCAGGGGTCATTCAGAGGAACAGAGCCCAAATGGCTCTGTGTATGGTATTTATTACCTTCTGTCAGAAATCTGTACCCTTGGAATTGGGTGTGGTGAATTTGCCCCAGGAGGCTGGGTGGCTTTGAAGACCCTGGAATTCATAATTATTAATGTGGGTTTTATAATCCCCTCATAATCCCCAGCCTGCATGAGGAAAGGGGCAGGGATACACAGTCTGCAGTGTTCATTGGTGCTAATGGGCAGGAGAGGGAGAGGACGAGACCTTGGATTGTCATCCTGCTGGAGAGCTCAGCACAGGCTGTTCTGCTGGAAAGGGAGAGAATTATGGCTGTAAAAATCACTAAGAGATTAAAAAAAATCATAACAAGATAATCTCTTAATGTGTGTAATTGAGGGGAGAGAGGCAGTGAAAGCTCAGGCAGAGGAGTGAGGGATGTAAGAGTGTCAGAGACAGGCAGTGTGCACAGGGCCAGGGGGATTTTCCTCACCCTCTGTCCAGTGGGGCTGCTGTCAGTGCAGGATGTGCTGCCTGCTCCTGCCCTGCCAGGGCTGAGCAGGAAGACTCCCCCCAGCTGGGTGTGAAGGAGCCAACAACCTTCTTCCATCAGCATCACTCATCCCCTGAAAGCAGCCTCTCCTCCACGCAGACATGAGCTCTCTCTGCTGAAGCAGGTGAATTTCACCTTCTAAAAGTAAGAAAACAGTCACCAAGTTTTCTCTGAGCTTTTTTTTTTTTTTTTTTTCATGGCTTTCTGTAAAGCTGGGATGGTGCTGGCAATGAAATAAATCCCTATTTTAGCTCATTTAGAGTCCAAACAACAAAACCCAACAGCGCCGTGACCAGAGGCTGCATTTCTGATCTATAGAATAGTCAAGGGGCCACTGCTAACTGGCTTTACAGGTCGTGCAGTTCAAAAATGGGGATAATGAAGGGAATTTTATAGCTCATAATGAGCAAAAACTCATAAAAAGATAGCTCACAGTATGCAATACGTGAAGCTGGGGCTCTAGGCAATTTGCCTTCTGAATATAAAAGGAAAAAATATGTTTGAAAGTGATGTCTGTTATGGGGATATGTCTGTTCTGTCTAAACATGAATTGTTCCTGATTAAAATCCATACTGTACCACCTGCTAGGAAGAAAGTGAATGTTATCTCAACCAAAACTAGAACAGTGGTCATGACAGTGAGATCCTCTCTCCTTTCTTTTAAACCATGGGCATCTTGTACAGTTCAAGAAATCCAAACCCTTCTAAAAGTTCAGTATAACCTGGGACTTACTAACAGTAAATCAATACCACAAATTGCATAACCGGGTGGGAAAAAAGAGTTGGATGTTTAGAGGCAACAAGATTGCAACACTGGTAGAGGTATATTAAATTTTAAAATGCTTCCTTTTAGTCTCCAGCTGCCATGGAGGCAGCGCTCCAGGCAGCTGGGAAAGGGGTCAGCTCTGTGACCAGGGACTCTAACACTGCTTTTCAGGTGCTCCATCCCCATGACCATCAGTTCTGATGCAGCCCCTGGTGATGCAGGAATGGCTCTATGTCCTCCCACGATGTCCTGAGTGGCACATCCCAGAGCAGGAGCAGCACAGCAGCACTGCCCGCCCGCTGTCCCAGGTAAGAGCTGGCTCTGGGAGCCTTTCTCGTGGCAGCTTTTTGAGGAGGTTGCAGGTTCCTGTGGGGCAGAGCAGGCCCTGTGCTGCTGGTGGCAGGGAAGGCTGTCAGCTCCAGCCCCCCATCAGCTGCAATTGAGGAGAGCTGAGCTCTCCTCCAGCACTCTGGCTGCAAAGTATTTCCCAAAGTAGGGGAAGAGAGACAACCTGCAGAGCTGGATCTCAAGCCTCTTTCACAGTAAAGAACGGGAGGCTACTGTTAAGAACTCTTATGTATTTCATTGGGCTTTTTCTTTTTTTCCCTGGAAACTTGGAAGAATGTAAGCTTTTGGTGAAAATGTACATTTTCTACTCTTCCTGGTTGCAGAGAAGAGCTTGGAAATAAGCCCCTGGTGGATGCTGTAAGGCAGAGGAGGAATCTGACCTTTACTAATCTAGTTATCTTGAGGGACAGATCTAGTCTCCTTCCCCCAGGGTCTCTGAGCCCCAGGCCAGGCTCCTCACCAGAGGGGCAGGAAGGTCTCTGGGGACCCCAAGGTAAATGGCAGAGCAGAGTGAAGAACAGAAAGGTGTGCTGGCAACTGTCTGCAAAGCTGCCTGCGCTCTGCACTGAGCTGTCATCAGGTGGTTTAGCACCTCTGGTGTGGGGAAATGCTGCCTGGGCTCTGCCAGGGATCCCTCTTTGCCTGTAGCTGCTGGTCCCAGGGTACCTCTCACCTGACTGGACACTGATGGACAGTGCCAAAGGTTCCCTTGGGCTCTGGTAGTGTTCCTCCCAGGACAGATGAGGTCCCAGCTCTGCCTTTTCCTTTTTTGTTGTGCTTCAAGCATAAAAAGCAAGGGCTGAGCCCGAAGTTTCTCCCTGCTGTGGCCATCAGCCTGGACCTGTTCTGGGATCTGCAGGAGGAGGGCAGAGCTGTCTCTGGAGAGGCTCCAGCATGCAAGAATGAGGCAGGGGGAGGCTCTTGGTGGCTGAGTCAGGGCTCCTTGGCCCCAGGGTGGCTGATACAGTGCTGCTGCCAGGCCAGCACGGGTGGCTGATAAACAGCCCCTCAAATAAAGTGAGGAGGGAGAGGGTAGAACAAGATGAGCAGGGAAAAGCTTTCCTGACCTGCCTGAGCAATCCCAGCCTCTGTGAGGGGATCAGAGCCCTGTGGGATTTGCTGGGAGAGGAGGGGAGTGGGGGCAGGAGCACTGTTAATGACAGCCCCTGAAGGGGCTGCTGTTGCCACCTGGGAAAGTGCCTCCCTCTCTTGTCCTTGCTACTCCTGAAAGCCCTTGGCAGGCTGCAGACAAAGCATCCTTAGCTGTGTCCTGGTCCCTACTCCAGTGTGAGACCTGCTGTCCCATCTGTTGGAGCTTGGAGGTGCTGAGGAGAGGAGCTGGCTGTGCTGGTCCCAGAGGGAGGGACAGCACCCCTCAGATGTGCAGGCAGGAAAGAGAGGGAGAGATACTGGGAGCTTTTCTTTCCCTCCCTGTAGGTGGAAGAGAGCATGATAAAAATTTTGGGCATCAGGACTGTGGGGGACACAAGAAGCCAGCCCAGAGCTTTTTTGGCAAAAATAAGCTATTTGCACTTGGTCCAGGCTGGCATGAACGTCTGTTGGTACCCAACACTGTTCTGGGGCATGTGGGGGGACAACAAGGGCACCTTTGACTTTTTTGGGATTAGATTTCAAGATGCATTTACCTTCTGGGTCACTGAGGCTTGATGGGGTGATTTCCTGGATAAATCCCTTCCCTGGCAAACACCCCTGTGTGTGCTCCAGCATCTGAGCCAAGGTCTCTGCTGGTCATCCCAGCACATCCCCTTCACCCTGCCCTTGCAGGGATGGGTTTTCCCCAGTGCCCAGAGCAGTGACCCTGCACACACCTGCTGCCCCAGTGGGGTTGTCCTGCAGCAGGGCAGATCTCTGCCCTCCTTGTGCTCCGAGGGCAGCCGGGGGGCTGAGGCAGGTCGGAGGCTGCTGGAATGCTGCTGGACAAAGCTGGGATTGAGGCTGGCTGCGAGGCCGCCCCCCTGCACATTCCTGGGGGGTCAGTGCCCTGCTCTGCGGGCACCCAGAGCCTGCCCTGCCCTGCTGGGTGCTCCAGCAGGGCCCGAGGGATGCCCGCTGCTCCGAGAGCCCGGGGCACGGCTGGGATGCGCTCGCCACAGCCCGCGTGAGTGCTCTGCTCCCAAAAACAAACCTGCCCCGGGGTGCAGGGGGTGGGCACCGGGCTGGGGCTCTGGGGAAGGGATGCTCAGAGGGAAAGCACTTATTTCTCCCTCTGCTCGCTTGCAGGGGTTTTGTCCTAGGGAAGCAGATGTTCAGCACCTGCTCTCTGCTTGGTCACTGCTGCATGATTATCTGTGGGGCTTGGGAGTTTCAGGCATGGTGGGCTTTTAACTTATTCAATAAGGCTGGGAGGGCTGTGTTGTCTGCAGAGCCTGCACCCAGGTAGAGCTGATCCTTTCCTTTGGTATCCCCTGGGATAGAGGGGAGAGCTGGAGCATTCCCTGCCAGTGCCCTGGCACTGACCTACTTCAGTGCCATGAGCACCTGCACATGCAGAATATTGATTTTCCTGTGTGCAAGCAGCAGTTTTAGCTTGAGTGGATCATTATTCATGGCCTCAGGAATCCTGTGAACTCTGTGGGTGATGGTTTTCTCTGTTTTCGTGGTGTTTCTGGAGTGGCAGGATGGGGAGGCAGAGAACAGCCTGTTAGATGTTTTTAGATGAATCAAACTTAGCACCAGTCTTGGCGATCATTTGGTTTTTCTCTGAGAACTGGTGTGGAGGGGGTATTTTTAGCTGTGCAGCCAAATTCCTTGTCTGGTTGTTTTCTCCTGCCTGTTGTTTTCCTTGCCTTGGCTGAATCGCTTCTCCAGACACCTCCACAAGCCCTTGGACAGCACAAGTGACAAGTAGCTACACATTCCCCTTGAAAGAGCTGCTGCTTTCCCCCAGAGGCAGCTGCCCTTATCTGGCCTGTTGTATGCTGTTTAGAAAGTACTAACACATTTAATTATGGTTGATTAAGCACCTGGGGATAATTATCTCAAGCGAGCTCTAATATCAAAGCAGCATTCGATCGAAATGCTGCCATTTCTCCAACACAGCTCATTGATGTCTCACTTATGGGAAAGTGTCCATGTGTTTTGCTCAACAAACTGTGATTTTTGGAGAGAAAATCCCCTCTCACTGAGTTCTGTGTGAGGGGCTTCTGCTCCTGTGTGTTGCTGTCAGCAGCACGTGCAGGCGAGTGCATTGTGAGCAGGGGCATGATACAGTGCTAAAGGCTCAGGGGAGGATTCCAACAAGAATTTGTTATCCAGGGATCTGAACCCAGTTTTCCCAGCTGGATGTGCTTCCCTTGTGGGGCTGGGATAGGATTTGCTCTCTTCCCTCCATGGCCCTTTGCAGCACCCTTCCCACGGCTGCTCATTCTGGAGAGCTGCGGAGGAGAAGCAGCATCTGTGGAGGAGAAGTGGCTTCTCAGATTTGCCATGCAGGCAGGGAGTATCCTGGAGCCTCTGTAGAGGAGCAGGTGGCAAGTCCCAGCATTGGGGATGGCAAAAAGGATGTTGGCAGATCCCCTTGGTCCCTAGGAACAGCAGGATCAGCCTCCTCTCGAAGCACAGGGAAAAATCATCATTGTGACACATAAGGACCAGCTCTGCCTTAACAGCTCTCAGTGAGATAAGCTCATTGCTGGATGACTGAGGAGAGCAGGAGAAGTGCAGTAAGCCCTCCCTTTAACCTTTGCTCTTAGTGCTGCTGAAGCTGGCACTGCATCCTTCTTCCAGAGACAGCCAGGAGTTTCCTGGGAGCTGCTAACAGACCAGTGCAGCCCCCTTGAGAGCTGAAGAACCAGTCAGGGTTAGGGCAGAGTATGGTGGGTGTCCCCAAGCAAGTTCCAAAAGCAGCAGGCAGCAGTCTCTGGATGCAGTGTGGTTCTGTTTCTGCCCAGGTTGAAGCCTCACAGGATGGTGCAGGACCTTCGTGTGTGACCCCCCAGGCTCCAAGCAGTGCTGCCGGGCCCCAGGCCCCTCTGGAGATGAATCTTTGCTGGAACGAGATCAAAAAAAAATCCCACAGCCTTCGGTAAGAGCCCTGCCTGGAGCAAGCTCCAGGCTGGCCTGGCCTTCCAGCCTTGCCTGCTGCCTGATTGTCAGGAGGTTTTTGAACTTTTCTTGCTTGATGAGCCACATGAATTCACAGTGACCTTGGCTCAGCTCCTCCTCTGGTCCACAGACTTTTGAATCTCCTTTTGCTGGAAAGCATCTCCTCCGTTTCTACCCTTCCCATTCTCTCCTCCCTCCCCTCCTTCCTTCCTGCTTGCTCTCTGCTGCTCTCTCTATCCTCTCCCACCTCTGCAGTTGTCTCTTTTTGCCCCATGGCTCTGCCTCCATCTCCTCTGTGCCTGTTCCTTTGCTGGGAGCCCTCTCCAGTGCATGAGGGGCACATGCCTTCCAGACTCTCAGAGTTTGCAGCTCCACAGCCAGCATGACAGCGGGCTTAACTGGGGCATGTTAATTGTCTCCTGCCTTAATCCAAGGCTCCTGGAAGCTGCCCAGACATATAAATGCCATTCCAAGCCCCCCTTGCTAGCCAGAGCAGTTCTGACCCACAGGCAAACACAGGATGACTGCCCTCTACTCTGGCTCCAGGGTGAGGAACAGCTTCTGTTTCTTGTCCCCAGTGCCTCCATGCCTCACCCCACCTGGCAGTGGGGCCCCTCTGCTGGCTGGGGGTCTTGCACAGCCCATGCTAAGGGGTGCTGCCAGTCCCTGAGGAGCTCCTGGGGGTCAGCACCCTGCCATGGTGCTGTGCTTCCCCTCCTCAGGGAACCTGCTCCTCTCCTGCCTCTCTGTCTGTCTGTCTGTCTGTCATCTCACTGTCCTTGCTCTCGTGCCAGGGCTCGGCTGGAGGCCTTCTCTGACCACAGTGGGAAGCTGCAGGTGCCTCTGCAGGAGATCATAGACTGGCTGGGGCAGAAGGATGAGGAGCTGTCGGCGCAGCTGCCCCTGCGGGGCGACGTTCTCCTGGTGCAGCAGGAGAAGGAGACGCATGCGGTGTGTGCCCTGGGCTCCGCTGGGGTGGGCTGGGGTGGGCAGCCCTGCTGGGACCCCTGCCTCATGTCACTGCCCATGCCACAGCCAGGCCTGCAGCGTGTCCATCTCTGCTTCCTGAGAAAAGGCAGAGCCCAGCTGGTTTTAGACAAAACCCACATTACAGCCTCAAGCCACCAGTGAACCCTGTCCTTTGTAGGGGCTATGTTCTACCTCCCACTGGCTCTGCTTTTGGGGTCCTGGAGCCTGAGAAGGCTGCTTGGTGTAGGGACAATCCTGTGGCTGGGACATGAGTGATGCCTGCAGGAACACCTTATCATCAGATATGAAACTGTGGTCCACCCAGACAGATCAGAGTTTCCTGCTCCCATGTTCACAGCATTTTCTTCTCACTGCTGGTGGCTGTTGGGCTTTAGTTGTTTTTACCTTGAAAACAAAAATAAAGTGTTTACTGCTGCTATTCCTCATCCTTGTTGGAGTTCCCTGGTGCACAAACAGCCCATCCAGCAGACAGCACTGGTGTGGGAGCTGAGGTTGGAGGGGAGGAGAGGACACAGTTAGACCAGCATGCCTCTGAAGTCTTCCCTGGCAGATGTGCTGCTTTGGGGCATCCTGCTGTTCCTCTCCTTGCTCCTGCAGCAGCTGGACCTGTTGCTGAGCAGCTGCTGGGAGGATTGTTAGCATGGCCATGCTCTCTCACTGCACGAGTGAAGAGCATCTCCAAGCAGTGCCTTTGAAAGCACCATAAATAAAACAGCTCCTCTTGTGCAGCCCTGGCTCAGCACACCATTCTGGGCTTGCTGTTCTGTCTCCCACTCCAGCAAAGCTGCAGGCCAAACCTCTGCAGGAGCCACCTTCTGGCACGTGGTCATTCCTTCCCTGAGCTGCAAAAATGTTTCTCTTAACACTGACTTCTCTCTGTGCCTCTGATGCCTGGAGAGGCTACCTGGAACAGAGGCTGGACAGTGTTAAAGGAATGAAGTAGGGATTTATCAAAAAGCCTTCAAAGGATACACCTTGGGCAGTACAAGAGCCCAGCCATGGCTACACCCAAGGTGGACTGTGGGTCACGAGTTTTCACACTTTTATAAGTTTTGGTCTATTTCCATATTGGGGTTAATCGTCCAATTCTAGCTCCAGGTTCTGCAGTCCCACCCTCCCAGATTGCTCTCCTCAATTCTCTCCTGTTTGCACTTTCTGGGGCTGAAGCTGCAATGCTGTCCTTGGTTCTCAGGTTGGAAAAGGATTGTTTTTGTGACTGAGCTGTGAGGAGAACTTGCTAACACTTTATATGAAGTTCAGAGTCACACATCAATGCAGTACAGAATCTGAAAAATATAAAAGTTAAAACTTAAGACATCACCTCCAGTGAGGCTTGGGCCTTTAGGGTGAATAAATCCCTGCAGAATTTGGCAGGAGGCAGCCAGGACACACCACTCTGTGTCAGCCTGCTGTCTCATCTCTGTGCTCTGCTCTCCAGGCTTTCATGGAAGAAGTGAAGTCTCGGGGACCATACATTTACTCTGTCCTGGAGTCAGCACAGGCTTTCCTTTCCCAGCACCCATTTGAGGAATTAGAAGAACCAACTTTGGAAAGCAAAGGTCTGTGGAGCTCCCCTTTTTTTTGTTCTCTGGTTTCAGAGCTCCCCCTGGGCTGGCCTGGAGAGGGTGGAGTGGAGGTGGCTGCTGTGGCACAACCCAACCCCATGCCCAGCTGTGCCCAGTCCTTTAGCTGAGGGTCAGGCTGGCACAGAGCAGTGTCACTGTCCCAGGAAAAGGGAGAAGCTTTGGGTGCAGTCCATGATGGGGGCACCTCATGAGGCAGCACCAGATGTGCTCTGGGGTGGGTTTATAAAAGGCAGTACAGCTTCTGCTGTGAGGACAGAGAGGCTGGATACCTAGAGGAGCTGGTGCAGAGATGGATACTATCATTACTTGTTTTCCTTCCCTTTTCCCCATTCTCCCTAGATTTTTTTCTCTCTCATTTCCCAGTCCTCCCTCCATCCCTTGCCCCCTCTCCCCTGGGCTGGGCTCTGATTTTGGCTGCCTGTTCCCCTCCTGCTCTGCCTGCTCAGATGTGTCTCCCCGGCACCGGATCCAGAACATCAGCCGCTTCGTGTGGAAGCAGGCGAACGTGGCCAGCGAGCTGTGGGAGAAGCTCACAGCCCGCTGTGTGGACCAGCACCGCCACATTGAGCGCACCCTGGAGCAGCTGCTGGAGATTAAAGGGGCTATGGAGGAGCTCAGCACCACCCTGGACCAGGCTGAAAGCGTGCGGGAGACCTGGGAGCCCATCGGGGATCTCTTCATTGACTCCTTGCCAGAGCACATCCAGTCAACCAAGGTACTGCTGGGTGAAGGTGGTGGTGCTTTGCACCACTTAATTAGAGGTTTTGTTTTCACTTAGAGCTAGGATTAAGAAACACACACGAAGGAAATGGATTTTCTCATGTTAGGGCTTGGTTGTTCATTGTATCTTATTAAAAGTACAGAAAGTTCTGCAACACTTCTAGCCACCAGCTAGAAGCGAGAAAAATGGAGATGAATCCAGCTAGCTACAAGGGCTCTTGAAGCTGAACAGCCCAATAGAGAAATAAATCCTATATTATTTATAATTTTAACCCAATAACCAAATTCCCATGACCCTCAGTGTGGCACTAACTGTGCAACCAAAAACTACTGCCTGAAACCATGAAGAAGAAGGAAGATGAGCACTAAAAAGGGACACTACCCAAAATCCTCCATCTTGTCCCATACCTATTACTATATTACAAAAAACTCACATTTAAAACCCTTCACCTTGTGAAAGCACACACTTCTATTTAACTACACAGCCATGATTTTAACTTCATCACTCAAGTTTGGAAGCCTTCTCCAAGGCCCCAGGTCAAAAGCTGTGTTCTCCAGGGAGTCAGTGCCAGAAAGCACAGAAAGCTCAAAAACCCCAGGTTTCTGGGATCTGGGAACCTTGGTTTCTGGCTCTGAGAAGGCTTCAGCCTTGGTCATGGAGGTGATGAAATTCTGCTTCTCAGGAGGACAGAGCTGCTCCCATGGACTGCTCAGTCCAAGGCAGCCTCATTACCTGGGATCCCAGGGCCAAGGCCTCCTTCCCACAGCCCCCTGCTTTGTGAAGGGGGTTTTGGCCAGCAGTGCCCTGAGCAGCTGGCCATGCTGAGCACCTTGTCATGGCTCAGACCTGACACAGGTACAGTGGCTCAGCATAGCTGAGTCGTTGTCCCCTTTTCACTTATCAGGAATAATCTGCAGCCTGATTAATTTGGTTGGGTATTTTTTCCCCTGCTAAGTACCCTGTGGGAGGGTTAGTCAGCAGTGGCTTAGCAGCCACTAGCCCACCCTAGCTTGCAGCAAAGGAAAAAGATCCAAGTCCTGGCTACTCATCTGTTTCTTTTTCTTCTTCCCCTGCTCTGTCCCTGTGTCCCTGGGCATTGGACTCCAGCTGTTCAAAGAGGAGCTCTCCCCCATGAAGGATGGGGTGAAAGTGGTCAATGATCTTGCACACCAGCTTGCCATCTCAGATGTCCACCTGTGCATGGAGAATTCCCGCACCCTGGAGCAGATCAACACCCGCTGGAAACAGCTGCAGGTGGGAAGGAGTCAGGAACTGCAAATAAACCATGAGCAGGATGCTGGGGAGGGCTGGCACTGCTGAGCTTCAAGGATGGTAAAGTAGGGATTAGCACAGCAGGATGTTATAGCTGGTGCTCCTGGAAGAGAAGAGCATCAGTTCAGTGTGAGGAAAGAGTCTGGTAAATGTGCAGAGATCTTAGTCAGGAAAAGGCAGTGGGAGGAACAAAGGGAAAATCAGGATGTGTTGGTGGAGGGGGTCAGTACCAGCTGTGACTGTTTGGATCTCTGTGGGAGTATGGATACAGGTGAGCTGGAGATGTGGCTGTGCTGCCTCAGCCTGTGGGAGGAGGTGTAGAGGGTTTAGCAAGCTGGAGGAGGACACAAACACCAAGGTAGGAGAGGAAAGAAGAGCATCTGTGTGCTGGGGCATGTCTGAGTCCACCCACAAGCCTTCCTGAATGGGTCATTAATCCGAAATGCCTGTTGGACTGCGGGTGGATGATTTTTCATTTCTGCAGGCCTCCATAAACGAACGCCTGAAGCAGCTCCAGGATGCCCACCGCGACTTTGGACCGGGCTCCCAGCACTTCCTCTCCTGTACGTGAGCAGGTCCCCCTGGCTTCTGCCACCAGGCTGCCTCTGCAGAGCAGCCTGGGCTGTGGCACAGGAAAACAGGGTGCAAAGTCCTGTTGCTGAGCCCAGAGCCATGCACGAGGCTGGAAGAGTGCCCAGGCTGGTGCCTGGTGCACGGGAGCCAAAGCAGGAGGCATCTCCAAAGTTGGCATTGTGCTGCCTCACCTTGTGGGACCAAGGGTGGATGTGAGTGTGGCTTCCCTTCAGAGCACAGAGCTGTGACACTCACAGCAGCAGCTCCAGGGGACACTGGGACAGTGTCAGCCTCAGAGCAAGACAACAGATGGCAGGAAAATACAGTCCCTCATACCCCGTGTTAGTTATTTGGAGGCTAAAAATGTGTCTTTTCAGGTTTTCATTCATGTGGCGAGGCAGGGGGATGCAGTTTTTACAGATCAGAGCTGTTGGCTGACAGCTCTCAGACCTGCAGAAGGTTGGCAGCAGGTTGTGCTCCAGAGCCTGGGGTCCATCCTTGGAAGTGCTGAGCCCTGCAGAGTCTCTGGGTGTCAGTGGGATTTGTTGGCCTGTACTTCTCTGCAGACTCTGTACTCCTATTTGAAAGGAATAGTGACTTTTCCAGTTGCTGGAATTGATATGCTACCTGTGAAAAAGGAAAATGACTGAGGGTCATGCCATGGTTTTCACCCTCTATATAATATAGGGTGACAGGCAGCTGGTGTGAGATGGATCCTCATCTTCCCAAGATACTGCAGCTGGCACACAGAGCAGGAATAACAGGAACAACAGATGCTTTGGGTGTCTCAGCCTGGTCATAACAGGCTGTGCTGTGTCTGTGTGCCCAGACCTCATCTGCTGTGAGCCCTGCCCACTGGTGACCACAAGCTTCCCTTGGGCATCATCAAAAGCATCAGGAAATGTCTCTTCCTGAGTTCTGAGCTCAGCCAGATGCAAAGTCCCTGGCTTGAGAGGCAAGATGTCTCTCAGACCAGCAGTCTTGAGCCTTTTTTGTTGGCAGTATCCCCTTGCCTGCATCAACACCTCCAGCTGGTGATTTGGGAAGACCAAAGCCTTTTCAGAAGCACCCACCTGTTGGCACAGTCCTGCTGGGCTGGCATCAGAAGCTGCATCAGCTTGGAGGAGCACTTGGTGTTGATCTGACATGTGTTTCTCTCCTTGCAGCCTCTGTCCAGGTCCCCTGGGAGCGAGCCATTTCCCCCAACAAAGTGCCATACTACATCAAGTGAGTGTTCCAGAACAGCCCCAGGTCTTCTCTGGCCTGGTGGGATCAGGAATTCGGCATCAATTTGGGGAGGGAGGCAGTGAGCAGGCTGGTGTGAGAACTCACCTCCAGGGAAGCAGGTCTCCCTCAGGCTGGCAGATCCAGGCTTTCCCTGCCTGCTGGGATGCCCAAGGTGAGGGGAAGCCCCAGCTGGAAGGAGAGGGGCTGGCAGCAAGTGGGGATATCCTACTGTGGGCATCCTCCATGGTGCTGTGGCTGGGGAGTGTGCTCACTGGGGTGCAGCAGTGTCTGCTGACACTGAAACACTTGGTCCCAGCACTGGTCAGATCATTTTTTTTAATCTCTCATGGCAGCTTTAGGTTACCAGATTGACTCTTGGTCTATTTTGCTTCCAGCCACCAGGCGCAGACGACGTGCTGGGACCACCCAAAGATGACAGAGCTGTACCAGACGCTGGGTAAGGAGGCTGTCACAGATCCATATGGGTAGTACTGGCCTTTTTGCAGCCTGGGTGCGTGTGAGATACCCCAGGCCCCCTGCTCCCCTCTGTGGCACAAGGGTCCCCCAAAGCAGTGGGGTGTGACCCCTGCCAGGCTCTGCTCCTCACTCTCCTGCATGTCCTCTGCTGGGCTGGGGTCTGAGAGCTGCAGCTGCTGCTTCCTGCCTTGGAGATAAGGATGTTGTGCTGTGGTTTTATTCTTGTTTTCCTGTGCCACTGCAGCGGATTTGAACAACATCAAGTTCTCGGCGTATCGGACGGCCATGAAACTGCGGCGGGTGCAAAAAGCCCTGCGATGTGAGTGTGGGAAGGGTTTCCCTCCTGCTGGCTCTCCCCCAGTGAAGGCATTAAAATAACACAAGCTTTTATCAGCACATCAAAGGCAGGAGGCACCAGGGGACAGGTAGCTGAGGCGAGAAATAAGGAAGATGAGCCTGGGAAGCTGAGCAAATCCACCAGTCTGTGTCAGCGCCTTTCTTTACAGGCTTGGGGTGGAAATGACCCAAGGGCAAGTGTTATCCAAAGGGGTGTGAGAACAAAGTGGTCCAGCTCAGGGTTACAAAGCTGTGGGATCAGGCAGGAGCTCACCAAGCAGCTCCAAAGGAGAATGGAGAAGGTGTGGGATGTAACAGAGATGAAAGCAGCCTCTCTCACTGGCAGGGACAGAGAGGGATTCACTGCTTAAAGAGGAGGAAGGGAGCCAATAAACCTGACTTCTGCACTCTTGGTGGAAACTGAGGATTAATAGCCAGGTGGATATGATACGACAGGAGTCCAAACATCTCTCCAAGAGGTAGCTGTGCCTGGGAACTGCTGAGGAGTTTCTGGTGGAACTGGCAAGCAGGCAGATGGGAATCTGATAGATGCAGCATCCTTGGCTGCTCAGGGCTTTTGACAAAGCCTCTCACCTAAGGCTCTGTCAAAATTAAGCAGCAGCAGGCTGAGGAAAATCCTCCTCCTGAATTAATTGTTCATGAAGGGGAGGAGGTACAGCCAGGCAGCAGTGGGGTCCCAGGCAGACCTGTGCTCCTTGACATCCTGTGAAAGGGCTGGAAGAAGGCAAGGAGTCACAGTGAGAGGAGGCTGGCTTCTCAAGGGAGTCAAACCCTGGATGTGGAGCATTCTCATACCACTGTGGTGATCAGGCTGTCCTGTACCCAGGGACATTCAGGGATGATGTAATGTAAATGGAGGAAAGCAGCAGTTGGCTTTGGCCACTTTGTTAGGTGTCCATGAAGCAGCAGGCAAGGTGTGGAGAAGAAACAAGGGTGAAGAGCAAAGGAGAGCCCTCCTGTGTGCTGCTTGTTCATCTCTTGCATCTCACATACTGCACTGTCACCTTCTTTCCACCCCAGAAATGACTTGAATAAGTGCTCTTTATTCAAGGTATACTTGAGAAAAGGGCAGGGAGGTTGCTAAGGCAGCTTTCCCATAACGAGAAGTTTGGTGGAGTGGCTGTGTAGGAAAGAGGCAGTGAGGGATAGATCAGAGCCATATGCAGCCGTGGGCAGTGTGGACACGAGGGTGGGCAGCAGCGACACTCCCTGGCACGGAAACTGGGGCTTCCCAGTGCCAGTGTAGCAGCTTTGACAGGAGAAGGGAGGATTTTTGCACAGAGTGAAGTTAAGGCGTGGAAAAGGCACACAATCCCCTGAGTACTGTGAATATAAATGGTCTCAAAGATGGAAAGACTTAGGGGAAAGAAATATTGCTGGTTGCTAACACGGTGACACATATGACCTGAAGCCACAGAAATCTGAAAGCAGAGCAGTCAGGGCAGCTCATGCTGTCCTAGCCTGTTTTGGGTTTGTGCCTTAACTCCCTCACCCTGTCAGAGTTGGAGACAGGACTGATCCACCTCTGGGCAGTTCTTGTAGGGTCTGTGTGGGTCTGTGTGGGTCTGTGCCCCCTCACCTCCCCACGCCAGCCCCACAGGGACCTGGCACGTGCAGAGAGGCCAGCACTGGGCTCTGCACAGAGCCTTCCATGGGTAGCATTTTCATGGCCATGAGGAAGGAAGTCAAAGAGAATGGTGGCTCAGAGTGGAGATGTGGTATTTTGGGAGAGGTTTACAACCAGGAGAGAAATTCTAGGAGCTGCAGTCACCCTACCAGCATCTTTCCCAACACAGTGGGACTAACACTGCCCCAGGTTAGGGCAGGACTGCATCTCTCTCCTCTTGGTTCCCACCTCTCTCATTTCCCCTCTTTCCCTCTGATCCTCCCTGTGCTTTCTGTGCAGTGGACATGGTCACCCTGGGCACGGCTTTGGAGATCTTCAACGAGCACGACCTGCAGCCCAGCGAGCGGGCGATGGACGTGGTGGAGGTGATCCACTGCCTGACCGCCCTGTACGAGCGGCTGGAGGAGGAGCGGGGCATCCTGGTCAATGTGCCCCTCTGCGTGGACATGAGCCTCAACTGGCTGCTGAACGTCTTTGACAGGTACCTGTCCCTCAGTGTGCCTGTCCTGTGGGGCTGCCACGCCTGGGAGGTGTCCTGGTTTGAAGGACAGGTATCTGCCAATAAAGGCAGAAGCTTCTCTTTGGAATGGAGAATGTAAACCCCCTCCCTCCAAATTATTATAAATTTGAAATTAAGGGGCTTTCAGGCAAAGATATGGGAATTAGGAATAACAGTTAGTTACTGGGAAAATTAAAATAGAAATACAGTATTACAAAAACAATCCCAACCCTGACAGAGTCAGAATACAACCTGACACCCTGTCAGTTGGTCAGGGTGTTGGTAGCAGTCCCATTAAATGGTGGCTGCAGTCTTCTTGCAGTGGCAGATGTGGTTGAGCTGAAGCAGTGCTCCTGTAGAAGGGTGCAGCCTTCCTCCAAAAGCCCAGGGATTATATAGAAAAGTCTGGCTTTTCCTCTGGAATCCAGTGGAAAGAAGGGGTATCTTGCTGTCCAAAATCTCAGTTTTTATCTAGGTAGGAGAGGCTTGGCTCCTCCCCCTGGCTGGAGCATCTCTCAATGGGATGATGTAATTTTATCAGTCATACAATGGGACTCAATGGGCCATCAGCAGAAAGTATCTTCCTGGAGGGAGGGTGGGTTGTGTAAAAGATAAAGGTGATTGCCCCATCTTATCTTAAAGATGGCCCATTAGCAGATACTGTGTGCCATAGAGATGAGGGTTACTGCCCCACCCGGTTTTAACAGATGGTGATAAAATACACATTTCTGGCCACATCAACCCAACACAGGAGGAAAGCTCTGTGCTGCTCTTCCAGCTGGCAGCGCTGCAGAAAGCTTCTGGCTGCTAGGGAGGGAGGTGTGTGCCTAGTGTGTGCTGGCCTTGATGACCCCCCCTGCCAAAAAAACTTCACTCTGAAGCATTTTCCAACCTGTGCAATATCTTGCAGTGGCCGCAGCGGGAAGATGAGGGCTCTCTCCTTCAAGACAGGCATCGCGTGTCTGTGCGGGACAGAGGTCAAGGAGAAGTTCCAGTGTGAGTCCCTTGTCTCCCCACCCTTAGAACCTGGTGAGAATTCACCTCGGGAAAGCAGGAGTGGTTTTGTTTCCTGGCTTAGACCTTCTTTGCCCAGGAAGAGCGAAGAAACACCTTCCCTGCAGTGACTAAGCTGCTTGCATCATCACCTCTCCCTCCCTCCCTGGGCCTACGCCACCGAAATTAGGAGGCGTTTTTGTAGACTGGTGCTGCAGTGATCTTGCTTGCATGGTAGTGAAAGGAACAGTGCAGGGAAGGCACACAGGAGAATTATCCAGTGCTTTTCAGAAGGAAAATACCAGGGGGTGCATGGCTGGGGGGAAGTAGGTTTCAGGCAAATTGCTTTCCTCACTGCTGTTTAACCATGGAATACTGTGGAGGGGAATGTTGTGTAGCATAGGGAGTACCAAGGGGTTAAATAAAGGGTTAAATAAAGGCTGATTCATAGAGGATGGGCTAGCTGGGGCTGTTTATTAAATGATGTATGTAACCCCTGTCTGAAGAAGACACTAAACTGGTTATTAGGAGCTAGAAGGATACTGGTGAGGGTTATTTAATCATAGCTCAGGTTTTTCCTCTTATTGGAGCTCTCTGCTGGAGGTGGTCTGTTTAATCCCAGAAACGTGGGGTTTTTGAGCTTTCTGTGCTTTCTGGCACTGACCCCCTGGAGAACACTGCTTTTGACCTGAGGCTTTGGAGGAGGCTTCCAAATTTGAGTGATGGAGTTAAAGCCATGGGTGTGTAGTTAAATAGAAGTGTGTGATTTCACAAGGTGAAGGGTTTCAAATGTGAGGTTTTTGTAATATAGCAACAGGTATGGGACAAGATGGAGGATTTTGGGTGGTGTCTCTTTTGGTGTTCATCTTCCTTCTTCTTCATGGTTTCAGGCAGTAGTTTTTGGTTGCACAGTTAGTGCCGCACTGAGGGTCACGGGAATTTGGTTATTGGGTTAAAAGTATAAATAATATAGGAGTTATTTCTCTATTGGACTGTTCAGCTTTAAGAGCCCTTGTAGCACTCAGCGGGGTCCCTGGTGTGACCCACACGCTGCTCCCCTGGTGCCGGGGTGCTGTCGTTATTGCGATTCGGCCGCGGAAAGTAACGACACTGACTCCTCCAGCTAACAGCGAAGAGAAGCAACTTTATTGTGAAGGCGAACCACTTTTATAGTGTGGATCGCAGAAGAAGAGAGGAACGGCCGTCCATTGGATAGTAGAAGAAAACAGAACATTCTCACGGATCGTGAGAACTGTTTTTCCTTACTTTCTGAAAAACAGCAGGTGCTTAATCTTGTTGTGAGTTCCTTCCTGTTTTTCCCGAGGTTTATCACCTTGGGAAGATTCAGGGAGGAACAGAGAAACTGCAACAGGCCCGAGAGAAATTTTCCTTAGCATGAGAAAGGAGAAAAGGCCTCAGGCCTTTACAATTTTCAGCCTGTGGCCTCAATGAAGCCCACAGGGTGCCAGCTGTGTCTGCCGTGCCCGCAGATCTCTTCAGCCAAGTGGCCAACGCCGGGGGACTGTGTGACCAGCGGCACCTCGGCGTGCTGCTCCACGAGGCCATCCAGGTGCCACGCCAGCTGGGCGAGGTGGCGGCGTTCGGAGGCAGCAACGTGGAGCCCAGCATCCGCAGCTGCTTCCGCTTCGTGAGTGCGGGGCACGGCCTCACCCCTCTGCAGCACCGCGCTGGGCTCTGCACCCACTGCAGCTGGATCCCAGCTCTGAGCAGCCCCTTCTCTGAGCAGCCCCTTCCTCTCCCTCCCCAGAGTAACGGGAAGTCTGCCATTGAGGTGTCCCAGTTCCTGGAGTGGGCCAACCTGGAGCCACAGTCCATGGTGTGGCTGGCAGTGCTGCACCGGGTGACCATGGCTGAGCAGGTGAAGCACCAGACCAAGTGCTCCGTGTGCCGGCAGTGCCCCATCAAGGGGTTCAGGTAAGGGCTGTGTCCTGGTGTGAAGGACAGGTGTCTGCCAATAAAGGCAGAAGCTTCTCTTTGAAATGGAGAATGTAAACTCCCTCCCTCCAAACTATTATTATAATTTTGAAATTAAGGGGCTCTCAGGCAAAGAGATGGGAATTAGGAAGAACAGTTCTTTACTAGGAAAATTAAAATAGAAATACAGTATTACAAAAAACAATCCCAACCCTGACAGAGTCAGAATACAACCTGACACCGTTGAGTCAGGGTGTTGGCAGCTGTCCCATTCAATGGTGGCTGCATCCTCCTGCAGTGGCAGATGTGGTTCAGCTGGAGCAGTGCTCCTGTAGAAGGTGCAGTTTTCCTCTGAAGGTCCAGGGATGATGTAGAAAGGTCTGGCTTTCCTCTGGAATCCAGTGGAAAGAAGGTACCTTGGTGTCCAAAATCTCAGTTTTTATCTAGGTAGGAAATGTTTGGCTCCTCCCCCTGGCTGGAGCATCTCCCATGGGATGATGGAATTTTATCAGCCATGCCCTGGGACTCAATGGGCCAGCAGCAGATGATATCTTCGTGGAGGGAGGATGAGTTGTGGAAAAGATAAAGATGATTGCCCCAGCTGGTTTTAAAGATGGCCCATTAGCAGATAATGGGTGCCATGGAGACCAGGGTCACTGCCCCACCTGGCTTCAACAGGTGATAGAATCCACATTTCTGGCCACATCAACCCAACACAGGCCTCCTCTGTCCCCTCCACTGACCTCTTATTGGGCTTTAAACACGTGTTTTGATGACTTCCAGTGCCTCCCTATGGCTTCTTGACCTCTCCAGGTATCGGAGCCTGAAGCAGTTCAATGTGGATATCTGCCAGACCTGCTTCCTCACTGGGCGAGCCAGCAAGGGCAACAAGCTGCACTACCCCATCATGGAGTACTACACCCCGGTATGGAGCTGGGCTGGGCTGGGCTGGGAGGGCCCTGGCACAGAGCAGGGCCTGCTGGTGGTGGCAGCCTTGTGATGTTTAGGCTGGTGCAGCCCCACAAGTGGATCCCTTGTGTGGTTTTGTACCCTCCGCATGCTGGGGGCTGCCTGTGTCCCTGCTATTCTGGGGCTTGTGGTGAGCAGGATGCATGGTCCCCATGTGCCAGGCCCCATGAAGGGCTCACAGAAGCTACTGTGTGCCCTCTTTGCTTTGGACAAAATTCAGGTGAAATTCTGATGATTTTTGGTGGTTTTTGGGTGTTTTTTTCATTACCTGGATCACCTGTTGTGACACCTGGATGGGGTTTGAGAGGGTTTTGAACACCTGAAGAAACTCAGGTGACACCTGGGCACACCTGGGAGAAATTTGGGTGAAATTTGGGTGAAATTTGGGTGAAATTCTGATGAGTTTGGGGTGATTTTTGGATGATTTTTGGTGATATTTGATCACCTGGAGCACCTTCAGTTTTATCTGCCTCTTCCCCCACGGAACTTATGCCCAGCCAGAGGGGATATCTTATTGTGGGTGCTGAGCTGTGGTCCCCCACTTTTCATTAAACAGCACCTTTGTCCTGTTTGTGTCTGTGTAGACCACATCCAGTGAGAACATGAGAGACTTTGCCACGACCCTGAAGAACAAGTTTCGGTCCAAGCAGTACTTCAGCAAGCACCCCCAGAGAGGTTACCTGCCTGTCCAGTCTGTGCTCGAGGCTGACTGCTCTGAGACGTGAGTTGGCTGTGCCCTGGATTGTCTTTTGGCCCAGAATGAGACATGGGTTCTGTGCATGGAAAGAGCATCTCAGCTCTCCAGGGCTCCTGGGGGAGGGCTGGAGGAGCACTTGCTCTGGGGGTGATCTGACACCTTGTTCTGGAAGGCACAGAGGTTTCAGTCTCCCTGGCTCTTCTCAGCCAGGTGAGATCAGTCTCTGCCAAGCCCTGCTGATCACTGTGCATCTCTTGCAGCCCAGCCTCCTCCCCGATGTTACCACATGCTGACACACACTCCCGGATCGAGCACTTTGCCAGCAGGTACCAGCCAGGGCTCTGCTGTCCTGCTGGGGCACAGGGCATGCTGATGGGTGTGGGGGGGGCTTAGGGGCAGATACATGGTCATAGACCTCTCCACCTGCCCCAGCATGCTGCAGAGGCAGGCAGACCTGCCTGGGAAGTGGCTGATGCTGTGTAAATTGGCAGCAAAGACCATGCATTTGACAGCAGATGTCTTGGTGATGCAGCAGCCTCCACGTCCTGCTCTTCCCAGCATGAGCTGCAGGGTGGATTCTCAGCAGGCACATCCCTCAGTGTCTTGTTCTGTTCTATGTCCTCACCAGACCTGTTTGCCAGCTTCCCACTGCTGCTGCTTTGTGAGTTGTAGTGCCTCTGCCCTCACTGTGGGGACCTAAGGGGTACAGGGAGTTTATGCTTGTAGCTCAGGCCCTAGGCTGGAGCTGGAATTCTTACACTCTTTCCTTTGCTTGTGAGACAGGAGGCTGATCTGACTGCACAGCAGCAGCTCTTTATTCTAAAGACTTACACCCAGAGCAGCAGTGTATTTTAGTTTTTAAAAAGTCAAAACTCTGTAGGGCCTGTGCAGAGGGGCAGACTCCTCTCTCACAGGCCAGGTGGGAGACCCTGCCAGAGAGGAGCCTTGCAGGGGCTGCTGCAAGAAGGGTGCACTGAGCAGACATTTAGGGTGTCTCTGATCATATCTCAGCCTTCTTCTCTTTCCTCCAGGCTTGCAGAGATGGAAAGCCAGAATTGTTCCTTCTTCAGCGATAGCCTGTCCCCTGATGACAGCCTGTGAGTTCTCCTTTCCTTTCTCCTCACCTCCTGATGAGTCAGGGCTCCTGTGGCTCTATCCATGCCTAGCCAAAAATGCTTTCCCTCCCAGTCCCATTGAGTGAGAGGCTCTTGGGCACCCCCAGCTACCAGGGATGCTGAGCCCCTTCTGAGCTGTAGGCCTGGAGCAGCCAGGAGCTCCCCTGTGAAACTGCCTCCAGCCATGCTGTCCTTCCCCAAGGGCACACAATCCCATGATTTTCCTCATGAAGGTGTTTCTCTCCCTGCTGGAACAGGGACGAGGACCAGTACCTGCTGCGCCATTCCAGCCCCATCACCGACAGAGAGCCTGGGGGCAGCCAGCAGGCTCCAGGAAGCCTCAACATGGATGACAAGGGAGAGCTGGAGAGAGTCCTGGCCCACTTAGAGGATGAAAACAGGTAGAGACATGGGCAACTCTGAAAGTGGGGGTTATAGCCTGAGACGGGGGAAGGGACTGGAGAAGCCTTGTAGAGCTCAGAGTGGAGCCAGGGGATGCTGCTGGGTCTGGAGGTGGGGATTGCAGTTGCTGAGAGGACAGTTTTGGAGGATGACTAAGCTCAGCACTGAAACTCAGTGACGGTGTGCTCTCCAAGGAAGGGAGATGACTCTATTCCCCAAAATACTCCTTCCTGCATCCACAGAACCTGTTACCTCCTGAACCCCAAACAGGTTGAAGTGAGCCCAGGGCACTCTGTCTTTCTTGTCCCTGAGCCCCTCATGAACAGTGATATTGCTGCTCACACAGGGTGAGGCTCTAGGCAGGGCACACCAGCTCAGGAGGAGGTGATCCTTTCCCTGTCCTTGTTTGCAGCCTCTTGGGAGGTGGTTGCATATCTGTGAAGCCCCTGTGTGGGGCAGAACCACTCTGCAGTGCAGCATCCTGGCCCTTGAGCTTCACAAATGGCAAAGCTTTGTTTGAGTCATGGGCCATCCCCAGTGTGCAGCTCCAGGTGTTTCCAGCAGTCTGTAGGAAGGATTGAGGGGATGCTGACCTGGGCTGTCCTGCAGGATCCTCCAGGGAGAGCTGAGACGTTTGAAGTGGCAGCATGATGAGGCCGTGGAGTCTCCAACCTTGGCTACAGGCTCTCCTGAGTCAGTGCAAGACCCGCGCAACGAGGAGCTCCTGGCAGAGGCGCGGATCCTGCGGCAGCACAAGAGCCGCCTGGAGACACGGATGCAGATCCTGGAGGACCACAACAAGCAGCTGGAGTCACAGCTGCACAGGCTGAGGGAGCTGCTGCTGCAGGTATGCTCAGAGCAAGGCTGGGGTGGGCTTTGCCACAGCAGAGCTGTGACAGTGGCACCAAGGGGGTGGGCAGAGCAGGGGAAGCCAAGGACAGAGGATCGTGACAACCTTCTGACAACTCTTCTCACTCCAGCCTCCAGCAGAGTCAGAAGGCAATGGTTCAGCAGCCTCTTCCCTGGCTTCATCTCCACATCAGTCAGAAGGCAGCCAGGCAAAGGAGCACAACACCCCTGACACTGAAACTGCAGGTGAGCTTTGGGCTTGGGCTGAGCTCCTGGCCCTGCTCCCTTGTTTCCATGCTGCAGGGAGCTGCCTGCACCCTGCTAGCCTGCAGAGATGCTGGCAGCCAGGTGGATGACCAGAGAGCTTTTTCATATCCACCTGCCCTCCTGCCCACTGCAGATGAGGTGGAAGCCAAAACCCAGGAGGTCAGCATGTGCCTGGAAGACATCATGGAGAAGCTGCGGAGCGCCTTCCCCAACTCTCGAGGTACTTGAGTGAAATCCTCCTTTAGTGCTCCCTCAGGTGAGGTTTTCCCCACAGAGCCCTGCCCCGATCCCAGCTTCCCTGCGACAGCTGATGACCCACAGTGCTTCAGACAAGAGCTTTGCTGCTGCAGTGCTGCTGGGATGGGAATGGAGGAGGAGGAGGAGGTTTCACATCTGCAAGGAGAGGCAATCCGAGCTGCACAGACCAAACAGATCCCTGTGATGAGCTGCAAGGCATCCTTCTGCCCTGCTCAGGACCCTGCACCCCACGTGAGGATGGACAGATCTGCCAGCACCACCTGCAGTGACAGCTTTGAGCCACTTCCTGGCTTCATCCCTGCCCTGACCCCTCTGCAGGAGAGGTCGAGGCCCCAGTGGCCTGGTGAGATGGAAACAATGGTTCAGGCTCTCCTGGCTGCTCGTGGACAGCTCTTCCCAGCAGGGATGGAGACTGGGGGATGTGTGTGGATGGCACTCTGCTCACTCAGTGGGTTTTGGTGTTGGTCATTCTGCTCTTTCCCTCTGTGCTCCAGTGCAGGAGCAGCACTTGGTCTCTTGCCCAGGCTGCCAGAGGGAGACATTGCTTGGTGGCAGCACTAACATAAGGTGGTGGTCTGCCCATGCAGACTCTTGCCCACTTTCTGCCATCCCTGAGCAGGCTCCTCCTGGCTCTGCAACAGCCCCCTTCTAACCGGGTGGCTCTGGGTCCTGTTTTCCTGACCTGTCTATTTCTCTTCCAGGTATGACCTCCCTTATCTAACACCTCCTGTGAGCCAGAGGCTTTCCTAACCAGCTACCTGGCTGCTTTCCTCCCCCTCTCTCCCTGCCATGCTCCCTGTGCTGCAGCAGACCTCACACAGACTCCCTCCGAGCTGGTGGTGCAGGATGCTTGCCAGCTCCAGAAGATCTCAGGGGAATGTAGGTCATGCAGGAGTGGGACTGTGGGCTCCCCAGGAGGCTGGTTTGGTCACTCAGCCACAGTGCCCAAGCCTGGGTGGGATGGTTCAGAAGAAAGAATTGAAGCCATGAGAACTGCCTGTCTCTCCTGGCACCCACGGGCTGCTGCCTTTGCCTGTAGCCCTCGGGGGATGCACAGCTCAGCATCTCACTTCTCGTTTCTGCCTGGGAGCCTCCAGGTCTGTGGGCACCAAAACACTCCTGGAGCCACACAATTTTTAAAATAACTCTTTATAACAGTAACCAGCTGCCAGCCTTATAGTTTGAACTCTGCCACCCAAGGCTCTGCAGCCAGCCAGGCACATACCACCAGGAGAGAGTCTGTGAGGTTTATGGAGTAGGGATTGAGTCCATGTTAGAGCTTCAGCCCAGCTAGTAGCCTTATATTGAGAGGGTCTTTATAACAGAGCCTTATTGTTTAATTTGCATATATTTCTATATATTATATATATATATACTGTACTTAAATACTCTCATGGACTCACTCTATTAAACTAGAATACCTTAAGTGTAGCTGCCCTTCACTTTCAGCCCAGCCCAGCTCCTGCTCCCAGGGGAAGCAGCACCTTCCCTGTGGCTGGTGCTGCCTTTCAGGGCTGCTGTGAGGGAGCTCAGTGAGGGCTGGACCCACAGCAGGTTCTTCATCCTGCCTGGTTTCCTGGGGATCTGTGCCTTTGCCATGGTGCAGAGAGCCTGTCCTGCCCAGCCCCAGCCCCATCCCTGGGGAGCCTCAGCTCCTGCAGGGAGGGGTTTCTCCAGCCACACTGCAGCCCTGAGGCCACCTTGGTGTCTGAGCCAAGGTGGGCAGCAGGACAGACACCTCCTTGGTGGCCCCAGGGAGCAGCTGCCCTGCTGCTGTCCCCAGCTTTGAGCTGAGCTGGGGGGCTGGATGCCCTTTGTGCAAGCAGTTCCGTGGGGCAGGGCAGGAGGCTGTTCGCCAGCTGGCAGGGCAGCTTGGGGGTGGTGGCTGCTGGTCCCCAGGGGTCCCTCGGGCTGGCTGTCTTGTGCTGTGTTATGTCGAGAAAGAGGCAGAGTCAGGTGCTGCAGGGTAACCCAGAGCACGGGCTGTGATGGCCCTGGTGCTCTGGAGCCACGGGGTGTGGAGAGGTGAGAGGCTTGAGCTCTTGGGGCAGGGCAGGGCTGCACACTGGGGTGAATATCCGATTTAAACAGGGCTTGCAAGGACAGAGCCAGGGCTGTTGGTGCTGGCTGGGACAGGACTCGGTGCTGAACTGTCCAGGGGGGTTGTGACCAGGGCAGGGTGCCAGCCCCAGGGCTGTGGGCTTGGCTCTGGGGTGTTGGCAGCAGCGCCCACACCAAGGACAAGGCGGTGTGAGCCTTGCAGCCAGGGGTATTCAGCATGTAGTGCTCCAGTGCCTGCTGGCAGCAGCGTGGGTGGCTATCCTTACTGTCCCCTGTCCCAGCCAGGTGAGTGGCAGGAGGGCAGAGTAGTGGCATTAGGGTGGCTTTGGGCATGCTGTGTCAGGCTGAGGGTGAGAGGGACCACAGGCCAGCCTGTGAGACCCAGCTGGACCCCTCTGTTATCCCAGGGGCAGGATGGGAGCAGCATGGGGAGCAGCAGAGTGAGGCTTGGCCTGAGGGTGTGTCAGGAGTATCCAGCCTTGGGGAGCACTGGAGGAAGAAAAAGGGCAGGATGAGGACAGAGCTGCTGGTCCCAGTGCCAGGTGTGGGGAGCAGAGGTGGCCAGGTTGGCTGCTTGGGCTGTGTTTGGGAGCCAGGATGTGCCAGGGAGGGGAGCAGGCTGGCTAATGCTCTGGTAACCATGTACTGTGGTGCTGCTGTCCTCCCTGCTTTGTGGCATCTCTGCTCTGGAAAGAGAATAAATTTGTATTTATACTGAGACCTGGATCAGTGCTCTGGCCTCTTCTGTCCGTGCATCTCAGCTGAGTCAGCTCCTGTTGCTGTGCCACCCTGGCACTGCTCGTGCAGGACTGCTGGGACACAGCCTGCTCTGTGCCACCCTGGCTGTCCACACCCCTCAAGGCAGAAAAGAAGCTGTGAGCAGAGCCCCAGGATTCCCAGACACAGGTGTGTCCCCCAGCCACCATCTTCATCCCGTTCCAACAAGGTCTGCTCAGGCCATGTGGTTGCCTGAGGGCTGGGACAGTCCCTCTTTCTCACCAGGAACTTTGGCTGTAGGAAATCCTTCAGCCCCAGCAGGAGGTAGACAGCAGTGGGATGCTGGGCAGGCAAGGCAGTCCTCTCCCTCCTTTCTCTCTGGAGCTCCATGAAGTTTTCAGTGCCCAGAGATGCCTCAGTCCCAAGTGCTGCCCATTGTGCCTTTGTGGCACAACAAGGGATTCAGGTGAAGAATAGCTCAGGTAAGGCTGGGGGCTCTCAGGCTCTCTCCACTGCCCAGACTTGGCTGATGGTGAAGCCTGCCCAGGACAGACAATTTTTGGGCTGGACCTGCTGTCACCCTGCCTGGAAGGGCTGGCAGTGCTGGGAAAAGTCTTTACACGGTGCCACTGCAGGGAAGTTTGGGGATGCTCACGCAAGAGAGTTTCAGGAGCTTAAAGGGGGTGAAATGCAGCCTCCTTAACCCCCCTCTCCAGAGCAGCACAAACTGCCCATCCCTGTGCCACGGGCTCCAGGGCAAGGTGGGAGGTGTGGAATGGCATCAGGGAAGCTGGTCACGTTCAGGAACAAATCCAGCCCACGGTGCCAGGGAAGAGCTTTTATTTCTGAGCCAGCAGAGCTCGGTGGCGCCCGGCTGAGAGGCGCTGGAGCCCAGGGGTTGGGGCAGGGTGCAGCGGGGCAGGGTGGGCACAGCATTGTCCCCGTGTCACTGCTGGGCCAGTGCCAGCCCCGGGGCTCCCCCTCAGGGTACAGGAGCCCTGCTGCCTATGCTGTGCCTCTTTGGCAGTGGCCTGGCAGCTGTTCCCCCTAGCAGGGGTAACTGGCCCTGCTCAGGACTGGTCACAGCTCTTTGCTGAGCTGCTCAAGGGGTGCAGCACCCCCTTCTCTGGCTGCTGTGGGGCACAGGGGTATTTTTGCCCCTCCACCCAGCTCCTCACCTTCCTCAGGGCTGAAGCTTTCTGAGGGGATGTTGCCTTCCCCAGCATTTTCTTGTCCACTGCCTACTCCCTGCTCCCTGCAGCTCCCCTCTTCCAGAGCCTCTCCAGATGTTTCATCCTCCAGCCCTGGGGGCCCTTCAGCTGGACCCAGATGTGGGGCTCTCTTTGGCTGAGCCTGGGCCTCACTCCCTGTGCCAGCTCCCTCTGCTCCACTGGCTCCTTGCTCCAACCCCTGCACTAGCCCTGCTGCCTTTGTCTCCCCTGTTGCCCCACATTGTCCTGCTTCAGGCTTTTCTATTTTTGCTGATAAACACTCTTTCTCTTTGTCCTCCACTTCCACTACTGCCTCCTCCTCCCTCTCCTCTTTTTCTTTGTTTTCTTCTTCCTTTTCTTCTTCTTTCTCTACTTCTTCACCCTCTTTTAATTTCTCTTCTTCCTCTGCTTCCCTCTCCACCTTCTCCTCCGTCTCCCCTTTATCTTCCTTTTCTTCCTTGTCTACCTCCTCCTCCTCATTCTCCTCCTCCAATTTTCCATCTTCTTCCTCTGTGCCCCTCTCCACCTTTTCCTCTTTGCTCTCCTCCTTTTCTTCCTCTTTCTTCTCCTCTTCCCCCTCCTCTTCTTCCTCTTCCCTCTCCTCCTCTTTCTCATCTTCCTCCTCTGTTCCCAGACTCTCTGCCTTTGCCCCATAGGTGCCCAGATTTTCTCCTTCCCCCACTCCTGTCTGATCCTTCCCTTCCACCTCTTCTCCCACAGGCTCTCCCCGGTCTTCTCCTCCTGGTGCTGCCCCTTCCCCCCCAGCCTTTGGGGTCCCTTGTTCTGCCTGGGGATTCCTGGGTTGTTCTGTTCCTTCAGTCTCAGCACCCTGCTCCCCCTGCCCAGGGGTCTCCCGGACCCCAGCCTCACCCTGAGGTGCCCCATCACCCCCATCCCTGCCCTCCCGCCCCTCACGGGCCTTCAGACCCTGGGATGACTGGAAGAGACCCTGGTAGCGCTTCCGATCCTCCACGTGCTTCTTCCTCATCCTCTCCCCCAGCTGCTTCAGCTCCTTCTTCACCGCAGCCGCCATGGAGGGGTCGAGGTGAGCCACGCGCTGGAAGTCCTCCCGTGCCTCCCTCTCGTTCCACACAGCAGCGTGGGCCTTTGCCCGCTTGAAATAGGCCTTGGCATTGTCTGCCCGGAGAGGAGAGCCCTCAGTGGGGGTCCTGTGGCCACAGGGGCTGGGGACACTGGGACCAGGGGATGTGAAGCACATGGGAGGTGGAGTGTGGGGTGGGCTCTCCTGTAGGGAGGGCAGGGAGACCTGGCTGTGCACTGCCACTGTGAGCAACAGGGCACAGGGAGGGCAGGGGTCATCGTGGGAAGGATGGTGTGGTGGGTGAGGGGACACTGTGAGCACAGGAAACCTGTGCCACAAGCACTGTCATGGGCAGGGCAAACTGGGACACAGGTGACACAGGGGCTATCACAGGCAGAGGGACACAGGATGAGCATTGTCACGCATGGGGGAGTCAGAGGATGGAGTCCCTGGGAGCTGTGGGCACAGTAGGGCTGGGATGCAGGGCACAGGTACCGTTGTGCTTCTGGAGAAGCTCCGTGGTGTGCTCCAGCACCTCGTAGTACTCGCCCAGCTCCAGCTGGCACTGGCAGTAGTTGAGCACCAGCGGCGTGACCAGGCTCTCCAGCTTCAGCCAGCCGTCCTCCCACGGCTTCTCCTGCCCCGCGAGCAACCCAGGCCACATGGCTGAGTCCATCCCCTCCCAGGCACCCACGGCCCACAGGGTGTGACCCAGGCAGGGGTGGGGAGGTGCTGCTCCTGCTCACCTTGGCCTGCAGGTTCCTGAGGCAGATGACGGCCTCCTGGTACTTGGCGGCCGCCTGTGCGAACTCCCTGCGCAGGACGAGGCGGTTGCCCTCGCTGTGCAGCACGGGCACTGCTGCCAGCTTCTCCTCCTTGCTCATGGCCCAGGTGTCACGTTTGTAGGCTGAGGGATCCTCCACCTGCACGAGCAGGAGGAGCTGAGCGGCCTGTCCCAGCTGCTCCCGCTCTGGCAGCCATCCCCGCCATCCCCTTACCCGGAACAGCTCCATGATGAAGATGAGAGGCTGCGGCGTCCGCTGCAGCTCGTCCAGGTCATCATAGCCTGTGCTGTGGTAGTCAAACATGTTGCCCATGCCACAGCGGTGCTTCTGGCCTTCCAGGGGGTCCCGTCCCTCCGCGATCCTCCGCATGCCCCTGGAGACCAGGGCATACATGCCCGTGTGCTGCAATGAGGGGAGCACCCCACTCAGCCCTGGGGGTGTCTGCACTCCCTTCTCTGGGGCAGCCCCTCAAGTGACACCCTGTGTTTGCACCAGACAAGGTCAGAGCATCTCTGGGATGCATGGCTCTGCAGGAAGGAGGGAAGAGGGCATCTACGGGCCCCTCACTCACAATGGCATCGCACCAGAACTCTGCCACCTCCCCAATCCTCATGGAGCTGAGCAGTGTCTCCCAGACCTCCAGCTTGAACATCTTGCCCACGATGATCTCCATGGGCATGCCAGCCTCCCGGCTGTCATCGATCACCGTCCGCTCAAAGTCATCCTTCAGTGTCTGGAAGTGGAAGGTGAACTGCCCCAGAGGGAGCCCCGTGTGAGACTCCCCTTGGCAGCCATGGTGACCTCAGCTGTGGTGTCGAGCCTGCTCCCAGCACTGTGCTGGTCTGGCTGGCAGCTCTCCCTCCACAGCAGGAGGTTGTGTCTCTTGCTCACTTGAGACAGGAAGCAGATGGTCAATGTCTTAACATCCATCCATGCTATGGCTTGCTTCTCCCTATGGATCCCCCTTTATTACCCAGTGCAGAGCGCTCTACCAGAGTGCACCAGGTCCTGGTGGAACCCACAGTGATCAGAGGCTGGAGAATCTCCCAGGAACAACCTATTGGTACAACTCACTCCAGCTTGGCACAAGGCAGGAAAGGCAGATCCCACTGGGGCTGCTGAGCTCTAACAGCACCAGGGGGAGGTGGTGCCACAGGCCCAATGCAAGGTGAGGCCATGGGCACTGCCAGCTGTCACTGTGAGAAATGTGGCTGCCTGTGCCCAAACCAGCCCCTCCTGCACCCCTGTTGTGATGGCTCACTCTTCCCCAGACCTGGAGCTGGGCTTGTGAACCATAATTGGCAGGGATGTCAGACCCACTCCCTCTCCCAGGGCTCTGGAGGAACAACCCAGACAATTTACCTTGCTCCCATCTTGCAGCTTTGGCAGCTCCCCTCGGCCTCCATGCAGAATCTTCTTTTTGACCCCTTCCACATTCAGCAGGTAGGTTTCCTCCATGGCTGCTCACAGACCACACGTACCCCAGCACGCTCTGGGCTCTTCTAGAGCTCCAAATCTTCCTTAGGTGTCTTTCTTGACTACGTGGACATACACATCATCTTCCAGGGCTCCTGCTGACCTTTTCCTTTGGTGCTGGGGACAGAGCCTTCTTCCCCTGCCCTTGGGCTGTGAGAGGGGTGTCCCCTTCTAGCACACACTCGCTGAAGCCCCCGGTGTCCTCCGTTGCTTTCTGTAACCGCCCTTCTAATCCTCTTCCCACCCTGTCAGGTTAATCTGGGATTTGCCTGCACAGTCTGTGAGGAATTACAGGAACTCCCTGATCAGGAGGGCCTTGTTCCTCCCAACAAGTGACAGCACTTTTGACCTAGATCCACAAAGACCACTTTGGGGAAGAAGCCCAGCAGTGTCCCACCAGAAGTGCCCAGGCATGGCTCCCTGCCAGGGGCTGTGTGGTTGGGAGACCACAAAGGAACAGACCAGGGTTGAAAAGGAAACTTTATTAATAGAGTTTGGTTTGCAGATAATAGCATTCCTCAAACACAGGAACAAACTCTTACCAGGCCACAGCCCATCAAGCCCAAGACTCAGTAGGATGCAGAAACCAGCACCGTGCCGTCCCAGGGAGGGACAGTCAGTGCTCACTATTTACAGTAAATCTGTTGTTTTGGCTGCTTTTAAAGGCATAGCCCAATTCTTTAGCTCCACCAGCCAAACCCAGCACAGTGGATGTGAAATCAGCTCTGGACACGGACCCCATACCACTGCCAGCAGAACATGTGGCAGCAGAAGTGTGCAACTAAAGCCAAGACTTCAGCGTGGCAGGTGACCACCACTTCCAGCTCTGCTCTCAAAGACCCAGGCCCACTCCTCACTTCTCCATGAGGGACTCCAGCTGCTCCTGCAGGGACGCCATCTGGGAAGAGGGAGTGAAATATTACAGTCAGGCACATCTGGGACCCCAGGCAGCCCCAACATTTTTGTGTTCTTGCCTATATTCTACCCACACCAGTGCCTGCTCTTCCTGTGTGTTGCCTGGAGCTGTCCTTGGGCTCCTCTGGGACAGAATTGGCACTGCCCACAGGGATCTGAGTAAGAACCTCCTGCCCTGGTACCTGGCTGGAACAGAGCTGCCCAGGCAGGAAATCTGCCACAACTCTACAGCCACTCCTTTCTTGTACATGGGTGCTAACAGGTTTGTGCTCTGTGTTTGACCCCCCAGGTAGCAATCCTGCAGCTCTGGACTGCTGACTGGACATGTTTTGGCTCCTCCAGAAGGAAGGCTGCAGTCAACCCAGCACCTCTGGCTCCACTGTGGGAGTTTCCTCACCTGCTGCTTCTCTCGCTCTTCTTGCTGCTTGAACTCATCCAGCACTGCCTGGAGACGGGTCTGCAGGTACAAACATTGAGACCACAGTTACCAGTGCGTTCTCAAGGGAATGGGTGCTGCTACAACGTGTCAAATGCAGTGACAACACCCTCTTATCTCCTCCAGTTTCACAGGTTACTCTGCCTCCACGGGGAAATGCTGGAGTGTGTACAGCCACAACTATTTTTAACCCAGCAGGCAAAGGCTCCTGGCTTCTCCAAATCAGCCTGCTGATCTAATGGTGAGCCAGTGTTAAGCAGTTTTGAAGAGACCCCAGGAGAGCTCTCACCTTGAGGGCAAGGTTCTCCACCTTCATGATGAGATCTTCCTGGCGCTTCCTCCTGTCTTGAGTTTCCTGGAGTTTACTTTTCAGGTTGTCAATCTGTTTCTGGATGCCCATGGCTGGAAGGGAGAGTGAGCTCAGACCCAGAGCAGCAGCAGAGCCGGGAAGCACAGCCTGCCTGGCATCCCAACAATTCTGCCATGCTCTGCTGGCCACTCACCAATCTGGTTGGAGCCCTCATTCTCCTGCTGCTGCCCATCAGACTCATTCAGCTTGTCCTGCAGTTGTCTCTCCAAGTCTTCCTCAGTGTCCATGATGTTCAGGTCCTCATCGTCGTGATGATCCCTCTCATCTTCATCCTCGCTGCTGCTGCTGATATCATTAAATATCTCCCGCAGTTCATCGTGTTCTAGGTGAGGCAAAAGAGTCAAAACACAGCTGATGACCTGCCAGTGGCCTTTGCCTGCCAGGGACCACATCTAGAAATAAAACAGCCTTCCCCACTGCACCTGAGGAGCCATGGCCCTGCTTGTGCCCCGACATCCCTGGGGAGGAGATGTCCAGGCTGGTGAGTGAACCATGGTTGTCCACTTCTTTTGTTTCATCTTCAGCAATGACTTCCCAGCCTGACAGCAGGGACAGGTGAGTCAAGGGAAAAAGAGGAACTTGGAAGATGCAGTTGTGATTGAAGAGGTTAAAAATGGCAGATCACTGCCACTCCAACCAGTCTGGCCTTGGATGGATACCCAGGATGAAACAACCCAGACCTCTTTTCTGATGACACCTCCTCTACTATTTCAGTTCCTTCTCAGCACAGTCCACAAGAAAGGTCACCTTGAGGGAACAATAAGCTTTGAACAAGACAAAGATGAAGCTCCAAAACTTCAGTGCCTCTTGTGTGTTTATCTCCCAGTGTCCCACACCCATGCAAAGCTCAACTTGTTCTTTCCAGAACCCCCAGGTCACACACATGTCCTGTCCTACCCTTGAGCTTTTTTCCCCACCAAAAGGATACGGACACTGACAGCCTCAGCATCGGTGCTCAGGAGACGCTTCACCTCTTTTTCCACATCAGGAGATTCGATATACTGGGCCAGAGAGGGGAAAGAGAACAGAGACATTGTTAAATGCCTTGTGCATGCTGCTGGTGCTGGCCAACTACAAGTCTCCAACTCCAGACAGAGCACTGTTTCAAGGCTTTCTTATCAGAATTTGCTCATATTTTAACTGTGAAGTAATTTATGTACCCCTCACCCCCGAAAAACAATCCATCTTTTTTGTACCTTGGTAGGTTGAGTGCTCTCACTTTTCTGCTTATACTACTATTTTATAAGACTTTCTGTGTCTATGCAAAAAGTCCTTGAGCTGTTGACGGTCAACTCAACTGAACTCAACTCCTTCTCATCCCACTCAAAAGAAGGCTTCACTTATCACTTTTAAATTAGTCCAGAATTTTACTGCAGCGATATCAAATCTCTCCTGTGGGCTACAAGAATGTCTCAAGTAATTTGTTTCCCAAATGTCATGCAAAATCACACCCAACCCTGTTCTCAGAAACTGCAAAGGAGAGAAGAACAAGTCTTCCCAGCCTCAGGGTGCTGCATCTCCCCAACACCTTGCCTGGCTTGTGCATATGCACAGAGACAGTGTCTGAGCTCCATCTGTTGTCACTCCCCCAGCTGAAATGACAGTGGTACTATTTGGGGAAGGGAATGGGCCATGCATAAAGAGAAGATTTAAGCTGGGAAAGCAGGAATTAGTGAAGCCTCATTTCCATGTGAGTCTTTCTTCCTTTCTTCTCTATGAGCAGGAGGAGATGTCGTGTGGCAAGGCAGCCACAGGAATGAGGTCCAGCAGTACTCTGCACAAAGGATCTTCCCCTCAGAAGCATCTTGGAAAATACAGAGGAAGCACCCAAAGAAATGTTTAAATCTACTATCCTACCCTCACCCTCATTTCAGGCAAGGAAAAGTGAAAAAATGTTAAGAAAACACATGACTTCTGGCCTAATCACAGCCACAGCTCTAATCTCTCTGCCCTCCTACCCCTTGGGTATTTCATCTGCATCTGGGTGAGAAGCAACTCACCTTCTTCTTAGCTGTCTTCCGGAACCGCCGCTTCCGTACATTTTTCAGGGGAAGAGTGACTGTGATAGAAGAAACAGATTTCATGTGTCAGGCAGATGGCCCAGTGAGAGATGTGTCAGAAGGGAGAAGATCTCTTCTGCAACAGAGAGAGCTGTGGAAAGGAGCAGCAGCACTGCCAGTAGCTGGCAGCTGTGAGCACTCTGCTCAGATGCAGGGCACTGGGGTTGAGGGGCTTGGCACAGCCTCTACTCACTGCCATGGTTCCATATGAACTTCTTCTCTCTGTCCTTGTCCTTCTTCTTGTTTGCCTTGGGGTCAGTGGCCACAGTTTGCTCTTCCAAAGGTGGGTATAGATCACCATCCACAGTGCAAACAAGCATCTGCAATCCCCACATGAACACCAGGATGTGAAGGAACAGTGACTGCCCAGTGCATGCTGTGAGCCAAAGGGATTCAGGGGCACAGAGTGTGGGAAACACAGCTGCATCCCCTGCTCAGTTGGATACAGCAGCAGTTAAGCTGTCACAAGGGCAATCCCATTTCACACCTCAGGAATGAGGTTTCTAAACACCAAGTGGCATGGGCAATTTTAAACTGCTAATACTGTGAGATACAGGAATTGGGTATATAATGGGTGTCCAGTTGCCAAAGTGTACAAGGGTTTTCCTGGAGTGGGGAGCAATGAATTATGCTGTTGGTGCAGGCTAGAAGGACAGCTCATACCTGGCAAATATCTGCTGTCTTGTAGAAGGTTTTCTTGTCAATGGTCTTCAAGCTCTCAGTGATGCAGGGCAGATCCACCAGCTTGGCTGCCAGCGGCACCCGGTCCACACGGACAATGCCATGGCGCCCGTCCGCTGGGGAGAGCCAGGGGACAGCTCAGTGCAGGGGCTCAACCCAGCCCTGGGCAGCAGGGAATCCACAGGACAACACATGCAAGTGGCACAGCTTCACTGGGCACAGGCAGAGGGGCCTGGACTGTGCCCTGGTCCTGCTCACTCACCGTGCAGCTCAATGGTGAGCCTGTCCTTCAGGTTGACATTCCCAGACTGGACTGCTCGACGCACGGTTGAGGCATATTCCTGAGAAGGGAATTCTTCAGGAGTGGGTGTGCTTCCTCCAAGAATCACCAAAGGCTCCTGCCCAACCTACCCAGCTTAAAACACCTGTCATCCACATGCTGGACAGCAATTGCAAGACCAGGGTGAACAGCACCCTCCTCCCAAGACCACGTTAACCCCGTGGCTCTGCTGTTCCCAGTGCTCTCCACACCCCTGACACGACACAGGTGTGACACTGGTGTGAGGTCCCTGGCAGAGACACTTCCCAGAGCTCCACAGCACTGTGGGCAGCTAGAGCTGCCCTCACCAAGCCCTTGTGGTCTCAGCAGAACAGAGTCTCACAGAACCCCAGAATAACTGGAGTTGGAAGAGACCATCCAGTCCAGCAGGGTCACCTGAAGCAGGTGCTACACGTACACATTCAGGTGGGTGTCTCCAGATAAGGAGATTCCACAACCTCCCTGGACAGCTGTTTCAGTGCCCTGCTACTCTCAATAGAAAGTTCTTCCTCATGATGAGGTGGAACTTGTGCTTTAGTTTATCATCCTGTCGCTGGGCACCAGAAAAACAGAGACTCAGCTTCAAGCACCTAACAAACAGCAACTTGGGCACTTATAGCCACCGCAGCTAAAAAGTCAGTACTTGTTAAATCTCTGTCCTTACAGAACGGTCCTCCCAAACCCTCCTCTAGGTTGTCTCTGAGCCTCCTGCTCTCTGAGCCTCCTGCTCTGAGTGGCAGGAGCACGTCCCTAGGAAAGGCCGTGGAAAAACCGTTCTAATGGCTCCAAAAGCACCCAACCTGCTTCCACATCCCTTCCCAGCCCCGCAGCCGGTTAACCCCCAGTGCTCTGTTAACCCCCCCTCGCAGGCGGGGCTGGCCGGCAAGCCGGGCTGAGCCCGCTGTGACCGGCGGGGCCGGACCGAGCCCTTACCGGCGGCAGCCGCAGCACGAACTGGCTCTCGAGCTCGTGCGGAGCATCGTCCTTGCCCTTGCTCATCCCGCCTCCTCCGGCCGTGCCACCAACACCTCACCCTCAGGCAGCTCCTGCAGGGAGACCCCAGCACTGCTGCAGGAGCCTCCCGGCCCCGCTCCGGTCCCGCCCGCGCCGCGGAAGCCGAGCCCGAGCGCCGCCCCTTCCGCTCCGTCCCCGTTCCCGTCCCGCTCTATCCCCGCTCCGTCCCCGTTCCCGTCCCGCTCTATCCCCGTTCCAGCTCCGCTCCGTCTCCGTTCCCGTCCCGCTCTATCCCTTTTCCGTCCCCGTTCCAGCTCCGCTCCCTCCCTGCTACGTCGCCGTTCCATTCCCGCTCTATCCTCTCTCTATCCCCGTTCCAGCCCCGCTCTATCCCCGCTCCAGTCCCGCCCTATCCTCGCTCGGTCCCCGCTCCATCCCCGCTCTGTCCCCGCTCCGTCCCCGCTCCGTCCCCGCTCCATCCCCGCTCCGTACCCGCTCCCGTCCCCCTCTGTCCCCTCTCCGTCCCCGCTCTATCCCCGCTCTATCCCCGCTCTGTCCCCGCTCCGTCCCCGCTCCATCCCCGCTCCGTACCCGCTCCCGTCCCCCTCTCTGTCCCCTCTCCGTCCCCGCTCTGTCCCCGCTCCCGTCCCCCTCTCTGTCCCCTCTCCGTCCCCGCTCCGCTGGAGCGCCGCTGGCCATGGGGGCCGGGTTCGGCGCGGGGCTGGGGCTGGCCCTGGCCTCCAGCGCCTTCATCGGCGGCAGCTTCGTGCTGAAGAAGAAGGGGCTGCTCCGGCTGTGCGGCCGCGCCAGGGCAGGTACGGCCGCTCTGCTCCCGAGGGTCGGGACGGGAATCTCGCCTGGCTTCATCCGAGGTTTCTCCTTTGTTTCCTCCGCACTCAGGGCAGGGAGGACACGCGTACCTGCGAGAGTGGCTTTGGTGGGCAGGGCTGCTGTGCAGTAAGTACCGCGCTCAGACTGTGGTAAGGCGCACTTATTATGGGATCACGGAATGGTTTGGGTTGGTGGAGTCCCTTAGGATCATCTCCAGCTCCCTCCCATAGGAACACCACTATCCCAGGTTGCTCCAAGCGCCGTCCAACCTGGCCATGGACACTTCCCGGGATGGGGGCAGCCACAGCTTCTCTGGGCAACCTGTGCCAGGGCCTCCCCACCTTCACAGGGAAGAATTTCTTCCTGGTATCTTACATAAACCTACTCTCTTTAAGTTTCAACCCGTTCCCCCCTGTCCTATCACTACATGTCCTTGTAAAAAGTCTCTCTCCCTCTTTCTTGTAGGCTCCCTTCACATGCTTGTCAGGAAAATTAATCCACAAACACCAGAGGTTTATGTCCAAAAAGGAGACAGAGGAGTCCTTTCTGTTTTATTCGAATAAAGGGAGAGACCATAGGGCCTGGGCTCTCTCACATTTTTGGAGGATGCAGCCTCCTTTTTATCCTATTTTCCCAGAACGCCTGATACCTGAGATTCCCCTCTAATGTATAACCCTTCCTTTTAATTTTTAATTCTTATAGAATTAATAGTTTTTCCCCATTGCTTCTTTCATCTTCCAATATCCAATTTCATTTATCAGCAAACCTACAGTTTGTTTGTAAAGGCAAATATCTTTTTCCATTCATCAATTAGTGGAATCCATCCCATTGTTTCTTTCATCTCTCAGTGCTAGCCTTACCTACCAGCAGATCCACAGCTGGTTTGTAAAGACAAATCTGACATTCCTCTCATACTGGAAGGCCACAACTGGTCGCTTTCATGTTTTGTTATTACCATTTTTGTTTGCTTGAGTTTTATCCAAGTTTCTGATGATGATGTTGATCTCATTGTAACTAAGCTATTCTAAAGTCTCATGCATTACTAAGTTTCTCTGCTAAGCAGGAGCTGAGGAGCTGGTTTAACTAGGTTGGGTTAAGTGGCCTGCCCTGAGGATGTGGTGCTAATAGCACATCCAGCACTGTGTACAGCAATTTCAGCAGCTTTTCCAATGTTAAGAACTGACTGCAACTGATTTACCCATTAAAAAGCTGTTAAAGCTGTTCAGGAAAAGGACAGATGCCTTTCAGCTTTGTGGAAATAATGAAAATACTTTCCTGTGGTTGCTGCTCACTGTAGAGGCACATGTGACTAAGGATCACTGTGCACTGAGCCTCCTCTTCCCAAGAGAACCTGTGTGGGGCTTCTGCTTGTTCTTGCTGCTGCTGTTCTTCCCTGGTTGCTCAACATACCTCAGAGAAACAGGATGCTCAGGAGGAAACAGGTTTTTCTGACTACACTTAAACTTGTATTATGGTGAATTGCTGCCACTGATGCTCACAGGAGTTTCTCTTGCAGTGGGAGTTGGAGAAGCTGCAAATTTCGCTGCCTATGCCTTTGCCCCTGCAACACTGGTAACTCCACTGGGTGCTCTGAGTGTCCTTGTTAGGTAAGCAGCCTCAGAAACAGCCTCACTTCACCTGCCAGCCCTTAAGGATGGCAGTTGCTCTGCTGTCTTCCCTCAGGTACCCATTTCTTGTCCTTATTGGTTTTGGATGGTTTGGGGTTTTTTTGCTTTTTCAGTGCAGTTCTGTCTTCCATCTTCCTGAATGAGCAGCTGAATGTTCATGGGAAGATTGGCTGCATGCTGAGTATCCTGGGCTCCACTGTGATGGTGATCCATGCTCCACAGGAAGAAGAGGTTTCCAGCCTGGAGTCAATGGCAGAGAAGCTGAAAGACCCAGGTACTAAAAAAAGGAGTCCTGTTGACTTCAGGCTAATGACAGTAGAAGATGGGATACAACTTGGATAGATTGGAAAGGGCTGAACTAAATTGTAATTGAGCTATTTTTTGTTCTCCAGTCATTAATAGTTCCCAAGTAGGCTTTTTTTTTTACTGTCTGTGAGGTATAAAAGTGAGGAGCAGGGAAATGAGGTGTCAGCAGAAGGAGTGGCCTGTGGCAGTGCTAGGAACTGCACTGCCACAGGGAATTCCTGTCCATAAGGTGGTAATGGTATAGCTGAGAGAAGACAGGGGAGGAAATCTAGGCAGAAGAATTCAAAGCAAAAGAATTCAAGGAGGTATGCCCAAGATCAGGTAGTCCTGGTATTTATGTTAGAGGATGAATCAAGTCACAGGGATGTGATGTTGGCAACAGTACAAATTATAGAATAAGCCAAAAGAGATGGAGAAAGGAAACTTAAAAAGAAGAGCAAAGTGGAGTAACAGGTAGAGTTGGTGCTCATTAAGGGGAGCACTGACAGGGCATTCCTGTGATGTGGCACTTTCCTTTTTATCCCACCAGTCTGCAGAGTTGAGCCATGGCTTCCCAAGCCTTCTGTCACTTTCCTGGGCCTCTTGCTGGACTGGTCAAAAGCTCCCCAGTTCTGTCAGTGCTGTGGAGCCTGACTGTGCCCCTGCCCCTCCCAGCAGACTGTATCCCCAACAGCCTGACTTGTGATCACACTGTAATGAGCTGGTGTTGTTTCTGCAGCTTTGCTCAGGCTTTCCAACCCTGTTCCCTTCAGATGGAGGCAAAAGGCTGATGGGGCAGTTACCTGTCTGTCTTCCATCTCTACTTGCTGTTCAGTCAGATCTGTCACTGGTGCTGCTGTGTTCTGATGGGAGTTTTTGAATTTTTCTTTCTCCAAGGATTCATTGCATTTGCCGTGTGTGTCCTGGTGAGCTCCCTTCTGCTCATCTTTGTGGCTGGACCCCGTTATGGACAGAGCAACGTCCTGGTTTATGTTTTGGTCTGCTCTGCCATTGGCTCACTGTCTGTATCCTGTGTCAAAGGCCTGGGGATTGCCCTGAAAGAATTGTTCTCTGGGAAGCCAGTCCTGAAGGAACCCCTGGGCTGGGTGCTCCTGGTCTGCCTGGTGATCTGCATCAGCACCCAGATCAACTATCTGAACAAAGCCCTGGACATTTTCAGCACCTCTGTGGTCACACCCATTTACTACGTGCTTTTTACCACAGCAGTCATGATGTGCTCAGCCATCCTCTTCAAGGAGTGGCAGCACATGGTGCTGGACAACATCATCGGCTCCATCAGCGGCTTCCTCACCATCGTGTCCGGCATCTTCCTCCTGCACGCCTTCAGGGACCTGCCCTTCACCCCCACCCTGCTGCCCCTCTTCCTGCAGCCAGGCAGGGCAGACCCACACCCACCCTGGGGCAGTGCAGACAGACACCAGTCCTGTCAGCACCAGCCTCTGCTGCCCTCGGAGGACAAGGGCTCTCAGAGTGCAGAGGAGGAGGAGGAGTCGAAGTGAAAGCAGGTGAGGGAGCATCTGAACTGCTGGCTTCCAGCTCCCACTGCCAAGGCTGAACATGCAGGAGCAGGAGCCGAGTTACCCTCTGCCTGCCCCAGGCACCACCACGCTGACAGGAGGCTGACAGGGCCAGCAGCCTCCTGTGGCTACAGAGGAGCCCTGGGAACTGCCCAGTTCTGGCACCCTGTGCGTCTTCACTGTTCTTTATGTGAAGAATCGATCTGCCCTCACCAGGACTCAGACCTCAGCTGTGCAGAGAGGCCTGCAGCACTAACACAGTGCTAACCCTGACTCCGTGGCAGATCACACATTTGGGAAGGCTCATGCTGTTTTAAAACCAGAATTAACAGTTGCAGAATGATCTAACATGGTGCTAAGGTTATGCAGAGAGAAGATGGATGTCTGGCTTTAAAGGTGACATACAGAGAGTATTAATGCAAAAATTCCTCTGTCAAGTACTTGGTTTTGCTCACTCTGCTAGAATTTATTTACATATTCACATCCAAAAACAGAATACAGCCCAAACTGGGAAATTTCAGTGGTGCTGCCACATGCTACTGTGGCTCTTAACAGAGGGACCAACCTCTTAATGCAACATCTGCTGTGCAGGTTGATGAAGCTTCCTGTATTCCATTAAAAATTGATCTGTTCAGTTACCAAGTGGTGAGTGATACATTTATAGCAAGAGCTGGGTGAACACTGGAAGGCATGGAGGATCCCAGGGGTAGGAATAACTGTGAGTGCTCCAGAGAAACTCAAGTTACGACAGGAGAGGGAATCACCTACTCTGGGAACCTAGTCCTTAGCTGTAGAGGTAAGTTTCTGACAGATAACTAGACAGCTGTGTCCTCACTGACATGGGTTTACATCTGCAATAGCTGCTGAACACATCCTGAGTTCGTTCCCAGGAAGGCTGCAAGCTACAAGCCACCCACGTTAGGAGCTCACTTGCTCTGTTCAGCAGTCCCTGCAGTGGATTGTGTGCAGAACTGCTTTACCAGGCTCCTGTGTAGAGCTCCAGACCACTGTTACTGTCACTCCAGGCTTCCCAGAGCCCTGCAGCATACAAGCACTGCTGAAATGCTGCTGCCTTCCCAGAGAGTTGATCAGTAGTTGGATGTTTTTCCAGTTTGAAGCTCCTCTTTGTGTCCTTGGGGCAGAGGTCCAGAGGACACACCCACAGGCCTCCCACCAGTGACCTCCAGAGGTGAAGGTGCACCAGGTTATAAAGCAGCTGGTTAGTTATTCCTTGCATTTAGTCTCTAAAGAAATGACTCTCCAGGACAGCAGGAGCTGTTAACCTTTTGGGGGAGAAGAGGAAAGGCCAGAGCCTCTCCCAGAAACAAGTTTGATTCATGAGACCAAATTAATTGAGCAACAAATCAGAATTCAGAAAAGGCCTTCTAGCCAGAATATTGTTATGCCCCCTTCCTACTAATTTTACCATAAATAGGATCACTGGGAAGGAGGGGGAGTGACAAGAAGGCCAGATTTTCCATTCTCAGCAGTGATCTATCTGAAAAAAAATGAGAATCTCATATTAAAAATTGACCCAGTTAATATTTATTACATTTACCCAGGGAAAGCAGTTAATGGAGCAAGTCAGCATTGACAGAGTTGTGCTGCAGTGTGAAAATTGGTCACTTGGCCATATGAATGATTTACCTACGGAAGCCTGGAAGTATTTTCCAGCAGTGGCACTGCCTGGGATGATCACTGTTCCCAACATGCTCTTCTTGCTCAGGGTGCCTGTCCCAGCCTGCAGAGCACAGCAGCGATGGTGCCCGGGGGCAGGGAAGGATGTGCCCAGGAGGGCTGGCTTGTGCAGCACTGTTTAAGGCAGCGACCGCGGGCTGGCCTCACCCAGAGCCGAGCTTCCCATCAGAGCTGGGAGCATCCGAAAAACGAGCATCAGCAGCCCTCTGCTCAGCCGAGGGGGCACATTCCAAACGCTCCCTGTGTGGCACCGGCGTCCCGGCACAAAGGTGGCACAGGGAGCAGCACATCACCCCGACCTGGAGCGTCCTTGTGTCTGTGGTGGGCTCTCATCTGGCTGCAACTTCCCCGAGACTGGCATTTAATTAAATCCTAACCCTCCCCTCCCCCGAGCTGCTCCTGGCTCCTTCGGGCAGCGGAGTGACCAGGAGCGGGCATGGGCGAGGGCCGGGCCTGGCGGGGCTGGGTCCGGCTCAGTCGGACAGGCTCTCCGAAAAGGCCGACTTGGACTTCTGCGTCTGCTCCAGCCGGTTCAGGATGAACTGGCTCGTGTCGATGAAGCGCTCCACGCAGTTCACGAAGCACGTCTCAGCCCGGCTGTCCAGCTTGGGGCCCGGCTTGTCCATGCACTTCTCCTGCACACAGCGGGGTCCCGTTGGTCTCGGGGCACCGTCACCGAGCCCCCACCCCGCCCCGGGGCCGTGCCCCTGGGCATCTCCAGCCCCCACGGGGATCCCGGTCCTCCCGGGCCCCTCACCCCTCGGGACCCCTCCCCATGCCCGGCTCCCGGAGAGCCGCTCCCTCCCGCTCTGTGCTCACCGGAGCTGGGGCTGCTCCCACGGCGGCTCCATTTTGTGCCCATCAGCCTCCTCCCCCCGGGGCACAAAGGGCCTCCCAGCCCGCCTTGCCCCACCATCGCGACCGGGTCACCGGAGCCGGCGGCCCTGCCCGCCGCCCGTACCCAGCAGAGCTCGGTCATCTGGTGCACCAGCTGCTGGAAGCGCTGCTTCTGCGTCTCCACCTCGATGAAGCGCTGGAGCTGGGGGTCGGCCCCGCCCAGCCCGGCGGCGGACGGCGCGTCCATGGCGCTCCCGGAGTGCCCCCGGTCCCTCCCGGTGCCGCCGCGCCGCGACCTTCACGTGCGGCCGGTGCCGCGCCCGCCCTTCCGCCCGCGCCGCGCGCGCGCGCCCGCCCGCCGCGCGCCCCTGCCGGCGGGCGGAGCGCCCGCACCGGGAGGCGCGGAACCGTTTATTGTCCCGGACCGGACCGGGCCGCACCGGAGCGGAGCGGGGGGTGGGGGAGCCCCGGGGCGGTGATGGAGCTTCGGAGTGTGATGGAGTCCGGGATGTGATGGTGTCCGGGATGTGATGGAGTCCAGGATGTGATGGAGTCCAGGATGTGATGGAGCTCCAGGGCGCTGATGGAGCTCTGGGGATGTGATGGAGCTCCGGGGCGGTGATGGAGGTCTGGGGCGGTGATGGAGCTCCAGAGATGTGATGGAGGTCTGGGGCGGTGATGGAGCCCCAGGGTGGTGATGAAACTCCAGGGATGTGATGGAGCTCTAGGGGTGTAACAGAACTCTGAGCATGTGATGGAGCTCCGGGGATGTGTCGAAGCTCTGAGCGTGTGATGGAGCTCTGGGCGCAGCCGTGGGAATCCCCCAGGCTCCTGCACGCCCGTGCCATGTCCGTGCCATGTCCGTGCCATGTCCGTGCCATGTCCGTGCCAGCCGTGCCGCGGTCCCGCCCGGCGCGCGGGTCAGTCCTGCTCGCAGTGGCCGCGCTGGGCAGGGGCTCAGCGGGCAGTACCCGCGGTCAGCACTCCTCGTCAGCGATGTCCAGGATGCTGCCCAGCAGCGCGGTGAAGGTGGGGCGCTCCTCAGGCTTCTGTGGGGTGAGAGGGGAGCCTGGCTGGAGCCCGTGTCTGCCCCAGCCACGCCCTGGGGAGCCCCGTCACCCTGACAGCGGTGTGACCGGGGGTGAAAGCCACGCACCTCGCGCCAGCAGCTGTACATGATGGCATAGACCCGCTCCGAGGCCGCCTGCGGCCGGTACAGGCGCAGCCCTTGGATGACGTGCTCGGTTGTCTCGCTGTTATTAAACCTCTCATAAGGCATCTTTCCAAGGGAGTAAACTTCCCACATCAGGACGCCTGTTGGGGGGAACAGCAGGGAGAGCTCATGGCATTGGAGCACCTGTGCCTGCACCTGGTTTGCAGAGGAGTTCCCAATCTCCCAATCATCAGTGCTGTGCTCTTACCGAAGGACCAGACGTCAGACTTGCTGCTGAACTTGCTGTACAGCAGCACTTCAGGAGGAGACCACCGCACTGGAAACTTGGAGCCCATGGAGCTTGTGTACTCATCATCTAGCACGTACCTGCAGCAGGAAAATGGATCAGGGTGCCTCACTTGGATTTCACATTTCAATCCCCCACACAACTGACCAAGCCCAAAAAGAATGAGAAGCTCAGAATGACCACAGGTTGCAGCTCTGCGTGGGTTTCAGCAGCAAATGTGTATTGATCAGGATTGCAGAAGATGTTGGCTGATTTGGAAGCACAGCAAAAAGGGGATATGGAGAGAAAGCTGCAGCCAGGAGACTAGAGGTAGGGGAAACAAGATGCAAAGAGAGGGGGAAAGGGCCAGGGGAAGTAAGAAAGGAATGGTGCAAAGTGGAGAGGCTGAAGGTTGAGCCAGGCAGATGAAATGGGAGGACAGTGGGAAAGAAGAGCTGGAGGGTGGTGGGGACAAAGACTGAAGTGTAGAATTGATGGAGGAGGAGATGGGGTACTGAGACAGAAAAGTGACACAGACACATCTACCAGACCTGGAAAGACCAAAATCTGACACTTTCACAATTCCTTGGTCATTCACCAAACAGTTTCGAGCAGCCTGTGAATGAGAGATGGAGGCAGTTACTTCTACCTGCTCTTGCCTCTCCCATTCCCCTGTAGCCGGTGAACTTCATCTCATCCCCACCCACTGAACACCTCACTTTGTCCTGCAAAGTGTCCACAAGTTCACCTGGACAGAGACAAGCTAAAAAGTCCTCAGCAGACAGCAAGCGAGGCCTCCCAGCATCTTATTTATTTATGCAGGGGTGACTTCCCCAGTGGGATTTTGCCTGAACAAAGCAGCCACAGCCCTACCAGGTCTCTGTGCAGGAACTGCTTGGATTCCAGGTACTCCATAGCTTCACAGACATCCTTGCACATCTCCAGCAGCTCGGCAGGCTGGAAGCGCTGCCGTGTTTCCCTCAGGAAGTTCAGGAGGCAGCCGTTGGCCATGTACTCGGTGATGATGAAGATGGGACGCTGCTTAGTGCAGACCCCATAGAGCTGCACCAGCTTCTCATGAGACAGGTTCCTGTGTTGGGGACAAAGGCAATTCTGAGCATCTAGAAAGCCAGGCAGCAAAGGAAGCTCCTGTGAATGAGGAGAGTTTGGGAAGGGAAGGTGCTTCTGGCCCAGCTGGCAGTGGAAAACCTCACCAAGGAACCAGCACAAAATCAGTGGGATCTTGGGTGCATTTCGCAGAGTATGGGACGTCCCAAGACTGTCCCTCCACAGCTCCCAGGAGTGCAGCCATTCTGGTGAGGAGCATCCAGCACTGACCTGCATGGTGCTCACCACTTACATCATGACTTTGGCTTCGTCAATAAACTCATCCTCTGACATGGAGCCCTCCCTGATCATCTTGATGGCAACGTTGTACTGGCCTCTCCATTTCCCGTATTTCACCACGCCAAACTGCCCTGTCCCAAGTTCCTTCAGGAAGGTCAGGTCCTTGGGGTCGATCTCCCATGACCCTAGGACAGAGAGTGTGAGTGTGATGTGGGTGCAGCTTACCTCCCTGCACGGTGCTCCCAGTCCTCTGGTCTAGCAAGCCCAAGAAAAGCTCACAAGCATTTGCTGCCTGGGAAATCATCCACAAAATCAGAGACCTGTTCCTCCAGGGGATGGGAGCAAGGCAGCTTGTGGAGTCTTTTGGTCAATACTGTCACCAGAGGGCATTTGGGAAGTGGTTTCTGGGAAGGCTGTGAGCTGTGGGACAGCCATGATCCCAGCTTGGGAAAGTTGCTGCTAGCAGAAACAAACCCTGCAACCAGGAAACTGCAAGGTAGCCCAGGCTGGCTTACCATAGCCAAGGCCAGCTGTGGAAGGAGCACTTTTCTTGTGCTGAGACACGGGGTACTTCAGTCTGGATATGAGCCCTGAAACACAGCAGCACACTCTTACATTTCAGCCACATTCCAGCAGGGAACACAACTCCTGCCTTCAGTGCAGGAAGGTGGGGATACCGTGGTGCCGGTGAAAACACTGCTGGCTTCACTTCCAGAACACTGACCTGCAGAGTTGTGCTGGTGGTACGTGATAAGCTCTGGGATGCTGTTGAAGAGGTGTTTTTCTGCCAGGTAATACTGATTCTGGGGGGTGCAGCAGACAACATAGTGGCGGATCGTGCCTTGGGGGTCTCTGGAGAGGGAGAACAGAAGGTCAGTGCCATGGGGAGGAGAGGCACAGAGGGAGGGTGCCTGGAGGGGCCCCCTGAGGGAGGAACAAGCTGTTCTTAGAGCCACTTACGCAGAGGACTTGGCATAGACAGAGACAGTGTATTTCCCTGTCTTGCTGGTGGAATCTCGGACAATGAAGCCCCCTTCCTTACCCTAAAACAGAAAGGGGAAAGGGCACTGGGTGGTTGTGGGGAGGAGTGACTGTAACAGGCAAAACATAAAGTGAGTCAAGATCCCAGCATGGCTGGAGAGGATGCAGTGGGTCAGAGGAATCCTACTTCCAGTCCCTGCATGGGAGGCCACCTCCTGAAGGGGCTGCCTGGAGAAGCTCACATTGGGATAGGGAAGGTTCCTGAGGCTGTTGGGGCAGCACTTCTCTCCCAGCAAAGCCAGGATTGGTCCCATGCTGGACACAGTGTGAGAACACCTATGGAGGGCTGGTGTATAGAACAGACCCAGCCTCAAGAGGCAACTCTTACCTCCTGTTTCAGCAGCTGCTCTGCCTGGCTCCGAGTGATATTCTTTGAGTACCACCTGGAACAGGGACACAGCCATCAGGGAGATGTCCTCAGCCACCTCTGTCCCCAGCCCAGTCTGACCCTGGCCCAGCCAGTGCAGAGAGCAGGGCAGGGTTGGCTGCCAGGGGCTGGAGGCTGTCAGAGGATGGAAGAGGGAGAATGACCCAGCCAGGCTGGGCTCACAGGCTGTGTAGAGTAACAACCAACTGGAAAATGTCTCCAACCAAGTGCAACCCGCCAGGTCCCTGTGCCCTCTCTTACTCAAAGATCTCCAGGGAATTTCTGGTTTCGGTGACGTAGTTGCTGGGGATGTATCCTTCCCTCCTGCAGGAGAAAAGGGGCAGGAGGGTCACACTCCAATGGAGGAGGCCAAGGGGAAAGGGTATTCCTGTCTCAGGAGGCTGAGTAGAAATGGGCTCAAAAACTTTGATGCAAACCCATCTGGGGAGAGCTGACACCACAGCTGGTTTCAGCCTCCTGCCCAGGGCAGGCACAGGTGAGCAGGCAGCCTGTGCTCATCCTTGGGCTGCCAGAGGGGTGTGTTTGCTCACCAGTGCCTGAGCACCAGGGCAGGGCAGAGCTGCAGGGCCATGGCCACGGGCAGTGGGAGCTCTCACCCATTCTTGTCAAGGGCTTTCCACCAGGGCAGGTGGCTCTCCTCCAGGATGAAGTACTCCTCGCCCTTCTGCAGCTGCAGGTCCTGCGCGTTCATCGGCTCGTAGTTGTAGAGAGCCACCACCTTCTTCATCTCCCCTGCTGTGCTGGGGGCTGGCTCGGGAGGCAGAGGCTTCATCACCATCTTCCCAGAGAGAGGAAGAGTGTGGGACACGGTCAGGCTTGTACACACACCACATGAGACCCTTCCCAGGCCTGGCAGGGCAGTGCTCTCACCCAGTGTTCGTCTCAGCTCCCACATGTATCTCTACCAGAATACCAATTTCCTCTCCCTGGACTTTTTATCAAAACATTTTTCCCCATCTCCAGAAAGTGTTTTCTCTTTTCCTTTTGGCTTAAACTGTGACTCTTCCAGCCTACATCAGGGCTTTAATCCCTCAGCTGCCCTGGGAAACCTCAGGGTTGTGATAATTTGACTTTTCTATAGGCCTTTGGGCTCCATCCCCTGTTTTTGTTTAGGTCACCATTTGACCTCCCTCCCCAGAGCAGAGTCTTGGTCTGGTCCCTGAGCAGCCATTGAACATGTTGGCTTTTTCCAGGTTGACTTTTCTTCAACCTGGAGAAAAGGGTTGGAGCAAACCCTGATGTTGGCCTTTACCTGGTCCTCCTCAGGAGTTGGGGGAAGGGGCTTCTTTGTCTTGCGATGTGATCGCCCGGCTTTCAAACCTTCAGAACAGAGGAAGGGCTAAGTTGAGAAAAGATCCCTGGCTCTGTGCTGTGGTGGTCCCCAGGGCAGGGGACGAGGCAGTGGGAGGGTGCCTGGTGCCTTACTGCCATTCCTGCTCTCCAGAATCTGGCAGCCCATGGCGTTCTTGGCTGTCTGGGAGCAGCACAGGTACTGGCCGTCGATCCAGAAGCAGGGGTGGTACTTCTGGACCAGGTCGCTGTTGTACCGAATCACTGGGGCAGAGGAGGGAAGATGTGTGTGACCAGGGCTGTCATCCCAGCCTGCTGCAAGAGCCCTCTGCTCCCTGAATGCAAGTGGTCAGCTGCATTAAATCATTTCCTCTCAGCTGTGCTGCTGTGCTGTCCCCTGTGCTCTGATGTTCAGGGTTCCCTCAGCTTACTGTTCTTGTTTCACGCTGTGGCTGTGCCCCGGGGAAGGGCCAGGCTTGGCTCTCAGGTCTGATTTAAGCTCCTGAGCAGCTCTGCAAAGGGGCATGAGCACACTTGGAGCCAGTCACAGAAGGACCTGGCCCTCCTGCCAGCCAAAACATCCAATAACCCCCAGGCTGCTCTGGTCCATGGTTCACAGCTGTTTTGAATCCTTTTTTTTTCCAGAAGTCGGGTGGGAGGCCAGTGCTGTGGCTGGGTTTTCCATGGGGAGAGGAGGGCACTGCCACCGCCCTGTGCCTGCTCAGAGACGTTCCTTGCAGGGAGAACATTCCCTTGCCAGGCAGGCTGACCAGCTTCCTCATACTTCTTCCCAGGCTAGAGGGACAACTGGATGTGCTTAAACACTGCCAGCAGCTTGGGGCTGGCCCTCAGCAGCTGCATGGAGTGCAGAGAGCCTGTTCTCCTGGTGGAGTTAGGGGAGGACATCCTGTCAGCAAAAAGGCAGCATTTTCTCTCCTTTTCCTGTGATTCTACAGTGGCTTGAGCTGCCAGAGCAACCCTCCTCCCCCAGCAGGGAAGTGGGGGGAGCACTGGCTGCTCTGCTGGGGCTCTGGTGAGATAAGAGACTTCCCCGTTATCAGCCTGCCCCTCTTCCGCCTCACTCGAGCCAACTTCCCCGTGTCAGCTCAAGCAGCTGATGCCAGCCTGCCAGCACAAAGCCACAGAAACACACACAAACACGTGCCAGGAGGCACATACAGGCGGCTCCAGCAGGTTTGGGTGGTCAGAGAGGGTCAGAGCCCCTTGGCAGAGTGCTGGTGCAACACACTCCCAGCTCGAGGAGAGAGCACCCACCCAGCTGAGCATTGGCTCAGCATCACCGAGCAAAGCTCGGTTTGGGAAAGATGCCCCCTGCTCCCAGCAGCTTTGTGGTCCATGTTTCCTAAAGCACTGGGCAGCCAGCACTCACATGCCGACTGGACGGCCACATCTGCTCTTTCCTCTTGCCCTCAAGGATTTCTGAGCCTGCTGGAGCTACTTTGGAGCAGGTTTGCGAGAGGGCAAGGAGCCTCAGCCGAGGAGCTTTGGTGCTGCAGAGGGTGACAGTGCCCTCCTGCCCAAGGCCAGGAGCAGCTCGCTGTGCCTCAGACACGGGACAGGTAACCCTGGGAGCCTGGCAGTGTAGATCAGGCTCAGGCACATCTCAGCACCCAAGGGAGCTGCAGAGCCCTGCACTCACCGCTCTTCAGCTGATGGATCCAGCGCTTGCGCAGCTCCTCCGTCGGGGAGAAGATGTAGAGGGGCCCCTCGTCATAGACCACCTGCAGGAGCACGGGCAGGGCTCTCATGGCAGGCTCAGAGTGAGCCCAGCCCTGTGGCCACCCCGAGCCATCCCTGCCGGTGTCTGCTGGCCCTGCACGGTGCTCACGGGACCGTGACAAAGAGGTTAAAATAAGCCCCCTCCCCCGAGACTTTCCACTTCCCTCTCTGAGTTTCGGTGTGCCGGGGGTGCACAGGGTGCCAGCAGGGCAGGCAGCTGGGCTGGGGGCTGAGTGTGCAGGAAGCATCCCTCCAGCATCAGCCAGGGGACTGAAAGGGGCAGGACAGAGCTCAGAAGCAGGTTTGTATCTCAAACAGGGCTTGGGGCTCAGAGAAGCTCACCTGGCTGCCCCAATGCAGCTGAGTGACTCCTGGCACTGGGGCAGCGATGCCAGGTTTGACCCCAGGCCCCTTTGGGGTCCTCCCCTCTGGACCTGCCAGCAGGCAGAGTGCACCAGCAAAGAGGTGCAGTGAAAACTCACCTGGAAGGGGTAGGGGAACCGTTCGATGATTGAGATCTGCTCCATGTTGTTGTAATCCTCCCCTTTCCTCTGGAAGAGAGAGAGGCAGAGATGGATGCTGGTATCCTGTTGCTCAGCTGCTGGCATCTCCTCTGGAGCAAGCCCACAGCTTTTGGCATCCCCCTGCTCTGCATCAAGCTGGACCCCTGCTATGGCATGGACAGAGCCCCCCACGCCAAGCAGGGCTGTCCCCCACTGCCACCACCCCAGGGACTCTCCCTACTCCCCCAGCGAGGGGACAGCAGGAGAGATGCAGGGGCCCTGGGACCCTCCTCACCGGGACCTGTCTCTCAGGGGGAGGGTTGTGTTCAGGTGCTACTGTCTCCACACAGGTGATCTTCTCAATGTCCACAGAGCCCTTCTTACTGCCCCGGCGCTGCAAGAGACAGCCTTGGTTCAAATGGTCACCAAGAGATCTGGAGAGACTCAAACCAACCCCTCTCCCTGTCCAACCACCCCTTGGGCTACGTGCTGGCCAGGGACAGCTGGTGAGCCCTGGACACTGGCACGGCACAGCCCCTGTGGCTGCAGACTCACCCCCCGCTCAAAGTCATACTCGTAGTAGGACAGCTTGCTCTCCGTCAGCAGGAACAGGCGCTTCTTGAAGTTGAGAGGAGACGTTTTCTTCTTCTGCTGCGAGCGCTTCAAGAAGATGCTCTCCAGGATGACACTGGCCATGTCTCCCCCGTGCTGTGCTCACCGAGGTGCTGTGGGCAAGACACTGCTGGCACGGCGCTTGCTTAGCCCAAAACCTGCTGGACCTCACTCAGGTGCACTCTCCCCCTTGCCCCAAGGGCAGACAGGGTGTGCTGGGACCCCACAGCACAGGGAACCAGCTGCAGAGGAATGAGGGCAGGTCAGTGTGGGTTATCTGTGACCTCTCCCACACCAGGCTGCAGACCAAGCCACCACCTGGATGGCTCCTATTCCTGCTGAAGAGGTCCCCAGGATATGCAAGATGGACAGAGAGCTGGAGAAAGAGGGGAACGGGGGGAGCTTGGAGCCCCAGGAAGGAGTGTGGGACCAGCTGTGACAGCCGCAGGCGCTCCTCCCCTCCAGCTCTGTGCATGTGAGCCTGTGTGGGCTGTTTCCTCCTGCCCCACCGCAGCCACTCCGTGCTGGGGACGTGCTGACTTGGCAGCGTGCAAGGGGTGGCCACGAGAGACCAATCCCTGAAAAGCTGTGGGTAGGTCCTGGCTCTAAAAAGTCACAGTGCAGTGCTGCCCAGAGCACGGAGTAGCCCCAAAGTCATCTTTCCCTTGTGTGTCCATGGAGTGTGCACGAGTGCAGGGATGGAGCTCAACCTCCCTTCCTCCCTTGTGAGCAGCACTTATCAGTGGCCAGGCTTGAAGGGCTGCCTCCAGCCAGCAGGCAGAGGGGTTAAACCCTCCCCCAGCCATCAGCAAAGCTCCCCTGAGCCTCTCCTGGGAAGGAAAGAGCTCATGAGAGCCTTGCCTCCCACTCCTGCCCTGCCTTTAGGGGCTGGAAATTGCCCTGGCCCATGTCTTGGAGCAGCCCGTGCATCTCACCCCATCCCTCCCTGCTGTACCCAGGAACCCCAGGTGGGCCCAGCACCCCCAGAGCCACCTGGCTGGAGCTGTGGCTGTGACCAGCACCTGGCTGCAGCCTGGAGAGCTGATGAATGAGCTGAGTGGAGCCACTGCTGAGCTCTGATCCCCTGGAGGCCGGCTCCATGTCTCCTGCCTGACCACCTACAGTCCCTGCTTCCCCTTCACCCACACCTTGTTCTCTTTTTTCCTCCTGTAAGCACAGCTTTGGAAAGCAACCTGGGAGAAGCTGTTTTTCTCCCCACAGCCCATCTCCTCAGAAGTGGGCCAGAGACAGGGGTTCAGCCCCCCATTCCCCAGCTGAGTATTGCATCCACTCTCCCCACACAGGAGATGAGCATTGGCTCACTCACAACAGGGTCAGGTGGGGAACAAAGATGCCAGGACTCAGTCCCACACACTGAGACTCTCTCCAGGGCAAGCCCCAGCCTGAGGACAGGAGCAGAGCTGTCCTCCCATCTGCTGGCAATGCCCAGACCCTCCCAGCACAGCCCCTGCTGCTGCAGTGCTGACCCTGCCCCAGTGTCCCCAGAGAGGCTGGGGACAAGCAAGATTCCCTCTCCCAGGCTTCCCTCTTCCCTCCTTGTGGCTCTTATGGCTCAGATCTTTCCAGCTTGTTTGGGTGGCCAGAAAAACCCAACTTAAAAAATTAGTCATCAGAGTCTTTTGGAAAAAACAGCAGCCTGAGTGTGCTGATTGAGGCCTCAGGAGGAGGGATCTGGGGTCCCTGCAGGTGGTTGGTGTGGCCCCTGAGCCCCAGACTGCTGGCAGGGTGGTGGATGAGCCCAGAGTGACCCCAGAACCACCCTGTAGCCCTGTGCCTCATTTTGCCTACTCATGAAGTGTGGCTGCTGATCCTGTGTCCCAAGAGCAGGAGGGCTCCCATTGCCCTCCCTGGCACAGACACAGGGGCTGAGCAGAGGGGCCCTGGGCTCCAGCCCATCCCAACTGCAGTGCCAGGTCCCTGGAGCTTTACCTGGAGTCACAGCAGCGGGGTCATGACCAGCAGTGCCAGGTGAGTGGGACACGTCCTCACTGTGTCCTCTGGATGGAACTGCTGGAGGGGAAAGGACAAAGAGTGTCTCAGAGAGCTGTTGTGCCCCATCATGGCACAGCCTCCCTGTCCCCAGCACTGCCACCAGACCCCGCCTGTCCTTGATGTGGTGGGTGCCCCACAGGGCTCACCCCCACAGCCACCCCTGCTGTGCTGTGACAGCAGAGTGACGACTGGGTGGGTGGAAACATGTCCTGTGTCCCCCCCCCTCCCAGCTGGTGTGACTTCCTGCCATGCTCACACCTCAGCCCAGCATGCTCTGAGTCCACCACCAGGCCCAGCACACACTGTGGCCTTGTGCCACTGGACACTGTGTTCCACTGTGGTCCCAGGGCCATCCCTCCTCCTGCTAAGGAGCTGAGCCACTGCTGAGCCACTGATGTTGGGCTGGCAGGGACCTGGCATACCCGGGACAAGAGGGAAGGGTGACAGAGTGTCTGTGAGTGACAAACTTCACAGCCCCAATATTTCAGCGGTGTCAAAAATTATGGGTGGGAGGGACAGAGGGAGAAATCTCCTGCATGGGAGAGACTCGTGAGCAAACCCAGAGCTGCACCCCAGCAGTGCCCACTGCAAAAAGCACAGGTGAGGAATGGCCAAAGACACTGGCAGAACCCCAACCCTGCTCTTGGCCACCCCTGGGGACCCTGGCACCCGTGCACCACTGTGATTCCCTGCTCCAGCACAGCCTGCAGCCCCAGAACCCCCAACCCCTCCCTGCCCCATGGCCAGGTGACCGGGGTCAGATGCCACCTGCTTGGAACAGGCAGTGGGACAAGGCAGAGCCCTCCCAGCTTGGCTCACCCTCACCATGTGCCCTGTGCCCAGCATGGCTCTCCTGCCCCCAAGGAGCCCAGCAGAGCTGTGAGGCCACCAGCACAGGCCACATGGAGCCTCCCGCCACCCCACTGTCCCACAGCCACACCAGCAGGGCCCCAGAGCCCAGCAGGGCCCCAGAGCCCAGCGCTGCCCAGGCCGTGGCTCTGGGCTCACCCACCCTCCTGCCACCCCACTGTCCCCAGCCTACCAGCCTCAGCCCAGCAGGGCCCCTCCGCTGCCCAGCCGTGGCTCTGGGCTCACACTCACCCACCTCCCCTCACCGCTCCAGCCAGCCGGGTCCCGCCGCGCGCCCACCCTGCACTGGGCTGGCTGTGGCAGCAGGGACCAGGAGAGACGGCAGGGTGCGCAGGGAGGAAGGACGGGGCCGGCCAACCCCACCCTTTCGGTTCCCCTTTTCTAGTTTTCTGACTCAGAGGCAGCATTTGTGTTTCCTCCTGCAGGCAGCTGTGCCATTGCCATGGGGTCACAAGGCCAGAGCCTGCCTGGGCTGTGGGCAGTGCCAGGTGTTGTCTGACCATCCCTATGTTGTCCCAAAACAGGTTCTTTCATGAGGCTGATGCCCATTCAGAACCGAGGTATTTTTATTTACAGTTCTGTGTGGCAAGAGGTTTTGGTGGCAAATTCACAAAGCCAGCAGAGGGACTGTCAAAACTTTTTCACTGTTTATACATTTTAGCAAATGAAAACATTAATCTTCATTGGGTACAGATTATACCTTGTAGTGTTAAATGATTTCCTCGTTTCTTATGTTAATCAGGCCACTTGTTCAGTCTTCCTCTTCACTTGGGGCAGTGGTTTCTCCAGCCGGTGGTCTGTGAGTTGGTGGTGTGGTCTCCCCATGCTCAAATCTTTCGTGTCCACTCAGAGCTGATTCAGCACAGTTAGCTTTGCTAATTACATTCTTGTCTTGAGAGTTCTGCCAGCTGTTCTTGTGCTCCTAAATTCTGCATTCTCTGTGCCCACTATCAGTGCTAAGTCGTTCTTCTCAAGCCTTGTTAACAACATCCATCCAGGTCTGAGAACCCTGAAACATGTCAAGCCCTAAACCTTAACAACGCAACTCTATTGACGCACAATTTGTCTTTCAAACACCTCGACGTCACCTACACCCCTCATATCCCACGGCCCCCACCCCGGTCACACCCCCGGTGCCGGACCCAGCCTCCCGCCATGGCTGCCGCGCTGCTCTCCTCCACCGCCAGGGGGCGCCGTGCGCCGTGCCCGCACTGCGCCCTCCTCTCTATGGTTCCCACTTCACATTCACTTCCGCTTCCGGTCAGCACCTCCTCTCCGGGCCGCCGCCGCCAAGATGGTGAGTGCTGGGGCTGGGCCGGGCTCCATCCGCCGGCATCCGCCCCGGGGCTGCGCCGTGCCGGGCTCCCTCCGCTGCTATGGGTGCGTGCTGGGCGGCCAGGCCGGCGCGGGGGCTTCCCTATACCCGGATGGCAGCGTAGGGCCCGAGGGAAGGGGAAGGGCGGGTGCGGGGCCTTCGGAGCGGGATGTGGCGTATGCGCAGCGGCCGTAACCGGCTTCTCTCTTTCTCCTCCAGGTGAACGTGCCGAAAACCCGCCGGACGTACTGCAAGAAATGCGGCAAGCATCAGCCGCACAAGGTCACGCAGTACAAGAAGGGGAAGGACTCGCTCTACGCGCAGGGTGAGGACGGGCTCGCTCCGGGGCTGCTGCGGGCGGTCCGGGTGTCGTGTGCCCTGCACGGGTGGTGTAGATTTGGAACATTTGTATGGCTGGGCAGGACAGCTTGAACTAAAGGATGTGGTGTACAATAAAGGGAACTAACTAAAACAGTAAGTCAAAGGGAGAAAGACTAAGGACGTGTCAGCCCAAGCAGTTTCGGATGGTTGTAGTATAGAAATGTTTAATTAATGAGGGAACGTGCTCTGGATGAACCAAGCTGGCTGTGAAAACACAACTGGAGCCCAGATTGCCCAGCCCGAAGGAGAGCCCTGCCTGCTGAGCATGGGCTGTGAGTTTAAAATGTGCTGGCCCTTCAAGTCGAGGTGAAAGAAAGTGAATCCAGTGGTAGCTCCGCCAGTAGTTACGTGGATGAATGATGCAAATATCACTTGAACAAGACTGTATAAATATTTTTGTCCCTTTTTGTGCTGGCTTTGAGGATGTACCATGCAGCACCGTTTTCTGCACAGAACTCAGAATAAATCAAATCCCAGGCCCTTGTGTGTCTGTTGGCTGCACAGCAAGGAAAAGGTTCCACTTTGAGGACAGCACAAGAGCCATGCCCATGGGCCAAGCACGAGTTCTGGTTCTGCTGGGTTGTGCAGGGACAGGCTGAGCTCTGCTGAGATTTAGGGAGTGCCAGTCGTGCTTGTAGCATCTCCTAGGTTGTTGCCTGACCAGAGCCATTTTTCCCGCAGGAAAACGGCGCTATGATCGGAAGCAGAGCGGGTATGGGGGCCAGACAAAGCCCATCTTCCGTAAAAAGGTGAGTGTTGTTCCTCAGGAACAGGAAACTTCCTTGGCAAGCCACGTGCCCAGCTGAGGAAGGATTCCTCAGTGCTCTTCTCCAGCTGTGTTAGGGCAGCTCTGTGCTGGCAGTGCTGTACTGGCAGTACAGGCATCCCCTCCTCATCACAGAATGGGCTGGGTTGGAAGGGACCTTAAAGGTCATCTTTTTCCAGCCCCCTGCCGTGGCCAGGGCCACCTTCCACTATCCCAGGTTGTTCCAAGGCCATCCAGCTTGGCCTTGGACACTTCCAGGGATGGAGCAGCCACAGCTTCTCTGGGAAACCTATGCCAGGGCCTCCCCACCCTCACAGGAAAGAATTTCTTCCTACTCTCTAATATAAATCTGTCAGTGTGAAGCCATTTCCCACTGCCCTGTCACTCTGTGCTCTTGTAAAAAGTCCTTCTCCATCTCCCTTGTAAGCTGCCATCAAGTACATGGTTCATCTCCTTGCTGTCCTGTCTCATGGAGATGCTCTCAGTGCCAGATGATTTGGGCTATGTTTGCAGAGCAAGTTCTCAGCTTTGATGCTGCAAGGGAGTGGGGTCTTTTTGGGAGGGATATTTGCAGTGGAAGGAATGTTTCCTTCACTGCTTGCCCAAGGGGAAGGGCTTGGCAAGGGGAAAGGAGCTGTCTGCTTGCTTGGTGTGGTATTTACAGCAGGGAAGCAAAACCCAGTGAGTGGATTTGTTACTTTGTGTGAATGGTTCAGTTATGCTCCTAGAGCTGCTTGGCTTGTTGCTGGGAAGCCCTGGTGTCCTGCTGGAGGTGTACAGGAAGCCTTCCAGGACGAAGAAAATAATTAGGCAGTGGATTTTCAGTTGATTTTATGCCAGGAAGTGGGGAGACCTCACAGAAAATGCTTCTGCAAGCAGGGTACACCAAGCAGCTGCATTGCTGGCACTCTGTACCTGTACAATTGGGAGCAATTCCCTGCAATTTCCATTTCTGGTTTTTCCTAGTCAGCATTGTATGGGTGATTGGCTGAGGTTTTTAGCTGGTGGTTACAGACCTGTTCAACTGCTACAGCAATCTCCCAGCTTTGGATTTTTCCTCTGCAGTCTTTCAGGTTTCTGAGTAGCTGCAGGTCTGCATTGAGCCTGTTGTGTCACTGTTCCATCCAGAGAAAGTTTGCCAGTCCTATTGGCTTCCAGATGTTTCTTTTGCCCAGTTTTCTTCTGGATTTCTCCTGAGCACTGCTGGTCTGTGCCTCCCACACTGTAAAAGTGTGAGTTTCTCACTGTTAAATGGAACAGACTTTTCCAGTGTGGCTGATCCCTGCAGGAACCAGCCCTGCCCCACTGAATGCTTTTGCCAGTGCCTTTTTGTGAAGATACTGATCCTTCAAGTTCCTTCTTGTTTTCAGTGGAGGGACCCTAACTATGTTTGTGGTCTCTCTCTGCACTTTGGGAGCAAACAGAACATTCAGGAGAGCAGGGAACAAGCTCTCCCTGTTTGGGGATGCGTGGTTCATTGAAATACCCTGCTTCTCCTCCCAGGCCAAGACCACCAAGAAGATTGTCCTGAGGCTGGAGTGTGTGGAGCCCAACTGCAGGTCCAAGAGGATGCTGGCAATTAAGAGGTGCAAGCACTTTGAACTGGGAGGAGACAAGAAGAGAAAGGTGAGTTTGTATTCTGTGAGTGGCTGAGAAAGGGGGGCAGTGGTCAGTGGTGAATAAACTCACTCTTGTCTCTTGTTTCTTACAGGGCCAGGTGATCCAATTCTGAGCATCATCCTACTCATCGTTATGGGCCATATTAAAGTAATTAGATTGATCCCTTGCTTTTTTTAAATGTGTTTTCTCTTGGGGTGGGACCTGTGAGTACATCAACTCAGCAGGGAGGTGTTGCTTGCAGAATTTAACAGAACAGTTTTTAACCTGGCTTTTGAAAAATTCCTGCCAATGTCTGGGATCTCTTTACTGTGTTTCCCAGAGGTGTTCTGGAATGGGTGCCAGTGACTTCTCTACGTGAACATGGTGCAGGCTCATTTATGAACTCCCCTGAACAGCCCCTGCCTTGGCCATAGGCCCCTTTTACAAAAAGCTGTACTGCCCTGAGCTTTGGAGCAGTCAGTGGGGGTTTGGTACCTGCACCATTAGGCAGGTGCCTAATTAGGTAATTAGGCAGGTGCTGTTAGCTAAGCTAACAGAGGCAGCTAAGAGAGGTAAGGGACAGCTCCATGCCTGTGGTTGCTCCTGGTACATGGTGTAACAGGCCTCAGCTGCCTTCCCTTGTGCCAACTGCTGTTGGCCCCTCTTAGTATTCCCCTTGAAGGAGGAAGGTTAAGAGAGCAGTGAAGTTTCAAATGGGCAATAACCAGAGTGTTGTTGTCCTGGAGACAGCCTCCAGGACAGCTTCCTCTTAAGAGAGGAACATTCCTGTGAGTAGGAAATCTGCTGTTAGCAGGTGCTGGGAATGCAATGCAGAATTCACCCTTAAGGGCAACTTTCTTGTAGTGGAAATGGAGCTGGAGGATGGAGAAGATGTGAAGATGCCTCTTCACATCTTCTTAATGATTGAGAGCACTCAGTTACTGAATTGTAAGGGAATCTATTTTTGCTTATAAAATATTGGCGGACATGATTTTCAGATTGGTGTAGGCAGTGGTGGCTTTGGCCTGTGGGTAGACTGTATGGCTGTATTATATCAGCTTCACTGAGTGCTGTTTCTAGTAATCATGACAAATTTCACAAAAACTGATATGACTGGAACAAACTGGCCTGTTTCCTAAACCATTATTTAATTTCAGATACCATGCTGTACTCTTGTATACTGCAAGTAAGAAAAAGCATAGCCTTTTAAAGGGATTTTAATCAAAGTGCTTAATCACAGAAGAACAAATCAAGAAATCCTGATTGTATTGTAATCAGAAGATAATCCATTTGCACCTGATGGTTGCTTAAATGATCATCCATCTCCTGTCTTGGAGAGCCCTGTTATTCAGTTTAAAGGCTGCTGCCAGCAGTGGGAAGTGAGCACACAGGGATTTCTGGGAGGCAGGATTCATGGAGAAAGGGAACTCCAGTGGCCATATGAAGGGTGGAGAGGGAGTTGTCATCTAAAGGGAAGTGACAGCCACTGGTGAGAGATTCCTGGAGTGAGGGGAAACCCTCAAAAACTTGGGTCCTAAGGCATGCTAGCAGCTGTCAGGAAAGTTGCTATGAAGTGCAATGGTTCATGTCAGTCCCTGAGTTGTCAGAAGATGGAAGTGCAGGTCCATGCTCTGAGTGAAGTGTTGGGTTTCCTCAGTGGGGGTAGGAGCAGCTTTTCTTGGACTGTGTGCCCTGGTCTGGAAAAGACAGCAAGGTGGCCAAGGTGTGTTTCCCTGTTGTCCCTGAAATGCCCAAGGACTCAGTAAGACGCTGCCTGTGCATCCCTTGCCTTTCCTTGCTTGGTAGTGGCAGTGGGCATAAACGGGAGTTGCTGCCCTGCTGGAGCCCTTCCAGCCTCTTGGAGGAGGAGTTGGTGAGATGCCAGGGAAAGGGGCACTGCTCTGCTGTTCACCCTTTCTGTAACCTCTTGATGATGGAGTGATAGCTATTTGACACATCAGGCTGAAAGTTCAGATAATGAATGCCTGACAAGAAAGGCACCTGCTTTGAAGAAGGAGATGAGTTTCCTGCCACAAATTCAGACAGAGCCTAAGGCTTAGGAAAAGATTGTCTCTGTGCTGCCTATAGTGGCAGGACTTTGAGCAGCACAGTGCCCGTGGGGTTCACCTCCACGCTCAGAGAGGAGATCCAGCTGTAAACGCCCCAGTCCCTGCTGGCTGGCAGCACCTGTCGGATGGAGCAGGCTGGGTTGCAGGCCAGCCCATTGCCGAGGAAGGTGAGCGAGAAGGTGAAATTCTGGGGTCCTCCAATCTCCTGCTGGTTCAGCACGGCCACAGCGTAGGCTCGATCAGACAGGGGCCGCTCCCACAGCTGAAAGTTCTTCTCCTGCCAAGGAGGAAACAGAGCCAGGGCTTAGGCTGTGGGAGGTGAAGTGGTGCTCTTCATGCCTGTCTGTTCCAGCAGGCTTCAGGAACAAATGGGCTCCTGCTCCCAAACCCTGAGCCCCTCTCCATCCCTCCTGTGCAACCCCAGCCCTGTCCTGCTGTACCTTGAGGAGCTGGTATCCCTGCTTGCCCAGTGGATCCTGGTTGATGGCAATCACCTCTTTGTTCTGGAGCAGACACTTGGCCTCAGGACTGATGTGCCGCAGGTCGTTGGACATGAACAGGGGAGCGGCCATGATGGCCCACATGGCCATCTGAGTCACCGACTGGTCCCAGCTCAGCCCAAAGTTTCCAATCACCAGCTATGACAAGCAAACAAAAAGTGCCTGGTAACACTGCCTGTTGAGGAGAAACTGGGCCACCAGCACCAGGAAATCACAGGGTGGGACCTCTCTTTGGAGCCTGGCTAGATAGGATGAGTGCCAGGAGCAGGACCAGGCTGGTTGGGGAAGGCAAGGCATGACTGTGTGGCAATTTAGGATCAGTCCCTGGTGGAAGGGAAGAAAGCTCTTAAAATGGCTAGGCAGTGTTAAAGAATGCTTTTGGATTCAGATCCTTGCAGCGCTGGCACCCAGGGGTTTTCACTCTGGTGGGACATCAGCACTTTGAAGACTTGTCCCCCAATGCCACACCTGTGTTCTGAGCTGGTACTGCTTGTGGAGGCTGCATTACACAAAGACGGTGCTTCCTTGGTACTATCTATAGCTGCAGTTCTCTTTTCCTTTCTACCCTGGACCTTCTCATCAAGATCCTGATCCTAGGGTCCCATCAGAGCCCTACCCCTTAGTGTTTCTCCCCCAGTTCTCTCCCTTCCCATTCTTAGCCTGCAGCTGAGGGAAGATTTTTTTGCTAATGCTTCAAGTGGGGTGGGTGTTGCTGTACTTGCCATGTCCGGATCATTCCAGCCCCCTGGCCCAGCTATCTTCACAATGGTGTCCTGGTGAAGTGCTGTCCAGTCTAAGATACTCTTGATGCTGCTCCAGGAGTCATAGACATCATAGAAGTTCCTCCAGTGATTGCAGTACTGTTTGATCTCTGTGTAATTGGGCTGCCAGAACAATGAGTGTGATTAACAGAGCACCTGGCTGTACAAGAGTGTCCACAAGGCTAGACTGGACCAAATGTGGCTTGGGGGAGAACCAGGATAACACCTTCCATCACCAGCTATCTGGATGATCTCTAGTGCATGTTGATTCCCTTGAATGCTTTGTGGCCAGTAACTCCACTCTGACATGTTCTAGACAACACTATTGCTCCCCTTGGGAGAAGAGTTGTAGCCACCAACTCTGTTACAAAATTCCTTCACAATTTTACTGAAGGTGTGACAAGGCCAGTGGGATTAGACTGTAATATCTCAGTAATTATGGCAATTTCTTGGGTTTACACCCTTAGGTGAGTAATGCATTTAATTCCAGTGGGAGGGAATGGCACCATCCTGTCACAGTGGCACAAGGGAAGCCAGCTTTGTGGGGCAACGTGTCAGTCACAGACCCTGGCTGGCAGGAATCTGTCACTGAACAATGTAGAGGATGTCACAAAGCCTCTCTCGTGGTCCCCAGAGCTGTCTGTAAGGCTGAGCCTGCAGCACTCTGTGTTCAGGAGCTCTCTCTAGGCTGAGTGTCTGCTTTGCCAATGGTTTGCTGCTTGGCTCCTTAGGGAAAGGAAGCAGATGATGCTGTGGTTTTTTTGGCACACTCCATCTGGGCTGTGCCTTCGTGCTGTAGGGTCCTACTCAATCTGCTTCAGCAGAGCAATGGTTCAGGAATGCTGCAGGGCTCTGGAAGAAAAAGGTTTTTTCCTCCATTTTACAGCCTTGCTCTCTGTCAGAACAGAGAGCAGCAAATTTCTCAGGATGCTGTTTTGCAATCTTAAAATGTTTTTTTTTCTTCCCAGTTGAGCCCCAGGATAGACCTTGGGAGGCACTTCTTACCTGCTGCACAGGCCTCAAGTAGAAAGGCCACTCACAGGAGTACACAATGCTCCTTCCAGTCTTGTTCAGGGCCAGAGACATGCGCCTGTATCCTAAAGGGAGAGGACAGACAGAGGTTACACAACCTCCTTGGTCACAGAGCAGAACTAACCCAATGTCACAGGTTCAGGTTTCAGTTCAAGTCTTGCAAAATTAACATTGAACACATTTTTGTGGTTGAGGCACCCCAGAGAGGACAGGGGAATTTAAAGTCTGCAGCTGGTCACCTGCCTCCCAAGAACAGGAGCTTTGCTTGGGCAGGCTGTCACTCCAAGACTGCTGATCCCTTTGTACATACAGCCAGGGGAAGAGGTTGAAATCTTTCCTCTATGATAGTTTTCCTCTAAATACCAAGGAAATAAAGTCAGTATCTATCATGCAGTGCAGCTTTGCTGGGTAATGTAGGAGTCCTTCTCGTGAGGCACTTGCGCCATATGGGCAGGAATGCAAAAGCTCTAGTTTTTCCTGTCCTTGTCCCCAAACAGCCCTGCTAAGTCCCTTCCAATTGGCAGAGAGGGAATGAAAAGTCTGCTCTCTCCTCTGGAACTGCTTCAGTACAACTGGATTGTATCTGGGTTACACATATGATCCAACAGGAGCTCTCAGCTCAGCTGTCACTCAGGGTGCTGAGCTGTGCTCCTGTCTCTGGCAGTTGGCATATGCCCCACCATCTGGCTTCAATGGGACTGTCACTTGGGCAGGTTCTCCCTGCCAGGCAGAGACAGGACTTCGTACAGGACTCCTGCTGCCAAACACAGTGGTACTGACTGTGCCAGCAGCCAGAGAGCCCAGTCAAGAGAAAAAAGCTTTCCAAGTTAAAGTGCTCTTCCCACAAATCTACTTCTGTGGCAGTGGGATTTGCCTGTGCTTCAAAAGAGTCTCTAGCCAAATCCCCTCAGCACAGGGAGCTGCTGAGCTTTCAGCTGCTGGCTTGCCACCCTTTGTGCAAATAACTTCTGAAGTGCTATTTACACTGGTGTGCTTTAAAAGGAAAACCCCAGTAGGATTTTTGTGCCATAATTCCCTTCATTTTTATCTGTTAAAAGCCCTCCTAACTGCTCATTTCATGGCTGACACAAGCTGTTCTGGCTTCAGGCTGATTCACATTGACAAGGCCCCACCAAAGGGATTAAGGGTTAAGTGTGTGAAACACTGGGCTCCCCAGTACAGGCACTGCAGAAGGGCAAAGCCTGTGCTGAGTTAATAGCTGAGGGAGCAGGCTGCAGAGCCACCCCCAGAGCACACAGCTGATGCGTCTGTGCACAGCATGATCCAGGCTCTGGGCTGAGAAAGCTCCTTTTCTGAGCTGTGCTTGAAGGTGAGCTCCAGGAGACTGAGTAGATAAAAACACTTAACACAGCAACACTCAACATCTTGGGCTCGAGAGCAGAGCCTCAGATTTGCCTTTGTAAGCAACTTCCTTCAGTGAGTATGCTCAGGGAAAAGCGAGTCCCTGGAGCCTCATGCTGGGCCCAGAATTGCTGCTGCCTGCAGAATATTCCCACCCTTGGGAATAGCTGCCCTGAGCCCATGCCCACCTTCTGCCAGCAGCTCCAGTGAGTCAGAGTTGCAGCCATCAAATTTGAGCAGGTCCACACCCCAGGAAGCAAATGTTTGGGCATCCAGGTCATAGTAGTTGTAGCTGCCAGGGAAGCCAGCACACGTCTTGTTCCCAACATCGCTGTAGATTCCCAGCTTCAGACCCTTGGAGTGGACCTGTGCGTGCAGACAGAAACAGACCCTGGGATGGGCCAGCCACAAGGCAGGAGGAAGAGGATTTGGGGCAGCAAGGGAAGCAAACCCCACTGCGGCAGGCAGGGCCTTATCTCAGCAGTGATGCTGCCATACCCGCCCAGCCGTCCTGCCCTCCCCTGCTCCCAGGCTGGCTCACCACCGTGCCATGGTGGCACTCACGTAGTCGGCCAGCCTGCGGATCCCACCGGGGAACCGCTTGGGGTCTGCCCGCAGCCTGCCCTGCTCGTCCCGCGTCGGGGCCATCCAGCAGTCGTCAATGCAGATGAACTCGTAGCCGGCGTCCCTCCAGCCCTCGGCAGCCATCCTGTCAGCCATCTCCACGAACAGCTGCTCGCTGGGCACGGCCAGGGCGCACCACCGGCAAAGAAAGCGGAGAACGTCTCATGTCTACCTGCGGCACGGGCAGGAGACACGCGGGGAAGGCACAGCGGGGGCAGAGCACCGGGCCGGCTGTGCCCGGGTACCTGTGCCCCGCGGCGGTACCTGACGCAGCGGCGCGGGTCGGCGGCGCAGTCGGTGCCGCAGAGGAAGCGCTCCCAGTGCAGCCAGCCCATGGGCGGTGTCCGTGCCAGGCCGTTGTCCAGCGCCAGCACCGCCGCCACCGCGGCCGCCGCCGCCAGGACCCAGGGCAACATCCAGCGCGCCGCCGCCATCGCCCCGCCGCGCCGCGGGACTGCCGCGTGATTGACAGCGCGGGTGCCCAGTCCTCGGGGTGTTGGCGGGCAGGGCTGGACGTGGAACCAATCGCCGCGCGGCACCGCCTGTCCTCGCCGCCAATCCCGGGCAGCGCGGCGCGCATCGGCCCGCCCCATCCGCGGGTCACGTGGGGCGGTGTCACGTGACCGAGGCGGAAGTGCCCATGGCGGCAGGGTCGGGTCGTGCCGGCGCTGCCGGGAGGTGCCGGCAGGTTCGTGTGGCCGCCAGCACCCTGCCCAGCTGGCCAAAGGACCAGTGGCACCTGGCCCGTACAGCAATAGTGTGGCCAGCGGGACCAGGGCAGTGGTTGTCCCCCTGCGCTGGGCACTGCTGAGGCCACACCTCGAGCCCCGTGTCCAGTTCTGGGCTCCTCAGTCCGGGAAGGACATTGAGCTGCTGAGTCAGTAAAGCTGGGGAGGGTCTGGAGCACAAGTGCCATGAGGAGAGGCTGGGGGAGATGTGGGGGCTCAGCCTGGAGAAAAGGAGGCTCAGGGGTGTCCTTATCACTCTGCACAACTCCCTGACAGGAGGGGGCAGCCAGGTGGGGATCAGCTCTGCTCCCAGGGGACAAGGGGCAGGATCAGAAGACATAATCTCAAGCTGTGCCAGGGGAGGTGTAGGCTGCATATCAGGAGTAATTTCTTCACAGAAAGGGTGATTAGACATCGGAATGGGCTGCCCAGTGAAGCAGAGTCACTGTCCCTGGAGGTGTTCAAGGACTGGACATGACAATCAGTGCCATGGTCTGGTTGCAAGGTGGTGATTGGTCATAGATTAGACTTGATCTCAGAGATCTTTTCCAACCTTAATGATTCTGTGTGCTCAGCAGTGTCAGGGCTGCCCGAGGGGCTGCTGTGAGTGCAGTGTGGGTCTGTGTGTGTTCTGTGTGTCAGCACAGGGTCCTGGGGAAGAGGGGATTGTACGCCATGGGCTCAGGACTTGGTTTTGGCCCTGGGCTTTCAGCTCTGCCTGAAAAACTCAAGGAGAAGTTCCTGAATGAGCCTTCCTCTTGAGCACCTCTCCCTGTGCCCTTCTGTCACATCCAGCCTGATCCAGAGTGTGGAGTATGGCCGTTTGCTGCCTCTCTGCCTGCATATGTAGATTCTGTGATGTTGAATGCAGCCTGTCTCTGCTTGGGATGCTTGGGCCCATCCAGATCTTTGCACTCAAAGATTTTGGTCTCTTCAACGAGTTCAGACACAAGAATAAGTCATGGACACTGGGTATGGCCCCATTTGCACCAGTTACATCTGACTGGCATCTGGAATGAGAACCTCTGGAAATGGGCAGTGCTGGTGTTAGCAGGACCTGGAGAGCTGTAAAGAGCACCTGCATGCCAGCCAGCATCTCTGAGGTGGGCCCTGGATTTAATCCCTGTTTTTGCAGGACTGACACAGCCATGAGTAGCATTGGCAGTATGTGTGGCCAGTGAAGGAGACTTGGAGGCTCCCACTGCCAAGGCAGCTGTGGAAAATGGGATGAGAGGAGCCAGTTCTCCCCTGTCCCTCTCCCCCAGGGCTGGACCAGCCCTACAGCCCCACTGGAGCTCTTGTGGGCCCCACTACAGCAGGAGGGGGGGCCAGGATGGAGCCACAGCAGGGCAGTGGCCATCAAGGCACAGAGCTCTGGGTGCCATCACAGCATCTCGCTAGGTGTCCTCCGATCCCTGCTCTGGCACATCCAGGGAACAAAAGCTCTTCAGAGCCCGTGGGCTGATAATCACTCCTTGTTTCAGTACTGGGGTCCTCCCCCTGTCCCTTGGGGAGCTGTAGTGCAGAGATTTCTCAAAGTCAGGCAAAACAAGACACTGTGGAGGCTGGAAACCCTCATGGCTTTGTTTTCTCTTGTGCAAAATGATACTCCAGGGCTGGGCACTTATCCCCTGTTCCTAGTGTTTGGGAGTGCTGCAGGGCTGATCCCTGCTTGTCTCTCTGTTCCAGCCCTCCCTCACTGTTCTTCCCAGGTGTCCTGCCTGTCCCCAGGAGTACCTGGCACCCCCACCCCTGGCACCCCCACTCCTTGGGATGGGGAGCTGTTTGGATGCTGTGGGGGCTGCATGTACTGGCTGGGGTCCCCAGAGTGGTGCAGGCTGTCCCCAGCCATGCTGTGGGGTGGATGTGGCCATGGTGGTGTGGGGTTTGGCAGGGCCATGGTGCAGCCTCTCTGAGCAGGTGGAGGTGACAGGCTGTGGTGTGATGCCTCAGCTTAAGTGGCAGGGGATGCACTGGGACTCCTCTGTTGGGGGGACAGCTCTTGCAGGGCTGTGCTGAGGGCTGGGGTGCTGGCACAGCCATGCTGCCAGAGCACCCTGCACCTGGACCTTCCCTGTGCCAGAAGGGTCCTGTCCCCATGGGGGCTGTGGTCCTGTGAGGGCCCTGTGCCCATGGCATGGCCCATCCCAGCAGGGCACACTGCCAGTCCAGCTCCTGGAGCCCTGGCCTGCTCAGGACTGCCTGGCTGACTTTTGGAGCTTGATATTTTCTTTAAATAATTCTGTGCTCAGGCAATGTGCAGAGGTTGCTCAGAGCCTCAGAAGAGCTGTCACCTGTTCCTGTGGCATGGCACTGCCCTGGCCTTGGATTTGGGATCAGTGTGGGACAGGCTGTCCTGCAGGCATTGCTTTGTCTGCACAGGGTGCTTTGGTGAACCTCTGGCAGCTGGAGTTGCCCCATGGGAACTCCAGGCTGTGGGTGTGGGCAGAGGCCCTGGTGAGGGAGAGGGGAAGAAGGGCTGGTTTGACACCCTGATGCTGCCAGGGACAGCAGCAGAGCTCAGTGCCAGCAGGGTCAGGCTGTCTCTGGTTGTTGGGGCAGGGGTCTGGCTGGCATGTCACTGCAGTGCCCAGCCAAAGCACATTTCCTTGGCCCCACACAGGCCCCCAAAGAGCCCTTGGGGCTGGCAAGGGGCTGTGCTGTCCCCAACCTGTGTGTGCTCCTGGCCCTGGGAGTGCTGCAAGCAGGAGTTGGGAAGCTGCCAGTGCTGATGATGCTCATTTTACTGTCTGGGAGTTCCATTAACGTGGTGTTAACTTCATTAACTTCCTTTAAAACCAGCAATTAACTTGGCCATGGCTGTTGGTCCTGTGCCCACAGCTGCTGTCTGTGATAACTGGGATGCACTTGCCAATGCACAGCCTTGAACAGGGAATGAAAAACTGATTCCATGCAAAGACCGTGGGCTTTGCTGGGGCTGAGCCACCTGGGCTGGTCCCTGGCCATGCTGTGAGAGGACATGGGGCTCAGCCCCATCCCCAGGATGTGAGGGACCCACTGGAGCTTTGTGCTGGAGGGCAGTGGCAGTCCTGCAGCTATGAAGATGTCCCAGCAACTCCCAGTTCAAACTGAGCTGCTGGGAGGACCAAAGGCTTGGCCTGCGTGCTGCTCCAGACTCTGAAACTGCCCTCAGGGACACTAGAACCACAAGCACCTGCAGAGTCACAGGGCAGTGCTACCCTTATGCCTTTTCAAGTGTGGTGCCAGAAATGAGCTCCCCACCTTGCTGTGAGCAGTGCCTGGGACCTGGGGGCTTTGGTTTGGGAGGGATGCATTGGGTTTTCACATTTTTCAATTTTTTTCTGGGGTGTTCTGTTTCCTGGAGCTGAATGGCTCAGGGCTGATTGCAATGTTTGTCTCCAAACAGACACTGAGTGCCCAGACGTGATGTCCTGACTCCAGAGCAGGGAGTGAAGGAATCGGGGACACTGTACTGGTGTGAAATACCTCTCAGCTCTCCCCTTGACTGCGTGCTCTCTCGGTTTGGGATGGGGACAGCAGCAAGACCCGTTTGTCCCATCTAAAGAACAACCCCAGCACCAAACCAGCGTGGGTGCAGCTTGCTCTCTCTCCTCCCTGCCTCCGAAGCCCTCGGTGGGGCCGGGCGGGCGATGGGGCTGCGAGGTACCAACAGAGCTGGTCTGTGAAACTTGGCCGGGAGCACAGAGGGAGATTGATGTTTGCTCGGGCGCTCAGCCCTCAGCTGTGGGCTCTGCCCGCCCCTGCACCAGCTGGGGACAAAAGCCCCGGCCCCGGGTGGCACTGCAGGGCTGGCGTAAGCCCCCCAGCACAGCTGGCAGCTCTGTAAGGCTGGCGCCTGCCCAGCGAGCCGGAGCGAAGGGGCCGAGGGGCCACGCAGGGAGGTTTGCCCTTGGGATGCTGCACAAGCTCGGGTGTCTGAGCCCCACCGCAGAGCTGGAACTCCCCCAGCCCCACTGCAGAGCTGGAACCCCCTGGCCCCACTGCAGAGCTGGAACCCCCTCCTGGCCCCACTGCAGAGCTGGAACCCCCTGGCCCCACTGCAGAGCTGGAACCCCCTCCTGGCCCCACTGCAGAGCTGGAACCCCCCCCTGGCCCCACCACAGAGCTGGAACCCCCTTGGCCCCACTGCAGAGCTGGAACCCCCTGGCCCCACTGCAGAGCTGGAACCCCCTGGCCCCACCACAGAGCTGGAACCCCCCCTGGCCCCACTGCAGAGCTGGAACCCCCTCCTGGCCCCACCGCAGAGCTGGAACCCCCCCCAGCCCCACTGCAGAGCTGGAACCCCCTTGGCCCCACTGCAGAGCTGGAACCCCCTCCTGGCCCCACTGCAGAGCTGGAACCCCCTCCTGGCCCCACTGCAGAGCTGGAACCCCCCCTGGCCCCACTGCAGAGCTGGAACCCCCCCATGTCCCACCTCTGCCTCATCTCAGGTTCTGTGCCCTGGCCAAGCCTGGAGGGATGGAAAGGGGCTGGGCTGACAGTGGGGAGCACCCCACAGAGCTGGGTGGGGAGAGAAAGTGATGAGGTTTGGGGCTGAGGGCTTGCAGGGGGCTCCTGCCCAGCCCTCCTGGCATCTCCCACGTGGGAGTTAAATGTAACAGTCATCAATTATGTCAGAAAAATCACCCGTGGAAAGGTAATGATATATAATTATATCTATATGGGTATAATGGTGGGTCAGGTCTCCTGTCCCCACAGGGCAGTTGTGCCCTTGTGCCCTCCCCACACTGTGAGTGGGAGCTGGCTGCAGTGTTCTTGGCAGAGACAAACCCCCAGCACACACCACCGAAAATCCCAGAAAGCTTTATTTGCGTAGGAAGATCGATGCTGTTTAAAAACCCACCGCTGCTGGAGGCTGGCGTGGCCGCCCAGTGCCTGTGGGTGCTGCTCAGACACTGGTACCTCCCTGTTTGGCACTGCCTCCAGTGCTGGGGGAGTCAAGGGTGCCTCCACATGGGGCCTCCCAAAAGCAAGTCTGGCCTGGACACACGGTGGGGCCCCATGGGGAGCCCCAGGGCAGAGGAGGCATGCACAGTGCTGGCAATGGGATGGAGCTGGCTCAGCCTGTCCTGTGGGTCCCACAGTCCCCTCATGGGGTGGCCTGGGGCCAGTTCTCTGCTTGCCCTGTCTGTGAAATGGATGCATGTGGCTGAGCACTCTGTGGGACTCAGGGGGCTCAGAGGGGCTGGATGATGCTGCCAGTCAGTCCTGGGAGGAGGAGGGTGATGAATGGTGCCTGAGGAGCCAGGCCAGGGATCACAGCAGCGTTTTATTCTGGGGTCTGATTTCACAAGACAGTGCTGCCCATGCAGGGTCCATTCTGCCATGGCAGGTGGGTCACCAGTGCATGTGCTGTGCCATGGAGGCCACCACAGCCTTCAAGGAAAAGGTGAAATATTTCCATCCTGCCCTGCCTGGAAGTCCCTGGGCCCTCTCCTGCACCCATGGCCATGGGGCCTGCTGGGCTGCAACCTCCTCCAGGGTGACTGTGAGCAGAGAGAAAGGAGAGCATCAACACACTCCTCTCTGGAGGACTTAAACATCACCTGCTGCTTTTATTTCCTGCAAAGCATGGAGGGTATCCAGGTCTGGAGAGCTGGAAGCCTTGCTGAGCTTGTCCTGGGATTCCAGTTGCTCTCCTCTCCAATGGAGGAGTATTAGGGATGAACCTGCCCAAGGGATGCTGCACCCAGATGCTGGGCTGGGGAATGGAACAATTTTCTCCTCCATCTCTCTTTCTGGCACAGTGGTGCTGTGGGAATGCAGCAGTCCGGGAATGTCATCACTCACTCTGCTCCTCCAAAAGGATTGACCAAGCTTTCCCCACTGCTTTCATCCCCAAAAATCTCCCTTGGAAGATGGGCTGTGGGCCCTACCCTGCTGATAATGCAGTGCCATCCCCCAGTGCCAAGTGACTCCCATCTGAAACTGCAGTGGCCATCTGTGCCCCTTCAGTAGGACTGAGCTTGCCTGCTGCCTGCCTCAGGGCTGGCATTTCCTTGCAGCAAGCAGAGCCTCCCTTCCACATCCTGCCTGCAGCCCTGGGCAACCCAGGCAGGTCTGGGCTCTGCAGGGAAGGCAGCATCCCCTGCCTGATTCTTCACTGTGCATTGGAGCTGGCTGGGGCTGGAGGGGCCCTGTCCACTGCTGGGCAGGGGGCTGTGGGGCCATAGCCAGCACCACATACAGTCCAGGGGCAGGCAGGGGTGCTGCCTGCTCTTTCCTGCAGCCAAGCTCCAGCCCAGAGGAGAGAACTGCAGCCTAATCCCTGGCTGCTCGGGGCCCACAGCTCAGTGATGCAGGCTGGAGAAGCAGCAGTCTAACATGGTAGGTATGGACAGAGGGAGGGTATTTTTCTGGAAGAGGATTTTCAGGAAGGAATTTTCTGGCCACTGGTTGTGCCAAAGTACCCAGGGCTCTCCTGTTCCCCTGGATACCCAGGGTTTCACCCACAGCACAGCACTCCTGGGGAGTAGTTGTTTCCCTGTGCCCAGACAGCACACCATCCCGGGGTACCTGGGGGTGACACCATGCAGGAAGCAGGAGGGGTCCCTCTCCCCAGCTGACCATGGGGACCTGTGATTGTTGATCCCCCCACTCTGAGCCACAGAATCCAGTGGGGCAGGGGGCTGCCACATGTCCAGGCTCCGAGGCCCAGCCCAGCCGTGCCACCGCTCCGGGACAGAGGGAAATGCAGTTCTGGCTGAACTTGTGGCACCTGGGCACACTGTGGGGGTCCCACCAAGAGCCAGTCCAACTTTTCCAGCCTCAGGGCACCAAGTGGATGTCCTCTGAGCGCAGCACTTTGTAAACGACCCAGTAGAAGATATTGAAGACCAGGAAGGTGAAGGGGAAGACGGCTCGGGAGACGGTGTCGATGCGCTTGGCGCGGTCGATGTAGCGCCGGCGGAGGCTGTCCCCTTCCCGCAGCACGGCGCTGGCTGCTGGGGGGCTGTACACGCCAGGGCCCTCCCCAGCCCCCTCCTTGGGCTGCAGGCACTGGCCCAGCCCGTAGCCTCGCAGGTAGAAGCGGGTCTCGCGGCTGAGCTCTTCCTCCTGGCGAAGGGAAAGGCCGTCAGCCAGGGCACCCGCTGGGCTGGTGCTGCAGGGCTGAGGCTGCACGTCCCACACAGCCCGTGGTGCTGGGTGCTGGGTGCTCTGTCAGAGAGCCCCAGCTGTGCAGGCAGGAGCACAGGGCTGGCAGTGCTGTGCAAGGGGTACGGGGTGAGTGCTGAGCTCTCATCCAGCAGGTGTGTCAGGGTGCACCCAAAGGCAACCCGACCCTGGCAGCCCGACACATCCCCCAGCTTCCTCCCAGTGCCAGCTCAGGGCTTGGGAAGCCTGACTCTGGCAGCCAGAGGGATGGGAGGTGGACTGGTGGAAGGGGCAGGTAGGGCTGCAGGGTGCAGTGGGGAGCTGAGGTGTGCAGGCACTGCTGGGACTGTGCTGTGTTTGCTGTGGAGTGGGAGTGTGACTGTGGTGGTGAACAGGAGGGGACAGGAAACTTGCTGGGGCAGAACAGGCAGGGATGCAGGAACCTGGCTACCACCAGGGTTTGCAGGGCACCCAAGTCCCTCCAAGAACCCAGGCCCTCATTTCTCCCCATATCTGCTGAGCAGATACTGCCTGGTGCAGCAGAGGAGGGAGGCTGAGAGAGCTGCACTCCTTGCTGCTCTCTCTGCCCATGCTCACCCTCTCTCTCCCCTTGCTGGCAGAGGGCTGCAGAGAGGGCAACGTGCCCATGGAATTGCATGTTCATGATCAAGGCTGCAAAACTACGGTGAGAGTCTGGGTGCAGCCCAGTGCCATTGTTCAGGGCACTGATTGGGTGCCTCAGGGGCTGGCCAGCAGTGCCTGCACTCCTCCCCATCAACAGCTGTGCACTGTTTGCCACTTGCCTCCTCCTGCTCTTTTAGCCTTGGAGAGGGTTATGTGTGCAAAGATTTGATGAGGGATGGACATGTGCAAGCACAGGCTGCACATCTGGCCTTTTGCTGAGCCCCTGGACTCGTTTGGTCTCTGTGGCTCAGCTCAGCTCCCCTCTGCCTTTGCTGGTGTTGTATCTGGTTGTGATGGGTTCCTTCTTCCAAGGCCTGCTGCAGGTCAGTGTCTCACTTTGCATCTGGGAGCTGTTTGGGATCCCAAAATCATTTCTGGCTGACACTGCCCTCCAGGACACAGAGGCTGCTTGCTGAGATCAGCCCCTGCAGGAGCTCGGCTGACATGGGGGCTCTCATACAGAGAGTTTGTATCCTGGCATCTTTATTTAAACTCAGCAATCCACAGGCTATGCAAGATTTTACAGTGGGAAGAGCAGCAGTGGCTCAGATTGCTGAGGTTAGTTCTCATTTGCAGTACAGTTTTATTTCCCTGCCTCAGGCTGAGTGCCTGCAGCCACTCTGGATGGGGGGAGCTGGAGTGCTCTGTGTGCCCTGGGGACATCAGCAACTCCCCCAGCCCGGGGAGCCAGCAAGCCCAGCCTGTTCCTGAGCCTGGATTTAGGTGGTCTGGGGAGGGATTTGCCCTCAGGCTGTGAAACCTGGGCTTTTCTTTCTCAGGCACAGGAGCTGTGTGCAGCACAGATGGGGCTCTGCTCCCACCTCTGACTGAGCAGCACCCTGAGGTGCTCCTGGCTGCATCCAGAGCTGTGCCAGCAGCACCCCGGGGTGGCTCTGCAGCCTCCACCTCAGGGCAGCTGCACTTTGGTCTGTTCTAAGCCAGCAGATGGCCCTTGGGTTGGACAGAGCCTCCTCTCCCTGCCCTGGCTGGGTGGTGTTCATCTCCAGGAGTCTGTGAAAGGCAGGGTGCAAAGATGCCTCTGCTGGCATCCAAGGGCTGATGATGGTGTAGAGGAGGTGAGGGTGACCAGGCCTGATCTCCTCCCTGGAGCTGTGGTTGACTCCCTGCATCTCCCCAGCATCCTGGGAGCTTGCCTTGCCCCATGCTTCTCCCTATGCCTCAGGCTGCAAAGTGCCCGTGTGCCCTGAGCAGCTGCCTGCGCTGGAGTGCCTCCAACCTGCCTGCAGGGAGGCAGAGCCCGCACCCTGCCAGAGGCGTGGGCATGGCTGGGGAGCTGGACAGCAGCCAGGAGCAGCCACCAGTCACCCTCAGCAGGGGGACTGTGCTGGTGCTGCTTTATGCAAGGGGAACCCAAGTCACGGAGTGGGGCTATCCACAAGGAAATCTGCTCCATTCCCATCCCTCTCTCAAAACACTTGAGCCCAGGAACTGGCAGCCACATCCATACTCCGTGCAAATGACTGGCTCGCTTCTTCCACAGGCCCTTGCTGGCCCCCCAGTCGTTTTGGGGAGGGGAGGGTGAGGCTGGCTGGGGAAGCACGGGGGGCTGCCGAGGGTCGTGCTTTACCCGGGAGCTGGAGAGCTGCGAGAGCGTCGCGTAGGTGTGCTCGCTGCTGTGCCGGCTGCTCAGCTGCCGCAGGGACTCCAGGCTGGCCGTGCCGCTGCTCAGGCCCTTTTGGCATCCAGCAGTGTGCACCAAACAGAAACAGGACAGCGGGTGACCGAGGGCTCTACCCCGGCCCCGGGGCAGCGGCTCTGGGTGCCACGGTGGGGATGGTGGGGAGAAGGGGGCTCTGTGCAGGGGGGGAAAAGTGTGCCCTGGCACCGGGATCTGTCTTCAGCAACATGCTGAAGGGATTTGGGAGGCTGTGAGCTGTGTGTGTGTGTGTGTGTACTCATGTCATCTGTGGAGACCTGGTGCCTCACAGAGTGTTTAAGGCAAGAAAATGAGAATGGGACTGCCACATGCCTACCCCAAGCTTCTTCCAGGCCTGATGCCTGTGTTGATGGGTTGACAGAGGGGAGGACTATTTCCATGAGTGAGGCATCCTGCCTCTCCAGATCCCATCTGCAGCCCAGACCAGGTCCCTGACAGAGCAGTGAGTCCCTGTCACTGCTACGGCACAGCAAGGAGCCCAGGTTTGGGGCTGCAGGTAAGGGGAAAGGTTTTCCCTCACCCTCACTGTTTATTTTTCTGCATTTTTAGAGGAAGCAGAGCCTGAGGATGTCCCAGCAGGAGAAGGACAGCACCCTAAGCAGGGCCTGAAGCACCCAAGGGTGCTGTGCACTGTGCTGCAGCGCCCTGGATCCCCAGGGTGCCAGAGGAGCCATCTGGGGCAATGGAACACAGCTCTGCCCTGGGGGCTGCTGAGAAACTGTCCCTGCAGCCCTGGGGTGTCCTCAGGGGCTGAGGACGAGCAGATGTCACAGAGGGGGGACTCACCATCCTCTGCCGTCGCTGGCGGCGGCGCAGGCGCATGAACTCCTTGTGCTGGCGGGAGACAAAGTTGACGGCTGCGTACTCCAGCAAGGCGGCGAAGACGAAGAGCAGGCACACGGCCATCCAGATGTCAATGGCCTTCACGTAGGACACCTGCCAGGGTGAGAGGGGGCTCAGGGACCCACTGCCCCCCACCTTGCTCGTCCCCCCACTGCCAGCTCCATCCCTCTGCCAAGAAGCATGGAGCCCCCTCAGCCTGGGCACGCGGTTTCTGAGTTTCACAGTTTCCCCTCAGCACGTGTGGTGCCCCAGCTGCTGAGGCTCCAAAGCCAAGCCATTCCCAGGGAAAGGCTGCCCCTGCCCCTGGGTGGCTGCAGGAGGGCAGCCCAGCATGCAGCCAGCACTGACCTTGGGCAGGGAGGCCCGGGAGCCGGCGCTCTGCGTGGTCATGGTGAGCACCGTGGTGATGCCCAAGCCCACCCGGGCTGGCGCCGCGTCCATGTTGATCCAGAAGGAGACCCAGGAGAGGATGACAATGAGCAGGCTGGGGATGTACATCTGGATCAGGTAGTAGCCCATCTGCCTCTCCAGGTGGAACTTCACCTCGATGCAGGTGAACTTGCCTGTAAGGAAAGATGGCCCCAGTGGGTGAGAGGGGCCCCTGGGCCATGGCAGGGGGGTGGCAGCAGGTCCCTGGGGTGCTCACCTGTGTTGTAGTACTTGGTGCAATAGCCCAGGTCCTTCTCATCCCTGAGGATGAACTGTGGGAGTGTCAAGCCCTCTGCCACCTGCACGGCCTCCTGCTCCTCCAGCCACTCAAAGATGAGGTCGTTCATAGTGTAGCCAACTGGAGGGGATGTAGGGAGCCATGGGATGGGGACATGTACCCTGTTCAACCCCACCCTGAACAACTGCTTTTTCCTGCTTATGTCCCTCAGAAAAAGTGAGCTGCCAGCTTTTGGGATGGCACGGAATGGGAGGGGATGGGATGGGAAGAGGGAAATGAAGCACAGCTTGACCCCCCCCGAGGTACTCACAACTCTCCAGCTGCATGGTGCATGTCTGGATGTCCATGGGGAAGTTCTTGAGGTCCATGGGGCAGGACAGGATCAGTGTCAGCCTGGAGGAGGCAGAGGACAGGAGAGAGTTGTTGGAGCTGCAGCAGTCAGTGGGGAGAAGTTGCCACACAGAAGGCAAGAGGAAAGCTTTGCCTCCCCACTCAGGCACTGCCCCAGAGGGGAAGGTTCTACCTAATGCTGTAGAGCACATTGCCATTCTTGAAGATGCGCAGGAGCTTGTTGTCAGTGGTGACCTCGTGGAAATTGGCCCCTTTCTCATTGGCAAAGAACAAGTCTGGCTTCCAGATGGAGTCGAGCATGGAGGGGTCGAGGTCGAGGGAGTCGTCGGGGTACTCGCGGTACGCCAGGCGGGGGTCGTTCCACTGCTGCCGCAGGAACACGTTCACGCGGTAGTCCTGGCACAGAGCGCACCGGTCACTGCCAGCGCCCCCGGGGCCCGCCAGGAGGAGCAGGGTGAGGAGGAAGGGATGGAGGAGGAGCAGGAAGGGGCTGCCTCCGTTGAGGCTCAGCCCTGCTGTTGCTGTGTGCCTGCTACTAATAAAGCAAGGAGCAGGGGCAGCTCAGGAGCTTTCCCATGCTGCTGGCAGCCAGGGGAAATTAAAAAGCCAAGGCCACAGCGGCTGAGAGGAGGAGGAGGAGGTGGAAGACCAGTAACTGCTGTCTGCAGCATTCTGCACATGGCTCTGTGGGCCTGTTTATAGTATTAAGCCTTTTGCAGAAGCACAAATAGGAGATTTTTAGCCCTGGGACGTGCTCTGAGGTGTTCCTCATGCATCCCAAGGAGGCAGGAGGCTACATCCAGCTGCCCCACTGCCCCACAGACCCTTTGGGGGCTTTTTTTGAGCTCAGGCACAGGGAATGTGACCCACACAGCCAAGCTTGTGTTAGCTGACCCCAGAGAAGCCACAGCCATGTGCTATGGCTTTGCATGTCCCCACCTTGGTGCCAGGGATGGGGTCACAGTGGCCCCTGTAAGCACAGCCTTGGCACTGGGACTCACACACTCCCTGGCACAGCCACTGCCAGCCCCGAGGCATGGGGAGAGCAGAACCCACCACGCCAGCAAAACCCTCACCATGGTGGTCTCGGTGACGGAGCCAAAGCTGTTGATGAAGATGTTGCACGTCACGTTGACGGGTGGACCTGGAAAACAGCACAAAGCCTTCTCTTGGCACTGGCTGCTGAGCCACGTGCGCCACACGGGCACACGGGGACAGTGGCTGTGACACATGTGGGACATGGACTGTGGCACACACAGGGACACTGGCTCTAGCACACACAGGGACACTGGCTCTGGCACACATAGGCACACCGGCTGTGACACACACAGGGACACCGGCTGTGACACACACAGGGACACTGGCACTAGCACACACAGGGGGACACTGGCTTTGGCACACACGGGGACACCGGCTGTGACACACACGGGGACACTGGCTGTGGCACACACAGGGGGACACCGGCTGTGACACACAGGGACACTGACTCTAGCACACACGGGGGACACCGACTGTGGCACACACGGGGACACCGGCTGTGACACACAGGGACACTGGCTCTGGCACACACGGGGACACTGGCTGTGACACACAGGGACACTGGCTCTAGCACACACAGGGACACTGACTCTAGCACACACAGGGGACACTGGCTTTGGCACACATGGGGACACCGGCTGTGGCACACAGGGGGACACTGTCTTTGGCACACACAGGGCACACCGGCTGTGACACACACAGGGACACTGGGACACCGACTGTGACACACACAGGGGACACTGGCTCTACGGGGACACACACGGGGGACACCGGCTGTGACACACAGGGACACTGGCTCTGCACACACGGGGACACTGGCTGGACACAGGGACACTGGCTCTAGCACACACAGGGACACTGGCTCTAGCACACACAGGGGGACACAGGGGCTCTGGACACCGGCTCACAGTGGGGACACTGGCTCTGGCACAAGTGGGGACACCAGCTCTGCACACCCTGCATGGCTGGACACACACAGGTGTCCCCTGCCTGCTGCAGCCACCCCTGGGTGTGGGGGTGAGCCCCAGCACGCCCTGCAGGCACCGCAGCCGCTGCACTGTCAGGCAAAGCAGGAGCAGCCGGGACTCTGGGGACGGTGTTTGGACAGAGGGATGTGGGTCAGGGTCCTGCCCCAAAGCCCCTGGGTTTGGGCAGCCACAAGCATGGATCTGCCAAGTTTGGAACCCTCACATCTCCCCTCTTACCTTTGAAGTTGGGTCGAATGCGGGCGTCATAGCCTGAGGTTCGTCCCATAAGCTTGTCCAGGAAATCAGAGGGTGACATGGGCTGGGGTGAGCTTCGGGAACCAGCTTTAGTCTCCTCCCGCCCTGAGACCAGCCTATGGGGCAGAGGAGGCAGGTCAGCTGCTGCCTGTGGCACCAGGAGTCTGCAGGCACATTTTGGCACCCCATGGGGGCACTCAGCTGCCAGGGCAGGTGGCTGTGCCTGTGCTGCATCCACTCCAGTGCCCAGCCAGCATGCTGGGGGGATCCCCTCCTTCTGCTTGGATCCTGGTGGCTTTCCCCCTCACCTGCAACAGCCTGAGTGTCACATGCCTTCATTTTGCCTGTCCCTTGGCATGGGGCTGGGGGCCAGTGCCTCCTGGCTCCAGGGCTGTGGTGGGGACAAGGCACAACCAGTGCTGGAGGGGGAAAGCAGGGATCTTCTCAGATTCCACCCACAGCTCCAGCTTGAGTTGCTGAGCAAACAATCACAAGCTGCCTGTCATGGACCCATGGCTTGAGGGGGCTGGGGGACACAACGGCCCTGCCTGAGTGGGGAGATGTCCAGTGAGGAGAGCACAGCTGGGTTCTGACAACTTGCCAGGGGCCAAGGAGATGTGGCAGGAGAGGAGCAGCAAAGCCCACCTCCACACCAGCCTTGGCAATGAGCTCTCCCACACAGTGCTCTGAATGATGATGGAGATTTATTTAAACTGACTCTGGAGGGGATATTTTTGTGAATGCATCTTAGCCTGCCAACTTCTCTCCTCCCGTCAGTCTGTAATGATAATTTCAAGCAACAATGCGAGAGATGTTCACTCACCACATTGCCAGGCATGTGGCTGTGATGGAGAAGAATTAGCCAGAGATCTCTGGACACAAAAGGAGCTTTGAGCATGCTGCTGGTGCTGCTGCGTGCTGCCTTTTAACTCCACCAGGTCTATGCCCAGGTGGATCTCACTCCTGCTTGGAGCTACAACCCCATCACTACAAGAAGAGGGTGATGCTGGGAATCCTGTAGTCCTTCTTCCAACCTCTATTCAAGGAGGTGAAATTCACCCTAGAGGGGTTTATGTGCACCCAGAAATGGCCACAACCAAAATGTTCCAGTGGGGCAGGTATTCCTTTAATTGGAGAAGGGCAGCAGAGAGTACCTGAGATTCATCCTGATCAAGAGCAAAAGGCTGGGATTTTTCCCTGCCAGGAGCTGCACCAGCAAGGTGTGGTGCCTGTGGGAGGAGGGCTGCAAGCGGCCAGGCTAGCAAGGAGTTAAGTAAGGCTTCTGCCTACCACATAGCTGTGAGCCATGTCCTCCTCAGCAGGAGAGGACAGGAGGGCTCTCCCCTGGAGCACGTGGCAGGGAGGCTCCCGGGCTCCCTTGGCAGGTAGCTCCTTGAAGAGGCTCAGATAACTGGCTGAGTCTCAGCGGATCTGCAGCCCTGGTGATGCTCAGAGCTGCGTGGGGGATGCCAGAATGCCCAGAGAGCAGCCACTTCCCACAGCATCCCGTGCTGGAGCGCAGCCCTTGGGCACAGCCCCTGCCTGCAGCTCCCCACCCGAAGCACTGCCTGCCCTGGGGCCTCTGCCCGAGCCTGGGCTGGGCACCAGGGCCCTGGAGCTCAGCACCTCTGTGGAGCGAGCGGGTGGCGGGGCTGGAAAATGCTGATGTCTGCCTAAATCACTGCCCTGAGACAAGCAGTTTCTGCACGTGAAGCAATTCTGTTTCACCCCTAACTGCCACAAATGTTGCAAATCCTCCCATAATGGCCGAGTGGTCCATCCTCAACCCAGGAGTCCAGCAGCCCCCAAACCCTCCCTTCCTGACCCACCTCATTCTCCCCTGCATCCCACCTTGTCCCACATAACATCCGAGGTGGACAGAGATGGAAGAAGGGACCTGGGGGTTTAGATTTTCCATCCAAGTGGGCCAGGAGTTGTTCCTACACGCATGGGACCTGGGGTAGCCACCCACTGTCCCGAGTGATCCAGGGTGTGGGTCAGGGACTGTCCTGAGCTCTCCTCCCCCCAAACACCATGAGCAGGAGAGGATATGGATATCCCAGGGGCTTTGCAGCACCACAGAAGGAGCTGTCTGGGCTATCACCTGGCTCAGCTCGTCCCTTCTCCCACGGTGGCAAGACCCTCCCGCCGGCCCGGGGCCAGGGGAACTCAGGGGCTGCTGGGGACCGGCAGGGTCTGGCTCTGTGCAGTGGGGGACTGGAGGGGAAAGGTCTGCTGGGTCCCCCGGGTGCTGGGTCAGGGTCCTGGGGAATGGGGAGTGAGGCCAGATTTGCGGGAGGTCCAGGTAGGAGCTGGGAGCGTTCTGTCTGGGGCATGAGGCCCCGGAGACAGGTCCGGACTGGGGGTCGGGATCGGGGTTCCGGGGCTCGTCCGGGTCTGGAAGGGGATGCCCAGAGCTCTGTCTCCGAGAGGGGATGACACCCGGGTACCGGAGGGGAATCGCGGCTCCCGGAGATGGGGTCCGGGGCCGGGGCAGCGGCTCGGAGAGCAGCGGTCCCGCAGCCCCGCCAGCACCGAGCACCCGCGCCGTGCGCTCACCTGAGCGGGCCGCGCCGGGGCAGCAGGCAGCCGAGGAGGAGGAGGAGGAGGAAGGCGAGGGCACCGGCCCGGAGCGCACCCATCCCGCCGCAGCCCGCAGCCCCGCCGCCCCGGGCGCACGGGCATGACCCGGCCGGCAGCGGCGGCGTCCCCGCTCCCTGTCCCGCCGCACCGGGGCCGCTGCCGCCGCCGCTGCCGCCGCCCCCGCCCGCTCCCGCTCCTCATAGTCCGGGCGCCGGCCGGCTGCGGGCCCCGGGAGCCGGGCGGAGCTTCGCCCGCCGCGCCGGGGAGGAGGCGGGCGCGGCGGTGGGGGGCTCCCGTGCCCGTGCCCGCCTCCTCCCCGGCCCCTCGGGGCGCTCTGCCTCCAGCCCGGGCTGTCCCGGAGCCCCGCGTCCCCCGTGGGGGCTCCCGGGCGCGGCAGGGAGCGAGCCCTGCGGGGTTCGGGAGGGTCCCGGGGCGCACCGGAGTCTCGGGATGCGCCGGGGCTGAGGGGTGTGGCAGCGCTGAGAGATGTGCGAGGGATGCTCCGAACCGCAGCGGGATCGGAGGGCGAGCGGGGCTGAGGGATGTGCGGGGATCGAGCGCTGGCAGGGGCTGAGGGATGTCCCAGAGGAACTGCCCGTCGGATGGGGGGGAGCGCCTGGGGTAAACCAAGCTCCGAAATCCTTCAGCCTGGCCTTGGGGCCGCAGCTCGGGTCCCTCCCGCTGGGAGCCCTGCGCTTGCCTTTCCCAGAGGCTCAGCGGATGGACAGGGCTGTCCTGGGTGGGCTCCCCAGAGAACACAGGGTGGGCAGCGATGCCTGCGTGATGCGGGAGCTGCAGCCGCTGCCAGGGAGAGGGAAACCAAGGCGGAGGGAGGGGAGCTGCCTGTGAACCAGAGGCAGGGCTGGGACTCGGGCTGCTCGGCTGCCTTTGCCCTGTCCCCTGAGGCCACCCGGCCAAGCCGCAGAGTCGCCTCTGGTCCAAGGCAATCTGCGATTAATTTGCAAGGAAGTAAATAGTATTTAAAAAAGATTAAAGTGCAGAATAAATTATTCCTGGCAGATATGTCAGTGAGGTTTCTGTTAGCTCTGCTGTGGCTGGCTGCTCTCATTTATTTGTATTAATTGTAGCCTGGTAATGGCTGGGAGCTGCTGCACAAAGCGTTGCTGCAGGGGTGCTCAGAGCAGGATCTCAGCGGAGAAGGAGAGCGCGGTGCCCCCTGTGCCTGCTCTCCCCAGGGCGAGTGAGGGGCTGCTCAGGACTTTGGGAGGCCCCAATGGATCTGCTGTAGCAAGGCAGAGGGAAGGAGGGAGGGAGGGAGGGCTGGCTGTGTGAAGCCGGGTCCAGCCCGGGGCAGAGGGGGCTGGGGGCGGCAGCCAGCGGGCAGGAGAGCTCATCCCCGCTCATCGGCTCTCCCGGCACCAGGAGCTGGGACAAGTCTCCTCTGATCACCGTTGCCATTAATGTTTGCGGCTCCCCAGTGCTGGGAGGCGCAGGCACAGTGCGGAGCCCCGGGGAGCAGGGCGAGCGCACGCTGTGTGACAGCTCCTCTTCCTCACACTGCCCGAGCTAAGCCGAGCTGACACTGCTGCGAGCAGCGGAGCCAGCGCATCCTCTCTGCTCCCTGGGGAAACTGAGGCACTGGCGTGGTGTCCCTGCATCAGCTGAGGGGCTGAGGATGGTCAGAGCGGTGTGGGGCCAGCCTGTCAGGAGCTCAGGATACCCAGCTACAAGCCATGAGTGCACATGCTGCGGTCAGCAGGGCGCTGGGACCGAGCTAACAAGGCTCTTGGAGGGGCTGGAGAAGCCAGTGTGGCTCCGTGATGGGCAGCACTGGGGGGGATGTGGCAGCCACAGCCCTCCTGCCCGCCTTGCAGCTCTGCAGGCAGCCAGCGCTGCGAGGAGTGCTGAAAATAAGCTCTGAGAAAATGAAGGCAGCGAGCATCCCACCAGGAGGGAGAAGGCAGTGCTGATTTGTTGCTGGCTGGGTCGGGGGGATGGAGCAGGAGCAGCTCAACCAGAGCCCCAAATCCCCAGGGGAGCTCAGGATGGTGCCTCATCCCAAACAGGGGATTTTTGGGAGTGACAAGAATAGGTTTATCCCCCATGTCCCTCAAATCAAAGCATGAGGTGGTTTTTCTGTAAACAGTCAAGATTCCAGCCAGCAGGCAGCAGTCAGCGTTGGGCTCCTGGAGACAGACATGCCCTGAGGCTGCTGTTCCCAGAGGCAGCAGGACTGGGCAGGGGCAGGGGCCAAAGACCACACTGATCCAGTGGCTGCCAGCCTGCTGCAGCCCCCAGGGGGATCCCTGTGTCCCTGCCCCAAAGCTGTCCCTGTCACCATGCCAGGCTCTGCTAATCGGAGACATGCAGGCAACAGAGACGGGGTTTGCTCAGATGGGGAGAAAAGTGGGGATCTTTTTTCCCTTTCCTTCCACTATGTCTGGGTCCATATCAAACTGCTTCTTTGAGGGCAGACACTTCCCTGCCTCAAATCTGCCTTCAGAGCCTGGAGAAGGGCTGTGCCAATCCACACTGCCTCTACCCCAACCCCTCTCTGCTGCTCAGCCCCACATTGCCACATCTGTATGTTTAATCCTGTCTGAAAAATGAAACTCTGAAGTGTATTTGCAGACAACACCATTACAAGGTGGGGGGTGAGTCATTCAACCCCATGAAAACAGGTTTGGGCTTTTTTTCCAGAGAAAAGGTTCAGGTGCTTAAGCTCAGTTTCAGGATAAAGACCAGCTTTGTGCTATTTGTGTTGAGGGGTGAGGGAGAGGAAGGACAGCAGGTGAGGGCACTTTGCTCTTCATGCAGGACCACAAAGCCATCCTGCTGCTTCCCACTCATCCTTTGGAGTGAGCACAGATTTGCCTTCACCCCGAAGCCAGGAACACCTGAGGCATCAGGAGGGACAGAAGCTTCAGGTGGGCACGGGTTTGTGGTGGGCTTGAGCACTCCTCCAGCAGGCTTGGAGGGTCAGTTGCTCTGGGCAGGGCTTGGTAGCAGCTTAGAGGCAGCTCCTGGTTTGGGGGAATTGCTTGGATCTTTCAGCCCCAGAGCCAGTGAGGGGCTGGCAGGTGGGCCAGGACAGGATAACAAATCAATTCATCAGGCACAGTCTGATGCTCTGTGAGACTGTGCTTGTTGTAATTAGAAAGCACCACATCACAGGCACCTCCATCCTGTCTCCTCACTCTCTCTTGACTTCCTTCCCCTCTCCTAAGGCTCCCAGCCAGCCCAGCCAGCTCTGGACATCCTCCTGTCTCTTTTGCCCCAGGACTGGGATTTTCTTTTGCAGAAACCAAGGTGGGAAATGGAGCTGCTGCGTGCAGAGGGCTCTGCCAGCCAGCGTGCAAGGGCTGCTGTGCACTTCTCTGGACCAACTGCTTAAATGCTTAATGAGCCCTGGGGAGCAAAGCACTTCTTGTGGAAGATTCAAGTTCTCTGTCGCCTTCAGTTTAGGGCTGTGTCAGCTCTCCTTTCCCTTTTTTAATCCTCTGACCAGTGAAAATAAGGGAGAGCTGGCACAGTCTCATCACTGTTTCTAAGGAAAGCAGCAAAATAAACAGGAAAACCCCACGTGCCTGCACTCGGGGCGAGAACATCCCCTCCACCCTGGGGGGACACGGAGGCAGACTCCCCCAAAGCAAACATTTTGAGGCATTTAATGGGGTGTGAAATTAATGCTGGAGAAAACTCATTCTTGTGGGTGGCTGTGCACTGCTGCCAGCCCCAGGCTCTCCCAGCGTGAGCCCAGTGTGGATGTTGTGTTGTCATGTAATGTCACTGTTTTTCCAGTGTCATGCTGGTCCCTGCCATTCCCTGGAGAAGCTGTATAATGGGCTGTGGGTGCTTTCCTTTCCCAGCAGGAGCAAAACTCATCTCATTGCAATAACTGGCAAAGGGATCAGTAACTGTAGTGGTGCTTTGGTGGGAGGACTGGGACCCCACGGGCACCAGAGCATGGGCAGAGACCCAAACCTGCCCCCATTCCTTAGCAGGGCGAACAGGCACTGGGTTCAGGTGTAGCCACCAGGGGGACAGGGCTGTCCCTTTCTGTGGCCTGGAAGGTCATAGGTTGCCACGGGTATTTGGAGCTGCTCCTAAAAGAAGGTGGCATGGTGTAGGAGGAGGGGACAGGTGGCACTGGGGACCCCAGTGGGGACTTAGTGTTTATGCAGCAGTGCCAGCAGGACCCAGAGCCTCACCAAGCAGGGCAAGGTGACCCAGAGAGGCTTGCAAGGTGAATTGAGACATTGGTCCCAACTCCAGCAAATGTTGCTCTATGATTTTGTGGCACTTTTCCAGGCTAAAAATACCCCTGGTGCTGGTGCTGGGGGTGGGCTCTGCGTGCAGTGGCTGTGAAGGGATGCTCTGTGCTGCAGGGCTGGCCAAGGCAGCTGCAGCAGCCGGCTGGGGTGGCCCTGCCAGCAGCCAGGGGCTGCCCCTCCTGCTCCATGGGCAGCCAGGCGCAGGGGTCACCTCTCCTCTCGCTCCAAATGACCTGGCACCTCTCTCCAGGGCCCTGCCAGATGCAGCTGCTCGTCCATCAGTCCCCAAAATACTGTGTGGGCACAGAGCATCCTCAGTGAGCGCTCTGAGCTGTGTTTCAGCCCAGCACTGGGCTCTTTGCTGATCCCAGAGGGTCACTCAGGCTCATCTGGGAGTGGGATGTTACAGCAGGGCTCCTTTTCCTAACGAGGTGCAGTGAGGCCTGAGGACTCAGCCCATCACTGTGGTTGTGGGGCTGCTGCATGTGCTGAGGAAATGTGTCCCCAGACCGTCCCTACAGCTGTGGGGGGACATCACTGGGCTGAGAGGGCACTTACCTGTCCCTGTGTGTCCGAGCTGCTGGGAGCTGGGTTTAGACACCAGAGGAGGTGGCTGGATGGGGCAGGCTTGAGGAGCCTCTCTGGGGCTTGGATGCAATCCCAGTGTTGGTCCTGCAGTCTCAGGATCTCAGCCCCATCCCATTTCAGTGCCCTCCTGGCCATGAGAGCAGCTTAGTCCAGCTCCTCTCTGCCCATCCAAGCAGATCACTCAGAGCATCCTGGAGCCCCTGAGCACCTTCCCTGCAGCCTGGGAGGTCTTTCAGCTGTTCTGAAAGCCATCAAAGAAAAGAGTCCAGTGCTTGTTCTTCAAAACCACCCCATCAACAGGTGCTTATCTGTCTAACACATTTCTGATATTTTATGGCAGGTTCTCAAGGAAGTCTTTTGTGACCATCCCACCCATCATGTCCAACCAAGTGACTGCCACCCTGGCATGAAGACATGGGCTGGATGGTCCAAACTTTCCTTTGTCTGTCCAAGGGCTGCAGACCTTGTGTCTCCTGGCCCTGCCTTGGGTGGACTCTGTGGGTTGTATTTGCAGATAGAGCAAGCAAGGAGGGAACTGCAGACAGAGGGAAGGCTGGAGCAATGGCACTGCCTGATCCTGTGACCTTGGCAAGCCAGCAGGATGAACAGGGAGATTTAATTTAGATAAGTGTCAAGCAAGACTCTTGGGGAGAGCAGCAAAGCCTGGCACCAATTCCAAAACCCTCAGAGGACACCTCTCTTCCCCAGGGTGCTGGCCTGACCCCTGCTATGGCTGCCTCCAGCATTCCCAATGTCTCTGGAGAAAATCCACTGGGCTTTGACAGTGCAAGACCCCTCAGCCCCAAGCTCTGCCTTCCCCTCACCCACTGCAGCTCTGCCCTGCCCGAGCAGGGGACGGAGCAGCTGCTGTGCCAAACCAATGCTGGCCACTGGTGGCAGTGGGGGAGTGGGGACAGGGTCAGCACAGTGCCCCAATCCCCTTCCCATTTGGGGTACCCAGCTCTGTGCATCCTCAGCCACGGTTGCCATGGTGATGAGCATCTCTCCCTGCAGCAGGAGCACTGGGGTTTGAGGAGCTCTGTTCACTGCTCTGCCTTCCACAGCTCTCCTGCCCTCAGCCCCAGCGCTCTCCAAGCAGGAAAGCAGGAGGAGATCACCAGGAGCAGACCATGGAGTGGTGCTGTGTGCCATTCCCTGTAGGCTGCCTGCCCCCACCTCCTTGCATGGCACTGGTTTTATTTTGTCCTCAACTGGAAACCCCAGGAGGGACAAGTTTGGAAAATGGAACAAAAATGGAGCATTACACATTCAGGTGGCAAGTGCAGGGAAGAAGGAATAAGAAACCAGGCCCTGTGCCTTGTGCCCCCTGACACTGCCCTGCATCCCAGCATGGCCTCTGGGGTGGAGATGGAGAATTTATTGAGATGCAAATCCTCCCACTGCTGCCCAGATAGAACAGCAGCAGGACAGGCAGCTGGTGCCAGGGGAATATTGACTGTGTGTGGAGCTGCCACTGTGGCACCTGCATCCCACAGAGCTGGTCGATGTCACAGAGCCAGAGGAGCCATGGCTGGGAGGGGACAGTGTGCTGAGTGCCCCTGGGTGGTGTTGGTCGTGTGGCTGCACAGGATGATGCCATGAGGAGCCTGATCCCAGGTTCACCCCCAGCCCATCCTCTGCCTCCCACTGCTGTGGGCTCTGTGCTGTCTGTTCTGGGTCCCTGCTGCAAGTGGCACCTTGGCAAAGCATCTCCTCTGTCCCCATGTCACCACCTGGCTGTCCCCAGGGGCTGAGCTCATTCCCCATGCAGGGAGGGCTGCACAGGGACATCACCTGAGGAGGAGCAATGCCTGGAGCCACAAATGAGTCCGTGGTACCCAGAGCCACCCCAGAACCTGTGTGGGGTCCATGGGTTGTTCCCATGGAGGGGGCACAGGAGGGTTTGGTGGCTGCTGTCCCCAGTGCACTCTCTGGGAGCTGCCTGTGTCTGCAGCCCTGGGGAGAGGCAGGGGATGCCAGGTGGGGGATGTCTGCACCTCTCACACCCACCTCCTGCTCCTACCACTGGCTTTGCTCTCCAGGAAACCCCACAGCACGGTCTCTGTGGCTCAGGCACCGAGAGCTGTGGCAGCAATGCCACCCTGGGGGCTGTCACTGCTGTCCTTTTGCTGTCCAGCCCAGCCATCCCCTGCCAGTGACACTGGCTCATCCTTCAGGAGAGCCCTGCTGCAGCTGGCACCTGCTGGGCATCCTGCCAGCCCGGGGAGGGGGCTCAGGGAGCCTGGCTCAGCCCCTGTGCCCGGGTCCCTGGGAGGGGCATCTCCCTGGCATGTGTGGGGACATGAAAACATCTTCCTGGGCTCTAGAAGGAGGTACAGGGACAGACTCTCTCTGGGCAGGAATCCAAGACTGAACACTGCAGGCACAACCTCCACTGCTCAAGGGCTGCTCTGGCTGACCAGGACCTCCCTCAGCATCACTCTGCCTCCTGTGGGCTCAGGGAAGGTGTGGGACAAGTTAACACCTCCTTGGCTGTTTGGGAGCACATGAATTCACCTGACCCTTTTCAAATGAGTCCCTGGGCAGCAAGAAATAAATGGGGACACCCCAGAACTGCCCTGGTGCTGGCATTGCCTTCACCCCCCCTCTACAGAGCCCACTGCAGCTTCACAGGGACAGAGCAATCCTGGGCTGTATTTGCTGTTCTCATTTACCATCCCCTCCAAGGAGGCAGGATGACATTTGTCTTTCCCTTCCAGGATTTTCTGAAAAGTAAATGAGAACAGTTCAAGAATATGACCCCAGGAATGGCAGAGTGAGAGATAATGAACAGCCCGGAAAACATCAGAGTGAGGCATCTGTTTACCCTCCAGTAGGAAGAAAATCAAGGAGAAAGGCAGTGGATGTGAAAGGCAAATCTGTTGGAAAAGGAGCCAGGGGAAAAGAAATCACCTTCTCCACAAACCTGTAATTAATCTGAGGGACTCGTTGCACTGAGTGAGAAGATTTGTGGGAATTTCTTCTGAAATTAGAAACCAGACTAAGAAAGTTGTTTGTACCACTGCATTATCCCCAATTTCTGCAGTAAATAACAGGGCTGTTTGGTGGATAAAAGGAGCAGTGAGCAGCCAGGAAGCCTTCCAGAGCCTGGGCTGTGCTCCCACCAGCTGGGCACTGCACAAGCCATTGCTGGCACCTCTTGGGTGCACCCTGGGCTCTGCTGCCAACCCCTGATCCCCCCAGGCACAAACACAGCCTGCACTCAGCTGGGTGACACAGCCTGTGGAAGGTGTGGGGACAGCAGGGAGGCTCCTGCATGTGTCACCTGGGGGATGGCAGACACCCCCAGCAGCCAGCCCAGGCACAGTGCAGGGCCTGGGCAAGATCTTCCAAACTTAAAAACTTGGTAGGTTTAAAAAGCCATGCTCCTGCAGAGGGAAGCATCAGCCAGAGACACTGAAACAGAAGGGCAAACATCTGCTCAGCTTCTCTGAAGGGTGACTGCGTGGGAGGTGAGCTCATGGTGCCATCCCTGCTGGCCAGCACCTCCTGGCTGCCTCTGTGCCCCAGGTAAACTGGACAGGCAGGAGGTGAGTGCTGGTGCCAGGGAGGAGGCTCTGTCCCCAGGTTATCCAGCAGGGCTTGTTGCACTGCCTGCTCCCCTGTTTGCTGGGGAGGGTCCTGAGAGCCCCAGAGCATCCCTGGGAGGCTCAGGGTGCAGGGTCCCACAGCCAAGGCTGTAAAACCCTCAAAGGGTTTTAATCTCTCCTCTCCTGAGCAGCCCCTGCCCTTCCTCTGTCGTCCTGCAACACTGGCCTGTCCGTCTGTCCTTCAGCACGCCTCCCCTGTCCTCTGACAGCCTCTACCAGCTTCTTCTTTTTTTTAATTTAATTTTTATTAGCACATCTTGCAGCCTTGCAGGGAATACAAACAGGACAGTGAGGACAGCCAGGCCTGGGCTGGCTCAGAGGGAGTCCTTGGCATCCCAGGAGGAGGCAGCTGGACAGATGCTGCTGGAGCCACCACAGCCTCCCCACGGTCACTGTCACCTCTTGGCTTGGTCAGGGCCACCTGAGAAAACAGGAGATTCTGCACAGCAGGAAAATCCCAAATCCCTGCTGCTCGGGTTCCCTGGGTGCTTTCACCCCGCTGGTGGGGCAGGGGGTGGGTGAAGAGGAGAGTTAAAATCAGCAGCAGATGACAATAAATTCATCCTGACCGGGGAAGCGAGTGGCTAAAAATAGCAGCAAGGTTCTCAGCTGTGACAAGAGAGGCTGGGATTTCTCCTGCTGACAGATGTATAATGGATAAGGATGCTGCACGTGCCACTGCTGGTGCCTCTTGGGTGTAGCACCCTGCATTTTGGGGAGCAGAGTGGACCCAGGGCTGTCTGTGTTTTGCAGGGTCAGCACGCACTGATTTTGGCCACTGTGCATCTTTGAAAACCCAGCCTCGGGCCCAGGGGAGTGCAGAGAAGGAGGAGGGCGGGGAGGGGCAGCCCCTGTGGGGCTGTAAGCAAAGAAATCAATTAGCAGGGAATACAAATCCTCCCTGAAACTGCAGGAAAACCCCTTCTCCCAGCCCTCACCCCAGGGAGGGCTGCCTGCATGCCCAGCGTGTGCTGGGAGGGGTAGGACAGGCAGGAGGCTGTCCTGTGCCACCAGAGTGATGGGACAAGTGTGACAGTCTGTGGGGTTGTGGGTGAGGTGGCTGCACACACAGACAGGGACAGGGAGGATGCTCTGGTCCCCTGCCCCACATGCTCCTGCCTGCTTTTCCATCTCACTGCTTCACCCTAAAGCAGGGGACTGGCATGAACCAGTGGTGCCTGTGAGGCTGTCCCTTTGCCACTGATGTCCCTTGCTTGTCCCCCCAGCCCCAAGCTTGCCTTCCCCATGGCCCAGGGCAATTCTGAGTCTGAGCTGCAAAAGAGAAAAAGATAAAAACCCACAAAAAGAAGAGAAAAACCCACAAGAATTCCAGAGAGTCCTTTCCACGTGGGGAGCATATTTAGAGATGTGTGTGTGCCCATCCAAATACTTCATTTTGGTGCAGCCCTTTGCAGCATCTCCGTGCAGATTGTGGGTGGCTGGGGAAGGAAAACCCCCTCCAAGCCTTGCCCCTGTGAGCCCCCAGCACAGCTCACAAGGGGCAAAGTGTGGCAGCCCCAGGCTCTGTTAATGAGGGCTCCTAGCCAAGCCCTTCATTTCCCTGGGGTGGGGGTGGTTTTGGATGTAATTGGTCACTGCTCAAGGGTCAGAACAAATTGCAAGGTGATCCATATTGATTTATAAGCACGTTTATTTTTACCAGCCTGGCGTGTTCCCCTCCTGGCTGGCAGGCAGGGATGCATCCTCCCTTCCGCACCTGAGAAGCAGCAGGGATGAGCCAACAAGAGAACTTTGATGTGGGCTGGCAGGCTCCCTGCAGCTCCCCTGGGGCCTCTCCAGAAAGGGGCTGAGCTGCAGGACTGCTCTGAGCATGCAGAAGTGGTTGGGTTTGCAGCAGAGGCTCTCACAACCTCTCTGTCAGGAAAATTAATCCACAAACAACAGAGATTTATGTCCAAAAAAGAGACAGAGGAGTCCTTTTACTTTATTTGAATAAAGGGAGAGGCCATGGGGAATTCCCCTGGGCTCTCTCGAATTTTTGGAGGATGCAGCCTCCTTTTTATCCCAATTTCCCAGCTGCATTTCCCTCTTTCTTTCCCCATGGGCTGAGGTATTTGAGAGGTACAGACTTCCAGAACACACAATACCTGAGATTCTCCTCTAATGTATAATCCTCCCTTTTAATTTTAAATTCTACAGAATTCATGGTTTTCCCCCATTGCTTCTTTCAGCTTTCAATATCCAATTTCATTTATCAGCAAACCGACAGGTTTTTTTTAAGACCAATATCTTTTTCCATTCATCAATCAGTGGAATCCATCCCATTGTTTCTTTTATCTCTCAATGCTAGCCTTATCTTCCAGCAGACCCACAGCTCGTTTGTAAAGACAAATCTGTCATTCCTCTCACAAACTCTCCATCTGAAATGCAGAGGGAGAGGGGTGCAATAAGGGCTTTCCAACATCCCCATGGCCACAGGTGGCCACAGGCTCTGGCCCCTGTAGGGCAGGCACAGGGCAGTGTTTGGGGTGGGTGGGCTGCCCACCCAGCAGCTTGGGGCAGGGTACCCTCCATGCTGCCACAGGAAAGGCAACTCCAAACATTTCCTGCACATTTTCTTCTCCTTCAAGCCTTAGAAATCCAGGGAGGGAATTTCCCCCTTTTCCCTTTCCTGCAGCCCTGCTCTGGAGCATCCATGGAGCACTGCTAGGAGCTGTGGGCTGGTCCCCACTGCCACTAATGACAGGGCCAAGGGGTTTCCAGCCCACTTTTTGTCATCCACCTGCTGACAAGAAGTGCCAAATAGCCAGGAATTTTAATCCACTTTGTGCAGAAATCACAGTCCCTCTTGGCTGCTCACCTTGTGCCCAATGAGGTAAAACTCCCACTTAACTCCAGAGTGTCAGAAATGGCAGAGTCAGCAAGCCTGGAATTTCTTTGGAAACAAAAAGAGGGGCTGATATATTTTTATCCCATGTCATATTTTATTATTTTCTTGCCATGGTGCATTTTATATGTTTTATTTATGGGGGACTTCTTCTGTAATACTTTTTCCTCCTGGTGGCTGGGGGTCTCTCTGGGCTGCCCTGGGATGCAAGCAGGGCTCTGCTGGTTTCCAGTGGCTGGAGGGGTTCTGGTTATTTCCAAAGTGGAGTTGCAAGTCTGTCACCTTCCCATGGCCATTTCAAGGTGATCATGGCCAGGTGACATTGCTGCCAGGCCACCTGGGTGCCACCTTGGGAGCTAATGCTGCCCACAGTGGTGGCAGACTGTGTTGTCCCCTCCCATCCCAAATCTGGCTGAGGACACCAGGCAGCCCCTCTGCCATCCTGCCTTGCAGAGGGAAACTGAGGCAGGGAGCAGTGCTGTGGGGCCAGGAGCTGTGCCCTGCTGATGTGGCCATCACCACAAAGCCCTGGCAGCATTTGCACAGATGCCCAAGTGGTGTTTTCCCCCAGCCCACCTGTGGGCAAGCCAAGGGGTGGCTTTTTGGGGTTGGTGGGGAAGGGGCAAGGTATCCCCACAGGCTGGCCCACCCTGGTCCTTGCCTGCCACAGCCCAGCAGTGTCCCCGAGCCCAGGGACAGCCAGACCCTGCCACCTCTCTGCCTGGCACACAGTGGGGCATTGAGGGACACAGCAGGGCTTTGTCCACCCTGTGCCTGCCGGGAAGGGGCCGGTTGCCCTCTGCAGGCTCCCCTGGCCCTGTGCTGCCTCCACAGCTGCAGGCAACATGGGGCACCCATGGGAGCTGGGGCACCCATGGGACATGGGGCAGAGGGACCAGGCTGTGCCTGCTCCAGCCCCGAGGCCATGGGGACCCTCGAGTGTCCCCACCACAATGCCACTGCCCCGTGGGGGTCATGGGGCTAGGGAAAGCTGCTGCAGGATTCCCATCAAAGCTTCCAGTTTGGAGCCCCCAAAGCTGAAAGCAGGTCCCTGGGATAGGGAACCCTTCTTCCCTTCTGCCAAAAATGCTGGGAATCAGGGAGGTGGCAGGGGGACATCACTGCTGTCCCACAGGGCCAGACTCTCACACTGCCTCAGTGGGCAGCTTGGACAAACACAGCCTGGTGGGCCTGAGGGGTGTCCTCAGAGCCACCAATGAGGGGGGACAACCCCCTCCCCTGCCCCCAGCCTGCTCTCTTACTCTTGCACAAGCCTTTTTCCCCTAGAGCGCTGAGCGGGGCCCTTGGCGCCCAGGACTGGCAGCCAAGGGGTGCTGGGGGGGCCGGGCAGGGCGGGCCCGGTCCCTTTAAGGGGGGTGGCTGTCACTCAGAGAGCCCTTTTCTTTGCTGGAGAGCGGGACAGGCACCCAGAGGGGGAAATCCAGGGCGTGGGACCGGCTGGCAGGGCAGGGCTCCACACACAGCACCCAGGCAGCAGAGCGGGCGGTGGGGAATTGGCCAAGTCCAGCACCATGGGTGAGTATGGGCTGAGGGTGGGGGCACTGGGGAGCTCTTGCTGGTGTCTCTGGGGACCTTATCCCAGAGCAGAGCCCACTGAAACTTTCCTCTGGCGCTGGTGAGGTCCTGGTGACCCCGGTGTGCCCACGGGAGCTGCAGAGGGAGGATGCTTTGGCATGGCAGGGATGATGTTTTCTTTCCCAAGGCAGTTTTCTGTCCTTGTGTGCTCCTGTGCTGTCTGTGGGGGCAGATGCCATCCCCACAGCCTGTCCCACCCGAGCCCTCAGCTCATGGACCGGAGAGATGAGAGCTCCTGGCAGGAGCTGCGAGGTGCAGGCAGGGCACTGAGCCTGTCACAGATCCTGCCACTTGTGTGCCAGCAGCCTTGGGGAAATGAGGCACACCTGTGCCTCAGCTTCCCTACTGATACAGCAGGGCTAATACCCACCTGTGTACCCCTGGGGAACTGGGGGTTCTCTGCTCCCAGGGGTGCCTGGTGCTGCTGGCCCCTTGCCTCCTCCTCCTCCTGTCTGCAGCGCATTGTTTGGTGCTGGCAGCAGCAGAGCCTGGGCACAGGGCTCAGGATTGTGTGGCACAAGGGCTCTTTCTCCCCTCCTTTCCCCTCCCCAGGCTTCCCCACTGCAGCTTCCCAGAGCAGAGGGGCTGTGGCAGGGAGCCTGTCAGGCCCTGCTGCATCCCGGGACCTGCAGTCCTGGGAATGGAGCTGTTCACTGCCCCACTCTGTGCCATCTCCCAGGTGGCCAAAAATAAAACCAGGAGAGGCAAGTTTGGCCCAGCACCCTGCAGGGTGCAGAGGGCTCTCCCTGTGGGTCCCAGCGAGGTTGGGAGCAGCGCTGGGATGGACGAGGCCCCCCCGGATCTGCTGTGCCCAAGGCAAACAAGAGGGAGGGGTCCCAGCACTCCCCTAAAGCGCTGCTTTTGTTCCCTGTTTGCTCTTGGCATGGGGCAGCCACTGGGGTGGCAGTGCCAGGACAATCCCCCATTGTCCTCAGTGCCACTGCGCAACCTTGCTCCCAGAGGGGAGGGGAGAACTGGCCAGGACCCCACGGCTTGCTTGTCCTCCTGGGGAGGAGATAAGCACTGTGGGATTTGTGGAGGCAGCCCCAAATTTGTGGGGTTGGTGTGGGTGCTTTTTTGGCATTCAAGGCAGAAATTCTATGCCCAGATGGGATGTGCCCAGGCAGCCACTGTGCCCTGGGCAGTGGGGTGCCAGAGCCCCATGCCCTGGGGAAAGGGAGCAGCTTCCCTGTGCTCAGGTGTCACACAGCCAGAGCAGCAGATTGTCCCAGCTTAGCTGGAGCCAAGTGCTGGTGGAGCTGCCACCAGCCCAATGCTGCAGGACAGCAGCTGGCTGGGCACCTGCAGACCCAGCCCACTGGGAAACTGAGCCAACACTCCTGCATGGTAGAGCCCTGACGTGCAGGAGGAGCAGGTGCCCATGGCCTCAGTGCTGAAAAAATACAGCATTTAGGCACTGCAAGCAGCACACTGTGTGTCCTTGCTTTCCCTGCCCACACGCAGGTCCTGGAGGACTAAACCTATTACACAAGTGTTGTCATTTGTGAACTAACACAGCTCCTTCCTACAAGCACATCTGCCTACAAAAGCAGCCAGAGCTGCCTGCAGGGTGCAGCCAAAGGATGAGTGCCCAGGGTGCCACCTGCAAGTCCAGAGTGCTCAGGGTGTGTGCTGGCTCCTCTCTGCTGCCCCAAGCAGGGCCACCTTGCTGGATCTTCCCTGGGTTTGTCTCTGTGGAGGTGCTGGTCTCTGTCTTCAATGGCAAAATAAAACTGCAGGCAGCTGGCGTGGCCGCTGCCCCAGCCGGGCTGTGGTGGCAGTGGGGAGCCCATTAACAGCTTGTTTGTCAGGTCCCACTGGCATTATGCTCCATCACGCTCCATTTCCATCTGTTTGTCACGGGTGAGCATGGCTGGCTCTCCTCAGCTCCTCACAGCCCCTGTGCCCCACCATCCCTGGGCACTCTTGGGTGGGCTCTTGAGCTGCTTGCAGAGCTCTGGGTTTGTCTCTACAGCACTGCAGTGGGTCATTTCTGGGGTTTTCCTTCAACCTGTTTCCCTCCTCCTCCCAGGCACCTTTCTCCCACTGCACTCGTGCTCCTGAGCTCCACACAATCCTTGTCCTGGCAGTCCTGTCCCACCTCACCTCTTTTTCTCCATAGGTTTACTCGAGTGCTGTGCCAGATGTCTCATTGGGGCACCCTTTGCTTCCTTGGTTGCCACTGGCCTGTGCTTCTTTGGGGTAGCACTGTTTTGTGGCTGTGGGCACGAAGCCCTCACAGGCACGGAGCAGCTCATCGAGACCTACTTCTCCAAAAACTACCAGGACTATGAGTTTCTCATCGATGTGTAAGTACCCTGCAGCAGAACACCCCCTTCACACCAGGCCCCTCACAGCTTCATCCTGCTCTGTGCCTGGCTGGGCTGGCCAGGGCCAGGCTCTCACCCAGGCACCAGGGAGACCCCAAGCCCATGGCTCCATGGCAGAGTCCAAGTGGATGCTTGTTTTCATTTCACACTAGCTTTTATCTGACCCTTGCTAGGTGTCCTGGCTAGAGCTGGACCGCCGCACTGGGTAGGTATGGAGGATGTGGGGGAGTCAGTGGAAGCTTTGCTCACCACAGCTTTGCCCCAGCTTGCTGTTCTTGTGGCTTCACCCTCTGTTTTCGGGACAGTGTGGGGAGGGAAGGTGTTTGCCACACACAGGGCTGAGTCCTCCAGCACCGCCCCAGCACCTGAGCACCCCTGCTCCTCTCCCCCACAGCATCCACGGTTTTCAGTACTTCATCTATGGCACAGCTGCCTTCTTCTTCCTCTATGGAGCCCTGCTGTTGGCCGAAGGCTTCTACACCACCGGCGCCGTCCGGCAAATCTTTGGGGACTACAGGACCACCATCTGCGGCAAGGGCCTCAGCGCAACGGTAACTGGGGGCCCGAAAGGGAGGGGAGCGCGAGGCCCCCAGCGAGCTCACTCGTGGCAGCGGGTGTGTCATTGTTTGGGAAAGTGGCTAGGACATCCTGACAAGGTGATCTTAACCGGGGTTTGGCACCCCTTCGCGCGCCCCAGCGGGTTCACCACGCTCCGCGTGGCCAAAGGGCAGGAAACTGCGGGTTTTGGGATATCCCAAAGGGAAGCACAGCCCTGCTGTCCTCCCCCAGGCCTGCTGTGTTTTGTGGGGACCAAAGCAGCCCAAATGGCTACTTTTAATAAAACTGCTTTGTGTTTAAACATAGGCAGGGAGAATCTGAGCATCCCTGCAGTGCTGGCAGCTCTAAGCTCTGTGGCACCTGGTGCCCTGGGGTCATCATCTCATTCTGGGCTCATCCTCTCCACTGTGCTTGGGACCCACGACAAAGTGCTGGCAAAGGGATCCTGTGGCCTGGGGGAGCAGAGGGGCATGGCTGTGGTTCCCTCAGGGGCTGGTTGGGGTGGCACCATGGAGGGAGGGCAGGAGAGCCACACTGACACACCAAGGCAGCTTTTCCAGCTGCCCTCCTGCAGAGGCCAAACCCTGCTTGGCTATGGCCACAGTCATCCCCTCTCCCCCCAAAACGTGGCAGCCACCCTGCTGCTGCTGGTCACCCCCATGCACACACAGCCGGGTGTGAATCTGGGACTGGCATTGCTCCTGTGAGCTGCAGGAGCCCCCAGCTTGGGCTGCTGTGCTGTGCTGCTTGCCTGCTGGGTCTGGCAGGTGGTGCAGTCCCTCCCCTCCTGCCCCACGCCCTCCCCTGCCTGGGGAACCTCGCGCTCCCCTGTCCCTGTCCTTGGCCACTTGGTAACCACGGCTCTGCCCGGGTTTGTCCTGCCCCTTGCAGTTTGTGGGCATTACCTACGTCCTGACCATCATTTGGCTCCTGGTGTTTGCCTGCTCTGCGGTGCCTGTCTACATCTATTTTAACACCTGGACCACCTGCCAGTCCATTGCCAACCCCACCAAGACCTCGGCCAGCATTGGCACCCTGTGTGCAGATGCCAGGATGTACGGTGAGTGCCAGGGCTCGGGCAGAGGAGAGGGGATGGAGGGCAGGGCACTTGGGTGGGATAAAGCAGGGTAAGTGCTGAAGAGCCCCGAAATGCTGGGGGGTGTGTGACAGGTAGCTGCAGGAAGCTGAGCAAGGAAGTCACCTGTCAGCCATGCCTCTCTCACCTGGCTCCCACATCTCCACAGGTGTCCTGCCCTGGAATGCTTTCCCTGGCAAGGTGTGTGGCTCCAACCTGCTGTCCATCTGCAAGACCAGCGAAGGTGAGTAACTCCTGCCACCTCATGTGTGCTCCCCTCAGTGGGGCACCTTGGCTCTGGTCTCCCCAGGCAGCACATGGGAGCCTGTGAGCTCACCCTCCTCTTCCCTTGCAGTTCCAGATGACTTTCCACCTCTTCATCGCAGCCTTCGTGGGGGCAGCTGCCACGCTGGTCTCACTGGTGAGTCAGTGCTCCCCCTGCCCAGCCGTTCTTCTCCGCCTGGCAAAGATGTGGGGGAAAAGGACAGCGAAGGTGGTGGGCATGGATGGGACAGAGCCTGTGCTCGTGTCGTTTTCTGGCACGTAAGTGCAGATGGTGAATCCAGGCCATAAGGCAGAGGTGGCTGCAGGAGGGGATCAGGAGAGGCTTTAGGAGACCACCAGGGAGAGGTCCTGCTGCCAATGCACTGAGTCCCCTGCCCTTCCCTGGCTCTCCTCTTGCTTTACACGGCACTGCAGTGTCCTGACAGTGCAGCAGGGCTGCAGGGCTCTGCAGGCACTGCTCTGTTGGGGTCTGGGGCTAGGGCTGCCCCCGCTCACTCTCTTCCCACCCACAGCTCACCTTCATCATCGCCGCCACCTACAACTTCGCAGTCCTCAAGCTGATGGGCCGAGGCACCAAGTTCTAGCCGGCGTGGTGGAGCCCAGCCAGACCAAACGCCCTTCTTTTGTCTAACCCCGAGGCTTTAACACTGCAGCCATCTGACACCAGGTCTCCTGCGTTAACTCTGCCTTCGCTGATGACTCCCCTCCTCTTCCTCCCTCACATCCATTGTGCTGAGCGTGACCAGGAAGGAGAGCTTCACACCAGTGGACGCCTCTTCATGCACTTTTCTCTCGTTGCTCATCTGTAATCGGTTCGCTCTAGAGCCAAGCCCATCCACACAGCCAGAGAAGAGGAGGGACTTATTTCAGTGTCCCAGTGTTGCCTAGGGATGAGCAAAGGCCTTCAAGCTCCTGGGAGGAAGAAATCCATGTAGGTTGCTCCATGAGCAGCAAGAGGCTACCTAGAGAGAAAAGGAAGTTGGCCCAGTCCTGGTACCAATGCTAAAGACTCTCCTGGAGCTGTCTGCTGTCACCACCCATGGATGGAGAATAAGAGAAGGATTTTTTTCCCTTAGCAGAGAAAGATGAATTTAACCTAAATCACCTGCTGCAGCCACGGCAAAGGGAGTTCAGGGCAAGGATCTTCCCGGTGTGGAGAAGAGAGTGCTGACCCCAATGCTGATAAAGCCCTAACCCAGCTGCCCCTATTAAAGCCTAAAAGGAGTTTGGTGTCTCTGTAGACAAGGGAGACTGTTGGCTTTACCCTCCAGGCAGCAGAGAGGCAGCAAATAGGTTTGACTGAGGAGGGGACACCTCTGCACCAAGCCCTGGGAGCGTAAAGCCAGAGCCATCCCTCCGTAGGCAGGGGATGACCGTGGGACCGCGTGCCTTGCCTGCCTGCCCGTGCCCTTCACAATGGTGCTCTTCTCTGGGGGGACTCTGCTTCTCTAACCCGCGCTGCGCCGGAGAGCTCGGCTCGCTTCTCCCCCTTGTCAGTGTAACCACCCCTCCTCCTGTCCCCCTCGTCCCCTCACCTCCTCTCCTGCCAGTCAGGACAGCTGTCTTGTGCCTGCCAGGGTGGGAGGTTCTGGAAGCACCTCGCTTCCAGGTGGAACCCATGAAGGAATTGAGGAGGGAAGGAAAGGTGGCGGTTTGGGGGTCACGGGTGCAAACACAGCCAGTCTCTGCAATCCAGATCCTTTCTGGTGCCAGTCTTTTCCTATGGAGAGGGTGGAGGGCCAAAGGGTTGGATGGAGACCTCTCCTCCATGACTGTTCTCCAGCTGGAGGAAAGCCCTCTGGCTGGGTAGGATGGATCCAGCCAGACCTGCAGAAGTGCTGTTTCCAGTCCTTCCTGACAACTGGTGATTTGTTTTGCTCTCCCTGCCTCTCTCCTTAATGCTAATCTTTGTGTTTATTTATTGGAGAAACTACTTTCAGTGGCAGACTGTCGCTCCATCTTGCATGGACTTTTTTTTTCCATGTCTGTATTATTGTTATATATATTTTTAAGTGCTGGTTTCAGCAGGGGCAAGGATAAGGAGGCAGATCTGCTGAGCAGTGCATTTGAAGGATCCTTGCTGCCAGGAATGCTGAAATAGGTTGGCCAGGCTACCAACGCACATGGGATGGGGAGGGGGGAGATGCCAGGAGGGGTGGCAGGGTGGGGAGAAACCAGTCAAGATCTGGAAATTCACATCAGTGCTATCTCTCTTGGGGGTTTGCTGGGGGTTTTTTTCATATCCATTTAACAAAAAATAACCAGGTCCTCCTTCCCACCCTTGTCCCCAGAGCCCACACACGCACACACACATACACACACACACAAACGCAAAAAGAGTTAATCAACTGAAAGTGTTTCCTTCATTTCTGATCTAGAATTTCAACTTGTTAACCAGCAATAAAAAGGAGCAAGTTTTTAAAGACTTATCTTACAAGATGTATTTTATAAAAATTAAAGAAAACACATTAAAATTAAGAACATTCTGAACAAGATGTACATCTGCCTGTCCATTTGTTGTGTTGGCTTTCCCACCTCCCAACAAGGAAAAAAAATGGGAGGCTGCAGAGGAGGTCCCAGAGGAGCAGCACTTGCTGACCCATGTGTGGGCCAGCAGCCCCTGCAGGGCTCTGCCCACTCCAGCCATGAGGTTCACAACTCTGACTTAAAAATCATTGTTCCCAGCTGGTGGGGGGGGGCCCTTAAAACCTCTTATTTCTCCTCCAGCCACCCTGAGGAAAGCTGGGGTCTTGTAGCAGCTGCTTGCTTGTGTTTGGTGCTACTGCTGCCCTTTAACACTCGGCCCACACACTGACAGCCTCTGCTGTGTCTCCTCATGTAGCACAACAAAACCACAACAAAACTAACAGGACAGCTCAAGCCAAGCTGGCTGGCACTAAGGCAGCATGTGTGGGATGAGCATGTCCAGAGCCATGCAGGGTGGGCGATTCTCTGGCTTGTGCAGAGCCCTGTGTGGAACAGGATGATCTTGTTTAGGCACACGGGCACACTGCACTGTCACAGAGCCCTACATGTCCTGTCTGTGACTCCCTGGTGCCATTTGCTGCAGGATTGTGCACAGTGTGCACAGTGCTGGTGCCTAAGAAGGCATTGGCTGCTTTTGCCTTTCTGCCCCAGAAACCCTTAGGTGCAGCTTTCCACAGCAGCTGCTCAAAAAATATTAATTCAAATGTTTCTCTTGGAAATCTCAGGAGCTGTGCTCAGGGTCCTCCAGGGAGTGAGACCACAGAGGGATGCTCCCAACCTCACTGGTCTGTCCAAAAATGCAGATTTCAGGCACACCCACATACCCAGGGGTGGCAGGGTGGGACCTTCACTACTCTTCTTAAAAGGAACTCTAGCTCAAAACTCACTCCCCCCTCTCTTCCCTGGCTTCAGCCCCCTCTGAACAGGCAGCAAAGTTGCCCATGCAGCCTGGTGAGGGGAGGTTTGGCTCATGCTCTGCTGCTGCCCCAGCTCAGCGGCACAGCCCAGCCTTGCCCTGGCTGACAGAAGCCCATGGGCTACAGCCAGCATCAACGGGGCCCTTTGTTCCCTGCGTTCCCAGATGCCATCACCCTCCTCTCCCCACGCTGAAAGGGTCCTGTGTGTGCACAATCAGCCACTCAGCTCCCCAGGAGTGAGCTGGAGAACAAAACACCATCTCTTCCCCCTGGCAGAGACTGGTGCCCCCCTGGCCGGGGTGAGGGCAGGGGACAGCAAGTGCGAGGTGCTGTATGAGAGCAGCCAGCAAGGCCAGGGTGCCGGGCAAGTCCGAGAGCCAAAGGACACGTGTAGCCTCATCAGGTGTGCCCTTGGCCGTGCCCCGCTGTCACCCCCACTGGGGACATGGGACCTGCCCTCCTCTCCTGAGCACCCAGCGCTCTCCAGGAGCTGCCTGAGAAAAGACAGGGAATAAGCTCTGCCTCATCCCAAACCACATCTCTGTAAATCGGCCCATCAGGAGAGCTCCAAGCAGGGGACCCAGTGCAATCACCTGTTTTCCCTTGTCTAGCGGCTAAAATGTGGCTGCACTTTGCTCCCACAAAGGCTGGACAGAGAAAAGGGACCCTGGAGCAAGTCCTCGGGGCTGGCTTGCTGGCAAGAAGGAAAGGCGATCCCATCCCTCCAACCTGTGCCCTGCCGCCCCGGGAGATGGCTCCGTGTGCCTTGGGGAGAGGAAAAGAGAGGGATGGGGATGGCGGCAGCCAGGGGGTGTTGGTGATGAGCACGGGTCCCCAGCCCTGCGCTCAGGCAGCCCCCAAGGGCGAACAGCCGCCGGCCTGATGCTGCTCCCGCCGCCTCCGCATCCCCGGTCCTGCGGCTCCTCCCCGCGGCCGCGGGGCGCACCGGCGGCTCGGGCTCCTCGGCTCCCCCCGCAGCCCCGGTTCCCCCCGCAGCCCCGGCTCCCCCCGCAGCCCCGGTTCCCCCCGCAGTCCCGGTTCCCCCCGCAGTCCCGGTTTCCCCAGCCCCGGTTCCCCCTGCAGTCCCGGCTCCCCCGCAGCCCCGGTTCCCCACGCAGCCCCGGTTCCCCCGCAGCCCCGGCTCCCCCCGCAGCCCCGGACCCCGTCCCCGGCTGACGGTGCTTTCTGGGTACCCTCCCTTGAGCCTCCAGAGCACAGGGAGCCCACCAGGACACAAAGACTCACCTCTCTTTGCACGCATCCGGACCCAGCCCTGAAAAGGCTGTGCAGGATGATGCGCTGGTTTCAGCTAGGGCAGTTTTCTTCATAGAGCTGTGCTTTGGACAAGCTATGCCTGGCAAGCAGCTCTTGGCATGGTAGTGACACCCACCTGCCCTGGCTAAAGTCCTCACCTGCATCTGATCGAGCACCCAGCTGCCTTCTCTCCATCTCTGCACAGTCCAGCTCTGCCAGGGGGATGTCCGAAGATGAGGAAGGAATAGTTAGTGGAAAGTCACAGAATCATAGAATGGCCTGGGTTCAAAGGGACCTTAACAATCATCCAGTTCCAACCCCCAGCCACGGGCAGGGACAACTTCCACTAGAGCAGGTTGCTCCGAGCTCTATTCAGCCTGGACTTGAACACTTCCAGGGATGGGGCAGCCACAGTTTCTCTGGCCAACCTGTTCCAGGAGTCCTGCACCTGCACGTGGCCATGTGCACCAGCCCCCAAAGGAGCCCAGGAAGTCAGAAGGAAAGAGCTGCTGCACCAGCCATTGTGGGACCAGGGGATATCTCTGTCCATCTCTGATTGCTTTTGCACAAGCAATCGCCTCAGCAGGTAATCCACCATTTCACAAACCAGCCCAATCTCCCTGTCAAGGGACTCTGACTCAGCCATGACCTCCAGAGAGCCACTGACAGAGCTGCTATCCCCTCCCACCTGGGCAGTGCAGAGTGCTCTATTCTAGAGAACATGCCAATGTCCCAGTGTCCTCAAGCCTGTGTTTGGAACTGGAGTTTGGAGTAGGTTTCAGAGGCTCCCAAGAGGCATTTTTAACTCTATTCATTCTGCTCAACCTCAAATTCACACAAGAATATGCTGTATCCAGAGATCCCATCAATCTCCTCACAGTTTATTGCCTTGAGGAGCAGCCCCAGAGCAGAGGAGAGCTGCACTCAGGGAACACTCCTGCTCACCCAGAGAGCAGCCCCAGGTCATCTGCAGCCACCAGCACTCCTCAGAGAGTGGCTCTTGAGGAGAATCCAGTTCCCTCAGCCCACCACCAAGCAGTTGCATGACCTTCCAGGGGCACTACCTGGCCCAGAGCAGCAGAATCCTCAAGAGGGCTGTGGAAGAGAAAGATGAATGGGATCAGGATGCTCCTCACCCCTCCTCTTCAAACACACTGGGATCTGCTACAGCATCTGTTCCACACAGAAGCAGCTCATTGCTTTCCTTTGGAAACACTCCTTTGCCATCCAGGGATCCATCCTCTCCACAGCTCATGACAAAATCTACTGAGCCCTCTCCCACAGCGTACAGCAGGAAAGTGGGGAATGAGGGAATGGCCTCTCTGTGGCTCCTGCCTCTGCCTGCACCTCCTTACAAACACCTCACACCAGGGGAGGCTGCAGTTTCTGGTGCTTTCAGGCAGACCCTTCTTGATGTGAGCCAGCCTCATGCAAACCCCCAGTGCTCCCTGGCCAGAGCCACAAATACACCAGTGCTGTGTTTTCAGCTGCCCTTTGAAACGGCTGAAGTAAGATGTTGCAGGACCCCAGATACTCCAGTCCACATTTTAAATGCACAGTTTCCAAGGACTTTGAACCCTACACTGCCTCCTGGAGTCATGGACAGTGCAAGCGGACCTGGGAGGAAAATAAATTAAAAGGTTCTGCCAAAAGAAACAGCAGGCACAGGCTCTGCAAACACAGAGTCTCCCAAAATAAGCAGCCATTCTGGCAGGACAGCAAAAGAGAACAGTCTCCATATGCTGATTTCCTTCTCAGCATCCTATGGAAATCATGCCTGGTTAAAACCCCCTGGAGCCCAAGGAACCAGTTCCAAGATCACCGGAAGAATTCACAGGGAAGTACCGGACTTGCTGCTGAGAGCCCAGGCTGAGAATTTAAGATCTAGTCACAGAAGGAAACCATGTGGAATATTTCTGTTCTGAAACTGTTTTCTGATTATCTTGAAAAGACAAAACTGGTCACTGGATTCAGGTGTTGAGTTCTGATCCTTCAGGTCCTGGTCCAGGTAGGTACATGAAGAAATATCCCCCTGATCTCTCAGTGACTTCTCTCTGCCAGATGTTGGAACTAACCAGTTCTCAGAAGAGCAAAAGCTAACTTGAACATTGATAAACCAAGCCACTTCCCAAACTCACTTGAATACATCCATGTTTTATTTGCTTAAATAAAGGTAGAATCTTGGTTTTACAATTCCAGTTCTTTAGCAATAGCAACAACCGCAGCAGCATGAGTGGACACAGGGGAAGGGAAGGCTGTTGGCACTGAACTTGCAACAGAGTTCAAAATCCTGGTTCCTTTGGGAATTGTGCGTTTCATTAAAAATAAATTAAACAACTGAAAATATATTATACTCTACCTTTAAAAAAACCCACGTAAGCCTAATATAATAGGGAGGTTTTAATATAAAAAAAAGTCAGTGATCCAAGTCTGTTAGAAATAAAAGGTGCTGTGTAACACGTGCACAATGAGGCTCTTGAGCTTTTGTGACCAGCACTGACACACACGGGGTGCTACAAACAGCTGCATGTGTGCTTCCTGCACTGTGGCATGCTGAATCTCTGCCCTCTTCCATAGGAGGTGCCAGTCCTCACACTGATCCCAGAGGAAGTGGCAGTTTCACCTGCAGGGAGCTCTCTCAGCAGCCCCCTGGCAGGGCCAGCCAGCACACGGGGGCTTGAGTCAGTTCTGACCCTGAGCCCCTGTGCAAAGCAGCTCCAGGGAATGAGGCTGTTCAGGGATGGAAACTGGAACCGCAGGTCACAGAGCCTGGGACCTTGAAGGAAATATCAAGCAGTGATAATGAAGAAAAATCTAGAGGCCTGAGGAGGTCAGACATGGTTAAATAAACAGTAACAATAACATCTTGTAAAAATCTCTTTCACCTACAGAGGCAGAACCTTCTCCTTAAGGGACCTGTTTTTCCAGAGACTGCAAGATAGCATTCACTCCCCATGAATACAACTGTTCAGGCCTGTTTAGAAATTAGATCCCCCTAAAGCATTAATACTCCAGCCCCTTCCACACATGGTTGCCCTGCAGAGAAGGGCAAGATCTCCCTGGATTACCCCAGAGGAAATGGGGGAATGCTCATGTTCTGCATGCTCAGAGATTGTGCCGTGATGGGGACAAGCTGCCAGCACAGGGCAGAGACTGCCCTGCTCTAAAGCACAGCTTAAGGGAGGGTTGCTTGGTTTGACCTACAAAATTTACCATCCAGCAGCTGATCACAGTGGGAATCACACCCGGCAGCCAGCAGATACGTGCTCGGGGCAGGCTCCTACGTGCCTGTGGGCAGTCACAGCTTTGGCCAAATGCTTGCACGGGGGGTTGCAGGGCACAAGGTTTGAATGGCAAAGACAGCAGTCAGCAAGCTCATCTCTGCTACACAGCCAGCCTGGGACTAACACCTAGCAGAGGGCAGGAAATGGGAGCAAAGCCTGGCATCCCTTCCAGAAGGTTCCCTGGGCCCCCTATGCCCATGTTTCAGCCACCTTGAACAGAGAAAGTGGTGCAGCTTTCTCCCCACTGGACTGAACACAGCAGGCAGTTAACTGAGCAGACACTTGACCAGTCTGTCATAGGAATTACAGATAAAACATCCTGGATTTTCGACAGGGATTGAGGGCCAGGCCAAGGGCACGGGTTGTGCTCAGCAGCACAGTGCCTGACACAACAGGTGAACAGTTCCATGCTGCAGCATTCAGATGGGAACAGCCACATTAGAGCAGCTGAAGGCATGGCTCTGCCAGCTAACGAGGCACAATGGTCACTGGTGCCAGACAACGAGGGGGTTTAACAGCTGACCACACGAGTCCCCCAACCACCTGCACACCTAGGAGACTGCCCACCCACCTGCCATCTGGTCTGCTAGAGCACATCACCTGAACACAGTGATTACTTGTGACACAAACCAGCTGAAGTGTTACACTCCAGATCTCCTGAGTAACCCTTTGACATGACCCAGTGAGCGTCCACATCAGTGTTTTTCACCGAGGGCTTCAAGGCTGAGCTTCCACAAGAGACACAGAAACATGTATTAAACAACAAGCAGACAGTCTCTCCAAAAAATAACACTCACACAAGACAAAGATAGAGGTGAGGAAGAACAGACCAGAAATAGGCAGCTATGAAGAAACAATGCCATCACATTCAAACACAGGCCCATGTCTCCTTCATATGTTGCTTCAGGTCAGAGCTCTAACAATTCCCATCACAATTCAGCCTCAGGACACAATGCACTTATCCCAAACAGACACACATCCCAGCCACTCCAATATTTGGCTTTCTCACAGAAACATGGGCCAGAGTCTTTACAACAGGTTTCGTTCAGTACACTGACTGGGACTTCCTTTGGCAGTATGGTCATGAGTGGGTCTAATATTTTTTTAGTTCAGGACTAAAATACTTCAGCATCTGGGATGCTCTCAGCTTTGCTCTGCAGGCAGTTCTTGGTCTTACAGAACAAATCCCTATTGTCTTTAGGGAATTTAAAGGACTTTAACTCAGCCCTTTAAACCTGCTAAAACAGGCAGAGATGGAAGCAAGACTACGCTCACATGCTCTGTTAACAGCTCCCTCCGGCAGATACATGCTCTGTGCCTGAAAACTCCAGGCAGGATTCAGATGGTGAGGCTGCAACTCCCCAGTGAGCAAACCACCTCTTGTCCTTGTGGCCACTCTCCTCAGAGTGCCCCAGGGCTGCCCAGGTGTGTTCTGATCCAGCCGCTGGTTTGAGCGCTGCTCCCAAAGCAGCAGCCACTCTCAACAACAGGAGGAGCCCGATTTGGAGCTGGAGTTCAGGTCAATGGTGTGGCCCAGCATGCAGTGCTCCAGCTGCTCCTCCACCGCCAGCACCTGCCGCACAGCTTCCTCAAAGGCCACGGTTACGTTGGTGTCATCCTTGGCACTAGTCTCCAGGTACGGATAGTTACCGTTCTCCATGCACCAGGCCCGGGCCTCCTCTGTGCTCACCTGTCTCTCCAGTTTGTCTATCTTGTTACCCAGGACTACAAATGGGAAGTGTTCAGGGTCCTTCACATCAGCATAATAGATAAACTCCTTCTGCCAGTTACAGAGGTTCTCAAAGCTCTGCCGGTCATCCACGCTGAAGGTCAGCAGGCAGCAGTCTGCTCCCCGGTAAAAGGGCGTCCGCAGGCTCTTGAACCTCTCCTGTCCCGCAGTGTCCCAGATCTGGAGGGTCACAAAACGCCCGTCCACCTCCAGGTCCCGGTTCAAGAACTCCACCCCAATCGTGTGGAACGCCTGCGAGTCAAACTTGTTGGTGACGTACCGATTCATGAGGGAGCTCTTCCCAACTCCACCATCTCCAAGGAGAATGACCTTTAGGAGTAAGGACTTCCCACTCATTGCAGCAGGACGGAGGGGCAGGGTACCAAGGCAATCTGCAGGGGTCAGAAATAGTACAAAACAGCCATCTGACTTGTGGGCTCTGCAAAAAGACACACAAGAGAACAGAATATGGTATTTCCATCCCCATTTCTGAAGTTTTGTATATAGGAGGTGATATCTCTTTTTTAGAGAGATCTCATTAACCTAATCTCTCTTATTAGAGAGTTTAGAGCTGGAAACTGGACAAACTTTCAGGCACTCAAGTCCTCCATCAGGACCAAAATGGCTACAGCACATGACCTCTTTAAGTGCAAGGTAAAAACAACTGTTGAGAGTTTAGTACCAATTACACCAGTATTGGTGAAAACTCTGTAACAGAAAGCTTATCCAGTTTTCCCAAACACATCATCACTACTCAAAACATCTCTCTCTGCCTCCTGTGAGGCTATCATAGAAACAGCAAAATCACCAGGGGTGGCCATCACCCGGTCTTCCTTTCCACTGTACCATCACCAGCTAAATAATTTCTCCTCTCTGACTTGCTCTACTGGAAGGATGTAATAGATGTGCAGGTCTAATATCAATACAAGTTATTTGTCAAGCCAGTTCTTAATCACCCTGAGGATGCTGACTCACCTTGCCAGCGGAGCAGCACATGATCTCTGCAGCTCGGAAGGGGTTTCCCAGGCACAGGGACCAGCTGCTCTCCACTGGCAATGCCTCTCACAGCCCAGTTTGCTTGGGCTCAGCTGCAAGTTCACATTGCAACAACCCAGACACCACAGGTTCCTTAGTCAGCACCCTCAAGGCCAAGTGCCAACGCATCCTCCCCCTCCCAGGGACACTCTGCAGGCTAAGGTAAAGGCCTGACATGGAATAAGAGGTTTGTTTGGCTGTTGTACTGTACCTGCTCTGTCTCCAGTACTGTCCAGGAACACCTTCCTCCAGTTTATCAGTCACTAAAAAACAAACATCAGTCATCAAGGTTACCAGAGCTACCCTCGTTGTCTTTCAGTTTGTGATGCTGATCGAGGATGGAAGGACAACAGCAGAGCTCTAGGAACCTGCACGTGCAGTGCTGATGGCTGGAGTAAAACAGCAAGAACAAAGCACTTAGAAGTTTCCCTTGCCCAGGGTGAAATGGAACACAGCCCATTTCCAGCCAGGGCAGAGCCAGTACAATGCACATGCTGAAGCCCAGGTAAGAAGAGAGCTCTGACATGAGAGCACAGGCCCCTGTGCACTCCCCTGTGTCTCCCCTCAGTCCAGGGGTTGATAATAACTGTGATCTGCTTGTCCTGCCTAGTTACACACCCTGGAATCTGATTTGAGGATTGAACATGCACCTGAATCTACTAACCAGGAAAGTGAGCCAGCTGGTAACAGCCTGGTAAGAAAAGCCACGGAGCTTGCTTACACCTGTTACCCGCATTCCTGGGAAGGGTGTGGATAAGTAGTGATGCTTAGTGACATTTCCAGCCCATTGAAGCAGGAGTGTGGCACTGTTCAGATCAGCACTCCTACTCCTTCCAGACCAAACCCTGCTTTCTGCCTTAACCTCGGGGGGCCCTGTTCAACCTTGATTCTGCTCTTTTTGCAGCCCTTTCAAATAGTGCCTACCACAAAGCCAAAAGCAGAAACTTCTGCTGTGGGTTTCTGCACTTTCTGCACAAAAGGCTCACAGATTTCACTTCCCTGCACAGAAACACCTCAAACCAAGCACAGCTGAGCTAACCTGATGGGTTATTTGAGGAGCAGTGTGACCCAGTAGTTCTAAAGCAAAGACCAAAATGCAAATTTCAGAAGAGACAAACAGGAACTGCAGCACAGGTCCCCACAGCCCATAAGGGAAATCCTGCCCCCTGAGCAGGTGAGCTGTTCAATACCCTTGTTCCTTTCCCAAACCTTCCTGAGGGATGTTTAAGACACTCCTTATCACCAAAGCCCCTCCTGGTACAGGCCATCAGCCCCGAGCAGAGCTTCTCTTTAGAAATGCTCTGTTAGCAAGTGACTCTTTTTAAAAATGACTAATTGGTTATGTCGGGCTGCTCCAGAGCCTGCAGCTCAGCACGCTGCCGGCAGCCGTGACGCCGCCTTGACATCGCTGGCCCCGCTGCGATCTATTCCGGAGGCTGAACCCCACCGCAGCGGGGCCGACCCGCTCTCGCAGGGCGCCGGCACCTGTGTGCAGGTACCAAGAGCGGGGCGGGCACGCCGGGTCCGACTCCCCCCTGCTCCCCAGGCCCCGGCTCGGCGGAGGCGAGACCCTCCGGCGGGTCCCATCCCGCCCCACGGGAGCGGCCAGGGAGGTGCCCGCAGCCGAGGAGCGGCACCCCTGAGGGGCCCCTTCGGCACGGGCCGGGGTGAAGGGGCGGCTCTCCAGCCCCCCCTCTGCAGGTGCCCCGGCAGGGGCGGCGGCGCCGGGCCCGCCCTTACCTCGCCCTCACCGCCCTCCGGCCGCCGCCGCCGCCCGGCCCGCGGGGCGCAGGTGCCGCTCAGCCCCGCGCCTGCGCCGCGCACGCGCCTCCCGCCGGCCGCCGGAGCCCGCCCCTCGGCCGGCAGGGCCCGCCCCGCAGCCCCTCACGGTCCGCACCTCACGGTCCGGCGGTCACCGCACCCCACGGTCCGGCGGTCAGCGCTGTTACAGTCCCGCATGTCCCCGCTGTGCCTCCTCAGCCCCCTCACCGTCCCGCATGTCCCCGCTGTTCCTCCTCAGCCCTGTCACCATCCCGCATGTCCCCCATATGCCTCCTCAGCACCCTCAGAGTCCCGCGTGTCCCCGCTGTGCCTCCTCAGCCTCTCATAGCCCCACTTGTGTCCCCTCGCTGCCCGCCCTGTCACTCCTCGATCTCCTGTCCCCTCAGTGTCCCCGTGCCCCGAAGCCCCTCATGCCCGCCCTGTCATTCCCCCAAACAGTCCCGCATGTCGCCCCGCAGCCCCTCACAGAATCCCCGTCACTCTCCTCCACAGTCTCTGCATGTCCCCACTGCGGCCCGCAGCCCCACACTGTTCACCCTCGGCACTCCCCTCACAGTCCCCCCGTGCCCCCTCACCGCCCTTCCCTGTCCCTTCCCTCACAGTCCCCCTGTCCCCACTTTGTCACTTCAGTGACAGCTGCCCGAAAGAGCAAGACTCCCCCACCCTCACAATCGCCCATGGGACCAAGAATGAGAATGTCTTTAGGGATATTTCTGGGGAAGAGCAGCTAATATAAACATTACAGAGAGTCGAAGGGGGAAATGGTGGCAAGGTTACACCAGCCTCACACAGACAATGAGAGCAGAGGGAGGGGGAAATCCTCCAGGACCCCTAGGTGGCTGCAGAGGGGTTTGGGGAGCAGCAGCCACTTGTGTGTTCCCCTGTGGTTGGCATCATCAACTCTTCTTCCTACTAGGGCCTGGTGCTCACCGAGATTTCAACACCTTTGAAACTTGGGGACACATCTCACTGGGCCTGTAACATACATCTCTAGGGGGGAAAGACAGGGACCCCTGGTATGGACACCCAGGACTTTTGGCTGTCTGGATCCCACATCAGCTCCAGGGCTAAGTGTGTGCCACAAAACTGCATCAGTTCTTTTCTCCCCCCGGGAAAGCATGAGATGGGAGGAGGATTTAAATTAAGCCAGGGATTATATTAATACTGACCTTAGTGATCTGTCAGAAAAGATGGGCAACAAGGGAAGCCTAGCAGGGCGAGGAGGGGATGGGCAGCACAAGGTCGAGGTTGTTCGCAGTAAGGGACCATGGCAGCTCAGGGAAAATGTGGGAGCTCCAGGGCTGTGCATTTGGGGCACCACTGTACACAGCAGCACCAGGACAGAAGCACAGGATGCTGCTGGTACCAGTGGCAAACGCACCCACTGGGAGATCCCTCCAAACCAGTCCAGATCCCCATGCCAGCTCTATCAGGACCATGCATTGCTGGAGTGAGCTCTGAGCATGGCACACTTGCCCCTGGCAAGTTCCCTTTGTTCCCAGCCATTCAATCCAGTTATTTGCCAGTATTTATTGATTTAGCATGCAAGGGGTGAGCCCTGATCCTGCACAAGGAAGAGCTACCACGACACATCCTGCCAAGGCAACAGAGACATGGAGCTCTGCTGCAGCACTGTGCCATGCTCTGCCTTCCTGCACTACCCCTGTCAGGCCTGGCAGACACCTAATCCTCAGGGGATGCTGCCTGCAGGATTTAGGGAGGGCAGCAGGTCCCAGCAGCTCAGCCAAAGATGCCACATGGTCAGTGACCTCAGCTGACCATGCTCATGCTCAAGGGACCCCTGTGTCCCTCCAAGGTAATCCGTGGGTGCTGGGGTTGTTAGAGTCGCTTGCCCACCTGAGCAGGGATGCGCCTGATCTGGTTTGGCTCCCAGTGGCTGTGCAGTCTGGTTGTGTTGCTGAGCTGGACAACAACCTTTTTGGCATTTGTGGTAAGCACCAGTTACCCACCAATCTGCTCTAGAATTCTGTAATGGTTTGAAAGCAAAACCAGTGAGAGACTCCAAGTCAGAAATACAGTTTAATAGGGATTAAAAAAATTTAAAAAAAAAAAAAGGAGAAAAATAAAATACATGCAGGGGCATGTACAAAAGAAAAACCACTGATAGAGTCAAAATACAACCTGACACCCCTCTAGTTAGGGTGGTGGTAGCAGTGCAGATGAAGTGGTCTTGTTGAAGCAGTGATCCTGTAGAAAGGTCTGGTAGCTCTTGTCCTCTGGAAACCAGTGCATAAGGGCTGCCTTGGTGTTCCAAATCTCAGTTTTTTATCTAGGTAAGAAATATTTGCCTCCTCCCCCTGGCTGGAGCATTTCCCAATGGGATGATGTAATTTTATCAGTCATGCAGTGAGACTCAGTGGCCCATTAACAGAAGATTTCTTCCTGAAGGAAGGATGGGGGGGGGAAGATAAAGAGCACTACCCCACCTGTTTTTTAACAGCTGGCCCATTAGCAGAGGATATCTCCCACAGAGATAAGGATCACTGCCCCACCTGGTTTCAGCAGATGGTGATAGAATACACACTTTTGGGCACATCTTTACACTGTAACCTAGGACAAATTTGCTTCCTCAGCAGGATAGGGCAGGGAGAAATTAAGATGGAAAAGAACCTGTGGGTCAAGACAAAGGCAGCTTAATAAAGCAAAAACAAAAGCTGCATAGAGAAGCTAAGAAAGTAAAGGATTTATGCTCTGCTTCCCATCAGCAGGTGACGTCCAGCTGCTTTCTGGGAAGTAGGGTTTAAACACTCATAGTGATTGCTCTGAAAGATGTTTGACTTCTTGTGTCTCTACAGCAATTATATTGGCAGCCTTCTTGGGATTTCCTCCTCTTAACAGCTCTCTTTCATGTCTCATACATGGGCTTTCTGCTTAAAGCTGGGTTCACCATTCCACTGTTTGTCCTCCCCTGCTCAGGCAAGAAGAAACAGAGTACACCACATGCATCTGGGGCTCACCCTCCCTCTGAGCAGGGCAGGAGGGGACTGACTTCTTGGGTGCCCCTGACAGCCAAGGCACTAGCTTATAGGGATGAGATGGGACAGATAGTTAATCAGAGTTCTGAAGCCAAGAAGGTGTTATTTTCACAGCTGGTGTTTTCATAATAGCATAATACATTGCTTCCAAGCTGCTAGAATGACACTGGAGCACTCTGAATCACCTTCCTCCACACAGCCTGTGTGCACAGAACACCCTCTGGATCTTTGGAGACATCATCATTGTCCAGACCACTGCTGATGATCTCCAGCACCGCTTAATTCTCTCAGGTGCTGGATGCCTTCACCTGTGCTGGTCCACTTTCCTGAGTAGTTCACAAGATCTTCCCTGAATAGATATCTTGCCCTCACACTTGAGAGGAGCTGCCTGCAGACTGTAAATTGCTGCCACAAACCGCCAGTTATTAATTAGTAGTTTTAGACAGCCCATGTAAGGGTGAGTAGGGACCTCATGAGCCTGCACAACAAAGCCACCCACATCAGTCCTGGGCAAGGAGAGGGAGATGTATTCCCTGATCCTCTCCGCAAGGCAGCTCCCACAGCAGAGCAAGGCCATCTGTGCCAGGGCAGAGCACAGAGCCATGGTTTGTACTAACATGTTCCCAAAGCCCAGAAAAGTAAAGAGATAAGAAATGCGGCCAACAAACACTGTGACCCAACAGGAGCTGCCTACTTAGTAACTACTATGGCTAAAGCACACTTAGCACAAGTTAAGGAACGGGCTTATCTGGGCGTGACCTTGTGCTGGTGGGAACTCGCTGAGAGCAGCACTGCCCTGGTCCCATGGGCAGGATGGGACCCTGCCTGTGGGCCCTGGGCACCAGGGGGATTTGTCTGGAGATGAGGACATGGCCCAGGAGCTGGGTGAGCAGTACCAGGGCTGTGGGGACTGCACTGGGGCAGGGAATCTGCAGGGCATGAGAGATTTTTCTCCCCTAGCTCAGCTGCATCCCTGCCCAGAGAGGCTGCAGCACGTGTGGCTGCTTGGCTCTCACTGCCAGCTCTGGGAGGGTGAACAACAGGAAGCTGGTGCCAAGGTGAGGACCCCTGATCCAGGTTCGACCCCCTGCCAGCCAGTGGTGACACAATGCTGCCAGCTCATGCCCCGATTAATTCATCACACGTCCCGTGCTGCAGCTGGGGCTTGGGCCTCTGCCTTTGTTCCAACCCTGGTGCACGGCTCTGCAGCTGCTTCTCCAAGGCATGCACCCAGCAGTAGTTCCAGCCTGTGGCATCTGCTCTGAATCACTTTCCAGCACAGGAACCCTGTGGGCAGTCCTGCCATCCCCATTTGCCCTGAGTGTACAGCTCTGAGCAGGTATCCCCATCATCCATTTATCTCCCCAGGAAGGAGCTCCATAGGTGGAGCAAAGATGGGGAAGACCCTGTCATTCATCGCCCTCTACTCCACACAGCTCAACCTGCCCTAAAGAAGTGACCTGCATTGTTTTTGTGAGCTGGTTTGAGGCAGCAGGGAGGAGGACGTGCCTGGGCTGCAGAGCTGCCTCTCAGACACAACACTGCAAGCAGGGGCTTGTCCCAGCCTCAGTGTAACCTCAAGCTTGGCAGTGGCTGAGCCACACACCACTGCCCCCACCTCCCTGCCCAACCCCAGCTCTTCCCCAGAACCCCTTGGCTGGTTTTTAGGGACCTACTAAATGACAAGGTGGCAGAGCAGGTAGCACCATAAGAGGCAGCAACATAGTTCTACCCTGATGTAGGTGCACAGTCATGATGGGCCTTTAGGAGACAACACAAGGCATCTGTTGCAACATGCTTATCTGCTGCTCATGGCTCCGGAGCTTGTTCCTGGAAAACCACAGAGGAGTCTGTCAGTCACTGGCTCAGAGCAGGGCAGAGGGAAGTTCAGCCTGTGCTGCCACTGTCTCTGCTCTGGGATCCACAAGAAAGGCACACGGCAGCAGGGACAGAGAAGGGGGACAGGGGGCACATGGTATCCTGTCTGTCACTTGGCAAAGAAAGTGCCTGGACAGAGGGACAGAGAGAAGCTGCTCCTGCTGTGGCTCTGGAGGTGCCTCTGCCTTGCCTGAAGGTGATTCTGGGAGGAGTGGCAAAGGATCATATTCTCAAGCTGACCCCCAGTTTGTACCCTGCACCCCACTCACTGTACCCCGCACCATGCTGTGCCCAGCCTGGCCCCACATTCCCCATGGGCAGCAGGAGATTCCCATACAGATTCATCCAGGCTGTGATGCCACAGGATGTCACCAGCACTGGCAGTGGAGTACACAGGCCTGGGGACAGCAGTGTCCTGGGAGAGAACACTGATCTCTGCCCTGTCCAGATGGAGTGAGGTGACATTTCCTTACTCACCGTGGAAAGGCTTTGATTTTGTTTTTCCACCCCTCACATCATGAAGGTGCATGAGCAGTCTCAGGCACCCTTGGCAAACTCCTGACTGCAGTGCCATGATTTGGGCATTGGGTGCATCCTTGCTGCCATCACTGCCGTGGGTTTGAGCCCCCACCTTATTTTCCCCTCCACTTCCTGGGATGCCATAGCCCAGCTGTTCCCTGTGGAGAGGAATAAATCACGGAGAGGGGGCTATGCATCGGGAACAAAATGGCTTTTCATGCCATAATCCTTTGTAATAAAACACCAGAGGCAAGAAAGATGATAAACAATGTCTCCTGTGTGAGCCAGCTGCTTCCTAAAATAAAGCTCTGCTCTGCTCCGTCAGCTGCCCCGGCCGGGTGCGGGCGCGGGCGCTGCCGCAGCGGCGGGGCCGCGTTCCCGCAGCAGCACATGCTGCCGCAGCGCCGGGCACGGCCCCTCGGCCCGCGGAATGTGCAGAATGCAGCCGTGGGGCCAGGAGCAGCGCTGGGCTCTGTCAGGAGCGGGCTGGGAGCCCCCCAAGGCTCCAAGGCACGCACAGGCTGCTCCCACCTGCGCCTGGTGCCGGCCACGGCCCCGGCAAATGCGGGGCTGCAGCGGGGCTCCGAGCGTGACTGGCCGGCTTTGTTCAGAGCCAGGTCCTGAGCAGCAAGCTCTGCGTGCTCCCGCTTCACTGCTACTCATGCTGAGCCCTCCTTGGCAGCGGATGAGTAAGCTCCTGCTGGTAAACCTGACCTCCAGGGCATTATTTCAAGAGCAACAATAACTTCTGCGCTGCTGGGGAAGGTGTTGGGTTGTGCTGAGTGTGTGCAGCCCAAAGGCCAGTTTCCCAGCACAGGTGTCCGAGGGTTTCTGGCTCCATGTGTGGGTGCCTTTGTGGGCGCAAAGGGACATGGCTTTCCCTCCCCATGGCCATGGGGGTTCTTCAGCACAGTGCTGCTCCCCACCACAGGATGTGAGCAGCTGTCCGTCCATCCTTCCCATGTCACCAAGTGGCTCCATCACACGCAACTCTGGCACACCATGGTGGCCTACTATCAACTCCTTTGCCAAAGGACTGCGTTCAGTGGCCCACACAACACTTTCACTTCCCCACAACTGCTCGTTCTCTTCTGCCTTCCTCTTTTACAGCCACATGCTTCCCTCTTTAACTATCCCCATATACAGATCCTCCCCAAGCATTCCCAGCAGAGGTTTCCCTGGCAGCTCATGCTTGCTGCCCCTTGCTTCCCCTCTCTACCTCAGCCATCATGGGGTGGTTTGAGCTCTGTCCTTGGCAGTGTGTCTGTGCAGGCAGCAGAGACCTGGCAGGAAAAGGCCAACCCAAGTGACACAGAGTGGTGACATGTTTTCCCAGGGATGCAGGAAGCAGAGAGGTGGGGGTAGGCAGGATCCACCCATTGGGAGCTGCAGCATTTACCTGTCTGTGCAGCCTGGCTTCACCTTATCCTGTTTGCTCTGGTGCCAAACACACACCTGCTAAAGGAGGTTTGCTTCGACCACCCGCAGTTCAGGTTCAGGTTGGCAATTTCCTGCCATCCAGGAGCTGCCTTGGGCCTTGATCACTGACACCTCCTCGCTCTCACCACCTTCTGCTGCAGTTCTGGGGGCTGCTAGATGGTGAGTGGCAAAGGGAAAACCCTGGCTGCCAGAGTGCAAGAGCCTCCCTTGCCCTGGGTGAGTTGTGCTACAAAGCAGCGTGGTGCCACAGACTGGCAGGGAGCTGTGGGGCACAGGGGAGCCCAGAACAGGGCCATGCACAGGCTGACTCAGGCACCTCCTGCCAGACATGGGGTTATAATCCTCCACACATGTGTGTTGGGCCAAATCCTCTCCTGTCTGAGTCAGAGGGGATGGAGCAGTAGCAGGGGCAGACACCCATCCCAGCCACAAGCCCTGATCTGAATTCATCTCGTGCTGCTGGTCACCAGGTATTTGCCTAAATTCCTCCTGATGGTGACTCAACCTTCTCCTCCCTCATCTGCAGTGAGGCCACAGCTCACCACCTCATTGAGCATGGGAGGAAACCACCCAGAAGTGGCAGGATGGGCCCCAGATGGGAGAGCCATGGATAATATTCTCCTGGCATTGCCAAGAGGGGCTGACATGAGTAACTAACTCACCTGGTGCCCAGCAGGGGAAGGGTCATAGAGCCCTGCCAGGAAGGCTCAGCTCCTGAGATGGCATCCTCTGTGCTGCTGGGGCAGTCCATGCTGCTCAAGCCACCACATTTCTAGGGGACATCAGTCTGGCAGGTGTCCTGGCCTCCCACAACACTGTGGCAGCTGTGGGCCCATGTGTGCTGGGGTGAAAAGGTGAAGGTCTGGGATAGGCAGGGAAAGTGCTAATATAAAAGGCTTTCTGTAATGGTTCTCCCCTTACTGGCTCACACTCTGCTGGCAACAGGGACATTTTGGACACTGGTTAGCAAAAGAGGTAACTCTTTATCCTCAGTCTTGAGGATAGGCATTTAGATCTGTAGATAGGGCATTTAGGCAATGTGTCCTGGTGCTTCCTCTGCCCCATTCTGGCAGGGGTGTGGTTGGGACAAGTGCCTGGACTGCCCTCATTTTAGGTGAACACAGGACGTTGGCCATAAAACACATGGAGATGTGCTTGCTGGGGAGCTGCTCCTGCCTCTGGCTGATGTCCCTGGGTCCAGGCTGGAACTGCCAGCTCCTGGGGTGACTTCCTTGGGGCACAGACCTGGCTGCGGCAGCACTTAACCCCATGTCTAAATCTGAATTGCTACATGCCCAGGTTGGATGTAGTGAAAAAGCAGCCCAAAGCCGGATGCATCAGCACCTCTATGGCTCCCCAGGATGCATGGGGCTCCCATGGGCTGCTTCCACAGACTCAGGGTCAGTGCTGGAGCACCACCAGCTTCTGGCACCAGCTACTCTGCCACATGGAGCAACCCACAGCCCTGGCCGGCAAACCAGCTGGCTCTGTTAGACTGGGGTACCCAGCACCCCTGGCAGGCTCTGCTGCCTGTTTGCACAGCAAAGGGTGAGAGGGAAATTATTGTAAGCACAGCAGTGCCAGGGAGGGGACACTCCTGCTGTGGCCTTGCAGACGTCCATGTGACTCAGGGAGAGATAAGTGCCCTGGTGCTTTTCCATGCCTGCAGAGGGGCCTGTTGCAGCACGTAGCAGGGAGAGGCACTGGGGTGGTGTCAGGAGCAGCCAAGTGCTCTGGGCAGCCACTGTGACCTCCATATCCCCAAAAGCAGCACTGAGGAGGGCAGCACTTCCACTTTGTGTTTCAATCCCAAAAGCTTCACTTGGTTCAACTCAGCCTCTGGCTCTTAGGGATGAGAAAAAGGTTCAGGCTGGCTTTACCTGCCTGCTCCTGCAACCACCCCTGAACAGGGACACTTTGTCACCCTGACAAACCACCTGGCTGTTGGCACTGGGAAAAGATTCCCATGTCCAGGATAGGGTTCTGACACCATGGTGCTGAGGGCACAGCCACCCTGGCATGTGCTGGGCTCCCCAGTGCTCAGCCCAACACAGCAGCAGCCTCAGCTGGGCCTCTGCATTGCTCCCCAGTGCCCTCACCCCATGGAAAACCCCACACACTGCTCCGACAGCACACAAACACCAAACTCTTACCTGCAGCTCTTTCAGTTCTGCTTTTTAAGGGGTGGAGGCAGTGGCAACCACACAGGCAGTATTATTTGCAGTCCTTGGCAGGCAGCGTGGGTGGAGGCAGCAGGCAGATAGGCACTATGTCCAGGCAGGCACAAGAGCCCCGTGTTTGTCCCCAGCTGACCAGGCTCATTAGGAACACTGACCAAAACTGCTACCTGGCAAGTTTTGGCTAGTCTGCCTCTACCTCCTTCATGAGTGGCCTGGTGTGCTCAGTGACCCTGCAGGCCAGGTGGAGGTGAGAAGTCCTGGCAGCAGCCAAGAAGCCTCAGCATAAACCTGGAGGCACTGTCAGAGCTCACCCACACTGTGCTGGTGGCCAACTGCAGGACCCAGGGATCTCCACCCCTGCAAGGCAGGGCTGGGATCAGCCCACAGAGCACCCAAGGGATTTACTGCATTCAAACCCATCCTTACAGGGCTGCAAAACCCACCTTCAGTCAAGGGTAGGGGTGGAGGTTGGCTCAAGGGGAACAGAAGGGCAGTGCCACGCAGTGATAGAACTGTGCTCCAAGAACTGGGTGGGCAGAGCTGGCCTGGCCACCACACCAGGAGGACCAGGGCAGCATCTCCATTGTCAGCACCACACTGACAAGGCACCAGCCCAGCTCCACAAGGTTTTAGGCAGGGAGCACCAAGTTTTCCAAGGCAGGAGGCTCAGCCTTCACATGGGCAGCAAGACCCAGGTTAGCCTCTGCTTTTAGATGCACCAAGAAACCACAATGCTGGTGGAGCACAGTAGCCAAGATCATGCCAGCAATGCTCCCAGTTCCCCAAAGAACCAATCCCCAAGCTGGATTCACCCTGCAGGGAACCATCCCACATCACCCTCTGAGCAACACTGAACAACCAGCAGTCCTGCAGCACCAGGCACAGACCTCCCCACCTCCAGGGCAAGCCAAGCCAGAACCTTTGCCAGGGAAGAAGTCACAAGCCATAGGTAGATCATTACAATTTTTTATTTTATAATAAACTTCTCATTTTTCCCCCAAGGAAGACAAAAAACTGTGAGTGAGGCTACAGAACACTGTCAGTGAAGAATATGCAAGACAGACCCAGGCTGGAGGTGAGGCCAGAAAGGTTCCCCACTCCCCCAGGCAGAAGGGGTCCATGCCCAGAAGCCTCCATGGCCCTTGCTCATCTTCCCACTGCATCAGAGCAGGATCAGTGCTGTCACAGGAGGCAGCTGAGCAGCAGAGATGGCACCAGGTCAGGCTACTGATGGACTGAGGACCACACTTAGTCCCCCCACCTGCCAAAGCTGCCAGCCAAGTGGTACAGTGTGTTAGGTGATACAGCTGTTTTCTATACATGTACGTGATGTAAATTTAAAAAAACCCACATGATTCATTTCAAAGCAAAAGAATTGAGTAGTTGCTCTTCCTGCCAGGCCATCTCTCTCTAGGAAGACTTCACACATTCCTTCTCCTGCTCGATAGCTGCAAGAGAATAGAGGCCCATTAGTCTCTAGTGCTTTTTTCCTGTGGAAGCACGAACTGGAGAAGGTTTCAGAGGATTCATTCAGGCCCTGGTGGTCAGTTTTGTGCTTTGATGCCAAGCAGGGTGGTTTAACATCAAGTTAGAAGATGACAAGCCACACGTGTGCGTGGCAGCAAGTCGGGCACCTGTCTGCGTCTATCCGCAGGAAAGCGATGCCCGGAGGGATCAGTTTGGCGCAACAGCTCTCTGGAGCGCCCATGCCCGCTGCCCCGGGCTGCACACACCTGTGCCCGTAGCTCTCCCCAGGCCGGAGCCCGACCCGCCCCTGTCCCGCGGATGCTCGGCGGTGAGACCGGACCGAGGGCACCGCGCCTCCCGCCCGCCAGCCCCCGGCCTCGCACTCACTCTCCTTGGAGGGCAGCGTGTTCTTCTCCTCCGTGTTGGTTTTCTTCAGCTTCTTCTTGTCGAATTTCTCCACCTCCGACAGGTCTGGTTTGTCGCACATTTTGCCTGCGAGACCCCCGCCGCAGTCAGCCGAAGGACGGGAAGACAAAGGCGGCCCCAGCCCCCGGCCCCCGCCGCGGACAATAGCGCAGGGCGGGGCGCGCCGCCGCCCCGAGCACCGCGCCGCTCCCCGGGCCCGGGCAGCCGTGCGGGGCGGCCCCGGTGCCCACACAGCCGGGAGCCCTCCCCTCAGCAGGCAGCCATGTCCCCCGGGACCCGCCGCGCCCTCAGCCCCTGCCCGGGGCGCCTCGGCGAGTCCCTCCTCGCAGCCGCGCGCTGCGCGGGGCCCTCCACGGCCCAGCCCGTACCTGCGGCGCTGTACGGTGCGATGTGCGGTGGCTGCGATTTGCGGTCGGTGCCGACACCGATCCCAGCCCTTGCACGTCCAGGTGAGTCTGGAGCGCGCGTCGTGCCGGGCGGAGCCTTTATACCCCGGCCGCCGCCCAGCCCGCGCGCCCATTGGCTGCCCGCCCGCCGGGAGCGCGTGGCCCGCCAGGGGGCGGCCGTTCCCGCCGTGTCGCGCGGCGGGGGCGCGAGCGGGGCCGAGCGAGAGGGGCGTGAGGGAGACGGGCAGGGACGCGGAGGGGCCGCATGGGGGTCAGCGGGGCCGGGGACTCGGGCCACACACCCCCTCACAGCACGCGCGGACAGGCGTCACACAGCTCCTCACACACGAGCGGACACAGCTCCTGCTCCCCCACATGCGGGCATGATTCCCACTGCCCCTCCTGTGCACACACGCAGCTGGGTGCCAGGTGTGAGGGGCAACAGGCTGGTCTCCATGAGAGCGGATAGCTCGAAAGCCACTGTCCCAGCCTCACCCGCCACCAGAAGCAGGTGCTCCACAGCAACGACGGCAGCTGTAGCCCATGTGTGTCCAGGGATGCTCCCACTGCTGAAGCAGAACTTGAATTAAGCGAGCCTTGGGTTAAAACCAGCATCCGATTCTCACACCTGTGAGAGATGCTTGGCCATTGTCCAGCTCATGTCTACATTGCCTTTGGCCACAGCACTTCCTGGGGAGATGTGGTCACTAAAGCAGCAGCATGGGTGGACAAGAGGCTGACCACACTCACAGGCTCTTGCTTGGCTGCAGCAAGCCTGGGGAGCAGCCCAGACTGTGCAGATGGGTTATTGTGCAAGTGGAAAAAACAATTTTGGTGGGAAACAGCCATGGGGCAGCGCAGGCAGCCCGTCTGATCCCAGCAGGAAGGATAGTGGCAGTCTGGGGGCACTTGCATGCTGGCCACCAGGATAGGGAGGGGGTAGAGGGCCAGGAGGGTCCTGTAGGTGCTGAAGGGAATGAGGGGAAGGGAAGGAGGCAAAAGAAAAAATATCATGACTGCAGATGAGGCTTGCCAAAACCTTTCTGCAGAGATCTTGGTGCCATGGTGAATAGGAACCTGTTACAGAGCACCAAGGGGTAGCAGCTGTGCTGCAGCAGCTCTCACCTCCACCTCCTCCTGGCCTGCCAGCCTCTGGGGTTTTGCTCGGGGCTTATTGGAGATTTTGCAGAGAAAATCCCCAGCAATCCGGAGGGAACACTTGCTTTGTGTTCTTCAGCAAGACGACTGCCGTCTTGGCAGGAGGGACTGGTGCTATCCAGCGACAGCAGGTCACGGCCGGAGGTGGCCCTTTGCCTCAGGCCCTGAGGCACCTTTTTGCTCCAGCCAGAATATGGGCTCTGAATTCAAGAAGCACCAAGAGTTGGCAAATGCTGAAAAGGCAAAGGCCAAGTTCTAAGGCCAGGTTGCTCCTCCAAGAGGAATCTGGATGGCAAACAGCCTCCTGTTCCTGTGCCTGGGGGAGGGAGAGGCTGCAGGCAAAGCTCCAGGCCAGGCTGCTCCCAGAGCAGCTGTGATTTGGTGGTGCAGGGCTAGATATGGAGAGTGCCACAGAGCCAGGAGCTGCAAGCCCAGGCAGGGCTGCCTTCATGAGCATGCTTCAAACCCACCCTGCAGGGCCTGCATCACACAGCCCAGCCCCAGTGAGAAAAGGCTCATCGTTCCTGCACAGCCAGCGAGAACCAAAGCATCCATTCAGTTTCAAAATGAGCACAGGAAATCCTTTTTGTCTTCACGCAAATAGTCAGACAAGTGTTTTACCATGTGCTTACTCTCTGTCTGTGCTCACCTTCCCCTCAGCTTCCCCCTTTGCTTTCCTGTTCTCCACATGCTTCTCCTTTGTGGATGCTGCAGTCTGACGCAGCTTTTGTCCCTGGCAGGCAGCGAATGCGAAAGAACCTGATCCCCACCCTGCCTGTACACGGCCCCTTGCCGGCACCAGCTGCACCCAAAAAGCTGCGTGCCATCCTCCCAGCCCCTCGGCAGACCAGCTGCACCCACCACTGGCAAGGCAAGCCCCCGGGCAATGTATTCCTTCTGATGCTGCAGCACTTTGTAACCCCGGTCTTTGTGTGGGCACAAAGCCACCACGGTGGCCACGCAGGCAGGGGAAGGGAAGCTCCCCCTTCCTCAAGCCACACAGCCACCACCACACTCGTGCAAACTACGGCCAGAGCAGCTTTAAAGCCAACCCTGTGCACTGCCAGCAGGGGAGAGGTGGGGCTGCTGCTGGGGAGCTGCTAAAACCCATCTTGCACAAAGAACAAGAAAGGAGCTTATATCCCGGCAAGAGCTTTTCCCCCTGACAAATTAGCAAAGCCTCCCGTAACTGCACAACCAGCTTCTTTCTTACGTCTTTTGGCATTTCTGCTTTCAATAATTTATAACAAAAGAACTGAGACATCAACAGATAGGGAGAAAGCAGAAACAGCCCTGACCTGAAATAGCACAGACTGACTGCCAGCCATTTTAGATGGGTTTTAAATCTCGCACAGAACAAGGCTGCCAGGGCTGATACAGCCTCTCCAATAGCCATTTCCAGGAATGCCTTATTCTCCTTTACAGGAAGGAGGCAGGAAGTTTTCTCTGATCAGTTTTTTCTCAGCCTCCTGACCCATCTGCCTGCAGGGCACCACCATGACAGCTGCCAGGCTGAGCCACTCCACAGGGTGACACCACTTTCTCCCGTTTCATCCCAGCCTCCTGCCACAACCCTTCACATCCATCAGGGCAGGAGGAGAGAGCCCAGGAAGGCAGCAGCATACTGGGGCTGTTGTGTCTTACAGCAGGGCTCATTCCTCCTGTGGAAGTTGCTGCAGTTCACAGAAGGACTTGCTAACACCATTTCCCCTTGCCCAACAGCAGCAAGACAAGGTGCTGCTTTCTCTAGATCACAGAAACACCGACTCCAGGAGACCTCCTTACATCAGTAAAGCAGGAGGGAGGTGCCAGCAAATTATTTTGAGATGTGTCTCACTGTGCTTTAAACAGTGGACACATCCTGCTACCTGCAAGGCACACCTGGTAAGCTCAACTCCCACCCTGTGCATTAGTTTCAGGTACCCAGGCAGATGAGCAGGGCTGATACAGGAGTCATGATTGATGTGTTCCTTGTTCCTGTGAATTAACAGCAGGCAGCACAGGCATGAGATGGCTACCAGCACCAATACCACCATCCTCACACCTGCAGCCACACTCCAGCTCTGCCTGTGGTAGAGGGAGCTGCTGGAATCTATCCTGCTCCTCCAGACCTCCAACTGCAGGAGCACAGCAAATGACTCGATTCAGATTGTCTCCTGTGAAACAACTTGTACAGTAGTAACTCAGGCAGCTGTGAGGAAAGCCTAAGACACCCCACAGCTCATCTTCAGAATTTGGTGAAGACTCCATCCCTTCTGATCTGAAGGTTTCAGAGCAGAGTAACTTGACACAGGTAGGAGAACTGTCCCAAGGAGGTATCTCCCATCCTTTTTAAGAGCTACAATGCCATACAGCATATTAAGTCTGTGCCCTCTCCTAACTCAAAACCCTGGTTTTATTAAAGTAACTAAGAGAACATTATATAATCACTAACAGCAATGGCTGTAAAATGTGTACAAATGGCTGTAAAGTCCTGTTTTGTTTTTTATCAAAGGAAGGTGAAATCTGCAACAAAATCCTGACAAGACCCACAGCTCCCACCCTGCTACTCGGGGAAAAATAACCCAACATTTTTTTCACTTATTCACTGGCCAGTACTGCAAGACATTTTAACAGATGGACAACAATTGTGATCCTCAGCAAATGCTGCCTGAGGCCATGGTCATTTTCAGTCTAGGCCTGGAAATCTATTTGTAATGCCAAGGACCTTTCTCTAGACCTGCCATCTCATCCTTCTGACTTCATTTATATTTTCTATCTCCCACATAATGAGAAAGGATCAGGCTTTAGTTAGAACAAGTGCTCCTCAGGACATAATCCTCTGATCATCAGCTTTGTGCGAGACACTTACAAATTCTTCATTTGTACTTGTTAAAATATTCAAGCTTCCCCCACCTGAACATTATGTGAACAAATCTGCTCAGATACATAATTGAACAGTACTAGAGAAGCTGCACTACCATCTCTAACAATTAAGCCCAGAAAATCAAACGTGGACAAAAGCAATTGGTCAGTGCTTGTTTCCATGCTTTTCCTTCCATGCAATGTAAGCAGGGCCAAGCTTAACCTCACAGCTGGCCATATGCACAAGGGTTAAATCAGATGACCTTCCAAGGTCCCTTCTAAATAAAATTACTTCATGATCTGCCCTTAAAATGACCCAACTCAGAAGATTCATGTCACTTAAGATATTTAGAAGCACTTACAGGCAGAGGCTGTGGTTTTTAAATAAAAGTTTAATTCCTTCATCAGGTCTTAACTTTAAACACAAATGCTGCTGAAAATCTTCCAGCGTTGCTCTGATGTCCTGGCTTTTGGCTCTCAGAGCAGCAGCAGGATGGCAGCAGGGGCTCCCATACAGGAGGTGGGATCACAGACTCTCAGGAGAGCTCAGTGCAGGATGCAAAGCAAAGAAGCAAGAGATGCACAGTTTCCAGACAAACACCAATTCTTATACAAAAAGAAAAGCTCTACACTAATAGAAGTGTTAAAGTTGCCACAGGACAGGAGTTTAGGAAGGGAGAGAAGTCTTCAGTAAAAGGCACAACTAACAAAGTACTTCCCTAGATTTTAACCATGTCTTTCAGTTAGTTCCACTTATACCTCAGCCCCTAGCCTCTCAAAGCCATGCTGGTTACTCCAGAAAGTAATTTCAAGTTCCTTCTTTTCCCTTTTTCCCTTCCTCCAGCTCAAAAACAAATAAAAGAGGAGTGCTTATTAAAAAAAAAAAACAAAACAAAAAAAACAAAACAAAAAACAAATAACAAAACAAAAACCCAAAACAAAATCAAAATAAAACAGTTTGGTCTATAAACCGTAAGAGTTCAAGAGAGACTTAGCAGTTTACCCTAAGATTGTCTGGTACATTTTCTAAGTATTCAAGTTTCAGATGATACTTACTACATCCAAGAGCCTCAGCCAGCTCTAGTTTTGGTATATTTCTTTCAGGCACTTGGTGGCCTGTCAGGTTGGTGTTAAATCTGCAATTTTCCCTGTATTATGTATTACCAGCCTCTTCAACCCATTGCCATAAACACTTCTGAGAAGCATCGGACCCACTCCAAGGGTTTTTTCAGGTTTTTTTGTTCTGTAACCTGCAGTGCTCCTTGGCTTAACGTATTTTGCAAGAAGCAACACTATCAAGGAAAGGCAGACAGTGGGCAGGACAATGTGTCAGTAACTTCCAGGACAACAGGACTGTAATAGGCAATGAATGAGAGGCTGAGCCAACTGGACACAAAGCTGTTGTGTTTCAGGTCACCCCAATGTCTGAGCAGGCACTTGCTAGATGCAACAACCCTGCTGCTGTTGGATAAAGAGGCTCTGTTTACCACTCTACTGGTAAAAAAAAGGTCAGGGGGTTGCAGAGCAGGTCAAGGTGCAGCTGCAGTACATGACAGCAGTCCTCCAGTTAGCTAGCAAGGTTAACAGGAAGCTGTGAAATTGAGAGGAGCTGGTTTTAGCCTGCACTAGAAACCAAAGTACACAACCACCACAAGTTCTCTTGTGCAGGATGCACGTTCCCCACTAAGCTAACACTGCACTGCACAGACTCTGCTCTCACCCTTACTTTGCTGTGTAGCGCACTAAAGGGCATTTAATTTCATCAACAATTAAGAGGAATTCAAGTTTGCAAGCTACACTGATCTCCTTTCATGGGAGGAAGCTGTAGCAGAACCACCTCCTAGGTGTCTCCCAGGGCTTCACCAAGGGTCAAGCTTGGCCAAGACACAAGCCTTCCCCAGCATTCTCCAAGGGCTCTGTCAGGTACAGAGTGGTAAGACAGCCAGCAGTCTCTTGGCCTCTTGCTGTAGATCCAGATCAACATGTCCTAGGGAGCTCTACTTCCCAAACAATTTAGGGTGTGCATGCCAGATCATCTAACCCTGCCCGCAGACAAACCCTCTCCCTCCCCCCCTCAAAATTATTGTGGCAATTAGCCATGTGTCAGTCCTGCTCTCCACAAACCTGCAGAATTGAGTCAGTGGTACTGATCAGCTCCATGCACAGGGGTGCTGGTGGAGTTGGCTGTTACAGAGATGAGCTTTCCCCCTCCAGCCTCCCAGTGTTGGGAACAGAGCCAGTAAGCCTGACTTAAGCAAGAGCTGTGGAGAACTGCACTGGAACAAGCAGAGTCTTCTACTGAACTTTACAACAAGCTGAACAACTTTTGGTTTTAAAAAAAAAAGCCATACAAGCAGCAGCTGACAACTGTTGTTATAAAGGGACATGGCTGAATAGGTAGGAAACAGATTCCCCATTATGAGTCCTCCTGATGGCCTCTGCAAGGATCATTGAGATGTCAATCACCTGGAAGGGAAGAAAGATGCATCAGCACCATTGAAAAAAGGCACAAGCCTAAAAGAACAGCTAGGAAGTCAGGGAGAACCTAAAGAATAAACTCATCACCCATATTTATAACATGCCAGATGCATACAAATTACTTCTACACAGGATTAGGATTTAATTACATATAAGCCTGAAGGTACCCTACCACAAGTATTCTAGTTGGTCTGTGACAGTTACAATCTACTGTAGCCTTGCTTTGCTCAGACTCCCTAGGCTCAGTCTGTTTACCACATGACTCTCATTCACTTTGTGCAGAGAAGTTAGGGCAGTCTAAATCAAGATGAAATCACTTCCCCTGAGCCAAGAGGTTTTACCACTGCTGCCAGCAGTCTGAGAGATGAAGCTGCTGTGCTGCAGCTCAGCTCTCAGGCGCTGTGCTGGCTCCATCTGGTGGGGTCAGGCAGGTACCAGGAGGAAAAGTTGAGCCTCAGCCAAATCCCAGCTCTGAATCCCCAGAGCTAAAGCATTTCAATATATTTAGTCTAGTAAGAATCACCATATTCATGGTGTATTAAAGAAACCAAGTGAAAACCATATTTAATATCTTTTATCTTCTGGATAGTTTGTTTCTGAAGGGAAGAAAAAAAATCAACAAGCTGCAGAGTAAAGCCTGAGACTCGTGACAAATCCTTTAGCTCTGTGTTCCTCAACATCAGACATCAGTGTGTAAATGTGAGGTATTAAACGAGAGCCTGGAAAACTGCTCCACTGCAATCTTTGGCTACAGCCACTTACACAGACACTTACACTTGCCAGTTTAACATTTTGCCTACACCAGCTCCCGTGTGGAGCCTGGAAACAAGGTGAAGCACCAGAAATGCTTTAGATGTTGCAGGAGTATCATTCAGAAGTTAATGCTGAAAGAAATGCAACCCAACAGCAGCTTGCAATCAGCTTATAACATATTTCCAAAAGCAGCTTAAAATTGACTGCAGCTTCAACCAGTACAGCTTCCCTTTCACCAGCAGCCCACCAATGGGGAAGCTTCTACACTCACACCACAGTATTGGTAAATATTCTCCAAATGCCTGTGTCCTAGATATTGGTGTTGTGTAGCCAAAGCCCATCTGAAATTAAGTCTGGCAAACGACTTCAGAGACAACAAGAATGTTTTCCTTTTGTCATTGATGTATTTGGAAAAACCTAAGAATGTGGTCCTGTTAAAAAAGGGAAAGGGGACTCTGGAAACAGAGGATGCAGAGAAGGCAGTTAGTGAGCACCTTCTTTGCATCAGTCTTTGACAAACTGGAGACCAGGGTAAGGGAATGTTGGAAGGAAGACTTTTCCTTAGGGAGGACTGGGTTAGAGGACACTTGGCCAGACTTGGTATCCACAAATCCATGGGCCCTGATGGGATACATTCATGAGTACTGAGAGAGCTGGCAGCCAGGCACTCATGATCAGCTTTGAAAGGTCCTGGAGCTCAATAGAGGTGCTTGAGGACTGGAAGAAAGCAAAGACAACCCAGGAATTGCTGCCAATCACCCTCACATCAACCCCTGGAAATCCATGGAGCACTTTGTTCCGGAGGCCATTTCTATGCACATGGATGACAAGAACATGGTCAGGAATAGTCAGCATGGATTCACCTAAGGCAAATCATGCCTGACCAACCTGATCAAGTTCTATGAGGAAGCAACTACCTGGATGAGTGTTTGGGGGGAGCAGTGGATATTGTCAACTTCAGCAAGGCTTCTGACACTGTCTGTCATGAAATCATGAAGTATACACTGGATGAGTGGATTGAGAACTGGCTGAACAGCAGATTCTGGGGCTCATTATCAGCTTTTACTTTTCATATGGATGGCAAAGGCTGGGCATAAAGTGACAGATACACAACAAAGCTGTCAGCACCAACATCAAAAGTTCCTGTCTACCTCTGTTTCAGCATTGCACATCATCAGCACATCACTCCTCCAAAGGGCACACATCCAAGTACTTGCCTACATCATGGCCCCATTAAATCAGACACCTGATCTAGGTAAACAAGCCCTGTAAAAAAGATCCTTTAATGAACTATTTGAGCTGAGCTAGAATAGAAGGTGCTTTGTATCAGTGTGGCAGGTCTGTAACCCCACAGTAATAGGGCCAAGAGAACTAGGCAACACTGATGGCAGTACCAACAAAACCACTGTCAGCACTACACAGTATTGTGGGGTTTTCACCTCCAACAGGTGAACAGACAAGGAGTGACAGAAAATGGATGCTCACCTGGATTTTAGGGCACTGCTTCATCTTGTCCTCCTGGGGTATTGTGTTTGTGACTACAACTGCCTCAAAACAGGCATTGTTGATCCGGGAAATGGCTGGCCCAGAAAAGATCCCATGAGTTAAGATGGCATAAACTTTGGTGGCTCCAGCTGACACAAGCCTGCAAGGGGGGAGTAAAGGAGAAGGATGATTAACTCTCAGCAAGTATTAAGCTGACATGAGTGCAGGGCACATGGTAAGCATGACAGGAGACAGCACCATGTGCTTAGGGAACAGGGTACCTTTGATTCCCCCCCTCTATTGACTTGGGGAAAAAAAAACTTTTATGAGTACTATGAAATCCACCAGAGGCAAAGCACACACTGAAAAAAGCCCATTGTTCTTAGCTCTGGAATATTTGGAACAGATCATACAAATCACCTTCTGTAATTTTTGCTTACACAAGGCAGCAGATATTTAATACTGTGTTAATACTTTAATACTGTATTTAATACAGTATGAAATACTGTGCTAATATTTAATACTGTATTTGACAGTTAACAGTCTCTTGGTGTTTCTAGTGTAAAAGGCATGAATGATATCAAAGTTTCAGAAGCTTATTTCTAATACAAAATCAGCTGGACCAGACAACACTTAATTCTACCTGACATGGTCACTGATGGACCATTTTCAACACAAGGAAAAAAAAAAAAAAAAAGAAAGAAAAAAAGATGCTATGGTATTCTACTTATTCCCACCCACTGTGAGAACTTCAGCTGGGTTTTCCTCCTTATTTTGTATGACATGAATAATAAGAAACTGCATGAGACCCTGTTAAACTTGTCATGCAAATGATCTGTTTAACCCATTACACAGCGCTCACTAAGAGCAGGCCCTGGGTTAGGAAGGCAGCAGCCAGCTCCACTCACTTGTCTGCAGCGTGGCAGATGGTGCCACACGTGTCTGCCATGTCATCCACCAGGATGGCCACTCTGTCCTTGACGTCCCCCACCAGCACCATGCGATCGACCTCGTTGGCCTTCTTGCGCTCCTTGTGAATGAGGGCAAAGTCTACATTCAGCCGGTCTGCAATGGAGGTCACTCTGCAGAGAGAACAGTTCCCAAACAGTGCTTAGCTCCGCACAGCAGCTTCAATCAGAGCTCTTTCAGTATCAAACACTAAGAGGAGCTGTCGCCACATCTGCTGCTGCTCCCAAGCAATTAACAGAAGGCACTCTGCCACTCTGGTTTCCCTTCAAGCAGCTAAACTGCAACCTCTGATCTAATCTCGCTCAGTGACAGCAAATAGATCTCATCTTTCATCATGACCACTGTAAACTAATTTGCATTTAAGCTGAAAACAAACCTTAACCAGCAAGGTCAGCAAACCTGAAGTGATCCAAACACTTGGAAAGTTGTCATGTTTGTAACACTACACTGGAAAGGCTTAAGCTGTGCTATGACAGGGCTTTACTGTCACTCTTATATGTGCTCAATCATTGTGCACACAAGCACTGGCAGATTGTGGCAGGACTGCACATCCAGGAAATTCAAATACACCACCTCACATTTATTTCCATTAAAGTGACTGCAGAACAACCTCACTAGAGGGATCTTAACTTTATATATTGGCACTGATAAGAGTTTAAAACCATTAAGAGTGGAAGGAGTAAAACACACATGCCCCCAGAAACTCTACACTTGAAGTAAGTAGACTCTTAGCCTCACTAGATCAGACTTACCATCCTAGCAGTCCTACACAGACTGTTAAACTAAACTGAAGTATTTGGCTTTGGTTATCTCCATAAAATACTGCACCAGCCAAGATCGACACGTTTCAGTATAAGAGGCTTTTGAGCAGATTTTTCATGAGTCAGATTATATCTGGCTGGTTTGGCACTTCATATACTGAGTTATGCAACAAGCTACAGAAATAGCTGAATATACAGAAGGTCTTTCCCAATCCATGGACCACAGCAGAGCTACAGAAGATATACAGTGACTGACCTGCAGTGTTTTGGCTGTTTGTTACGTATCACTGAAAACATTCTGAGGCATGTGAATCTGATCAGTACACACCAACATTTTGGTGTGACAGCCCTGGATTAAAGAATACATCTGTGTCCCTCTACTGTTCACATGTAGCCCCTCAGAAAGAAGCATCAAGAACAGCCTAGTTTCTCCTAAAAAGAACCTGAGAACACCCTGAGCTGCCCACAAACTGGCATGTTTGTCTGCAGGGAGATGGGAGATTGTCAGAAAAAACAGAAATGTGCTATAGCATATGCTGCTGCTTTTTGGAAAGGAACCATCTATATTCCTCGTTCTCAGGGAAGATGAAGAACGGCAGCAGGCTTAAATCACAGCTAGATATTCAAATCCAGGGTAATAAAGTAAGAAAGTGCCTCAATAGACTAAGTTTAATTCTGCAAAGAAAGCAGCCTGGATAAAAATGTATCATTACACATCAGCAGTAAGCTTGCCTTGGCATAGGGGTGTAAGCTACACTATTTCCTCATTCAATTGGCATAAATACCCTTGTACAAATTGGTTTAGTCCAAAGGATGTAGGTGTTGTGCAATTCCTACCTATGCAGCTGTGATTCCAGAAGCTATTTAATCCTCCATGTAGCCCAAGAAACCTTCTAAACACTCCCTAGGAAGAGTACCTGACCACTCTTCACCAGCTGTCCCCTAGACTGTCTGAGAGAAGGCAGACTGACAGAAGGAACATGTTTTAAAAATAGAGTCACAAGTGTTCTTAGGAATTGAAGTAGACACAGAAGCAGCATCCCAAGATACCTGTCTGACAGCTCACCTCTTGGCTCCACCAGCATCTGGTGAAACAATGGTGCAGTTCTTCCACTCTGGAATATTCTCTTTGATCCATTTCAGTACAGCAGGCTCGGCATATAAATTATCAACAGGGATATCAAAAAAACCCTGCAGGGAAGACAACAGGAACAGACGTAGTTGAAAGTCCCATTCCATAAACAGTTTTAAGAAGCCTTCTATATCATCAGTCATGCAGTCATCACCTTTCCACAGCTTTCAGCTTTCCTTTTTATTTCCCTTGATATAAGGGCAGTAGTCTTTGGGATACACAGAATAGTAATGTAAGAAGTCTTCAGAGCCAGAAATAGTTCAGCAGCATAAATAACACTTTACATCTAACACCTCCACAAAATGAAACTAGCTCTGTCCTGGGGGCTGCAGAAAGGCTGCAGCAAATGCACTCATTTCCAAAGCAGCTGGCTGCCTGTTTACAGTCAAGTCTTTAAAGCTCATTACCCAAACTGGTTACATCTACTAAACAGGCTTGAGTAACATCTGTCTTTGAACTAATGCAGCTGGCTCCAAAAATTTACAGTGACCCTGCAGAATTCTCCAAATCTCCCAGGTCACTAAATGCCAGAAGTTAATCCTGGAGTGACAGGCAGGACAGTGAGGGCCAGCTACTCCTGAGGAATGCTTCAAGGTACAGCAGCAACAGACCCTCCTCACCATCATTCCCTCTGTGCTCAGCAACACAGCAGCTACAGGAACCAGGCTGAAACCACCAAATGCTGGAAGCAAATATGCACAAATGATCCCATTAAATCTCCTCACTGCTGCTGGTGCAAGGTCAGCCCTATGGCACACCAACTCCAAGCCCTTAAGGAAGAGGGGGACACTCCTGGGCTCAGTTATGTCATGCTTTTTCTGTGAGCCTTCTCAGCTGTGCCCCCACAGAATTTTTCATCTGAGACAGTGTTTCTGGAAAAATCATACTGAAGAGTGAAAGACTGAATTTCCAGCTGTTAAAGCAACAGCCAGCCCACTACTTCACCAGGTAGTAGCTACCTTACTCTTTGCAACAGACATCCTTCCCTCTGCCACACCCCTTTCAGTTGCACTGAGTTGGTCTCTTGGTCTTGAGCACTTGCTCAAGGTGGAGAGAAACAAAATCAAATTGAGCTTGCAGACCCTCCTTACCCTACCAAATATTCTTGCCAGTTTACTTACACAGCCCAGGTCAAGACTTCAATTGCTCTGTGAGATAGTCTGTTCATAAGCCAACAGAGCCTATAAGTGATTTTCAATTCACTACCAGCTTGGGAGAGAAACAAGGCCAGCTTGTGTGGGAGGGTGGCACTGAATGGATACAAGTTGGATTGTCCACTTTGCCAGAGGCCAGCTATCAGATCACTGTCCTGGTCAGCTAAAACCCACAGATGCAGCTGTGCCAGGACACCTGAGGGCAGAATGAACTGCTCACTTCTTCAACACTAAGTATCAAAAAGCTCTACTCAGAATTTAAGGACACTCTCCATCTCACATTCCTCCAAGGTCTAGTGAAGAATAAACAGTGTCACTGTGTGGCAACAAAGCTGCAGTGATAATTTACTAGTTCATTTGCACAAAACTCAATACACTTAGTCTGACCAAGAACAACTATACTTTCATTTACAGGTTAACTAACCTGTTATACACCCACAATCCAGTCCCAAATTTCCAAGTCTTAATCACTGCTGTATCTCAAAAAAGCAGATGCCTGGACAGCCTCCAAAGCAGTCAAGAGGCTCAGATGGAACTGGTTAAGTCCTTTCCTGATGTTTTTGCTCCTACCTGAATCTGAGATGCATGCAGGTCCATGGTGATTATATGATCTGCACCTGCCACAGACAGCATGTTTGCAACCAACTTGGCAGAGATTGGAGCTCGACTCTGGTACAGGAAAAAAAAGACAGTATAAGACAAGTTCAACTCCTTCATCAAGATGTCAGCCTTCTGCTTCCAGGCAGTGATTCACAAGCAGTTACTAAAAGGAGCACTCATTAACATTGCATCTTTTCATCAGCTAGTTATAAGATTTTAGTATATTTTCAAGAAGAACTAGATCCTCATGAAAAGATCATTTTGCAGTCCAATGTCCTGAAGTTTAATGAAATGAAGAGAGGTTGGATATTCAAAGGAGGCAACAAAACTTTATTTAAATCCTCTCCAGCAGTTAGGACTTTCAAGGTGTGCATTCAATTTCCCTGCAGAAACCTTTATCACATCCCTTACCTTGTCCTTTTTGTCCTGCCGGGCGTAAGGGAAGCAGGGGATGACAGCTGTGACTCTGCTGGCTGAGGCAATCTTACAAGCATTTATCATGATGAGGAGCTCCATCAGATTGTCATTGATTTCCCCACAGCCACTCTGCACAATGTAGACGTCCTCCCCACGAACACTCTCACCTATTTCCACGCTGTGAACAGATGAGAAGAGAGTTGTAGCCAAACACAAATTAAAGCACAGCCCTTAGCTGTGCCTGCAGAGCAACCAAGGCACTGCATTCCCAAGGGTCTGTGGGTGACAGTGCCATATAATCAAGGCTGTTGAGCAGGAACACTGCTGTTTATTTGCTCAGTGGCTATTTTACAGCACTCACTGATCAGATGTAATGGTCCAGTCAGTAAGCTAAAAGCACTCAGCCTGTATTCCTGATCCCAACACAAGCTGAGCATGTAAACATCCCAGAGCAGGCCTTGTTCCCCTAGAATCACAAGCACAGCCACCTCTAAAAGCAGCAGTGTACAAAGGAGCAAGGACCATGGCCAGCCACCAGACAGAGTGGGGTCAAACTGCTACCAAAGCAACACTGCAGCCAATTACCAGACTGAAAGTCAGAACAGCCATTCAGTGGCTCCAGCACTTCACTCTGGAAAGGCTTTTGGGGTTAATTTTCTCCTGGATGCAGTGCACACTAATCCCTGCTGATGAAGGGCCTGAATAGAAGCCAAAGGTTCTGTTTGCCAGCAGCAAAATGCCAGCTCCAGTGCACATATGGAGACACCTGCACCAGAAAGAGTGGGAAAGAAACCACTTCACTTACAGAGGCCCTCAGGGTAGAGTTCTAATTCTAATATTTCCTTCCCTGACCTTTCTGATCTCTTCTTCAAACTTTTTTTGATGACTGTTATCTATTTATAGCCTTACTACTCAATATCCATCAGCGAGCTACTGTCATCATTACTGCCCACTGACTTACAGGATGCATCCATCTCTCATGGAGAGTTTCAGACAATGAGAATTCTCTGCTGGGGAAGTGTCTGATTATCAGCAGTTAGCTGATAATCAGACACTCCAACATCAGGGTGATTTAAGATATTTATGGTACAAAAAAGTCTACGAATATTTGTTTATAACAGTCTTGCTCTTTTGGGGAAGCACCTGCTGTCAGTTTATTGGTGTAAATAAGATGTCTATTAAGTCTTCAAGCCACATTACCTGCTGACATAGGAACCTGCTGGCCAGCCAAATAGATGGGTAAGAGCAGTTAATAAAGAACGACGAGAACAGTGCAAGGGTTGTAAATCAAACAGAACCTTTCATAACTCCTCTACAACTCTTTGTACTACCTCTGAGGTTTTACAATCAATACCCAGGCAAGAGAAACATAACATTGTACGTCACATGTACTTCCTGGACTTTTGTGGAAAAAAAAATAGTGTTTCCAGAAGGAGTGGGTTGGAGCAACCAAGGCTCTTCTTATTATACTCTGGTGTATACACGGTTAGTGTATTCTCTAAAGCAAGCTTAAAAAGCTCTGAAAAAACTTTAAACCTCTTTTTTAGCTTTACGTAGGATGGCAGCAAGATTTTTTTAAAGCATAGATACAAAAAACAAGGCGAATGTTAGGCTTCAAAGCTTGAGGGAAACATTTGCACGACTGCAAATGCACCGTGGGATGCACGGAGGTGTGAGCCTCTTCTCTTTCCTTGAGAATTCTATCAATACTTTCTAAGACTCTGAAGCTCCTCAGAGAAGTTTAAAGGTACCAGCTACAGGCTAAACACAAAATTATCAAGCCTCAAGTCATCAGGGTGTAGATTTAAGCATGAAACAGCCTAATCAGAATAAGTGTAACTTCAAGAGGCGCCGTCCCATCAGCTCGCGGCTTTGGGGTGGAGGGGGCAAGGTCCGGGTGGCGAATTCCACCGCTCCAACACTCGCCACAGCGGCCAGGTCACACAGATTCTCCAAGCTCAGGATACCCACGCGGGCCGGGGTGCGGAGGAAGCCCCAGACGCGGCGGTGGAAGCCCGCGTGGGGCCGGCGCCGTGAGCGGGGGCGGCTGGAGGCACGGCCCGGGCCGCACATGGCTCCCGGGGCAGCGCGGGTGGGCCTCGCCCCGCACCGAGAGCCGCCTCTGGCCGGGGGCCGCGGGCGATGCACCCCAGGGCTCCGGGGCAGCACGGGCCGGGCCGGAGCGCACCGGGGATGTCTTGGAGCGCGGCTCCGCTGCTCCGCAGCCGGGCCCGGCAGCACGGCCCCCGAACTACAACCCCCATCGCCCCCCGCGCGGGGGCTGCGCGGTACCCACCACCGCAGCGCTGCGCGGCCTGCCGGGAGCTGTAGTGCGGCCGCGCCCCACCCCACCTCACCATGTCTCCTGGTTGCTGAACTTCTTGGTGACCACCTTGCCCAGCTCCAGGCCCAGGCGGTCGGCGATCTTCTGGGACAGGTCCTGATGCGAGCTCCCGCTGAAGATCTTGATGTTGGGCATGGCGGCGGCTGCAGCAGCGGCGCCCTTTTTCTCCTCCTCCTCGTCGCTCCGCCACGCAGCGCCCAAGGCTGCCGCGCGGGGACCTGCCCGCCTCCTGCGAGGACGCGGCACAGTGGGTGCAGGTCACACCAGTCCCCTCTACGCCGCCATCTTACCCCTTCCCGCCCGCCGCGTCGGTCCTTTATAATTTCTCGGTGATGGCCCCGCTGCCGCCTCACGGCGCCGCGCCCGCGCCCCCGCCCGCCTCTCACCGCCGCCCCCGCCGCGTGCGGGGCCCCGCGGCGCCGCCGCGCCCGTTACCTCAGCATGGCGGCGTGGCCGCGCCCGCCGCGTCCGTCCCCCGCGCCCTGCGCGGCGCTGCGCGGAGCTGGCGTCACCCGGCGGGCCGCGTGTGAGGCGGTACCGGCTGACACCGGGTGACACCGGGTGGCAGCGGGCCCGTTGCGGCACCGCCGTGCCCCGCACACGGCCCTGCCCTTCAAGGGGTGCTTGGATTTTGGATCAGGGCTGCGAGCCGCGTGGGGCTATTTTAACACGCTGATTATTAATTCATGAGGGGGTTTTATATTTATAGTCGGGATCTTGTACCCAATTCCACACCAAATGATATATTGATAAATATATATATAGATGCGTATATGTGTGTGTATCTGTCTTATATATAATTATATATATAACTATAATACCAACTCAATCTTCTGTGAATTATTTTGTGACTCCATTATGCACATTAATTTATCTTTAGTGATATTAAACATTGTGCTTAACGGTTTTTAACCTTTAAACCTGGATTGTTAACCTTTAAACCTGGGTATCATGGAATCAGAGAATATCCTGGTTTGGGAGGGAATCACGACTCCTGGCCCTGCCCAAGACCCCCCTAAGAATCCCACCAGTGTGATTTTTATAGTGGTTCATTCTCATTCTAAATTTCTGATCCAGTCTCTGGTTGTTAATAGGCCAATATAGTCCTGTCCTTTTTCTAAGACTTAATTGTCTCAAATTACCTTTCGCTACTTTGAAGGAAATGATGCTCAACTTTTAGCTTGTATACATTATTATAAACCCCTTCAAAATAAAAGGTGCTGTGGTGCATCACAGAAAATTGATAATTGCTCACATTTCTGTGTTTGTCAGAGACACAACAACCAGCAAGTCCAGGGTAATGATGGCACCAGGCCAGTGACTCCTCACTCTGTCTCTGCTTGTTATTTTCCCCACAAAGTGAAAGAGGAATGTTTACACACATATATAAATATACAAAAAAAACCCCAACAAAATAAGCCAGAGACAGCTTCTTCAGAATTTTCATGCAGTTGTGTAATTCCTACTCATGTTACCTGAATTTCTGAGAGACAATGAACTTCTGCAGTGAATTTGACATTGATTTGCTTCAAGTCCTTGAGAATTCAAACAGAAGAAATCATCCACAATCAAAGGGGGGTGAGGCTGGCCATATTTTCTTAAAACTCTCCTGGCCCCAAATGCTGCTGCCACTATCCCCAAAGACCCATAAATTAATGACTTCCAAACCATACTTTGAGGAAGTTTTCTATAACACTTCGTACTGTGTCATTAAATTTGGAATTCCTCTGCAGTAAAATAGGTATCAATCCCCATGCTTTGTGTTGAAGGAACGGGAATATTAATATTGGCAATTTTGATTATTTTCTGGTGCTGCTGTAACAGTTTTGAGATGCTGTGACAAACAACAAATCCAGGGAATGGGGAAGGAAGAACACAGCCCTTTGCTTCTAATTTGTTGCTCTTCTTAACAAACAAAATTAATCTTAGCAGGGAAGAAAACTTCACTGTTGAGTGGCTACTGATGGTTCAAGTGATGGGATTTGTGAAAACCTCCCAAATTTCCAGCAGACACATTCTTGCCCCAAATCCACATCATTGCAGCCATTCACTGCTGACTCCTGGCCTTTGTTCTGGGGCACACCATGGTTTTGAAGTATTTGCTTCACTCTTCTTTTAAATTCCATTTTGCCTCCCCTCTTCTTGAATACGGAATGAGAGTTTTCTGTGCCCCAACATCCCAGGCTCCCCTCAGTTTATTGGTGAACCAGGCACTGGGATCCTGAGGCTGAAGGCAGCAGAGGGTATATTAAAACGTGCAAATGATGCTTGTCTGGGCTTGCTGGCACAGAACTTCGGAAGCAGCTTTCCTATCAGGTTCCTCTTGGCATCACAGAGAGGTCATTTGGAGGAGTTAAAAATCTGACCAAAATAATAATAATAAAAAAAGTAATTAAATCCTTAATCTTAAAACCAGGAACTGGCAACTTGTTATGTGTAAAATCAATTTTTTTTTCTCGTTCTGAGCTGGTGGCCAGGTGTGTTTTCACACTCACCTGCTTCCCTCAGTATTTCAGCCTTTGTAGATTAGCCAGCGCTTTGTTCCTGAGGACAAAAGTCCACCTCCACTAACGACTCACAAAGCTCTTGGATAACCTCAGGGATTTGCTTAAGGAGAAGCTCTTAATGCACCAAAGTCTAAGTTCAACAAAGCCAAAAGCTCGCTCAGGAGGTTCTCAGCCACAGCTTGTCTCCGAGCAGTGAGCTTTGCCATGCAGGGACAAGGAGGAGCAGCTTTGAAGAGTGAGTTTATCTGGTTCTTGGGATGAAAGGACAGACTGTGGTTGCATCCATTGAAAACCAAACTCACACCGGCTTGGGAGTCAGGTTTTTTGTCAAAGGATGCTCAGGGAAATCACAGATCGTCAAAGTACATTGGAGTGTCTCAGCTCTTGCGTGGATGCTTTTATTCAGAATTAAAGCACCTCATTGCAGCTGGTGGGCCTCATTCTGAAAGCGAAATGTAATAAATCGAATTATTTACTTTCAATCTGAAGGATTTTATTTCATTTTCCTGTGGTTTACAGTACGGACAAGCACAAGCTGGCTTGGACAAGCAGGAAGGACGAGTTCATAGCCTGCGGTGCTGTGTTCCATCAAGTTCTGTAAATTGTGAATTAAATTACCGTCCAACTAAGGAGAACCTGAAAACACACAAACAGCCAGAAAATATTTTTTACTTACCTGATTCTAAGGAGGTGCAATTAATCAGAAATACCTTTGTCACAAGCTGAGAATGTATTTTCCAGGAAGTTTTAAGCAGCACATTAACAGCATCAAATTTCATGGCGAAGTCAATCAAGACAAGTAGCCCTCGTCCCCCCTCTTGGCACTTTCCTGCATACAATTGCCACTCAATTACCACCAGCCACTAATCAAGAGCGCATTTTCATGCAAAAATCCCGAGACTGGAGGGTTGTTATTTCTTTCTGTTGCCTTGTCACAGCCGGTTCTGTTAATGAATGGCACTTGATGGAAATAACACCGGGCTCTGCCCTTTTGCCTTGGTGGCGGAAAGTAGGAGCTGGGAAAAGTTGGAGGTCAAAAAAAGTAAAGTAGAGGTAGAGAAAGGGTGTGAGGATGGATAGGAAAGTAGAGGCTAAGGAAAAAAAAAAAAAAAAAAGCCAAAAAGATTGGAAGGCTGAAGAGTAGAGGCTAAAAGGGGGAGGGAGGCTGAAAGCTAATGCCAAAAATGGGTGAGAAACGTATATGGGCAGGAGAGGAGAGGCTGGTGGAGAGGGGGAAAGTTTAAGAAAGATGCTCACCCTTAGCAGTGTAAATATTTTCAGTTATACAGGAGATCGCTGGATCACAGCCCCCAAGGAAAAGTGCACCATTTGTCAGGAAAAGGAGAAAATTCTGGGAAATAAATGGTATTGTTAAGTCTCCACTGGAACCAATACAGACTTAGAGAGGGTTTTTAAAGGATCCTAACTGGTTCCCTTTGTCTTCCTGATCTTTCCACTCAGCTTTTTTAATGTGCCTTTCTAAGGAGCCCAGGTTAGAGTATGAGGAATGAGCCGTCTTGCCTTAGGAAGACTTGAATTTTCATTAGATTTAGGAGTATTTCCAAGGTGCTTTTTTAAAGTGGGATTTAGTAAAGCATTGTAAAGTGTCGACCTATTCCCAGCCTTTTCATCTTTCTCACTAGCCCCTGGCACGGGCAACAAAGTTTAGAGGGGCAGCACTGGAATTTCTGCCACTTTGGGCACGGTGTGTTTGCTTTTTAATAAGTTGAATATTCCAGCTGCAGAAACCCCCCTCCATCCATTCTGTTTGTGCAAGGGGCACCATCTCAGCTGGGCTGGGATCTTGTGCAGCAGCTGCAGTGGGATGAGGTGTCAGCTCGTGCCCTGACATGGAATTACATAACATGACAAAAACATTTGGAAAAATTTCCCACCAAGTGTACAGACTGGTTTTGTGTATATTGGGTATGTTTGGGTGCTGTAAATAGGCTGAGATTGCTGTGCTCCCTGGCAGACTTCTCTCATGTCCACAGAAAGCCATAGGTGTCCTGCCCAGCCCCATTGTGGCTGCCCATGTGAGGAATTTGTTAGGATATTTCACACAGGAATCCAGACACTGTGCTTTAAATGAGGATAAAATGTAAGCATTATTCACTTCCATTTGACTGTCAGCTCCCTTGGGCATGATGAAAGCAGCAGTGGGTCCCAGCTATTCAGCTGGCTCTGCTGTTGTATCTGGGGCTCCTCCATGTCCTGTGTAGTGGTGCCAAGACCTTGGAGAGGATGGAAGTCCCGACAGGAGAATGTGACTGCTCGGCCATGGGGATTAGAGTTCAAAGTGCTCCCAGCCATGGTGCCCAGTTGTTGTCTCCAGTTGACAATGACCAGCAAAGTCCACGGAGACACAAAACCTATCTTGGGACTGCTGCTTGAGGCCTGCTGATTTTCCAGCCTCTGCCTTCGACACTTTAACCCCTGACAGACAGGCAGTGAGGTTTAACCTCAGCTGGCAAAGCACACCACACAGCTGACCAGATAAAGCAAAAGCTGCACAAGCAAAGCTAAACAGGGAATTCATCCACTGCCTCCCATGGCAGGCAGGTGTTCCAGGAAGGCAGGGCTCCATGACATGTAACAATGACTTGGGAAGACAAACTCAGAATGTTTTCCCTTCCTCCTTCTCCCCCAGCTTTATGTGCTGAGGGTGATGCCACATGCTCTGGGATGTCCCTGGGGTCAGCTGGGATCCTGGCTGTGCCCCCCAGCTCCTCACTGGTGAGGCTGAGGAGCAGGAAAGGCCCTGGCTGTGTGTAATCCCTGCTCAGTGATAACTCAGACACCCCTGTGTGTTCAATCCTGTTTCCTGCACAGAGCCAAACCCAGCCCCACAGCAGCTGCTGGGAAGGAAATTAACTCTACCCCAACCAAAACCAAAGCAGTGGCCCAAATTTTGTTCCTTTTCTATCCATGGTCACTGATGGAGCCTTGGTGAGAACTCTTTGAGAGCAGACATAGATTAGAGGAGATTAAGGGAGGAGCAGACTTTGGAGGTGCAGGGACATCAGATGGCCAGGAGTGCATGCTGTGGCTGAGCCATGCTCCTGGGAGCTGGGAAGGTCCTGGAAGAAATCTGCAGTGCTGTGAGGCTACAGCGAAACACTCAGGGTGAATGCAGTGTGAGAAGGGCAGGTACTGCTGGCTTTGCTCTGAAGGGCAGCAAACAAATCTGCCACTCTCAGGCAGATTGCTCTGGTGAGAGGGGATGCAGAAAAATTGGTTTATCACACAGTACTTTAACTTGCTTTGACTTCCTGGGGCACAGTGGCTTTGAGGCGAAAAACTGTTGGTGGCTAAATGAGAACCAGGCAGTCTGCAGGGAGATAAACTAGTTGGGCAGTGAAATGGGAACCAGATTTAGGGGAAAAACCCACTTCTAATTCTCTGTGCTGTGTTACTGAGATACATTTTTTTGAAATAGTGTGATTCAGAACCATTAACAAGAACGATTTACCTGGATCATTTCCTTTGAGAGTATTTACAGGTCCCCAACAAGTGAAGGGACTGCACTTAAAGAGCACAGGAACATCATCCTCTGGGGTATATACCAGTCCAGCCCCTCTGTTCACACAGGGACATCTGGCTGCTCCTGGATAATATCCCTGCCCAAATAACAACATTCTGACGGTGTGCTTCTTGCCCTCTAGATGGTACCAAGCACCGAGTCTGAGATCGCTGATTAAACTGCCTGCTGTCAGTAACATTTTCAGGCTCTGGGGGTTGTTAGAAAACCTCTTGGCTTTTCCATGTTTTTTGATCCATATCCAGCTTTATAAATAGGTGGGTTTTGTCCCATTCAGTGTCATCGTTAGTTCAGCATGGGAAATGGTGTGATGCAGATTAAAATAACGAGCCTGGAGGCACAGAGAACGTGTGTGAGTCTCTAGTGCTGCCGCCTTTGCTTCAGACAACACATTCAACCCCCATATAGAGAATGACCCAGTTCCTCTAGGGTTTTTTTTTTGTGTTGGATCCTCATTAGACTTGGCTTTAATAATTCCTGGGGGCTTTGGGGTGTACAGAGGGAACACACATCAACGCCTTCCTCCCTGATAAACGGAGAGCAGTTCATGGTGCCAGGCAAAACCGTGTTCATTGGATATCATCTGTAGCTAGGAAATTGTTTGCCTGGCTCAGAATTCTCCCCAGGTCTGGCATTCTGCTTTGCTGGGCTTTCCCCTGCAGACACACCAGAGCAGTCCCACAGGGACTAATGGCAAGGCCACATTGTCACCTCTTCCCAGCAGGGGCTTGGGTGAAAACACAGACTGGAGCTGGTCAGTGGGTGCTCACCTTGGCTCTCCTGAAAGGGATCAGGGCAGGGGTTTGTTCAATCACCCCCTTCTCCCCAGCTTTAGGGCAGGAGGGTGTCCCAGCACAGCCACCAGAGCCAGTGCTGAAGGGGTGACTGCTGCTGCCTTCCCCTTCTGGGGGAAAATTAAACCAAAACAGCCACTAACAAAACAAAAGTGACCTTGGCAAGTCAAACAGTTAATTTCAAACCTGTCTGTGATCCCTGCATTTCTACAGCAACAAAAATAGGTGTTTCTTACCAACAGTGTCTTGTACACCTAAGAATAGCGATGTTTCCACAAAGTTCTTAAAAAAAGACACAAATGCTAGTTTGGATATTAAGATTAATATATTTAATCTTTCTTGTTTGTAAAACAAGACATAAATTTGTGTATAGATATAACTTATATATTTTTTTATTTATATATACTATATACAGACAATAAAAAAATTTTCCTCTGTATTAGACTGAGAGATTTATGGAGGAATGATATAGGCATAACGGGGAGCTTTGAAGAAACTCAGAGTTTCATACCAGGTAATTCCCAGGGAAAAGGAAAACACATCTCCCTGTCAGCCTTCAGCACTGTAACAGGCCTTGTCCCAGTTGGCTCTTCAGCTGGATATTTGCTACATGGTTCTTGAAATCAGGAGGCTGTCCCCACAGCAGGATGCTCTGAGCCTTGCTGACAGCCACAGCCCCAGTCCAGGAGAGCCATGGGCCAGGGGAGGTTATTGCACTCCAAGGATGCGCATGTTAAAAGCACATTTGTGCATTTCCATAGCTCCTATGGAAGAACAAGACATTTCGAATGTGCATATTTATCAAAAATAACAGAGATGGGAGTGGCTGCTCGCACAGACCCTGATCATCCCCAAGGGCTGGGGCGAGCTGGCTGGGCTGGACAATGCCCAAAGCTGTGAGCTCTGCCCAGAGGGGGTTTTGGGGTCAGGCAGGGGCAGCAGCAGGGTGTGAGTGCAGTGGGTGGCAGCGTGAGGGCAATGCAGGGTGTGACCTTGCATTTCTCTCCTTGCTCTGTTTTGGACAGTAAGGAAACACCAGTTAAGGCTGTCTCAGTGATTACTAGACTGGGAGGAGGGGGCCTTGGGGTGGGAAGAACACAACTAGGAATCATTTTACCATTCACCTAGAAGTGAAAAACAGAAACACCAAAACAATCAAAAAACCCTGACTCCAAGTAAATAACCACCTCACAGAACTAAATAATGCTTCTTATGGCAATCAGGTGAAGACAGAAAAAGAACCTCAACACCCTGGCAAGGAGGACAGCCCCTGCCTGGCTCACAGTCAAAGCTGATCTGGGGCTCCTCTCTGATGGTCACAGTGAAATGAAACAGGAGAGGGTTTGGGCTGAGCCTTGGGGGCTTGAACCTAACCTCTGGAGAATGGTGTGAAAGTGGTCTCCCCGCAGCTGCTAGCCCACCTTCTGGCTTGCAGTGGTCAAAGATCAATCAATCTGGCTTCCCTGCAGGGTCTCTAGCATGGATTCAACCATCCAGAAGAGGAACACAGAATTGGTTTGGTTGGAAAAGACCTCTAAGATTATTGAGTCCAACCATTCCACCACTAAATCATGTCCCCAAATGCCACAATTTAATGTCTTTTAAACACCTCCAGGGATGGTGACTCCACCACTTCCCTAGGCAGCCTGTTCCAGAACCTGACCACTGTAAGTGAAGAAATCTTCCTCACATGCAATCTAAACCTCCCCCAGCACAACCTGAAGCCCTTTTCTCTCATCCTGTCACTTGCTACCTGGGGGAAGAGACCCATCCCCACCTGGCTGCTCCCTCCTGTCAGGAGTTGTGCAAAGCCAGAAGGTCCCCCCTGAGCCTCCTTTTCTCCAGGCTGAGCCCCCCCAGCTCCCTCAGCTGCTCCTCATCTGCCCTGTGCTCCAGACCCTTCCCAGCTCCGTTCCCTTCTCTGGACATGCTCCAGCCCCTCAGTGTCTTTCTTGTTGTGAGGGGCCCAGAGCTGGACACAGGATTTGAGGAGTGACCTCACCAGTGCCCAGAGAGGGGGACAATCACTGTCCTGGTCCTGCTGCCACACCATGGCTGGGACAGGCCAGGTGCCAGTGGCTTCTTGCCCACCTGGGCACACCTGGCTCATGTTCAGCTGCTGTTACCAGCACCCCCAGGGCCTTTCCCACCAGGCACTTTCCAGCCCCTCTGCCCCAGCCTGCAGCTGCAGGGGTTGTTGTGACCCAGGGCAGGACCTGGCTGACCCTCACACAATTGGCTCAGCCACATCCAGTCTGCCCAGATCCCTCTGCAGAGCCTTCCTGCCCTCTAGCACAACACTCCCACCCAAACTGCTGTCACCTGAGTGACTGAGGGTGTCCTCAAAAGATACTAAACAGGACAGGCCCAAGCACTGAGCCCTGGGGAACACCACTGGTGATGGTCCCAGCTGGATTTAACTCCATTCCCCACCATGCTCTGGGGCCCCTCCATCCATCCAGTTTCTCCAGGAGGGTGCTGAAGAACACAGTGTCAAAGGCTTTACTAAAATCCAGGCAGACAACATCCACAGCCTTTCCTTCACCCAGAGTGACTCTGTCATAGGAGACCAGGCTGGTGAAGCAGCACCTACCTTTCCCCTGCTGGCTGGGCCTGATCCCCTTGTCCTGGCTGTGCCATGTGGTGGCAGATCCTCTGCTCCATGACATTCTCAGCACTGACAGGCCTGCAGCTCCCTGGATCCTCCCCACCTGCAGGCATGAAGCCCTTGCCTTTGGCACTCAGGACTGGAGTGCTCAGGACTAAGCTGTGAGAGTAGAGTCCAGCAGGGTGCCCTAGCTCTACCCCAGGATTATGGCAACCTGCCCATGCCAGGACTACTTCCTAAGCCCTAGCACAGCAGCAGGGACTTGCACCCCAGAGATCCCTTCTGCTGCTAATTACATTGTGTTTGTGGCCCAGGAAGATCCTGGAGGCAGAAGCTTTGTTTACGTGGCAAGACACTGGTTTGGCTCCAGACTGCCCAAGTGAAGCCAGCAGATCCCAGCTCAGCTCCTGATAGCTCACTGGCCCACCACAAACTGTGACAAAGGTCTTTGCAGAGAAGCCCAGAACCCCATGGAACCAAACTGGTGTGGAGATGGGGTGCCTGTACCCCCCAAGTACTGTCACCAACAAGCCAGCACGGGAGAACAAGCAGAGAAGCTGCTTGAGCCCCACTGACCAGCTGAAATGGCACAGCTTGTGACAGGGCACGGATTCACCCTTCCAACCCATCACCAACACAACCATCCGCTCTGCAGAGGTCAGAGAGTGTCTTGGCTATCACAAACCCTGGTAAACGTGGGCCTGCAGACACGGCATCCTCACCAGACCTGTGAGATGTGAGAGCACGGCCTGGCACACACCCGCTTGCTGGTCTTCACAGCTGGCTTTACTTATTGATCAGCGTCTTTAGGGAGCGTGTGAGGGTGCTCACCACCGTGGCCACCGTGGCCGACTGGCGGGCGAGCTGCTCCACGGCCTGCTGGTGGCTCAGCGTTCTGGCCGTGGACTCCTCGGCCGCCTTCAGGAGGAAGGTGTAGTTCCTCACCACCTCCTCCACCTTGGTCAGCAGCTCTTGGCGCTGGGACTCGGAGCGCACGACGTACACCAGCCTCACGAAGGTCTCGATGAGGCTGCTTAGCACCTGGAAGCTGCTCGTGATGGCGGACAGCATGTGGCTGGGGCTCTTGTCCACGGCGGCCACGCGGCGGCAGGACGCCCGGAACTCCTTGAACTTGAGGGCCAGCTCCTGCTTGTACTCAGCCAGCTGGGAGACGTAGGGCTTGCAGTCCCGCACCTCAGGGCTCAGCACACACTGCCGCAGGATGGTCAGCAGCTCGTTGGTGTCCAGCTGCACCTGCAGAAACCCGTTGGGAAAGCTGTAGGCATGGCCTCGAAGGGTGTTGATCTTTGCCAAGCTCCCCTCAAAACTGGAGGTCCTTAAATCTATTTCCTGGGTCTGGCTTTCGTTGGGACTGCTGCAGGCTGTCGCGTCTAGGACCTGAAGAGTCCTGCTCATGACTGGGACCATCTGATTGTCCAGCTTCATTCCTGGGAGTATCTGCATGGGGATGGAATAGGATAGCTCATCCTTCTCGCTCCCATCATCTGCAACGTCGCATTTTCTGTAGTAGAAGCAGTACCGGATGGAGCAGCACTTCTCATCCTCCATGTCTTCATCCCGCAGCTCAGCAGGACTTGGATACATCTCCTCCTGGACAGAGAACACTGCTGGGCCCTTCTGGTTCTTTTTGTCCTGGGCTATCTGGACATAGGAGGGGTCAGCCACTCCAGAGGCTTCCTGGATTTTGCTCTTCAGAACGGGACAGAGGATGCTGGGCTCAGGCACTTTCTGGGGGCCTTTCTGCTTGGCTGTGTAGATGTTCTGGTAGACGTCAGAGGACAAGGATGTCCTATCAGTCTTATCTATTTCACTGACACTGTAGCGACGCAGGAGCTTCCTGTAGTGGGGGGCACCCATGCACTCCCCTCGGGAGGTGCACGTTGCCAAACAGGACATGTCGTTCTCTGGGTCTGACCGGTTGTCTCTGGACTCTAAACTGGTGGATCGGATCCGTTTGCCTTTGGAAGGGCTGCTCATGCTTGTCAGCCTAATGGCTTCTACCTGCTTCTGGTCATCTGCAGCTTTATCCCTGCCTCGCCTCTCCAGTTCTGGTACCACCAGCTGGTTGGGGGGTGGCCTCATTCCCCTGCAAATCCGCTTGCAGTCACAGCTGCGCCTCTGCTCCCTGGACATCCCTGGCACTTTTTGCACAGGACTGCTCCTCAGCTGGCAGCTGCAGCGCCCAGGGGCAGGTGGGTGCAGATACTCCTGCGGCGGGAGGTCACCTTTGCTCTTTGGCTTGAGCAGCTCTTCAAGGAATTCCAGTTCATACTGCTTCACCTTCTGCAGCTGGGCCTGCCGCTCGTCCGTCTCCTTCTTCAGCCGTGTGGGAAATGTTGCAGAGAACAGGTTCCTAAGCCTGAAGGGAGCTTTGGGGGCTTTGGGTTTAGCTGGGACATCAGCATCTTGCTGGGTTACCTCCAGGACTTTTTCTACTTTTTTGGAAGGCACAGTGCTAACCTGCAGGCTCTCGGATCTGGGCATCAGCTGGATTGGCCCTTTGGCTTCCTCACTGGTGCTCCTGAAAGTGCTACCAGGTGATGGAGAGTGCATGTTGCTGCTTTCAGCTTTTACGATTTTGGCCGAGCTTTCCTGTTGTATTTTCTGTCCTTGGTTTGAAGGAGCTGTGTGTTTCTGCAAGACGAGGCTTGTGGCTTCCCCACCTGCCTTCTGACCCGTCTCTCCACTTGCAGCTTTTCCTGGAGCATCTCTGCTCACTTTTTGCTGGTAGCTTTTAGAGGCAAAAGTCTTACTGGACATCATTTCCTCACCTGCTGAGGCAAGGTGGAAAGCTTCAGCCTGACTGCCAGGAGCTTCCTTAGGACTTGGAGAAACTTCACAGTGCTGCTGCGGAGAGAGCTGCTGCTGCTGCTGACAGTTGCATAATGTCTCTGCAGTTTGTGGACCTCCTTTAAGTGTCAAAGGCTTGCTGCTGGCTGGTGCACAGCTGCTGGTACCATTCATGTTCTGGTCTTCTTTTAAGGCTGATACCACTTGGGGAGCTGAGGCTTTTGCATTTGCCACCTGCTGCAGAGCAGCTGAAACCATGGCTGGAGTTACACTACTTTTGTGATCCAGGAGGAGCTTGGAGCTCGGCTGCACCTCTTTGGGCATCTTCTCTTGTACATCCTGTGCCTGCTCCCTGCTTGGGGCTGCTGTGGCATGCAGAGATACCTCAAAGGCAGCTTTTGTGTGACCTTTGCTCTCAGAGCTTGGCACTGAAGCCCCCTTGCTCTGCTCACTCAGCCCTGGCTGGGCAGCAGAGGTGCAGCTCTGCTCCCCGTGCTGCTGCTCCTGCTTGCTCTTGCAGTTGGTAAGGCTGGGACTTTGGGCAGAGAAGGCTGGCTTCAGGGAAGGGCTCGGGTCCTGGCGGCTCAGGGGGTAGGGTGAGGTGAGGACAGCCTGGGCAGCACAGCTCTGGATTCGGAAAGGCAAGTCCTTCCTGGCCAGGAGGTTTTCTTTGCTGATGTGTTGGGTGAGGAAGTAGGCTGCGTTCTGATGCTGCTTCATAGCAGAGACCATCTCCGAGACATCAGTCAGCTCTGAGGAGTTCGTTTCGTGGCCAGAGTCCAAGGATGACTCAGGAGTGATGGCAGCCAGGACAATAAGACCTGAAGAGGGACACAAAGAAAACCCCACGACAACCCTCACACCACAGTGCTGTGTGGAGGAGAGGGGAACTCCTTGTGGCAGGAGGGTCCCAGGAATGCAGGGCATATTGGAGAAACTTCTGTGACTTTTGACAACTAAGAGATAAGGCTTCTAAGGGAGATCACTGGTCAGCATTGAGCTGGCTTGATAGCTCCATTCAGCAAGAGCTTCTGGCCCAGGAAAACATCCTGTGAAGCTTTCCATTGCTGGTGGTAGCAGAGCTATAGGAATGTGTTTGGCACAAGAAGGAAAACTGGGCAACAGGTACTCTGCCATAGTGAGTAAGGCAACCAAGGTGGGAAGAGGGACAAAGGACTGTGCTGCCAGCAGGCTGGTCCCAGAGTCACCCATCTGGCAGAAGATTTGCTTTATGAAGGGCTCACACACTGCAAAACCCAGGTGGGAACCTGCAAAGGCTGATGGCCAAATGCCCCAGCTGAGTGGGGTTACAGTGGGGAGGAACTCATGCTCACAGTACTGGTTTGTTAGTGACTTGCCCCAGCGTCGTGGCATGTGGCAGATACGGGATAACCCAGAGACTCCTTCAGCCACTGCCAGGGAGAGGAGTCCCACCTCAGCTTCTTAGAAATCTTCTGAGCAGCCACTTGGCTGCTCCTGCTACTGCCTGCTGCCACAACTTAGCTTTTACTAGAAGCTGCTTCACAGTCACTTACAGGATGGGAGGAGACTAAAGGGAGGGATGTACAGTAGAAAAGAAAGGCTATGGGGAAAAAGGGGAGTCACAGCCACTAAAATACCTGCTGTCTGCTGTGGTGGGGGGTGTGGACAATCCTCTGAAGCAGCCAGGGCTTCCAGCGCCTGCAGGGTGGACACCAGGGCATCGTCCAGCTCCTGGGCGTGGTCGCGCACGGTGCGCGGCTGCACGCTGTCGATGAGGGTGACCGGGATCTCGTCGTACAGGAGCCCGCAGAGCTGCCGGCCCTGCTCCTGGCCCTGCGCCGCCGCCCGGCGCTTGGGGTCGTCCTCGTCGGAGGAGTTGTCGCGGAAGCCGGGAGGGGGGGCGGCGATGGCGGGGAGCAGCGATGCCGTCTCGTCCTCTTCCTCGTCGTTCCCAGGAGGGGGAAGCGACATCAAGTCCACCATGTTGTCCCGGGTGCCAGGCTTGCCGCCCGTGCCCGAGGCCAGCCTGCTCTTGATCTTGGCCTGGCAGGACTCGCAGTAGAAGTGGGAGGCGTCGCTGCGCAGGTGGGTGTCTATGGTGTGCGCCCTGGCCCTGCTGGCGTGCCTGTCCTGCTCTAGCCCATCCGGGTCGTACTCCTTAGCTGCCCCGTTGTAGCCTTGGCCAGAGCTTTTGGAAGTGGGGTCAGATTTGGTCCTGGGACGAGTTTCCTCAAAAAAAATCAGGTTTTCATTGATATCCGTCCCGCTCTCTTTTTCCTTCCTCTGCTCTCGCATGTGCAGGTAGCAGAAGCGGATGAGCTCCGAGTCCGAAGCCCTGGTGGCAGAAGCCCCGGCTGCTCCGGTGACAGTGGCAGAGCCACCCACCAGCCCATTCTCCTTCTTTCCCACGTGCCCTGCTGTGGCAGGCCGCTGGAAGTTGTGTGCGTTGATGTAATCTAAACCAAAACCACAACAGGCACATTAGCAGCAGCACCAGGATGAAGGGAAAACAGCGTGGGGAAGCTCCTGCTCACCCTGGAGAAGCAGCTGGGTGCTCTCTGCCCTCCAGCCCTCAGCACTGCACTGGGACACCCACATTCCCTGCAGCACAGTCAGGCCACCTGGCTGGTGCTTTGGAAAACCTGCTGGGCCTGACTGCCAGGAACCAGGGTAGAAGAAATGTCCTGCACCACAGAAGGAGCTGGAAGGGACATTTATTTAAAGGGGATCTGATCCAATCCCCCTGCAATGAGCAGGGACACCTTCAACTAAATCAGGTTGCTCAGAGCCATGTCCAACATTCAAGGAAACCACCCTCATTAGAAAACTCTTCTGCCTTGTATCTAATCTGAATCTACTCTCTTTCAATTTAAAACCACTGCCCCTTGTCCTGTAGCTACAAGTCCTATTAAAAAGCCTCCCTGGAGCCTTCTCCTCTCAAGACTAAAACCTCCAACTCTCTCACCTAGGAGAGGTGCTCCATCCCTCGGATCACTTTGGTGTTCTCCTCTGGACTTGCTCCAACAGGTCCTTGTCCTTCCTGTGCTGGGGACCCCAGAGCTGGAGGCAGTACTGCAGCTGGGGTCTGACCAGAGTGGAGCAGAGGGGCAGAATCCCCTCCCTCCCCTGCTGCCCACAGGGCTTTTGCTGCAGCCTAGGACACACTTGGCTTTCTGGGCTGTGAGTGCACATGGCTGGGTCATGTCCAGCCTCTCCTCCCCCACATCCCCAAGTCCTTCTCTGCAGGGCTGCTCTCCATCTGCTCATCCCCCAGCCTGGATCAATACTGGGGTTGCCCTGCCCCAGGTGCAGCACCTTGTACTTGGCCTTGTTGAACCTCATGGGATTCCCATGGGTTACTGCTCGAGCTTGTGCAGGTCCCTCTGGATGTCACTCTGTCCCTCAGGCATTTCAACTGAACAACTCAGCTTGGTGTCATCTGCAAAATTGCTCTCAATCCACTGTGTCCTTGATGACATGAAACTCCTGGTCCCAGGAGGGACCCTGAGCTTGATCCCTCTGCTGGGGCAGTGCTGAGCCCAGAGGAGAGCTGGTCAGCACAGAGCACTGAGACACACGGATGTGGTGCTGCATCACTGATCCAGCAGCTGTATCCAGAGGGCAGCAGGAGCAACGTGGCTGCTCCAAGGACCTCCAGCCTCAGCCTGCTACAGCTCAGTGTTATATGGCAAGAAGGAATTGTTGCCATTTTTGGGTAATGTTGGCCACACCAAGCAGTGTTCATTAGAGGACTACTAAAAGTGGAGTAATATTGCCATTTGGGGAGACATCCACTGTAGTTTGGCTGTGTTCAAGTGACAAGACACCCCCCAGCCCCTTGTCCCTGGCTGCCCATGATCCATGTGTTATTTCTATCTGGCTGACAGCTCTTGGATCAGGCTGGCTATAACAGAGTCCCTTGCTCTTGCTGTTAAATATCTCCCAGTGACTGCCTCCCCTTGTTCCCCTGTGCAGGGAAAGTGGCTGAAATACTGCTTGAATTTCTGGCCAGTGGTCCATCCCTCAGGAGGGGCATCTGCCTGCACTACAGGTTGGATTGTGCAGCTGTGCTGAGAGCACCTGCTGGGGATGCAGGTTCTGCCTTACCAAGGATAAATTAAATCACACAAATCCTAATTAAATTCATTAGCTCAACAAATTGGACAATTTGTCTCCCCAAACACATGTTTGTATTATACTGTTCATCACCTGCAATGCTAAAATCCCAATAAAAACAAAATCTCTTTAATGCCTGGCCATGGCAGCGCTCAGAAGGGACAGCTGTGTGAGGGAGCACAAGGCTGCCAGTGCTGGGATGTGTGGGCTTGTAGCAGGGTGGCAAAGACTGAGGCAGAGGTTTGCTGGCTGCCCATGCCAAGCCAAAGCCTGCTGCTGAATGGAGCCAAACCCCTACAAAATCCAGCTGCTGCCTGCTCAGGAAGGAGAAAACTTCCTGACAAGGAGTTGAGAGAGCAACTCGGGGCAGAGAGCTGCTTGGCTGCTGATGGTGAGAGGGGGGAGAAGAAGGGACAGGGAGGTGAATCACCTGTGTAGCTCCAGCATGGCACAATGCAGGGCAAGGCTCTGGCACATGGCACCGCAGGGAAATGCAGAGAGATGGATCTAAGTGACAACATTCGGACAGCGTGCGCATTTCTAAAAATGTCTGCTGTTCAGCAGGAGGCTCTAATGGGCCTCAGGGAAGATGGATGTGCTCCTCTTCTAGGTAAAAGCATGGGCTGAGGCTTGATTTTATATTTAAGATTCTGGCACAGTCTGCCTGCAGCCTGGGAAGTCTGGGCTAACTTAATTCATCCCAGTGGGGCTTTCTCCTGCAAGGATGTGCTAATGATCAGCAGTGGCTGCTCCCTGTGATCCTCCCAGCTCTGACAGCTCAGCCTGCAGCCCTGTGGAGACCAGAACTGTGAGCAGACTGTTTCCCCAACACTCTAAATTCACTCCTTCTGAAGGACTGGGCTGAGTGCACTGGGTCTGCAAGGAAACTGCTCCAGTCCACTGGTCACAGAGGTTTTCACTGCACCCAGGAGGGCAGACCAGGCCATGCAGAGAGGGGCTGGCACAGATCCATCGCTGTCCTACCCACAGTGTGACTCCCTCTCATACTCACACTGCCCCTGCAGAGTTACTTACATTGGTTTCTTGACATTGTCAAGAACAGGGCAAGATCTGCAACCCTTTCTGGTAGAGGATTGGACCATGACCCTGAAGCAAAATCCCAGGAAAAAATTCTGGCTATTGTCTAGCTATGTCAGAGTGTGGAAAAACACCACTTGCACATGATGAGACATCCCCTGAGAGGGCAGGAACTGTGGGTGCTGCCAGCCTCCTTCCAAGCCCTTGGGTGTGGGATGCTTTCCACTTCTCTGACTCCCCACATGCCCATGTGTCCCTGTAGCCCAGGTCAGGGTGGCATAAGCCAGGGAAGGACCGCTTTGGTGACAGTTAAACAAGTTCAGTTGCAAACACCCTCTGCTCACAACAAAATGTGATTAAATACATTAAATACAATTTCCATAGGGCAGCCAAGTGACAGCTGTCAGTCAGAGGCACAGGAGAAGAAAGGAGAAAAAGCTGCTTATACTTACACCAAAATCACCTGCCAGGCCTTTTCTGGATTCACTGAGGTTGCTGCAGGTGCTTTCCTGATCCCTCTTTTGAGTGTGTCCGCCCACATGCGCCAAATCCACGTTCAGGTGCCTTCCTCAAAGGCACCAGGTGCTTTCCCAAGGACCCTGTGAGCTCTCTGTACTCTTCCCACCTCCCCAAGCCAGACCCATCATGAGAAGGGAGTTTTGACACTGGCAGCTGAGCTGAGGACTTGTCACAGCTCTCTGGAGCTGCAGTGTCACCTGGGAGGTCTGGCAGTGACCTTCCACAGGCAGCTGGGTTGGTATTTTGCTCATCTCCACTCACTGAACCCACATTTTATATTTCCCTATACAAAATTTATTGGATGTGAACACCTGCATGGAACAGCAGCATGTATGGTTGGCTCTTGTTTGAAATCACTCTTGAGAATCATTGCTCTTTTCAGAGGGTGACTCACACCTGTAATCCGTCCTCAAGGGACAGCCTTGGTGCCTGTTGAGATGGAAGCTCCTGCTGTGTCCAGACCAGCTCCTGCTCCCTGAAGAGCTGGACAGCAAAGTTGCCTTCCTGGTTTAGGAAATCAGCAGAGCAGGGCTGCCTGTGAGGCTCAGCCCCCCAGGCTGGAGGCAGCAGGAATGCAGTGCCCTGAGCTCACCCCTGGGCTCAGGTGGGGCTCCAGAGCAGGATGGCAGCCAGGGATGTGTGCTGATCCCTGCAGCAGTGCACAGCTGTTCTGTGAGGGCCCAGCATGGGGCTGGCAGCTTTACAGGTCAAACAGCACCTCCTGGAGCTGCTCCAGGAGCTGCCACGACCACTCACGGTGAGTGTTTAGGGCCTGAGCTGATACCACAAGTCATTTTGGCTGACCCAAAATGCGGACCTGTCTCCCTGCTCCTTGCTGTCTGGTTAAAGAGGGAGTCTGCTGGTTCTCAAGGTGAGTGGGAGCAGAGGGGAGATGTCAGAGAAAGCCTTCAGCTTCCTCATGCTGCAGAGTGCTGAGCAGAGGGAGGGGAGCGAGGCTGGGAAGGGGCTGGCACAGAAAGCAGAGGCTGAAACGTACCTGCCTTGATAATCTGAGGTGGGGGTGGCTGGCTGGGGGCCCTGGACAGGATCATCTTCTTGGAGTCCACCAGCAGACGGCAGTAGCCCGCGATGAGGCAGGCAAAGTTGGTGGCCTCGGGCCACTCCATCAGCAACACCAGCGGCTGCAAGGCGAGAGAGCAAAGTGCAAGAGGGCTCAGCTGATGGGGCAGAGCTCCACAGGGCTGTGCTGGGCCCTGCACTGGTGCAACTGGTGAGCTGCTGGTGCTCCCAGCACTGCCACATGAAAAACCAGCCAGGTGCACAGCCTTGCTCCAGCCCACCCAACAAATGGCTGTGCACAGAAAAGTGTCTGGATGCAGCTGTGATTCCTGCTTGCTGACTCCCCTGGGATGAGGGACCCACAATGATCTCCTTCTGATCCTTTGTCTCCATGTCAGTGCTCTGACCTGTTCAACCATCAGGCCTTGGGAGGGGTGCAGGGAGTTTGTGGGGTCTCCAGCTGCCAAAACCCCTCTTTCATTGCAGGCACCGTGTTTCCCTCCCCTAAATTAAAATATCTGCTTCCAGCAAGATGCCAAAGGGGCCAAACCCCATTACAGGTTCCCCCAGCTACCACTCTGAGACTGTGGATCTTATTTAAACCTACCCCTTTGGAAAATTAAATTTGTGCTTAGGAGCAGATGGCGCCTTCCCTTTTAGGAGAACATTTATTTGCATGCTAAAAAAGATCTTTGCTTTAAAGAGAGATAAAGCTCAGACATGATCTGTGTGACACACATAACCTCACGGCACAATCTAGCAGCAGACAGTGCAACTCCCAGTTCCCAGACTGTCCCAAGGAGAAGATTAGCTAACCCAGGGAAGCTGCTGGGGTGGGATTCACTCTTACCCAGCCAGTGAGGTCCTGTGCACTGCTGGGACCAGGCTGGGCAGAGCAGCCTGTGCCAGCACAGCTCACTTGAGAGGGCCATGCTCCATCTGAGCCCCCAGCACTGCTCAAGACAGACCCATGAGATGGAACAAACTGACAAGAGCCTTCAACAGTTATGGCAAAGGCAGCTCCTGGCCTCACCTCCCCCTTGCACAAAGCACCTCTGCCTAAAGGACCTTTACTCCCAGGCACAGGGGATGTCTGAGCCAACTGGGGGATGCTGAACAGATGCCTGTCCTGCCACACTCAGCCTCTAGCACACTGAGAGCCCTCAAGGAGTCAGAAGAATTAATTTACCACATTCAGGGAACACCAAGGCTGTTTTAAAAAACACTTAAGCCTACACAGTGTGAAAAGCATTAAAGCTATTTTTGGTTTTCTTATTTTATAACCACAAGAGGTTTCTGGTACCCACTGGCCAGTTTTTTGCTCTGCTGCTGTAAGCCACCAAACCAATTTTGGCAAAGGAAGATCCACCTTAGGCCAGAGTGTCATGCTCTGGACCATAAAGTGCAACAAACTTGGGTGTGAAGCCATCAGCCCTGGGCAGAGCTGCATGTGATCCCCAAGCCATGCCATCCCCTGGCAGGGGCAGATTTCTCCCAGGGCCAGGGTAAAGAAATTCCCCCTTTGGCTGCTGTGCAGGAAGATAAAGGAAAAGAAGTAACTTGATGTGGAAGAGAAGTAGCCTGACAAGTGAATGTCCTCTGCTGAGAGGCTCTGCCCCTGCCTGCTTGACAAGGCTCTTTCTGAATCCTGGAAAATAAACCTGAGATGACACAGATCAAAGGGGAAGTATCAAACCAGAGAGAGAGGAGTGAAGAGATTCTCAACTTAGCTCAAAGGAGGCAGGCATGCAGTGGTGAGGGGGGTGACACCTCTTAGCCCAACTCCAGTCTTGACATAAGTGATGAAAGGAAACCATGTGTTCTGTGTATGAAGCATCCTTAAAACAAGTGGCTTCTCCACAGGGCTAAGCCCTCCTGGGTTCTTCCAGCCATCTGTTGAATGAGGACATTATTTGTGCATTTTCCCTGCTCTGTTCTGCAGGGTTTGGAGTGTCAGCAGCAAGGGAGGGAGGCAATGGCTGATAAACAGCCACTGCCAGGAGAACAAACCAAGAGGCCAAGGTGGGCTGAGAATCCCCTTCCAAAAGGCAAACCAGGGGATATTTTCCACCATGTGTGAATCCCAGCAAGGCAGAGGGGCACAGGGCTGTGAACCTTCACTGCCTCCCTGTCAGAACTCACTGTGCAGCCCCCAGGGCAGCACCTCTGAGACCCTCTTCCATCTCAGCTCAGCTACCTCTGCCTCAGGATGCTCCCATCCACTCAGAGATGGGACTGCAGGTACTTGCTGGCAGGAGGCAGCCCCTGGATCAGTCCTCCTGAAGGGTGAAGTACTGAGATACAACAACCCTGACTGATTTTTCTTGACAACAAATACAACACCAGGGTGCTGTGAGCTCCCTATCAAGTCTCCAAGCAAGTCCAGCCTCCAGATTGGCTTGCAGCAATAAATGCATGGCATGCTGGGGTTAACTGTGGCACTCTGCTCTGAAAATGAAGAATCTTAAACCTGATTAACATTACAGCTTAGAAAAGATTCCTCTGATATACTAACAGAGAAGCTGTGTGAACATTCTTCAAATATCAAGCATTTAAATCTTGTTATTAGGGATTAAATCACTTCAGGTGCAGCTTGGAGCCATCCACCTGTGCTGTGGATGTGTGATCTCCCCCTGGCCTGGGGAGTGCCGTGGATTATGAGCTGTTTACAGCAACACTAACTGTGAGCAAAGCTGCTGCAGTCAGCCTGTGCATCTCCCTTGGCCTTGGTGGCTTCTCTGCTGCTCACTAACAGAGTTCTGGCACAGGATCTGAGCCTTTCCCACACGGGGTTACAAGACTGAGTCTCTCTCTTCCACTCCACTGAGTAGTTTTGCTGAGATTGCAACAGCTCAGCTGCCTTTGAGATGCTGCCACATCCCCCTGAAATCTGAAAGTGATTTATGGAGTCAAGAGGCAAAGAGACATCATGATTGCAGCAGCCCTGTTCCACTGGGAAATGATTCCACAAAGAGGAGGTATTGGGGTGGCAGCTAATGGAGGGGTTATTTTTAGGCACTGGCAACCTTGGTCACCCTGCTCCATGTGGAAAAGGCAAACGAGATCATGTGGGGACAGCCAGGCATGGGCGAGCTGAGCAAATATTGACTTTGTGAACAGGTGCACAGAACATTTCCAACTCATGTGCTGAGGGTTTTTAGGTGGCACATTCAGGGCAGCTTAGTGGGGAGCTGCTCTAAATAAGAACAACTCTGAAGAAGTGCAGTCTGTGCTTTGGGTTTTCTTGTGACACCCACGGCTTGGGAAATTTCCTTGGGAAATGCCTGTGTTTTCTTAGGACAGCAACACCTTTCAGATGAAAACTCTAAGTTTTGCACAGAAGCAAACTTACTGGGATAACCTAAGTATTATTTAACCTCTAAGTATTGGCCAAACATCAGATTCCCAGTGGGATGCCCAGGCAAAGGTTCATCTCTGACCTATAATGTGCCAACATGGAAAGAAGCAAATTTTCACAAGGATGCTCTTCCTACATCTAAATGTGTAACACCAGTCTGAAATTATTGATGGTTTGATCTTTCACTCATAATGGTTTCCTAGATTTTCTAGGCCTCATGAGGAAGGGACACCTTTTCATTCAAAGTCTCCTGCTTGGCAACCAATCTCTCTGTGAAGTAAAACAAAATACATTTATACCGGATAGAAGAAATTACTTTTGTATTAGCTTATTAATGATAAAGTGATTTTTCTATAATGCCTTGCTTTTAAATAAGATCTCAGTGTCCTTCTGAAGGGTATTTTCTTGCTCAAAGGTCTGTAGGAAATTTTCTGGCCAGGGTTATGCTAGATGATTTTAACAGTCCTCATACTGAAATTAATTTATGACCCAATCTATTCATACTATAACCTCTAAGATTATATGCATTTCCTTTTAATCTCCCCACTTTATCATGCACTTTGGGTCTTACCCTGCTTCCTTTAATGCAGAAAGATGGGAGATGAATTTACATAATTTATGTTCCTTGGTTTATTTGAGGTGCACTGCCAAGTTTTTATTTAATAATACAGGTACCTAGGCCTAGTGAGGCAGCAGTCAATTTTTCACTTCTACATTGACTGACCACTATTTCCCACTTGTTGATCAATAAGGGCACTGCCTTGGTTAGACCTGCAGGTCTCTCCTTCCTTAGAGGGCTGCATTTGGGTTTGGGACTTTTTGGCTTTTTTTTTTTTTTTTTTTTTTTAATGAACAAATCAAATTTGGCTTTGCAGGCTGGGAAACTCATTCTCTCCACATGTTGTCTGCCTCTCTTGTTTCTGGCTGGCTTCTGTCCTGGCTGCCTGCAGGCAGTGCTCTGGGTGGTGCTGGAGCTGAAAAGTGCTTAGTTTTGCATCCCAGTGCTTCACTTTACATCCCATTCCTTTTCTTCAAATCCCATTCCCTTGCTTCCCATCCACTTCCCTTGCTTCCCATCCACTTCCCTTGCTTCCCATCCCACTCCCTTGCTTCCCACCCTATTCCTCTGCTTCCCATCCCATTCTCAGCAGGGATCTGCATCTGCCCCTCCCACCTACTGAGCCAAAGGAAATCTCAATCCCTCCCTCTCTCTCAGGGGATGACAGTGTTTCAGAATGGTGTAATGCAAATGAAGATTAATTTGGTGTAAGGAACCAGAGCCATGGGCTCATTGTCACTCCACAGCCTCTCTCTTCCTGTAGGAGAAACCTCAGGGGCAGTGTGGAGGAATGTCAGCCTCGCCTGCCCTGGTGACTTTGATGGGGCTCCCCACTTTGTTCAGACTGGAGTTTGGCAAATCCTCATCAGGCACTGGCCTCAGCAGCACAGCACATGCCTGCCCCAGCTCAGGGGAGCACAGCCAGGCTCAGGGCTGGCTCCAGCAGGGAGGCTCAGGGGTCACCATCCCATCACCTGTCAGAGGAAGGGGCTCCTTGGCTCCTTCCAGGGGACAGGACAGGGCTGAGCCCCAGCTGTGCAGAGTGTTCCTTTTTCCACAGCAGGCTGGAAGCACGCCCTGGAACACCAACACCAGTACCCAGATTCCAGGCACAGCAGCAGCCAGGGACCTTTCTGAATTAATTTTTCCTTTGTTTTTCTCTCTCAAGTCTTGATCTCAGCTTAAGCGCTGGCTGGCTGCGGGCCCTGCTGGGAGAGCAAAGTCAATTACCCCGATGCCTTTGACTGAATTGTGCCTGGCCAGCAGCCAGTGCTGCAGGCTCCTGCCCCAGAGCAGGACAGGGACAGGCAGAGCCCAGCACAGGGACAGGGCTCCTGATCCAGAGCCCAGCACAGGGACAGGGACAGCGAGAGGGCTCCTGCCCCAGAGCCCAGCACAGGGACAAGGCACAGCCTGGGACAGCTCCTCTGCTCAGCTGCAGACACTTGGCCAGGCTCAGCTGCTCCAGCTGTCCCCCAAGCAGCTTTCATTCACATTCAGAGTGCTTCAGCAGCCTTTTTCCCAATGTCAAGACTGTTAATAACAAAAAGCCCAGTGGTGTGCAGCTGTGTAAATCAGAAAGGAGAAATGCTCCATTGGAAAAGCCATTTTCAGTAAGGACAAACCCTTAGCTCCTGTGGGAGCTGTGGAGCTGCACAGCCAGGGGAGCCTGGAGCTGGGCAGCTCCACACCTCCTGCTCTGGGGAGCCTGGGGGAACCTGGGGAGCAGCAGTCACCTCCCTGTGCCCCACCCAGGCTGCCAGGCTTGTCCAGGTGCCAGGCAGGAGATGCTGGCATTGTCCTTCCTGGGATTCTGGGAGGTACAGGAGGACTTTGCAGTGCTGTACCAGGGAGGGAGATGCATTCCTGAAGCTCGATTCTGAGCTGGCTCAAATGCTGGTCCCAGCAGGAGGGGGAAGCCCCTGGGAGATGCAGAGCCCCCTAACCTGGCAAGATGCACTTAATGCATAAAGATCACAGGATAAACCTTGTGCCACCTCCCTGCCCCTAGCAAACAGATGAGCTCCAGAATCAGTGCCCAAACATGAAGAGGAAGAATGGAGAAGCAGCAGCCCCAGCAGAAAGGAAGCTTTGCCAGGTGAGAATGACCAGTGGAACCTGCAAATGACCACTTGCACCACTCGCACCTCTGCACCACTGATGTGCAGTCCTGCCCCCAGCCACATGCTGGGAACTTCCTCAGCATTGCCAAGCAAAACTGCTCACTCCCTCCATGACTGTTGAGACAAAACCTGCTCCTGTCCTCCCTGCAGCTCTCACAGACCTTGCAGGGAACAAAAACCCTTGGAACCAGCAGCAGAAGCCTGGAGGTTTTTATTCTTCTGTCTGTGCAGCTCCTCTCTGAGGGGTTCTGTCAGCATTTGCCCCCCACTTGCCACAGTGGCAAAATGCTAAAGAAGGCAAAGCAGAGGTACCAGCCCTGGGTTTGTATCCCAAATGGGCTCTTTGAAACAGAAATTGAAGCCCAGGATGGAAAAGCTCCAAAACAAACCAATTAACTACCTCGTGAATAATTCATAAGACAAACAGTATTTCTTTTCCGTCAGAAATAAATGCAAATGGTTTATGATCTAAAGCCTGTTTTTTACCTGAAAATCTCCCCCAGCTCCTTCCTGGCAGGTGGGTCTGGGCTGTGGTTGCAGGTCAGCAGCAGATAAGGATGTCTGGACTGTGCTGGCTGGTTTGGTCAGGGTGCTCAGACCTCCCAGCTGAGGGCTGCTCCATGACCTGACCCCTTCTTTAACCAATCATTTTGACTACACTGAGAAATTCAAGATGATCTTTCTGCACAAAACCCTAAACCATCATTGACCATCTGTGTTTCCACAGTAACTCAGTGAGCACCTCCTACAGATTCAGGCTGGGAGCTGCCCCAGCATCCCATGACAGCAGCAGTGCCAGGCACCAGGGTGAAATAGCCCAGGGGGACATCCCCTCCTACACTGCCATCCATGGAGCTCTGACAGCCTCCCAAGGGTGACATGGATTTGACAGGTCCCCAGAGCAGTCAGGACACTACTTTGAGCCCTCTAATGGTTTGCAGCTCACAGCAGAAATGGATTGATTTGCAACCTAGGGCTTTAGCCAGTGACACGTTCAGTGCAATAGAATAATTGTAGGGAGCAGATCAGCACTGTGAGGTAATGATCTTTTTGCCTGCTTTTCTTAGCCTGCCTCATCCATCGCTGTCCTGCGTAGGATCAGCATATGCCTCATTTTGGAGCAGACATTCTGGCTTTAAACCCCAGCCCTTCGGATAATGGCTAAATGAAGACAGATAACAGCAGCCTCTGCCCTGGCATGGTGCTGTTGAGCCTGCTGAGATCCATAAATGGGTTGCTTGCTCCTCTCCAGGCAGGCAGAGGGGCTTTTGGTGGCCAAAGGCAGCTTCCTGGAATTTCTCATGGAGATAAAGCCATCGTGCATGCAGACGTGCTCGCAGGAAGTATGTGAGCTGGTTTATTCCAGAGAGCTGGCTTTTCTCCAGCCTTTGGGGGCTGGATAGCAGGGTCACAGGAGAAACTGCTCCTGCAGCAGGAAAGGGCTGGTGGAGGTACAGAGTGGATTTCTGCAGTGGGAAAGGGCTGGTGGAGGTACAGAGTGGATTTCTGCAGCAGGAAAGGGCTGGTGGAGGTACAGAGTGGATTTCTGCAATGGGGAATGGCTGTGGGGAGCAGCACAGCAGGATCTGCGTGGGAATTGCCACCTAATTCATAGCAGATGGATGCCAGCATCACCTAAGCCTCCAGAGCATCTGTCCCTCCTGTGGCCAGTCTGTGCTGGGGGGAACAGTGCTCTCTTCCACACCAGGGAGAGGACAGCAGCACCCCAAGAGGTCAGTGCCACAGAGCTAGGTGACATTGGGGACAGCCATGCTCAGAGCACTCCCAGTGAGCCACAAGCAGTAACAGGGTCATGAACAGCCTATCATTCATGCATTAATATGGTGATTTTATACACATGAATCCAAGGGGCGTGAGCAGCAGGAGGAAGCAGCAGGGTTACTCGTGGTGCAGGCAATATCCCCTGGTTATTCCTGCTCTGTGAGGAGTAAATTGATGGATTCCTGCACAGCCCAGGCAGCTGGAGGGGCTGGGCAAGGAGGGCTTCCACCTGCCCAGGCTGCAGCAGGGCAGGGTGAGGGCTTTGAAGGGTCAGGACAGGCACAGCAGGACACCAAGGTTTTAACTGCACAACTGACCTCGGTGGGATGGAGAAAAGGGAATGTTAAAAATCTTACAGTTGACCAAAAGCCCACTGAATTAGGAATGCAAAAAAAGGGCTTTGTTGAAGAGGCTGTGGAGGGGAGAGCTGAAGCAGAGGGGATGAGCATTAACACAGCTCTGGCAGAGGCTACTGGGGTTTTACTGCAGGTTAGCAGAGCTACTGCACCAGGCACAGCAGCAGGAGGAAAACAGACTTGGAGGAATTAATGAGCCAGGTGGGAGAAAGTGCTAAAATCCACCAGGACAGGAGGCAGCAGGAGAATCCTAAACAAATCCACCATGATTACAGCTGTGAGACTGAAACAGTGCAAAGAAAGGACTGTAGACAGGGCTGAGCCTCTGAGACCTTGCAGGAGATGAAACAGAGACAGCTGGCAAAGCAGCTCAGCTTCATCAGTCTGGGGGGAAAAAGGGACAAATGCAGGGGCAGGAAAGCTGATCCAAGCTCAGAGGGCTTGTGCAGATACACCTGTGCAGCAGCACCTCCATGGCCACAGAGTCCTGGCCCCACTGTGCCACACAGCCTCTGCCAAGTACTGCTCCTGACTAATTAACTCCAAACTCAATCCTAACTCCGTCCTGTTGAATTCTGAGTGGGAGGAGAGGAGAAGATGAGGCTTGGGTTTTATCTGTGAGATCTCTGCCTCTCAGCTGTCCTTCCCCATGGGGACAGGGAGACAGTGACACTGAGGATGCCCTGGAGACACACACAGCTGTCTGCCTTGGAGTCTGTCAGGGACATGGCTCAGCTTGTTAAAAACCTGAGCAAAGGCCAAGGGAAGGTCTCCTTAGGATCTTATGGCTGCTGCACTGGGCACTAAAGAAGTAAATAAAGTCTTACTGTGCTGCTGACAATTTTTCTGGAGGGTTTGGGACCCATGGCAGGGCCTGACCATGGGGATTGACCATCAGAACCAGCACTGCACTACACAACAGCCAGCAGGAGATGGGGGATGATTTCACAGTGGGCTCAGGAGGGTGTGCCAAAGAGTGCTCTGGGGGCTGAAGGGGAGGATAATGGGGGCAGCTGGCAAGATACCCAGGGAGTGGCTACTGGGCCAGGGACACACAGTCATCTGTGCTCACACTGAGCCTGGAATCTTTTTCCCATAATTTCCACTTTATTCAACAATCCTGGCTAGCTTGACAAGTCCCACAAGTGCTACTAATGCATGAAACCTCCCAGTCCCTTCCAGTAGCTGCACCCAGCCCAGGTATGGCTGTGCACTGCTCCTCTCCAGCCCTGAGCAGAAATGAGGTGCTGTTCTGCCTCCAGTGGGTCCTGCTACCTGCCTGGCCTGTGTCCCCCTCCCATCTGCCCCAGGAACCCTGCCTGAACCATTAGGTAGGTGTTTGGGTCATGGCCAGAATGCCTCACGCCTGCCCTGTGGCCCCCAGCAGCAGTCCCTGCCTGTGGCACAAGGAGTCAGACCAGCAGGGGAGATGCTGCAGACCCCAGTGTGAAAGGGGTTTGGATTCTCCAGCACACAGCTGTGATGTGAATCCCCTCAAAGGCTGGCTCCAAATCCCCAGCCTCATGTCCACCCCCCTGTGCCTCCACAGCACCCACGCCTACCTTGGCATCCAGGATGCTCGTCTCCACCCGGGCCACCCCCTGGTTCTCCCTGAACAGCTGGATCTTGCTGACCTTGCTGAACTCTGACAGCACCGTGGTGAGGTTGGTCTTCAGGTCAATGACGTGGCTGATGCCGTGCCGGGGCCCCACCAGCAGGGTGGTGGCTGGCTGCTTCTCATCCTGGTGGCACATGGAGAGAGAGAGAGACACAGACAGGGGTGAACAAACACACCCTGGGCTCCACAGGCTGCACCTGGCTCTCTCCATGCAGCCAAGCCTCAAGGCTGGCAGCTTGGTCAGCTCCAGGATGGCTTTTGTAGGGCAGCAGGTAAGGCTGGTGCATCAACCTGCCTGCCTGAGCCCCTCTGCAGGGCTGGGAGTGGTGTGCAGAATGCCAAGGTTATTTAAAAGTAAAGCTCTGAACTGACTGTCCACATGAAATATTCAGGCTCACTGGTGTCACTACACTAAAGTAAGTGTGTTACAAATCTGTCTGATCTGACATTGCCTCCGAGAGAAGGAAGCAAGGGAGGGAGTGAATGTATTTCAGAAAAGAAGAAAGACCAAAGCCTCGACTGGAAATTGGGATGTTTCTTGCTCTGGTTGAAAAGGATGCTTCAAGCCAAGCGTGGAGGGGAAGAGGAGCTGGGCAGACCATTGCAGAAGATAATAAGGGAATATTTTTTACCACTTCAACACATTTCAACACACAGGCTGGCTCAGAGGCACTGCTTTAGTGTCAGAGATAAAAAAAGAAAGCTGTCTACTCAGGCAGTGTCAGGAGCAGGCTCTGACTGCTCTGCCATGGCACCAACCAGGCACCACGAGGTTGTGCCTGCACTGATTTCCTGCAGACAGCCCTCTGAGCTGTGAGGTGAGGGGCAGAGCAGCCCAAAGGCTGCCAGAGATGGAACCCGGGAGGCAAAGCACAGGAAGCCAAGGAAGTGCTGAGACCACAGGTGGGGGTAAAGGGAAGGGTGGCAGAGAGGTGCCACCTACATGGGGACCTGTGGGTGGGAGGTGGGGTGAGAGGGATGAAGGATGAGCCAAGCAGTGGGGAGCTTTTGTGGGTCCTATTTGGGCTGGTGGCTTTTCCCCTTCTGAGGTGGCTTGGGTTAGCAGTGGAGATGAAGGATCACCGTGGCAGTGATCAGGATGGGCACCTGTGAGAGGCAGCAGCCCAGCCAGGGCTGTGTGGGCAAGCAGGAGACATAGTGGCCTTTGCCAGGAGCTGTCCTCCTCCAGGATGGATGGCAGGATGTGCCAGGGCACGACTGAGCTACAAACACATGCCTGAAACTACTCCAATCTCACTGAGCAGGTAATCTCACTGCCCCACAGGCTGGCAAGAGCAGAGCAGATCCTGACCCTGCAGACCTGAAAATCCAACCTGACAGCAGAGGCTCCAAAAGCTTTTCTGGGTGGGCTTGGAGCTCAGCAGGGCAGAGCAAGAGACTGAGGGAAGTGGTTTCTGTGATTTCCATGTGCCCCTGGCTCCCCCCAGCACACAGACAGGAGCAGACAGGAGCAGACCCCCCAGCCCAGCCTGGATTACCGTACCAGTCCCACTGTGTTGAAGAGAACCCCAGCGAAGGTGGGCAGCTCATTCAGGATCCTCAGGTACTGCAGCTTTGCCTGGGCTGTGGAGACCTGACAAAACATCACACAGGTGATGAGCACAGGGGGAAGAGATGCAGGAGGCTGGGGCAGACCTGGGGGCTCTCAGGCAGGGGTGCACAGCAAGCTGTCAGGCAGCTCTGGGCATGGGCTGTGCTGGCAGCGAGTCTGAGTCGTGGGTTAGGGGTGTCTCCACTGCCCTGCCACCCTGGGCAGCTGCAGGGAGGTAACTCAGAGCAGGAAGGAGCCCCAGTGCTGGATGTATAATCCCCCTGAGATGTACAGCCCTACCTCCCTGGGGAGCTGTGAAGGCTGCAGGGACCAAGGCACTGGCTCAGCAGCTGCTTCCAGAGATTTCCAAGCCCAGAAGCAGAGATAACAACGAGCTGATGTGTGCCACTCCAGCCAAGCTTCAGCTGATCTCACCCCTGATCCCTGCTGCACTCCCTGCAATCCACATCAGCTCTTGAAAGTGGATTCAGGAGAGAGAGTGTCTACCAGGCTGTCTTGGATTTATCTTCCATCCCAGGGGATTCAATAACAAGAGTCCCCAAGAAGCTGGGGACAGCAGGCTGGGTGGAGGGCAGGCTGCCACCCCACCAGCCCTGAACAGGGACTGTGTGGGCTGGGCTTACCTTGGTGCCACCAGGCTGGTGCTGGTGGGCTTTGAGCTGCTGCGAGAGGGATTTCCGGAGGCTCTTCTCTTTGATGAGCTGCAGGAGCGAGGGGGGCAGGAAGGGCTCCAGGCCCCACTCCTTCCTGTGGGGAGGGAAGCCTGCATGAGCTGCCAGGTCAGAGACACTGCCAGCAGGCAGAGAGGGACAGAAAACTGTCCCAGAGCATCCTCTTGCCATCAGAGGGAGCTGGAGCCACACCAGCACTTCCTTGGTGTCACAGCCGGAGCAGCAGCAGCCCCCAGCTCGGGTCCCCAAGGGGATGGGACCCCAGGCTGGTGACACAGCTACCAGCACCAGGCTGGTTCAGGGGAACAGCAGTGCCACGCTCTGCAGCAGACCCCAGCTGCCACTCACCTAATGTAAGCTTAGGGCAAATTCCCAAACCTCTACTGGGGTCCTCTCGAGGTGACCCCTCCCTCCTTCCTCCCTGTCCAGACTGAGCAAGGCCAGCCTGCACAGATGGGCTGGGTATGGGTTTAGTCCCCCAGGAGCCACAGGAGGGCTGAGCCAGTGCTGCACAGCTTGGTGACAGGCTAAGATTGCACAGCCACAGAGCCTTCTCCTTGCCTTGGATGCAGGCAGAAAATCAGCCCAGATTCCCATAGAAATGATCCTGGGCTCACAGCAAATGTCCCCAGCCCTGGCTGCTGCATGCAGGTGGATGTCAGTGTGAGGGGGTCCTACACAGCCCCATGGTGGCATCAGGGGCTGGCTGTCACTGCTGCCAAGCCCCTGAGCCACCACCCAGCTCAGGGGGGCTCTCAGAGCATCTCATGCTCCGCACCCCAAAACATTGCTGTGACACCGGGACACAGGGAAGGGACAACAAAGGAGGGCTGTGTGGAGGACAGGAAGGAGGACTCACTCCACATTCTTGAGGGAGACCTTCTGGCTGGGCCGGGTGGCTGAGACAGTGATGTAGATGTGGAGGGCAGCCAGCCCCAGCAGCATCTCTGGCTTGGGGTCTGTGCCAAAGCGCTCTCTGATCACATCGTTGCGGCTCTGTGGGGGGAGAAGAGGTGTCCTGAGACAGCCCTGGGGACAGGGCACTGCCACCTGAGGGGGGCCACCACAGGCCCAGCCTTGGCAGACGTGTGGGCCACGAGCACCAGCAGCCCCCAGTCCCTACCTGGATGTACAGGTACTCGAAAGCTGCAGGGTCCCGGCGCAGCAGCTCCACTGGGTCCTTGGGGAAGAAGCTCACACGGAAGAGGCATCTCATGCCGTGGTAGTGTGTTCTTTGCACAACCTGTGGCAGCAGCAGAGGGGAGTAGTGAGCTCAGGAACCTGCAGGGCACGAGATGCCCTCTCCTCTCTTCTGGTGATATTTCATTTCTCTCTTCCATGCATCACCTTTATACCAGCAACATCCCAGCCTTCTTTGGTGTGACAGCTTTGCCTGGTGCTGTAGGGTTTATGCCACTCAGGCTGATGTTTCCTCCATGATCCCCATTTTGTCTCTGGTTCTGTGCAGTGCCAGCTTATTGGCTCTCCCATCTAAGGCTGCTCCTGAGTGCTGTCTGCATCTGCCCAGGCTGGAGCACAGAGCAGCTCCATGGTGCTGTCAGTGTGGGATGGATAAAACCCTGACTGTCTCCCTCTCTGGCCACCCTTTTCAGCCCTGAGCCTGCAGGACCATCCCTCATCTCAGCCATCCCAACACCCAGCAGCTTACGTGGGCCAGTGGCTGCTTGTCCTGGAGCAGCAGGAAGCGGTGGCTCTGCTCCGAGCTGGAATACTCCAGGACCAGGGCAAAGTGCTCGATGTGTCTCAGTGACAGGCGGTCCTGCAGTGTCACCATCACGTCCTGCAAATGCCACAGACAGGCCTGGGTGCGAGGGACTGGCACTTCCCCAGGGGGAGCTGGGACCCCACTGAGAGCCCACTCATCCCTGGCAACTGGGGCTGTGCCACGATGGGGCTGAGAGGGTTCAGAGGATGGCACCTTGCAGGGGGAGGTGAGCAGCAGGCAGAGCCCCAGAACCGGGGGTGAGCTGGGCCCTGGCATGGGGGACTCCACCTGGCTGGAGAGCAGGCTGACAGCAAGGAGAGCAGCAGGAGAGGCAGAGAGCCAGCAAACCCCCATCCCTGCCAGCTGCAAAGCTGCTGCCTGGGGAGGCAGACGGGCCATCCATCACAGCCAGCCCAGCACTGCTGCGGTGTTCGTGCACAGGAAGCAGGAGAGGAAAAATGGATTGGGCAGGTGGGAGGAGAGGAGTGTCACAGTGCTGTGGGGGGAGCAGAGGGGCTCACCTTCACCGTGGTTCGGCCATCGAACGTGAAGGATTTGATCTGCCCGTTCTCCAGGAAAACCTTCAGCACATTGGGAATGAGGAGAAGAGCTTCTTTCTTCAACATGTCCTGGCATGTGGGGCCGGCAAAGGGGGAGGCAAGGAGGGTGGAGGGAACAGAGGGAGGGTGGGGAGAGAGAGAGTGTCAGTGATGGAGTGCTCGTGGCATCCTCTGCTGCTCTGGGCTTTTGGGCTAAGATGCACATTTCCCCTGGAAACACAGCATTCTGTTGAGCCATCAAGAAGCACAGAGCTGAGGCAATTCAGAGCTGCCTGACAGATTCACCTCCTCAGCTCCCAGCAGCTGCAGTGGGAACAGAGCATCTTGCTCTGCCCAGCACATCCCAGTGCCCATGCCTGGCAGCCTGTGGTGTCCCAGCTGGTGTCCCAGAGGGGAGGCATGGCTGGGGTGGCTCAGAGCTGATCCCTCTTCCCTGACCCTTATCCCACACCTATCCCCCCTCAACCCTGCACACCCCCTCTGCAGGAAGTTGGGATAAGGCTGATTTTATTTGGTGAGAAGCATTTCAATCAGATAATTACCTAATTGATTTTGCTTAAAAATAGAACGTGCTAGAAGCGCTTTTACAGGGTTTATTTTTTTACAGTTTTGTTTTGTTATTAATAAAACCTTCCTGCAATTTAGAGATAAAAGCACTGGGCTGGAACTCTTCAGCTTCCACAGCCATTCAGCAATGCCCTGGTCACCCTGCCCCACATAGAGGCAATCCAAAGCCTTTGGGATCAGGCTGGAAGGCACAGATCTTCCTTAGAGCAGGTATTGGCATTGCCTGGATGCCTCCCCTGTGTGCTCAGGGGGACTCAGTTGAGACCAGGTTTCTAAGGCCAGTTTTTGGGGCTCCTTCAGAAGGACGGGGGAGGATCACAGAAATTCCCCCCAGCAGTGATACAAACACTCTGACTGTGCCCAAGGGCATCTGTCCTGTGGGGCTCCCCAGGCCACAGAGCTGCTCTCACCTGCAGAGCCCAAACCAGGGAAGAGAAGCCCTGTGGCCCCCAACCACCTCACACTCCATGGCCCTGGGGACATCTCAGAGGAAGGCAGGGCAGGACTTACTGGGTCTGTCTCGCCGACCGTCACCTGCTCTGAAAATCGGACTTTGGCGGGGTTGGACCTCAGCTTCGCCTTCTTGGCTGCACTGATGAAAGCAGATTTGGGAGACTGGAAAGAGAGCACTGGGTAAATCACCTGCCTGCCCTTGGAAACATGGTGTGGGGAAGGGCAGTCACGGGGCCCAGAGGAAACCCCTCTGGAGCCAGAGTGATGATGGGGAGTGGGCAGCAAACCATAAAATGGGGAGGGTGGAAAGAAAATCCCGCTGGCTGTGGTTCCACAGTCCTGCAGCCAGGGCCAGAATGATGAGCAGCAGCTGCTGGTCGCACCAGCACACATCAGTGTGGCAGGGAGGCTGCACCCCACTGAGCACCTGTGCCTGGCACCCCTTGAGCTCCAGCAGATGCCAGCCAGGTCTTGCTTGGAGGCACTGGCATCAGTTGGATGAGAGAGATGAACCCCTTGGATGTGGGTTTGCAGCCCCAGGGAGGTGGCAGGACCCCAGGCATCCCTGCAGGATGTTCTGGTGGCAGTGCCTGCACATACCCCAGCACAGAGACAGTGCCACAGAGCTGTGTGTGTCTGATGGTGCCAGCACCAGCTGAGCTGCCTATCCTGGCTGGTGGCCATCCCAGAGGAAAAAAGCTTTTTTGGAATGTGGCACACGCCCCCGCTCCTGACAGAGCAACGCTGGGTGGGGGCATCTCCATCCCAGAGAGGAGGGGAGCACTGGGGAGCTCTCACACTTCTTTCCCAACATCAAAGACTCGGTGAAGCACAAACGGTGCCTGTGGTGTGACAGCTCACTCTGCCCCAGTGCACCAGCAGCCATGGTGCCAGCAGCATCTCCAGGCCTCCTGCAGCCCGGCCCTCCCAGCTCCCCAGGGACCCCCGAGCCAGCAGCGACCCCTCCCTGCCACCTCTGGCACGACGGGTTACTCCATCAGACACACCTGATCTTCTCAGCAGGGTTTGGGAATATTCTTCCTCCCTCCCTCCTGGTGACAAGCACAGGGAGATGGCTGCACACCCACTGACCCCAAGGGGACGTGGCAGCTGGCAGACCCAACAGCTTGGAAGAGCCTTGGGGTGGTGGGACATGGATCCAACAATCAGCTGAGCTGCCTGAGTGGTCTCCCAGGGTCTTGACCCCACCTCGGTCTCCAAAAGGGCTTTTTACCCCTGTTCTGGCTCCCCTGAAGCTGGTCATGGCCCTGCCAGTCTCACCTGGTGGGTGTGCAGGACCGTGAGGATGATGAAGTCCTTGGCCTTCCTGTGACAGAAAGGAGAAATGAAGATGGATGGGACCTTATGGTGATGGACCTCAACATGGGCAACTGGGAGCACATCCCACCCTGCCCAGCCCAATGGTGGCTGGGACCTTTGTGAGCTTCTTGGGGTGCTTGACAACATGGCTGTGGATACTTTCCCACTTCTTGGCCAGCTGGGAACAACTATGGCACTTGCTCCAAGGCACTCCCCCTGCTCAGGCTGAGGATTCCCCACTCCAGCAGTGACCAGGTGTGCACTGACAGCCCAAGGCTTTGGTAGGGGCACAGCAGCCTGGCATGAGCCCTTCCCCAGAGGGGATGAGGGACAAGTGTTGTCCTCACCTGACAAGCTCGATGAATCTCTCTCTGGGGGCTTCACTCACATCCTCATCGTTGATGGCCAAGATCTGGTCTCCTGGCAGGAGTTTATCCTCAGAGGGGCCGCCTGCCAGGAGAGAGGGTCAGGGCCAACCCAGGCATCCCGGAGCTGCGGGGTGGAGGGGAAGCAGGAGGGTCCCAAGCATCCCCAAAGCATTGTGTGTGGCTGTGGAGGACACCGGAGGGGACAGGGGAGCCCAGGGCCGGGTCCCAGCAGGGGGAAGCGCCGCTGTGTTTCCTGGCTGTGCCCAGGAGCACTCCCAAACCCTACCTGCTGCCACTGACCGCACCACCACCGGCCTCTCGCTGCCAGCCACGAAGCCGAATCCGAGGAGGGGGTGGCGCTGCAGCGTCACCTGTCGGAGCGTGGCCGAGGGCAGCTGCCCACATTCCATATCATCGCCACCGCGCTCCTCCGGCATCACATGGCTGCGCTGCAAGCACAGCGGGGAAAACCAGCCTCAGCCTCCCGGCACATTGTAAGAAGTTTAATAAAAGGCAATAAGAGACAATAAAGCAAAAGGTTACAATGGCCAGGTGCCTGGCATTCTGCCAAGAGCACACCTTAACTCAGAAAACACTTGGTTAAATGCATCAACCTGCTGCATATGCATAGACCTTCCACGCATTATTCAAAATCACCTCCCCCATGTAAATCAACATTTTTTTACTTTTAAAATTTTTTTTTTTCCTTGTGGCTCCTCCTTGTCAGTGCACTCCCTGATAACAGAGATCAATAAATCCTTCCCCTGGACTTCTGGTGTTGTCACCCCTGTCTTCATCCAGATAGGATAATCCAAGAATGTGAAGGATTTTCTGATTATCTTTTTACCATTCTCTGAGTTAGTTACATAAACAAAAGCTTTTTTACATCACCATGTTATAGTAAAAAAAAATATATTTATCACACTACTATTTCTAAGTTTTGTTAATAGCAGAACTAAAAGAAACTATATTCATTCAGCAATTTTCCAACATTATACATATAGCATTCATTTTAATATTTGTGAAAAGCCAATAATATAATATGTATGTACAACACAGGGACAGGCTGTAACCCCACCACACAGCCCTGCCTGTCACACCCAGGCCTGGAAGGCAGTCCCACTGCACCTGCAGGGCTCCCAGCACTCCCAGTCCCTTCCTGGGACAGCCAGAGCCCCATCCTCCTGTGCACAGCAGTGCTGCTCTGTCCCTGCCACAGCACCAGCAGCTCAGGCAGGGGCACATTCACGGAGATGCCACACAGCATCCTGTCCCAGCACCTCACCACCCCTGCCCCAGCACTGCCCTTCATGAGATGGCAGATCTGTGAGGAGTTCACTGCTGGTGGTGTGGCTCTGGCCATTCCCTGAGGGATGGCACTGCTGAGGGTCAGGGGAGACAGCCTAAGAGAGCTCTCTGTGCCATTCTGCAGAGCTTTAAGAGCAAACTCAAAGGTTATTCATGTTGGATAACACTGCTCAACAGTATCAGAGATAAGTGAAAACAAGTTTAGCCAGTCTAAATGCTGGGATTAAGGCAGGCTTAGCTGTGCTACTACAACCAAATCTCCACCATTAGCCCAGGGACTCCTTGGAGTGGAGACAACCAGAAGATGGGAAGATACAGCCCAGGGCAAGGCATCAAAGCTGCCCTTGGCATCCCAGAGCAATGCCAGCATGGCTCCAGGCTGTGAGCCTGCTATGGGGGAGCAATCCCAGCACCATGGGATGGCCACAGAGCCAGCACAGACGGCAACACGCACAGCCCAGCCAGAAAAACAAAGTGGTGAACGTGCTGTTGTTTCTGTGCTGCTCATTGCTTGTTCCTGTCCAGATTATTTAGTCCATTTAAAAGAGATCCTTCCCGGCCTTTTGACAACACACCAATTGTTCCATCTCTTATCAGTTCAGGATTTGATGCATCATCCATCTAATGCTATCTGTCTGCATTTCTGACACCCCCACCCGCTCCCACCTGCTGCAGAGCCAAGAGGGACAGCACGTGGGGCTGGAGGGGACAGCAGCTCCTGGCAGCTCCACATCAGCACACACAGCCTGGAGCTTGAGGACATCACTGCCAGCAAAGACAGCCCTGTGCCGAGCCTGATACCACCCAAAACCCTCTAAGGGAGGATGCCATGTCTGCCATGGGAGCCAGGAGAGCTCTGAGCACCAGGTGAGTCTGCCCAGGGTGATGGGATGCCACCACAGCCAGGTGACCCATTCCCAGTGCCAGCTGGATGGCTGCTGGTGGTTTTCCCCTCCCACATGGCTGGAGGAGGAAACAGTGGGGCCTGGGGAAGGGAAGTGGTGAGGAGCAGCAGGGTCTGGGCATGGGAAGTGCCGCACCCATCAGTGCTCCCAGCGGGAGCAGAGCCAGCTCCATCACCAGGAGAGTGCAGCTGCAGGGAAGAACAGGCCAGACCATCTCCCCAGCGACTGTCTCTGTGCTGCCTCATTAGCTGCTCTGCTACTCCCATGAGCATTCAAAAGAACAACAGTAACAACCACAAGAAAAAGAATCACGCGATTCAGCCAATTTTCTCAAACAAACATTATCCGAGGCCATTGTGTGCGGCTGAAAAGGCGACTGAATACAGCACTGCGTCTCCACACGCCTGGCATGGCCAGGGAGAATGCCAGGGATGGAGCTGGCTGCCACAACAGCAGTCACCGAGCTGCTGGCTTCCCAGGGGACACTTTCATCCCACCCATGCTGCCCACAATCCCAGCCCCCCCATCGGATGAACACAGGATGAGCAGCAGCATCCCAAGCATCCCAAGCTCAGGGGAAACAGAGGCAGGGGTTTGCTCACCAAATCACAGCAAAGTGGATGGCGAGTCCCAGCTGTGTCCTTGTGTGTGCAATCGGGGGTCAGGGTAACCCCCACCACACCCCACGGAACCACAGCCGGTGACAGCCCGGGGATGGGGACAGCAGCGTCTCCCACAGCCCAAATTACCATCAGAATTGGTTAGCCAGGAAATCTTTGCAGCTTTAACAGACAAAAGGAAAGGAAAGCACACCTCACTTCAGCCACAACCAGCCTGCCATGCAGCGTCAAAGGGAAGAGAGAAATAAGGAGATGGATACTGACAATAAAACTCCTTTACCGGCCTCTTAAGCTGCTCCTCTCCTGATAAGACTCGGACGCTGCAGAAGCATTACCAGGAAATTAAATAAAAGAGGACGAGTGTCCTCGTAAGCAGGACTTATCCACTGCTGGAGAAGCAGTAATATGCTCAGCAGCAGGTACAACATGCCTTCTCCAGGCTGTGCCTCTGAACGCCCTCCCTGCGGCAGCGCTCCCATGCCAGGCTTGGGGATTAACGTGTGCTCGCCCTGGACCAGAGCAGAGGTCAGAGAAAACCAGCAGCAGCAGTGAGTAAGGTAGTTCTCTCCCTAATTTGCTGTACCTCAGGAGCTATCACTTCCCTAGAGCCTGATTTTCTTGTGTTTCTTCTTTTAATTTCTGGGCAGAGCTGCACTGGGTGCAAAGCTCACTGCCTCGCTCTTGCAGCAGGGAACTGAGGATATGAAGCAATCCCTGGAGCTCAGCAGCTCTGGTCCATCAGCAGCACCCAAACCCAGCCTCACCCTGGGGCCACACTGCTTGGGGAACACCCACCACCACCTTGGTGGGCACAGACCAGCGCTGGCCCCATCCCACTGCAGGGAGCACATGGCTGTTTATGTCCATGTCCCCACCCTGCCTGTGTCCTCACCTGCCTGCTGAACGCCCCTAGCCCAACAGCCTGCTCTGCATCCCCTTCTGTCCTCAGGACCACCAAGGCACAAAGTCATTGGAAAACAGCTCAGCACAAAGTAAAAGGATTTATCAGGAGAAACCTCTCTATGCCCAGCAGCAGCAGGAGCCCACCACAGACACACCCCTGTGGGAACACCTCGACTGACATGGCATGAAGATACCCCACTCCTGAGGCTGGGACACTCATCTGCCCTGCTCAGAGCTGACTCTGATCTGGTCACACTCTGCCACTCAAGGTAAGAGAGACATCAGCTCGCTCCAGTCACTGCCAATCGTGATACACCCACCACCAAGGGATGTGCCTTCAGCTTCCTGAGCACCTTCAGACCTCCCTGCCATGGAGCAGGGCTGGGCACAGAGCCCTCATCCCCCCAGACAGATAAAGGCAGAACAGGAGTTACTCCAAAAGCTGACACAAACATTTTTAATTTCCTACCGCAATAAATCTCTGCTCCCTCTGAGGACTGATTTTCTGCCTTTGCTCTTAATGCTGACTGGCCATCTGCCACCAAAACAAACCAGTACCACCTGCCTGGGAGGAATGATGGTCTCCATCTACCCAGGACACTCACACCATTTCCAACTGCTTTTAAACAAGTGGCACCAGGTGAGAACACTTTGTGCAGCCCAGGAAGGGCTCACAGCTCAGTTCTGGGATGGGGAGTGCCCATGGGAAGGTCTTGTCCCTTCTGCAGAGGGGCACTTTGCAGGGGTGGGTGCCAGCTCTCCTCCCCCTTCCTCTGCTGCTGTGAACAGCCCAAGAACAAACAGAGCCTGTGGTTTCCTGCCTCTCCTCCTGCAAAACCATGCCTGGCTCCTCCATCTGCCAGGCTGCAGTTGGTGAACGGCTTGTGAGGCATGTGGGATCCTGAGCACGTGTGGCAGCGGCAGGAAACGCCGGGAAGGGGCCAAGCAGTGTTTTTATGGGGAACATATGGCACTGCAGCCTCACAGCCCGGGCTCCATCTCACAGGGAGCCGTGGGGCTGCCAGGGCGGGTGGGGACCAACAGCGGGGACAAAGCAGAGCAGGCAGAGCTGCCAGGCATGGCATCCTCCACAATGTGCATCTCTGCTCCACCAGCCCTGCATCTGTGCCCAGCAGGCAGCTGGGCACCTTGGAAAATGCCATTTGGCCCACGTTTAGGTGTCAGACACCCCCAGCATGGGCAAACAGATGCTGTGCTTCCAGAGCACTGAGGAGCTGCTCGGCCACACAGACCCTGACAGGCTGGTAATGCTGCAGAATAACCCTGCCCTTGATGGGTGAGGTCCTTCATGGACCCAGCCTGGAGAATGCAGCCTGCATAAGGCTCTGCCATACAGCCCACAACTTTACCCCCTGTGCTCCAGCTTGGATTTGCTGTCAATATTGGGAAGCAGTTTAAAATCAGCAGAGCTCCCCAAAGGGGTTAGCTCTGCCACTGGTGCTGGCTCTGTCCTGAGCTGGGTATGCTGTTGGTACCCTGGCCCCCGTTTGAGGGCATAAGTATCCCTGGCTTTCAGTGCAGGGACAAGCAGACAGTGAGCAGGGTCCAGCAGAGCTGCTGGAGAAGCTCATGAGCAGCCAAAGGCAGCTGTAAATAACGGAGCAGCAGCCGCAGCCTGGCTCTGGGCAGCAGCTGCAGCCTTCTGCTGCTCAGCCTGCAGCCTTTTAAATGGTCCTGGCATCTCACCTAGAGATAAACACAGGCAGAGGGGCCAGGTGGGCTGGGGCTAGTTGGAAATACTAGAACCTGTTGTATTCTGGGGGTGGCAGAGATGGATTTATTGCCTTCTGGCAAGGAGGGGAGCCAGCTCAACAAGGTGCTGGGGGCAAGAGGGGTCCAAAAATTCTTAAAGTAATGATGCCAATTACAAAAAATAGGGTATAACCATGGCTAGCAAAGACCCTGTGTGTCACCACAACCTCCAGCCATGCTCAGGTCACTAGAAAAAACTGCTTCTGCACAGGGAGAGGCTGTCCTGAAACAAGCCCTGTGAGAGACAGATGCACCACTGAGAATCTGAAACTCAGCCTGTATTGCACCTTCCACAGGCAAACACACAGACACTGCCTTCCCCAGCTAAGACTTGGAATCTCCAGGCTAGAAAGAAGAAGAGGGACCATGATGGTCCCTGAAAGCAGCCTGACACTGGGCAGGGAGCTGGCACTGCATGAGGACTAGAAGGCACCTGTGGAAGGAGGTTTGACACATGGAAAAGGCAGCACTTTGCCATGCAGAAACCAATTAATCCCTGGAGCTCCCTGTCACAGGTAATGCTGGGGAGGCTGGAAATTCCACTGGGTTTGAAAAGCAATTTCCAGCTACTCCAGCCAGAGGCTCCACAGTTTCTGTGCTGTAGGTTGCCAGATCTGGGAGAATTTACAGCAAGAGTTGTCTGATCAATGTGCAGCAGGAGAGAGGACCTGGGCCCACCCTGCTGGCACAGTGCACGTGCATGGGCTGCCCAAGGGGCACAGTGTGCCAGAGGTGGGACCCCAGCTGCTGCAAGTGCCCCAGTGTGCCACTGGATCCTTCAGGAGGCCCTTGGGTTCCAGGGCAAGCACTCAGCACCTGCAGGAGTGAAGGATGCTGAGTGTGAGACGATGACAACCTCCAGGCTGTTCCCTCACACAGCCTGGCCATGCCTGCACAAATTTGGGACAGGCTGGGGTGCTGTTGAACCTGCCTAAACGCCCCCCAGAGACAGTGGGTTCCCTCATTTGTGCAAGCTTCCACCACATTACAAACACCAGTCTCCTACAAATCCTTTTATGCTATTACAAACACCACCCTCCTCCACCAAATTGTTTGAACCAGGGACTCCCACTCAGGTAAAAAATTTCTCCTTCAATCTTCCCTATGATTTTTTGGCCGTTTAAGGGATTTTTGTTCTTCCCAGCTGGAGAAGAGGATCAAAGCACAATTCTTTAGCAACAGGGTCAGGCCCAGAAGGCTCGTGCTCCTGACTCAGCCACAGGCAGGTAGAGGACCATGGGGCTGCTGGAAAAATTGAGCAGAGCTGGAGAGCCTGGGCTGCAGAAGAGGGACTGAGACAGGCAGGGCTTCCCTTGCAGGGCTCTAACAAATCTGCCTGCAGTGAGAGAGGGGTGTGAGGAGGAAAGCCTGTCTCCTCTCTAGTGCATTGAGAACATGCCCTGAGTATGGGCTGCAAAGCCACACCATGGGACAATTTTTCTGGGTATCTTTCTTTATATTTGGGGATGCCCAAGCAGCTGGGCACTAATCTAGGGCCTGGGAGAAACTGCCAGCCCCTCCTCTGCCATCATCTGCTGTGGTGACCATGGGATGTCACCTTGGTCCTCTCCTCTGTGGTATCCACTGGTGCCAGCAGGCAGGAGCCCCCCCTTGCCCAGCCAGGCAAGACTCAGAGGGATTCTTGTCTTTTGTGAGGACTACAGAAATACAATAAACAGGCAGTCAACACTGGTATAAAATGAGATAAACACATAAGAGGATTAATCAGAGAAAAGGAGCAATAGAATAAAATTTGCAGCATTTTTCTCTATTATTTGTGTGATGCTCAGCTGCATGATGGGAGTTTGGAGTGATACCAGTTCTCCACCACAGCCTGGCCACTTTCTGACTGTCCATTACTGCTGCAGTTTTAACTCAGGAAATCTTTGTGTTTTATTAACTTTGCTTTCTGGTGGTACTGGATGCAAACACCCTTGGCCCCGTGGGGAGGAGGGGGACTACACCAGCCCCAGGTGCTCCTGTACCTCTCATGCTGGCATGGGCAGCTTGAATCCAAACTGAGCCTTTCCTGTGAGAGACCCCAGTGCACCCAGCATGTCCCCAGAGCCCCTCAGGATAGGGTCTGGCTGCTGCATGGCACAGCAGCTCCTCTCCACAGCAGGAGAATGGCTCCCCCCACACCTGCGTGGGCACAACCTTGCTCCAGCAGGTTTGCAGGAGGAGAAATTTATGGCTGCATATAAAGTTCAGGGGGGAGTTAAATAAGGCAGGAGATTTACACATCCTTTACATTCCATTAGCAAGCAGGCACAGCCTGCATCCCCTCCCAGGCATCAGTGAGGAAGATTCAGGGAGGCTGTCAGCCCTCCTCTCCCACAGCTGGCAGAGAGGCTTGAAAATCCAATCAAGCACTTTCCTCTGGGCCTTCAGGAGCCCCAGGACTTCCACTGTGGATTTACAGTGAGCAATTTCCTCAGTGGATGACTTGGACTCCTATCTCCACCCAGCACAGCACAGAGCAGGACCTGGGGGCAGGAATGCCAGGGGAGGCAGGACAGCAGGAGAGATAACACCAGCCCCAGCCCAGGCTGTGTGACAGCTCCTGGGTGCAGAGGGAGCCTGAGCTGGACTCAAAGCTCACCCAGCAGCTCCAGCAACCCACAGCCCTGCCCTGCCAGCCCATCCAGGGCGAGAGCTCACCTTGGCCCAGAGCTGGCAAACACACTGGAGCATTTCTGGCAGTACATTGGTGAGATGGTTCCCCAAGCTGGGACAAAACTAGCCCAGAAGCTCAGCTGTGGGGCAGCAGGGACTGTCCCAAGCACCCAGTACTGTCACCTGCTTATGGGAGGTGACAAACACAGCCTCACAGAGTGCCCCTCCACCCCTGCCTTTGCTAGCATCCCTCTCTGTGCTCCAGGGCTTAGTAAAGCTCTTGAGCTGATACAAGATAAAGGCAAAAACATTAAAAAGAGAAAATGCACAGGAGCAGAGGAGCCTTTGCGTGTGACGCTTCCAGCCTGGGGCTCCTGGCCTTTTTAGCAGAGAGGCTTAGTTTATACCTCTTTATAATCTCTTCATAATCAGCTCCCAGCTCTGCTGTCTGTGCCAGGGTGCCCCTGGGGGTGCAGGGTGAGGAGGGGACTCTGCAAAATGCAGAGTCTGTGCTCATGAGAGCAGTGCTCATGAGTGCAGTGTATCTCCCAGGTGTGTGTATATATATATATATATATTTAGAGGCACACCTGCCCACGTGGACTCTGTTTTCAACACGTGGGTGTACAAATGTTGCAAGGAAGAAGCAGCAGCAGCCTTGGAAGGCGGCACCTGTTTGTGTACAGGCACCCCAAGGTGCTCACCTGGGGAAACGCTGCAGGAATAGAACCCCAGAATAGCCTGGGTTGGAAGGGACCTCAAAGCTCATCCAGTTTGAACCCCCTGCCATGGGCAGCAGCACCTTCCACCAGACCAGGCTGCTCCATCCAATCAGGCCTTGAACACCTCCATGGATGGGGCAGCCACAGCTTCTCTGCGCAGCCCAAACCAGGGCCTCCCCACCCTCACAGGGGAAAATTATTTCCTAGTATCTAATCTAAATTTCCTCTCAGTTTGGAAGAGGCATGGGGACACAGAGCTGCTCCTGGCACAGCACAGTCTGCCTTGCATGGCCCAAGGTCCTCGTGGGATGCACACACACAGGACACAAGCACCTGGGTCCCTGTGGTAAACCACTCACACATAAAGTAGGCATTTAAGTAGAAGTAAGTTAGTAGTTTTAGGGTGAGTTCTAACGCTTTTAGTAAGTGAAAGGTTTCAAATGCCACAGTAGCAGTACAAGTTCTAGTGAAGGTTGAAAACATACTGATATCTCCAGGCCCACAGTGGTAGACAGGACTTAGACATAATAGAGCTACAGTAAGAATATTGCTTACGTTTTTTAGGTAGAACAAGATAGGTTGTATGCGTAGTTTATACGTAACCTGGTGTGCTAAGAAATTAGGATTCTAATAGGTTAAGGAGTGGTGGTCTGAGTTTGCATCTTAGCTTGTTGGAAAAATCCTATATAAGAGTGTGTATTGGGGAGAGTTGTCACTTTTAGCCTTTGGCTTTTGCCAGGGCCATTCGCTTATTGCCACTGCATTTGCCATTGCCACTGCTTTTGCCATTGCTTTTTGCTATTGCCTGTTGAGACTGATGTGCTTTGTAACAAACAATCGTTTTAACTATTAGCTGCTTTGCTTATTTAAGTTAACCCGAAGAAGTAGGAGCCAAGAGCTCAGAGTAGGAGCCTGAGAGCTCTGGAGTTAGGTGCCATAAAGCACTGGAGGTCTCTTAACCTCACAGCAAGGTGCTCATTCCCAGGTGCTGTGTGGGTGCCCAGAGCTTTGCTTTGCCCACACCCCTGCCCTGTGGGGCTGCAGCACCGCGCTCACCACGGCGCTTTGAAAGCACCCTAATGACGAGAAACACCCCAACAGCTTCTAAACAAGGCCAAATCATTTATAAATGTTGGTGCCACAAGTCTGGCAGCTCAGGCTGGTGCTGGAAGCAGAGTGGCCCCTGGCCACGTCCTGTGGGCACTCCCAGGAGTGCTGCTGGAGGCACAGCAGTGCTGGCACACCGAGCGTCATCGCAGCAGCGCTCAGCACTCCTGCTGCATGGGGATCTGATGATTTTCTGAGTTCCTGCTGTAGTAATGAGCTTAATCAGCCCATGCAAATCAGTTTCCATTTGAAACCAGCCTTATCTAATGGAACCCACTCGGTATTTGCCTCCTGGAGTTTTCACACAGATCGATCTTCCCAGTTTCAGGTGTGAAAGGCAACTGGGGCAGGGAGTGGTTTCACCTTTCCCAGCACTGGACTGCAGCTTGGAGCTCAATGGCAATTTCTCAGCTTCATTTCTCACATTCTCATTGTTTCCGGAAACAAAGGGAATTAGGTTCTGAAAACCCCTCTCCTCTGGCAATGGATTAAGTCCTTAGATCACTGCAGCCATTCAGAGGAGCATTTGGATAACAGAATTTACACAATTTAGCCCCTGGTGTCAGCAGGTTCAGCAGGAGAGCCCCTCCACCACAGTCTATTTTGAATAAGCAAATCAACCACGCACAGGGAGATTCATTTTGTAAAGTGCAATGGGAAAAGCAATGCCAGTTCCTATCCATTCCTGGCTGACATTTTATTTAACAGGTTATTCATTTGCCCCAGCGTCCTCAGCAGCAGCAACAACCACTTCTGCATCCTCCCATAACTCACTGCCAGCTCCTTTCCCAGGTGCCTCCTCCTCCTCCCAGAGGTAATTTGCAATTATGAAGGTGTTACACAGCAACTCAGCCCATGCTGTTCAATGCCACAGCCCTTGGACAACACCATGTCCTCCAGAACCAAGTATACCCTCAACAGACCCCAAACCTCATCCCTCAGGCTGGATCCTGCCAGGGATGCAGAAACCTCTTCAAACCTTTGGGACAGGGGCCCCCTGAACTCTTGAGAGAGCCTGGGCTGGAGCCCAAACTGACCCATCAGACTGGTCAATGTTGCACAGACCTTCCCCAGCCCCATGGACCCTGGCCCAGGTGTTTTGGTGCTGGACCCCAAGGTGTGCACAAGGCCACCAGGGAGTGAAACCCCTGGGGACACACACGGGTCTGCTCCAAGCCCCTGCCCACACCCAGGACCCCTCTTGCTGCCCATCCTGCCTCTTTTCTGTTCATCTCCAGAGCCCTGCTATGGTGCTCTGGCTGATCCACCAGGCTGGACTTGGTGTCAGCCCCAGCCAAGACAGAGACAGAGAGCAGAGACTGCTCACGATGCTCCCAGACAAGGCTCAGGCAGGACAGATGCTAAGCCTAAACGAGCTTTGCCAAGGGGAAAAGCCCTCTGGCAGGAGGGAAAGGAGGATGTCTGGAAGGGTGTCTCAGTCCTGCAGAGAAGGGGACAGGGCTGCAAGGAGCTGACTCTGGAAAGGGAGAGAGGGCTTGGAGCAGCCAGCTGCTCTGGGAACCCACAACCAGCATGGCTCTCCTCACCAACTGCACTGCACTCCTCTTTTTTTTTTTTCCCTTCCTCTCTTTTTCTCCAATTTATCTTTTTGACACGTTCAATGATGCTTCTGCAGACTGAAAACAATAGAGACGGAGTTTCAGCCAAGGCAATTTCAGAGCTGAATCAAAGCTAAAATAACCTAGACACAGAGCAGAGACAGCTCAGTGAGGGGGGACAGAGCAGTGCAGGTGCCCTGTCCCTCTCTGCAGCTCCCTCCTCTCCTGGCAGAGAGGACTGCAAGCCCCACTCAGGAGCTGTGTGTCCCCATCTCCCATTTGCCTGCCATCTCTTTCTGGCCCTGGTGGCATCATTTCCCCCCTCCCATGGATGCAAGTCCCCCTCCCAGTGCAAAGCCAGCCCTGGCAGCTGCAGCTCAGTGAGTACCTGCTTGCCCAGCACACTGGCTCCGTGCTTTGCATAGCAAGCACTGGTTTGCTGTCCTGACCTTACAGCCCTGCAGAGCTTCCAGGTAGAGATTTCACTTTTTTGTTTTTCCCTTCAAGTGCTACTCTGCTGCTACATGAAGGAGGTGGGAGGGACGGACAGACAGACACACAATTGGGGAGAGAGGGAGGATGAGCTGATTCTGCCAAGTGAATATTGCAACTGGACTCGTAACAAGGAACAAGACACAATCCTCAGCATGACTCAGCCTGGAAACACATGCTGCTTCCCAGTCCCACTGCCAGGACTGCCACATCCCCACTGCTCATCCCACAAGGAACCAGCCCATGGCTGCCACCCCAGCACTCGCCCCAAATGCAATTCACAGCCAGGACAGGTAAAACCAGGCAGCTCCTGGTACTGGGCAGGCTGATCATGCCAAAAGCAGCCAGGCAAAGCAGGGGCTGATGCTGTGCAGGACGAGCTGTGCATGGCTGACATGCTGCTTGGTCTCTCTCAGAGCTGAAAGCAGCTGTCAGAGCCTGTCTGGTTCCAGCTCCCTGCTCCCCAGACACACCGGTAATTCTGCTCCCCTGTGCGTGTGCCACGTTTGTTTCTCTCTGAGACAGAAAGGGTTTCAGCACTGTGGGCCTCACTATTCTTGAAGAGCATCACAAGCAGCAGGCAGAGCAGAGAAATGGGAGGTACAGGATCACGAGCATCCCCCAGGGCTGGTCCATGGGGGCACCTTGCACCCCAAAATTCCTGTCAGTGAACAGAGGTCCATATAGGACACTGTTTACATCCTGGGTGAAGTTCAGTGGGTTGGGAAAGGCAGCATTGTGTCCTTCTGCTCTTGCATTTTACTTGTGAAATGCCACATCCAGCTCCAGGCTTAACTGTGGGGCTGAGCAGGAACATCCCCCAGGGGTCAGTGAGCATCCCCCAGCGGTCAGTGGCTACCCCAGTCCCAAAGAGCCTGTGCCATGCCCTTGGCTCCCCAGCCAAGGCACTGTGGCAGCCACAGTTTGCCTGGCTGGGTGTGAAACCCCTCGCTGGGCTGGCAGGCAATGCTCTGCTCATGCCAGAATCTTCTAAGGAAGGTGCTCAGCATCACATCCTTGGATTACAGGGACGTTAGACACCCCCTCCTCTCTGCCCTTGCCCCAGCTGGCTCCATCTCTCTGAAGGATACATCCCAGTGCCAAGTGACATGGGACTGATCATCTGAGGACATGCAAATGAAAGCAGAGCCCTTCTCCCTCTTCACACACCGGGGAGAGCGTTCCCCTCGCTGCCTGTTTACAGTGAACGCCGTGGTGTGGCAGCCACAGTGACAGCTCTGAAGATGACATGTCAGCTCTGGCTGTCCCGGGAGGACGTGTCACACTGTCACACAGCATTAGCTGCAACACATTTCTGCACAACACCCTGCAACCCACACTGCCAGGGGCTGTGGCACCCCTGCTATGCCACAGCACTCAGAGCCTGCTGAGTGGGAGCTGCTCCATCACCTCTCTGGGCAGTCCCCTGGCCAAGGGGTGCTGGTGTCCTGGTTCAAAGGACAGGTGTCTGCCAATAAAGGCAGAAGCTTCTCTTTGAAATGGAGAATGTAAACCCCTTCCCTCCAAATTATTATTATAATTTTGAAATTGAGGGGCTCTCAGGCAAAGAGATGGGAATTAGGAAGAACAGTTCTTTACTAGGAAAATTAAAACAGAAATACAGTATTACAAAGAACAATCCCCAAACCCTGCCAGAGTCAGAATCCAAGCTGACACCCATCAGTCAGTCAGGGTGTTGGCACAGTCCCATTCAATGGTGGCTGCATCCTCCTGCAGTGGCAGATGTGGCTCAGCTGGAGCAGTGCTCCTGGAGAAGGTGCAGTTTCCTCTGAAGGTCCAGGGATGATGTGGAAAGGTCTGGCTTTCCTCTGGAATCCAGAGGAAAGAAGGTACCTTGGTGTCCAAAATCTCAGTTTTTATCTGGGTAGGGAAGGCTTGGCTCCTCCCCCTGGCTGGAGCATCTCCCATGGGATGATGGAATTTTATCAGCCATGCCCTGGGACTCACTGGCCATGAACAGGAGATCTCTCCTGGAGGGAGGATGGGCTGTGGGAAAGATAAAGATGATTGCCCAGCTGGTTTTAAAGATGGCCCATGAGCAGATAATGTGTGCCATGCAGATAAGGGTCACTGCTCCACCTGGCTTCAACAGATGGTGATAGAATCCACATTTCTGTCACATCCTGTATTGCAACCCAAGACAGCTGGCCACTGCTTTTGTCACCTGGCCCCTTGCATACCTTCTGCAGCAGGACACAAAGCCATGGGCTTTGCAGATTATGACAGCTGATAGGATCAGGCTGGAACAACCACCCAGCTGCCACTCAAGCACCAGGAGCTGGGGCAGGCAGGGGGGAAGGATGGAGATGGAGGTACCATGCTACAGCCCCAGCCCACCTCACACCCACACTGCAACAGCCCTCCAGGAGCTACCTGGGGGTGGCATAGAGAGCTTGGCAAGGGCAAGACATCTCCTCATGTCAGTCCTGGTGGGGCTGGCTGAGTCCCATGGGACACAGCCCTGCTCCCCATCACCATCTGTCCTAGGTTACAGTGTAAAGATGTGCCCAAAAGTGTGTATTCTATCACCATCTGCTGAAACCTGGTGGGACAGTGATTCTTATCTCTGTGGGAGATATCCTCTGCTAATGGGCCAGCTGTTAAAAACCAGGTGGGGCAATGTTCTTTATCTTTCCTATGACCCATCCTTCCTTCAGGAAGATATTGGCTGTTAATGGGCCACTGAGTCCCACTGCATGACTGATAAAATTACATCATCCCACTGGGAGATGCTCCACCCAGGGGGAGGAGCCAAACACTTCCTACCTAGATAAAAACTGAGATGTGGAACACCAAGGCAGCCCTTACCCACTGGTTTTCAGAGGACAAGAGCTACCAGACCTTTCTACAGGATCACTGCTTCAACAAGACCACTTCATCTGGACTGCTACCACCACCCTGACTAGAGGGGTGTCAGGTTGTATTCTGCCTCTGTCAGTGGCTTTTCTTTTGTACTACTGCATGGATTTTTCTCTTTTTTCCTATTGAATTGTATTTCTGACTTGGAGTCTCTCACTGGTTTTGCTTTCAAAACCATTATACCATCCCATCCCTTGCCATGTGCTACCAGCGCTGGCCTGTGCCCTGGAGCTGCTGGAGAATGGAGCAAACAGATCTGCCTACAGCACCACTACTCTGCCTTCACCAAGAGACACTGAAGCAAATCAATTTTGGGGCAGGTTGAACCCTCTGCAGGACACTGGTATAGCCTCAGAGAAACCTCAGAGGAGAGCTAGCCCAGTTAGCAGAGCAGCAGCAGCTCTCTCATCCACCCTGCCTGTTCCCAGCACACATTCCCATCCTGGGAGCATCGCAGAGCCAGGACTGACAATGCTCCTCGTCTGCACGCCAAACCAACGCCCCTGGTCCCCACAGCTGTCACCCTGGCACTTCTGGACAATGACAGCTGCTAGCCACTGGTGGCAACACATCAGATGGCTGCCCTGACTCACAAGAAGCAGCAGAGAGAGCTGAACTTGGCCTCAGAGCTCGCTGTACCTTCCTCTGCCAGCTCAGATCGATGCTTTCAGGCAGTGCCCAGCTCTGGGCAGCTCTAGGGCCAGGGTTAAGCTGCTTGGGCACCAGCTGTGTTGTAAATAACACAAGAAACAGCTGCATTTCTTCTAAGATCAGGCCAGGAACGCCCCTACCTGACACTCTTAGTTTGGCTGACAGCTCCGAAATCAACTCCCAAGGATGTGGACAAGGAGGCACCAGCCATCGCTGCCTCCTCGTCAAGTTCCAGGCACAGCTTCTCCCATTTCCTACTCCACTGTTCAGATTAAAATCCTTCTGTTAGCCTATAAAAAAGGTAATCAAAACGATAACAACATCAATCAAATGCTCTCAGCAGATGAGCCAGTTGGTCCTTCACTCCTCCTGGCTGCCAGCAGCTCGTTGCCATGGGTAGACAGGAGCTGCAGGCTCCATCCTGGGGCCAGGATGGACTTCCATCTGGGAAAGCTCACAGGGCAAGGAGTGGGAAGGATTTCAGCTCCCACCTTGGGATGCTCTGGCACCCTCTCAGCTTGCTGGCAGGGAGCTGCATGGGTGCTGCAGAGGAACGAGAGCTCATGGACTCCCCTTGCTCAAAACCACAAAACCAATTATTGTGGCAATTAAAAGGGAGGAGAGACAAAGCCTCTGACCAAGAGCAGCTGCAAATCCCATGCCAGTGCCAGTGGTGGAGGAAGGAGGAGCAGATTTCCTGAAGCCTGGGCATGCACTGGGGATGGGTTACCCAGCAGCATTTTGGTAATGACAGGTGGTACCACAAATCTGCAGGACAGAGATGAGATGCTCCCAAGTCTCTGGTCACCTTTTTACAGCCCTATCAATCCTGCTGCTGCAGAAAGAGGGGTCAGGATATGTTGGAGGCTACAGTCAATGCAAAGCTTAGGGTCTAGGGGCAGTTTCCAAAATAATGCCAGGGTCCACTGAGGCAGAGGCATGGTGTTGGTGATGGAGATGTGCTTCCCATTCCCCTCAGAGCTGGGCCTGGGGGCATCACTTACACCCTGTACAGGATGGGGAGGTCAGAGGACAGGCAGGAGCAGGGCTCTGCAGCCAAATCACACAGGGACTGAGGGACCCACAGGTGTTATATGTGGCCTTTGCTCTTCATGACAAGCATGTTATTCCTGGGAAAGCAGCCTGTGCTGGAGCCTGGGTAACAAAGAGCCACCTCATCAGCAGAGGGGCCTGCAGGAGCTGTGCTCAGCACACCTGGTGCTCAGGCAATTTCCACAAGGTCCCTCTGTTGAACAGGTGCCAGGTGAATGAGCAAGTGATGAGACACTGTCATCTCAAACTTCCCCACGTGCCGCTGGCTGGGTGCCACAATTCCTCCTGACCACAGCCTCAGCCCTGCTTTATTGTTCCTGTAAAACCCACACACAGCCAGCACCCCTGCTGACACCTCATTTGCAGGAATACTGCCAGGGGCAGGTAAACACAGGCAGGTCCTTAGTATCAGCAACAGTAGAGAGTATCTAACTTGGATCTTATCCTCCCTGAACAGATAGCAAGGGAAGATGTTCCCTTAAAAAGATCTCTGAAGAGCTGAAACAAAGCAAACCTCAGCAAAGCAAACCCCAAAGATCTTCCTCTTACAGAGCCAAGGGATGGGAGGTGAGACTGCAGCATCCAGCTTCTCTCCCACAGCCTTTCTTCCTTCCTGGAGGAACCCAGAGCTCTGGAAAGGCCCCACTCCCTGGGGAATGCTCTCTTCCCTCCCTGGCTCAGGCCTGGTTCCCACCTGGAACTTGAGGATCCTTACTGAGGAAAGCACTTTTTAAAAGAAAAAATCAAAATCAAAAATCAAAAATCAGCCTTTTACTGTTGTTAAACATCAGTGGGGCACACACTGTGCTTTGCTGTCTGTGATTATACAGATCCCTGTGGGGATGCAGCTTCCCTGTCCCCACCCCAGGCAGGACCAGGTATCTCCTGCCCTCTCAGGAAAGTCTCTCTCATCAGTAGGGTCATGGCAGGAACAGACCCAGGGCTCCTCTGCCCAAGTTCTCTGTACAGCCAGTGAAAAGAGGAGTCTCATGAGCCTTGCTCAAAGGTGATGCTGCAGCAGCCAGAAGAATCACCAGCTGCTCCATGCTCAGAATACAATTCCCATTAAAGGGGAAAAAAGTGCAAAGCACAAAAACCCACAGAGCACTGAAGAGCTTCACAGCATCCTCTGCCTCACCAGAAGAAAGGACCCTTGCAAATGCTCTCTGAACTGAGAGCCCAAGCCTGGGAGATGCTCCAGTGCAGCTCCTGCCTTCCCACCACCCACCCTGCTCATGACATGGCCTGGGGGGGCTGCAATGAGAAACCTCCAAGGTGTTTGGGGGTCTGTGGTGTCTCTGAGGCAAAGTGGTGAGTGCAAAGCAGTCTGAAGCCTTCCCTACCCCTGGAAGGAACCAAAGGCAGTCTGCAGGGTGTGGGGCAAACAGTGCTGGCACATCCCAGCATCCCAGCTTGGATTGTCTGGGAAGAGGACATGGACTCCATCATATCCATGCCCACACAGCCAGCACCAGACCTCTTCTGTGGGGAGAAGGACCAGGAGAGGAGTCACAAGGGGTTGTTAATTGGGCATTCTGCTAATGGGAAAGTGAATTAAGGGTTTCCCAGATGCCAGCACTGGGACCTGGATTTAGCAGCATTGTTCCCTTGGAGATTGCAAAGACAATGTAAATTCCCAGGGGATTAAACTTGAAGAGGATATCCAACTAGCAGGGAGAGAGGAGAGGCCAGCACCACATGAGGGATGGTAATTACAGAATTACCTGCCAGCTTTTTAGGATGGTGACTGACATGAGATTTTATATAGATAAATAGAGACTTAACACAGCTGGGGAAACAGTCAGTGCTGGGGCAGGAGCAGCATCTGCTATCTGGCTGAAGGCAGCACAGGAGCCAGGCATGGAGGATGGAGCAGGCAAGAGAGAAGGTGGGTTTGAACAGCAGAGACATCCCAGGAATGATCCTGGAGCAGGGGAGCAGGGACAGATGCAGAGAAGGAAGCAGGGACAGCTCGGTGAGCACTGAGATCAGTGCTGCAAGGAGCCTCAGCCCCTGCTTAGCAGTCAGGTCAGGCATCACCAAGGCTGCCCAGGCACAGAACAGGACATGCTGTTTCTCCTCCTGCAGTCAGAGAGCACAGGGCTGCTTTAACCTTTGCACCACGGGCCAGGCTGGCTCCTACATGGCTGCCTGTCCAGACCCACAGGCACCCCAGGACCTGTGGGCAGCACCCCAGGGCTTGCAAGAGCAAAGTGCTGAAGACCAGAAGGGGCTGAATGGCAGCAAAGCTGAGAGCCAGCAAAGAGCTGCCTGCCTGCTTGTCCTGCAGGACTGGGATGGCTGAGCCTCAGAGCTGGGCATTTCCCTTGCTCCTTGCCCTCCTCACAGCCTTTCCAGCCTTTGCCAACACTGGGAAACACCAGCATTGCTGCTTTCTGTTGCAGTGCAGGCTGCCTGGTTTGCCACCTCTGCTCCTGTCCCAGCTCCTGCTCCCAACTCTCCTTGGCAGGGACAGAGCTCACAGCCTGCCCAGGGGTCCTGGGCTCCCCATCCCAGCCCTGCCATTCCTGACATCTCCTGGGCTCCTTGGAAACGCTGCTGAGTGGGAGCTGCCTCTCAGCAGTGAGTCACTCACGCTGCTGGGCGGGCGAGGGTGGCTCCTGGCACGCCAGGCACTGGCTACCACTCACCCCCGAGAGCTGTGACAGTGACAGGGGGCACAGAGCCAGGGTGTCCCCAGGGAGTGACATCTCCTGCAGCTGGGTGATCCCCCCACACCTCCCACCCTGCTCCACTGGGCTGGCAGCTGCTACAGCACTGCAGAACCATTCCCAAAGGCTGCCTTTCCATGCCATGGCATCAGGGAGAGAAGGAGCTGCCCTCTGCAATCCTGCAGGGATGGAGACCCTGTGCCCCACTGCACTGAGGCATCTTCTCCCTCCAGCTCAGGGATTTTGGGACTAAGGGGAAACTGAGGCACGGGACTTGCAGCAGATCACTGATGGTGCAGAAGCCCAGAGCAAAAGCTCTTCTGATCCTGCTCATCCTGGGGGAGGCATCCCCCAAACCACAGGGCAGCAGCCCAGCCACTCCCTTTGGAAATCACCTCCCTGCCTGGCCTCAAAGACAGCACAAGCTCCTCAAAACCCGATGGGATGATAAGCACCTCTTCTGAAAGGGAGCAATTACCACAAAACACTGATTATGCAAATACCTTGGTTACCAAAATGATGTTCCCTGAATTCTGAGTAGGAAAGAAAAGAGCCGCGGAGAAAATTTGTTTAGCCAAGAGCTGCATCAGATCTATTTAAAGTGCTGGGAGGTGGAGAGGGACCTCCCTGGGCAAAGCAGCTTTAGGAGGCCATCACAGCCTGGTGACCATCACATCAGGGACAGAGATGGTGCACGGCATTTCCCTTTCCTCCCAAAACACTTTAGAAACATTATTATCACTCCCCCTGCAAGGAAACTGAGGCACAGAAGCAGAAGGCACTTGGCCAGTGAGACCCAGAGTGCAGAGAAGGGGCTGAGGTGCTGCCAGGAACAGAGCAGGGTGTCCCACTGCTTCCCAGTGCCCCACACTTGCTGCACTGCGGTGGGACAGGTCAGATTTCCCAGAGCTGGCTTTGTGTGGAGCAAGGCAACAACATAGAACAGCACTGGGGAGAAAATACCTCTGTATAACACTGAGAATGGTCTGGGACAGCAGCAGGTTACCACAAGGCTGGTTAGAGTAGGGCTCAAAGGGAACCTGTGAGTCTCAGTTCAGCAGGCAGGGACTGTGCTGCTGCAGCACATCCTCCCTGGGATGGGGACAGTGGCATTCCCCAGGTCTGGCATCGCTGGCTCGAGGGGAGCAGGGCTCAGTGTGCCCCCCTGCACAGCCCTGGTGTGCTCTGCTGCCTCTCCCAGCCCTACCCACTGCCACGATGGGGCTGCTCTGCAGCTCCAAGGCCTTGAGGGGACTGCACAGCTGGTGGCAGAGCCACAGGGGTGAGCCTGGCTGCCCCACTGCTGGGAGCACAGACAGCCACAAGCGTGGTGACATCCTTGGTGGTGGCAGAGGACCCTGACAGCCATTCCAGCTTTGCAAGCAAGGCAGCTTTGGAAGGATTGAGCAGTGACTTGCAAGGATGGAGGGTAGCACACACCAGACAAGGGCCATCAGGTAGCACAGCAGGGGTGGCACCATTTCACACTTTTCCTCAGTGCAAGGTGGGACTAAAAGTGACAGCTGATATGATACAGCTTCCCTTGCTTTTTACCAAGCTGCTGCAGCCACCAGGCCCTCACACGGATCTGAACTACCAGCACACCTCCCCTGCCCTCAGCACCTCGCCTGCCTGCTGGAGCCACTCTGTGCCTCACTGATGTCACAGGGGGAGGAAGGACAACTCATGACGCAGTGAGTGCCAGCAGAGCCAGCCATGAGACGCTGCTTCCCATCCTCACGGAGCACAGGAGCCATAAGTCAGCAGGAATGCTCTTTGCACTGGTGCCAGGCAGATTTATGACAGCACAGGCACTGCTGTGCTGGTCCCAGCATCCCTTCCTGCAGCCTGTGGCAGGAGCCAGCCCCCAGTGCCAGCGTCCCTGTGGGCAGCACCCTGCCACTGGTCATCCAGCAGTTTATCCAGTATTCCAGGGCAGGTGGGGACCCATATTTTGCAAAGCTGCCCTGCTGGAGCAGCAGAGGGGATGCTGGACTGCAGCAGACAGACAGACAGCCCATCTGCTCCTGAGGGCTTGGCTGTCCCAGCATGTGGGATCCAGTCCTGCAGGATGACCCTGGCCTCCCTCCTTTTGTCACAGCCCCTCTGGGGGCACCTTCCCAGCTCAGCCTGTTTGCAAACAGCCTTGTGCAGCTCTGGGACATGTTGGGAGTATCACAGAAAATCTGGTGGCATCTCTTGCTCAGGACTGGCTCCCCTGGCTGCTGCCCTTGGGGCTCTGGCAGCAGGTAAGAGCTCAGCCCAAACCAGGACACAGACAAGCTGCCAAGTCACCCATTTTCCATTTCCAGGGAAGAAAAACCTGCCCAAGGACCAGGACTTTGCCCATTTGGACCATGACAGCCTCTTGAAATCCATCTCTGGATTTAAGTGTCCCAATGATACATCCAGCAGTTTATTCCCATGCGCAGGGAGAGATGGATCTTGCCCCCAGGTATCCCCAAGCCCCTGCCTGGCTGCCCAGGCAGGTTTTCTCTTTCACAGAAAGCTGCTTGTGGCCTCTGCACTCCTGCAAGGTCAGTAATTGATTACAACAATGTATGTGTTGGATTTGTTTTTGATCAGCAAAAAAACCAATTCCTCCTTATTTCCCTGCCCATCCTGAGCTCACACTAGCTCAGAAGAGACAGAAAGTTAAATTCACAGCTAAGGTAAGAAAAGCCAGATGCCTCCTGCTCGTAGAGCCACAGCAAACAGCACAGGCACTTCACAGCTCCCTTGTGACACCAGTAATCCCACTTGCTATCAACAGAGCTCCTGACTTCTCTCAATTAGCTCTCACCCTCTTGTTCCTTCCCAAAATCAAGTGCCCTGTGCTCTGCTGGGGGCAAGGGACTTGCTGGAGGTGCCAGTTCACCCAGCAGGATTAACCTCAATTTCTCCCCACTCCACATGGAACCAGCCTGGCCTCCACTGCTACACCGTGCTGGGGACTGAGTGACCAGTGGCAGTGCCTGGTCTCTCCTCCCTCCCATCCTGCACCCCACAGGCTGCTCCACCACCTTCCTTCCCCCCCAAAATTCCAGCCCTGCTGCTGTGATAACCCCTGCATCAGCCTGAGGAGCTGCCAAGCCCTCCCTCAACCCAGGCAGGGAGGGTGGGAGATCCACTCACAGCATGGCTGGTGCTGTGAGAGCAGGACAGCTCCTGCACGCTGCCACTGCACGGCTTCACACCAGACACTGCTTGGAGAGGACTGTGCACATCTGGCAGGTGGCACTGGACATCCAACCTCCAGTGTGCACAAAGTGGATTTGTTCCCAGCTGTCACACCCCAGACACGCTCACCCTGCCAAAGAAAGGGCTTAGCTTTGGGCATCAGAGCTCAAATCCTGGTAAGCACTGCCATGGCATCTCCCCTCTCTTGGGCTCAGGGTTCTGAGAGCTCAGAAACCCTGGCAGAAGCCCTGTCCCACCGACATCAGCTGGCCACAGGGAAGTGTCCCAGCACTCCTTTCCCTGCTTTTGCTGATCTTGCTTGCCTCCTCTTATGACCACTGAGTTTTCTGCACCTGAACCCCTCAGCTGCCCATACACCACCCATCTCCCCAGCCAAGAAGTTCCAGCCTGTATTTTCACCACCCTCAGGACAAACAGCTCAGGCATCCAGGCAGTAAGATCTCCCTCTGTTGTACTAGAACTTTTCCAGGCACCATCATGGTCCTCTGGAGGTGTTCAGGGATTTTTGCTGCCAGTCCACTTAGGGACACTCACCACATATTTGACAAGATTGCTCCAAGTGCCTGTGGACACTGCCTTCCCACTGCTCTCTCCACCTGAAGGCAGCACTGGCTGGTAACTCCCAGTACTGACCAGTCCATGTGGGAATGCTCCCCATTACAGCCCAGTGGGTGCAAGCCACAGCAAAGATGAAGAGAAGGGGAAGGATGCTCAAAGGTGGCTGCTGACCATGGTGGAAATGGGCACAAGATTCAAAGGAGCATTGAAATATTGGGAATAAAGAGAGGCAGAGCAAGGAAATACAACCTGAAAGAAGCAGTTAAGCCTCCAGAGAGAAAATGCATGGCAGAGCATGGATGGAGGCTGGATATCTGCACAAGGAGCCACACCCACCTGATCCACCCAGTGCCCTTCTCCCACCTGTCCCCAGGTGAGCAGAGCACTCACCACAGGCTGTGACACAGCTGAGCAATGCTGGGGAACAGAGCTGCCCAGAGAAGGTGCCAAAGCTGGATGGAGGCCCCAGACAGAAGCTCTTTGGGGCAGGGACCACACTTTTTGCTCCTCCATCTCCATCATCTCCATCTCCATCTCCATCTCCATCTCCACCTCCATCTCCATCTCCATCTCAAGAGCTGGCAGGACAGCAATGCCCTACATCCCATGGCAGCAGCACGGGAGCAGAGCTGTGGTCATGCCAGACCTCCCCAGCACCTGTGGCACGACTGATGGCAGGAGGACAGTACAGCAGCTGCCCTTCCCACATCTCCTTCAGCACTGCTCCTTTCCATAACTCCAACTAATATTACAAACCTCTATCAGGAGCCTTTTCAGACCAGCAGCCTCTGAGTTGCTTGGAAACTGTTTGCTGCAGCGACTGACAGCTGCTGCCAGGAGGGCTCAGTGCCAGCCCACTTCCAGGGCTGCCACCAAGGAACCTGGTGGAACAACCATGCTCCATCCCCTGGCATGTGCTAGAAGCCAGAGGAAGCAGGGATGAGCTGGGAGCAGCTCTGACACGCGCCAGGGATGAGAGAGCCTGGAAATGCTCAAGGGCTTGGTTTAGGACTTGGAGATCCCACAGCTAAGGCTTCAAAACGTTCCCAGCCCGAGGGTAAGGGAGAGTTTCCAGAAAAACATTAATGGAAAAACGTGCTCAGCCTCACAAGATTTATTTGGCCAAATCTGGACATTGAATTCAATCATAAAGAAGTGAGAAAGAGGGTTTTGCTTTATGGACAAAGTATTGGTGTGGGCTTAATGGTGAAGTCACTGAGACCTCCATAATACTCTATGAATAATCAGGTATCTCTTCCAATTTATTGCATACCATAAAGTGCTGCTACAGTTTTGGAGACAGTACTTTTTTTTATACTATAGCAATGACAAAAAGCATATTTTACTGTAGGAATGGCAGTGTAAGTATATTTATCCACTGGCCAGAATTCTGTGGTATACTTCCCTCTCTAATGGCTGTACAAACATACATACATCCCAGATTTATACCCAGATTTTCCATGCTTTGCTTTGAAATTTGCATAATATGCGAAAATTTCTATATAAAATGGAGAAGAGCACGGAGCTGCATCTGCCAAAGCAGCCGCTGGAACTCAGCACTTCTCCGTCTTGCACCGCTCATGTTTCCCCACAGTGACAGTGCTCCAGTGATTCTGGAGCTGCCTTGGGGATCCCACCCTTTAGCTCAGCGCTCCCAGGAGAGGGAAAGCTGAAGGAGAGGTGGATGAGGACCCCAGGGCCAGCTCAGTGCAGGAATCCCCAAGGGAAGAATTGTGAGGAGAGCAGGTTCTGCCAGTGCTGGTGAAACACCAACACCATCCCACCTGACAGCTTCCTCCATCGCCCCAGTGAAGCACTGCCTTTTCTTCTTGAAAAAATATTGTGGAATTCGAAGTCTGATTGATATGAATATGTAACAATGCTGCTTTATTAATAGCAGCTGCATTATCAGTTTGCTCCCTGCTATTGGCAGGGGATCTGGGACAATATGTGGTTTGAAAACTAAAGAGAAATGCAACCTGCAAAGGCAGTGGCTGCGAGATAATTTCATTCCTTTTCCTGTGGAGCTGGCCAGGGTGACACAGACGTGTGGCATTGCTCATCCTGCCTGGTCACGGGAGCAGGCACCGGGATGGCTCCACAGTGTGCACGGTCCTGAGCACACCCACAGCCATCTGCAGAAGGACTTGCATTCAGTGTCCCCAGCACAGGCAGGAGACACCCCTCCAAGGCAGGGACCACCACAGCCAGCTGTAACCTCTGCAAATTGAGGTCATTTGGTGCAGAGCACCATGCAAATCTCCCCGGCATGGGTAATAAACTCCCTTCACACTTTGCTTTCCTTTCTCCCCTCATCACCACCCTGGAGGCTTAAATGAAAACAAGATTACAAAGGAGATTGGATTGGACATATATCTGGTGTGCTATTTTAGCTGTAAATTATGCCAGCTTCATAAAACCCCAACTGTTCTTTCCCGAGATCCCTGCATAGATTGGCTGGCTAAGATCAAGCAACCGGCGCTCACTGCGGGCAGGCATTGTCTAGAAAAACGCTGAGAGGGTCCAAACAGGAGCAAGATCTTATAGTGCTACACATCCACACACATTTATATGCATGGAAACATAGGCATGACACCCAAGAACTTCCTGTGCCAGTGACACACACAGAGGTCTTACAAGCCCCTGCCCAACAGATTTCGGCGAGCCGACCCAACAGATCATCTGCCTGTGGTAACACTGCTGACACTTTCCTCAGCCTTAGCTAATCCCAGGAGAGAGCAGAGCATCAGGCAGCACGGTCCAAAGCAAGGCTGGATGGCAGGTATGGGACACAGGGCCGTGCTGTGCCACAGAGTGTGAGTTAGCACACGTGGCGAGGCGAGCAAGGCTGGCTGCTGTGGCAGCCACAGGGCTCCCAGCCCCGAGCAAGGCTGGGCAACCAGGCTCTGCAGCACCAGGGCAAAACTGCCACAGCCCCAGCTTTGCTACAGCAAACCTGGCAGGAGGCTTTGCAATTCTTCTCACGAGCATCACTGTACCTTGGCTGCACTCCACGACCCTGGAGGACAGAGCAGCCAGGGCTCCCAGCACTCTGAGCTGCTCCAGGGTGCTGCACAAAAGGAAGGACACAGCTCTGACCACACTCAGCTCCAGTCCCCTCTCCTGTCTCCCCCCACACGAGGGGTTGGCTATGAAGGCACGTGCAGTGCAGGAGCCTTGGCAAACAGGGCCTTGAGCAGCGAGCCAGCACTCTGCCACCTCTGAGGGACAAAGGCCACTCTGAGCCCTGAGGGGACACTTCTGAAGGCAGTGAAGCCCACGGGAACCCTCCTGCACCCACTGCCTATTACCTGGAGGGAGACAGCTCGAGAGCAGCAGCACACTTTGCCTTTCCCTGTGAGCTGTCTTCCCTGCCACACTCCCATGGCTCCACCTGCTCGGAGCTCAGCCAGGTGCCACCACACTCCCCACATGTGTCAGCTCACAGCTGGACACAAGGAAATGCCCTCCCTGGCAGGATGGGTCCAGCCTGTCTCATCCTTCCTCCTGCTCTCCAACCATCACCCTCTGGGTGATGCCACAGCAGACTGAATTCTGCACATTTATCTGTCTCCCAAGTCTCCCATGTGAAGAATCCTTGTGTCTTGGTTTGAAATCAGTGATCTTTGAGGAGACCAGACAATCTGTGGGCAGACATCTGCACATCTTCTCCAAAGGCAGAGTCCAGAAGCCTCTCTGCAAACACAGAAGCAAAGCAAGCTGGCAGAGGTCCTGCATCACAGTGTCATGTGCTAGGAAGAAAGGGACATTTTCAAGAGTGGTCAAGGCAGCACAATAATGCTGGTCAAATGTGAAAGGCCCTGGGTTGCCTCACCTTGCTCTCCAATGGAGAGCTGCATCTGCCTCACATGGACTCACACCTGCACCAAGCCATCTCTGCACGTTCCTCTGTGCCACTCACCACCAGGAGCCGGCACACGACTCGCCTGCCTGTGTACATATCCTATTGATACAAAACCAGGCAATTCCTGGGCAATCAATAATGCTATTTAAGAGATAAGTCTTGCTATTGACTGGCTGTTGAGCTCAGCTCCTGCTTAATTTGAAAGAGAGGGAGAATGACGAGGGAGCTCAGAAGTGTTCCCAACGTCACCAGGCAGCCGTGTGCATGCTCAGGCTGTGCAGGCAGGGATGGAGGGGTCAGGGATGGAGGAATGGCAAGGCAGAAGCACAGTGGTTTTTCCACAGTGGATCTGTGCACTCTTAGGGAGAAAATGCCCATCTATGAATGCATGTGAGCACTCGCAGTACTGAGCAGAAATTAAAACTGGGCACGGTGTTCCCTCAGTGCAGCTGTGGCTCCACCAGATTTGAGGCTCCTCCATCACCCCACACCCAGCCATGGTGTTCTAATCATCACTTCAAGTGGCATGAAAGAGCTTCTTGACTGCCAGGTCCTCAAAGGTGGCTCCTGGCTGTTATCTCTGTCCTGGCAGTAGAAGTCTCTGCTCTGGTATGTGCAGGGCCTCCCCCAGCCCTCTCCTGGCTCTCCATTTTCAGGGAAGACAACTCCCAGCAGAACAAGTGAGAGCAGAGCTCACTCAGCCTCACAGAAGGCTGTGAAGCAGCTATCCCTCTCTCCCCTGTGGAGGACAGCCAGCCAGAGGATTAATATCCAGCCAGATCAGAGATTTCCAGCCCTCCAAGTAGCAGGGAGGTGAACACACCCCCAGAAGGAGCCACAGAAGAAGAAAGACTCTGTTTCAGGTGGATCAAGTGGGAAAAGGTGTCTCCTTCAACAAGCCAGAGGCAGCTTCCAGCTCACAGTGCCCAAGGCCACCACTCAGATGAGCTGTATGAGTGGATGGTGCCATTTTTCCTTCCACCTTCCTAAGTGCTTCTCCCTGGCTGATGTGGATCCATGTGTGTGTCCCCTTCTTTCAAAGCTGGAGCAGCCCAGCAGCATGGGAGCTCTGGGTGGGGAGGAGCACACCCAAACAAGCCCTGCTCTGTCAGGGAGCAAAAGGCTCTGTTCCATCAGCTCATCTCCCTCCTCCCACTGCAGCCTTTGAGACATCACCCAGGGATGTCCTGGGAGAGCAAGGTGGCATCAAAAACCATCTCAGCCCTGGGAGATTTGGGCTGTTTTCTGCCCCACAGTAGGGGAGATGGGAGCAGCCTTGCTGCCCCAGCAATGATGGGGGACCCATTCTCTGGAAGACCCTCAGATGATCTGAGCCTTGTTCCAGCCTTGGTCCAATTTGACCTTTGTCTAAACACTTTTTTCATGACAAAACCATGGAGCCTGAGTGCTGAAGCTGCCCTGGCAAAGGACACAGAGCTCATGTGCATGAATCAGGAGAGAGGCTTGCTACTGATTTCAGTGGGAGGGAGGAAGGACCAGTGCTAAGGCAAAGCTGAGAACTTAGGGCTTTGTCCTTCAGTGTCAGGGTGCAGCCACTAAGCAAACAATAAGAGCATTTTCCTGCTATCCTGGGGCTCGGATTGGAAGTAAAATCCCAGCTCTGCAGATCCACAGGCACGTTCCAGAGCTCTGCTCAGACCCAGCATTGCAGGACAGCTCCCAGGAGCTCAGGTGGCAAACATGAAAGTGGCTGGTGCAAACAGCATCTTATCTCCTGACTTCTTCCCACCCAGGGACATTTCCTGTGATAGACAGGGCTTTATGCTTTTCAGTTCCAACTCAAAGCTCAGACTGGCTGGGTCTGAAGCAGAAATGCACTCCAAGGCTCACTACAACCTCACTATTGTTAACTGCAAGCATGTGGTTGCCCTCCTGCCTTAGGATGACTGAGGCCAACAGGTCCCTGTCCACCCTAATTAATACATGTTGTGTACCTCCTCCCTTCCCCAGCTTTATCTCCAGCACTGCACCCCTTGGTTTATAGAGAGGGACCAGCCTGAGCCCACTTCAGCCTCATCACCACTGTGCTCCCCACACCTGCCACCGTGCAAAGAGGATGTGGGTTTGCATCTGCTGTACAGGTCCATCCTAAACAAGTGATCCCAATTCCCTTGAGCTCATAAAGCCTCCTGGGCAGCCGAGTGAGCTGCTGGCAGCAGCACTGGGGACTTCACAGCAGGACAAGGCACAGCAGCTGGGGCTACTGCAGGGACAGCACTGGGTGCCAGCAGTGCAGGAGCCCTGGGAAGGGGCAGACACGCTCCAGCTGTGGGATACTGATGGCTCAGTGCTATCCATGGTGGAGCACCCAACCAGCAGCACCCTGTGCCCCTCTCATGGGCTGGTCCTGCAGCAACGCTGGAGTTGTGGCTTCCAAGCAGAGCTGCAGCACAGCACTGTTGCCATGCCGATCAAGTGGGCAGCTGGCACCTTGAACTGGCAAACCAGGAGAGCAGCCACGCTACCAACCCATGCCAGGCTGTCCCAGGGGGCTGATTTCCCCAACGGGCTCCTGCAGCAGCATCACAAAGCTGGAGGAGCTCAGCTGCCCCCAGCAGCAAGCAGCCCTCAGAGCAGGCAGCCCCACAGCACCTAGAGCCCACTCCCCAGCACTGCCACAGCCCAGCTCCAGCCAGGAGCTGGGCACACACAAGCAAAGGCTGGTCCCTGGTGCCCCAGTGGCTGCAAGGTGACAGCCACAGTGGAAGGAGGCAGCAGCAGGGCAGCAAACACAAGTGAAAGTTCAGCACCACGGGGGTCCTCAGCCAGCAGCACAGAGGGCAGGCTCCAGCCTCAGGCTGCTGCTCTAAGGCACAGGGCACTGCCTGGGCAGGAAACGGCCACAGGCAATGTCAGAGCCAAAAAACCTCAACTTGATATGGAAATAACAGGGATGCTGTTTTGTTTGCTGCTCAGGTGCAGCACGAGCTCCTCACTGCAGGACAACATGGATGCCAGCAGCTCGTGGATGGGCATGGAGAGCTGCTAAACCCTGGGAGCACCTGCCATGGTCTGTGCTCAGAACAGAGGCAGTGCCAGCCCTCCCCTGCACCCAGCTCCTGCTGCAGACGGGCCACAGGCTCAGTCTCCCTTGGGCCTGACCCAGAACCACACCACTCTTCCCTCGAGGCAGTCTCATGCCAGCAGAGGCTCTCACATCCCAGCCCACCCTGGTGCAAACCAGCTCCTCTATCCTCAACCTTTGCTTTGTGGACATGGGGAAACTGAGGCACTGGACGGCCGAAGGTGGCACACAGCCCACTGGTTGTCATCAGAGAAGAGAAAGGTGAGAATGTTTTCAAACTGCACTTCCTCAAAAGCAAGCCACGTCTCTCTGGTGGCTGACAAAAACTCATCCCATCCAAATTGCTCTAAAATAGGAAAACGAAAAAAAAACCAAACCCAAACAAGCCTCAAGCCAGAAGCCAAGTGCGTTTGTCTCTGTTCTTTCAGCTCAATCAGCCACACTTCATGATGGCAACTGCCATGATACCAGACTAATAGCAAGAACACTGACACCCAGGAGCACGCCAAGGTGACCTGGGGGGGAAGCGGCGGAGCTCCTGCCCCGAGCCCCACTTTCTCCGCTCACCCTTCCTTGCCAGGGCTCAGTGATGGGGAAAGCCACCCCTGGTGCGTGCGGTGCCCGGCGGCACCGAGCCGATCCAGAGCACGCGAGCCGCTGCAGCCGGATCCTGCTCCCGCGGCTGCACCGCGCCGGGGCTACCGGGGAGCGCCGGGGCCACGGGGCACCCCATCCCCGCACGGCCACGGGCACATCTCCAGCTGAGCAGCGGGGACGAGACAGAGCTCTGCCCCACGCCAGCGATGGCTGCTGGGCACCCCGCGGGAGGAGCGGGGCGGCCGGGCACGGGGAGCTGCCGGGGAGGGGCGGCAGCGCCTCTCGCAGCGCCCTCGGTGCGGCCGGAGCACCCCAGGCCGACCGGCGAACTCCCCGCGCGGCACCGACGGCTGTCCCCGCGCCGGGCACCGCACCGGGCACCGTCGGCTCTCCCCGCCCCGGGCACGGCACCGGGCACCGCCGGCAAAGCGCTCACCTGGGCTCCGCCGCCGCCGCTCCCTCAGGAGGCGCCGCGGGTGAGGCGGGCGCGGCGGGCGGGCAGGGCAGGGCAGGGCTCCCGCAGCCCCCGCCGCCGCCGCCCCCATGGCCCGCCGCTCTCAGCGCTCGGACGGGGCCCACCGCCGCTGCTGCTGCCGCTGCTGCTGCTGCCGCTGCTGCTGCTGGCCCGCAGCGCCCGCCCCCGCCATGCCAGCCCGGCCCGGCCCGGCCCGGCCGCTGCTCCCCGAGCCCGCGGCGGCGAGCGCGGAGCGCGGCTCTGAGGGCGGAGCGGGGCGGGGCGGGCGGAGGAGGAGGAGGAGGGCGGACCCCGGCCGGGGGTGCGGGGCTCGGGGCGGAGAGCCCCGCACCGCCGGGCACCGCCGCGCACCGCCGCCGTGTCTCTGGACGGGCCCTCTCGGTGGGTACCGAGGCTCCCTGGAGCGCCGAGCCCAGCTCGGCACGCCCCGGCCCCAGCCCGCAGACAGCATCTCTGTCCCCGCTCCAGCCCCGCAAACCCCGCACCGGCAGCCAGGTGCCTCCCCCAGCCTGCCCGGGCTCCTTCCGCCGATTTCAGGTGTCCAATGGTCTGCCCTGCGAGCCCCTCTGCCTGTGGCACTTCTCTCTGGGTGCCGCTTGCCATGTTGTCACCGGATCGCTCAACATCACGAAACCCTCCTGCAGTGCTTCATTAGCTTTGTTGCTAATTACCTCTGGACATTATATGTGATGTACAAACATTGTCATCTTACTCTTCATCCCCTTTTCCAAAGGCATGGGATTGCCTGCCTGCCCGTCCGAAGGTAACTCCATGGTAACCACCCTCCCAGCCTTGGCGGGGAAAAAAATCAACAAAACCTTTCAAGGGAACTACATTATCAATGCATGAAAGGAGGCTTGTGTGCATTTCTTACAAATAGATTGAGAGGCAAGGGCTGGGAGGTAGGTTACCATGGAATTGGGGAATTCAAGTGCACTATTAGCTGGCTAACATACTCCAGAAAGAATAATAGATTTGCAAGCCACGAATTCCTCCTTTGAAAACGACTGACTTCCATCATATGACTTTCCACATCTTGCCATTCTATTCTTTATCAGAACTTCGAGCAACTCATTTGCTCTATACAGAAGTTAGACTTGGATATAGTTTCCTGGCTCTAAGTTTTGACAGAAATTGCAGTCACAATTGCTGCCTCTTTTTTGCATCTCCATGATCTCAGTGCTCATCCCAGGAGCAAGGCACGCAGCCCCATTGGTAGCTCAGTAACTCCACACTGCTCCTTCTCCAGAGCCTGTGGGGGAATCCTGCCTGGTCCTGGCAATCCCTTGCTCTCCATCTCGTCAGTATTTTCCAAAAGCATTTTCTGACCTTTCCATTTAGGAGATTTCTTTAGATTTATCTGCTAGAGCAAAGGGCAGAGTATGTGAATTTTCCAACATTGTCCATGGCAAATCCTGATGTAAAGGGATTCATTTTGGTTTTATGTGATGCCCTAATGTCAGAACTTTTTGCAGCCACAGAAACACAAGAATCCAGCACATCACTGGCTGCCTTTCTTCTAATGACCTGTCATAGTCTTCATTATATGTTCTTATGCTTTTAGCATGTCACACCTTAAAACTTTACATGAGCGTCTCTCACCCCAAATTTATTTATTTCTCCTGTCTTCCTTATTTGATACAGCACACACCTTTTAAGGTTGTCTGTTGGCATCTATTTGCCTCATTTACATATCTATTTTAAACCAGTTTGCATTTTTTGGCCCTCTACAGATACAACTATGAACTTTAAAAGAATCTTTCCAGAATGAAGATTGAGAAGATATAGCAAAGCTCAAATGCTTTTCTAGATTTCAATATCAGAATTTATTCCACAAAATAGAACGCCCCTCTCTCTGCATGCCGGTACATGAAGACAGCCCCCACAAAAACGTAACCTGTTCCTTGCAGAGTTTGAGGATTTGTTTGTTTGTGCCCAACTGCTTATATACACCTGTCAGATTTTCTTTCTTTATATTTGGATGCTGGTATAAAGCCTGCTTAAAGGCAGGAGGCAAGTGTCTCTGAGCAGCAGTATCATCTGTGAGAGTTTTACTCTTTCAGCTGCGTTTTTGGCAAAGTTTCCTTATTTTTTCATAGCTTATTTGCCAGACAACTGTTCTGCAGTTGGTGTTGGGTGAGAGCTGGGAAGCAGTGGGAAACTGTAACATGAACAACTTGCTCCCTATCCTGTGCTCTTCCCGCGAGGGAAACACAAATTTTCTTCTCTTCCTGGGCAGCTGAATCGTTCCTTTGTGGTTATATGTTGCCCTCTTCAAATGTTTTAAGACTCCCTACCTGCTGCAGTTAATTCCAGACCATCCTCTGGCATCTCCTCACAATTTCACAATGCCATCAGCACCCGCCACCCTCCCATGGGTGCCATGGGCTTGCTCTGCTCTGTGCTGCAGGATGGGACAAAGACTGCTGGGTCTGCACTGCAGCACTTGCCACTGTTCCACGCTGCTGCTCCGTGCTGGATTAGCCCCTTGGGAATCAGCTGCTCTACTGCATTCCCCCCGGGGACTCTTGCTGTCCTGTGATGACAAGGTGAGAGTTTCACTGCAGCACTGGGAGAGCCCCAGGTGAGAGTCTGCTGGGGCTTTTGATAGAAAGAGCAGCAGAATGGAGGTGAGACCAAGACAACAAAAGGGTAGCACAGAGCTCATGAAAACCAAGAAGCAAACTTCCATGGGGCTCTTGTTCTCTGAAGAAATGAGTAGTCATGGCTATCCCAGTGCTGGAGGCTTAGGTAACGGAAGATGACACCAGCATGTGACAGAGGTACCATGGATCCAGTCAATATGCACTGACCAAACCAGGGATGCTAAAAGAACACCTGCCCTGGTACAACCCTCACTGCCCCAGGAGCAGCACCCAGGGGGAGCAGATGAAGGGAGAAGGTGGGTGTCACACTTGTGTAAGGTAGACAGGTGAGAAAGGGGTCTGTGCATACCTGGGTTTGCTTTCTTCCACAGGAAAAGCTGAGCAGACCCCTCCCACTCTGTCCCTTGCTCCAAGTCAGAGGGAGTAGGAGAAATCACGACTACCTGATGCCTGCTTGGCAGTTGTCATGAAACAAAGCTGGCAGCTGCCAAGCCAGATCCCTGTCACCTTGTTAGAGCTGCACTGTCGTGACAGGGCAGGACTCACACACACCTCAGACCCAGCCCTACCTGCTCGAGTCCTCAAACTCCAAATCATATGGGGAGCTTCTTCCCAGGGGCAGAAATGAGCTTCAAGACCTCTCAGCTGGATTTGGGGACCAACTTTCAACCCCAACAGTGTTGGGAGCTGCAGCAGGGAGGAAACTCACGTCTACTCCCAGCTCAGTGTGGAAGTCAGTGTGTTGTTGGGGTAGTTCAGAGTTCCTCCTGCTGGGTGTTGAGGGAAGGCTGTTTTGGAGTAAATATCCCATTAAGTCAAGAAAAAAAAGATAGAGCTTGCAAAGCCCAGTAGGGTGGGAGGCAAACAGCTCTGTCAATGCTGAGAGTGAGCAGTTTATATAATCAACAGGCTCACCAGCTGGGAGGAGAGCAGCACGAGGGAGCAGAGCTGGGAGCAATGGGAAACCATTGCCTTTTCCAAAGGGCTCATCACCAGTGGGCAGCACAGGGGGGCACCTGCAATTATTTCAGTGGACATCACAGAATATCCTGAGTTGGAAGGGACCCATGAGGATCATGCAAGTCTACCTTGACAGATACCAAGGAAGGCCATACCCTGTGATTTGTCTCATACTTCAGACCAGACATTTTTTTTCCCCTGCTGTGGAAGGCAAGAAAAAGTGTTTCTGTCTTCCTCTCAGTTGCTGATTTTCAAGAAACCTGTTGGATGTAATCTTTGGTAATCTCAGATTTAAGCAGATACTGGGTTTCACCCAAAGCTGAGGGCAGGCCAGGGGGGCAAGCATGCACAGGCACCAAGGGAAGTCATGCTCAGAGTATGAGCCCCCCAAGCCAGGAATCCCCAAAGCCCTGGGACAGAATAACTGCACACCTGGGGCTCCAAGCCCAGCTCCTGCAGGGAACAGCTACCCTGGAACTGCTGTGGGTGCTGACACACCTGGAGCTCCCAGCAGGATGAGGCTGGCTGCAGGAGAGGTGATGGATGATGGATCCTGGTTGTCTGCTCTGGCTGCAGCAGCAGAGAAGTGCCAGGACTGGCTGGGGAGACAAAAGCTCTCCAGATAGAGAGTAGATGTGTCCATCTGCACAGAGCTGCTGGAGCTGCCACTCATCTCACCCAGGCCCTTCCAAAAGCCAGCAGCAATGGGGAGCGGTGCTGGGAAGCCAAATGCCTCTGCTAATTGGACCTGTTACCGTATTTGTTTATTTGTCTGAGTTTTTGGGGTTTTTTTTTTGGTTTTTTTTGGTCATTTCGCTTCCAGGCTGTGGTGGGAGCCTGGGGTAAGAATCACAAAATGGTTTGGGTTGGAAGGGATCTTAAAAAACATCTTGTTCCACCCTGTGCCAGAGTTTCACCACCTCATAGCAGAGAGTTTCTTCCTCATGTCTAACCTAACCCTGTCTTCTTTTAGCTTAAAGCCTTTTACCCCTTGTCCCGTCACTTCAGGCCCTTGCCCAAAGTCCTTCTCTAGCTCTCTTGGGGTCCCTTTAGGCACTGGAAGAGGCTTCAGGGTCTCCTTGGAGCCTTCCCTTCTCCAGGGTGGATACCCCCATCTCTCTCAGTCTGTCCTTACAGGATTATCTGGGCCCTGCCAGGTGCACTGACCCATGCTGGGATGCAAAACCTGGAGGGCAATGGGTTAAATAATCTAAATAATAACAAATTATTTTTCCCATCCTATTTCTCATGACACTGACAACATTCAGGGAATGAAGATAATTTCTCCAGCAAGGCTTGCTTTGGGCCAGGTGCTTCCTTGGCCCAGGACAGGCACTGACCTCTGTTCTCTCTCTCACATGGGGCTTGGATTTTCTGGTGCTACTAAAAGGAGCTCAGGGGTTTATCCCCTCCTCACTCCTCCTGCTCTCTCTCCCAGCTGTTCAACTAGTGGTAAAACAGAAGATGTTGGATCTTGAGTAGAGAATAAATAGCTTCAACTCAGCCATGGAAAGAAGATGGAGGCTTTTGCTAGAGAGCATCTGACAGCTTGGGGAGAGCAGACAGAGCTGGCTCTGGAGGAGCTGTGGTAATTAGGATCTGTGTTTGCACTCTTCCATTCAGCACCAGAGGTTGCCATATGGAGAGCAGCCCTGTCACTCCAACATCACAGGGCCCTACAGCTCATACTCATCTTCCAGCATGCTGCTTCCCCAGCATCCCCTTAATTTGGGAGTATCCCAGCAGCTCTGTCCTTGCCTGCTGCAGCCTGGCACAGCCCCAGGGAACCCCTGGGACCCTGCAGTGCCACAGGTGCAGGAGGAGCAAGGCTGGAGCTGGGTTACCAGAGCCCCACGCTGCTCCTTCAGCAGCGATTTCCTGCACCACGGCAGGATTGATTCATTCCCCTTCTCCTGCACCCTGTCACTGGCTGAGCCAGCAGTGAAATTACACCTTCTGCTCCACACCCCCGCATCCCTTACTGTCTCCTGGACAAACTCCACTGCCTGCTGTTATTTTTAGCTGCTGGGAACTCTGATCTTTTTCTTAATGGGGCACGTGTACTATGAAACGTGCACAGATCACTCCAGCTGCAGTGAGGAGCTGCCAGGCTGGCACCCACCTTGCCAGGCATGGGGAGGGAGCAGTGGGACCCATCTGAGCCAGCACCCCTGCCAGGCACCAGGATGGCATTGCTTTGCTCCCATGGCTCCCTTTACACAGGGTTAGAGCCCAGCTGTGCCTCCACACTGCTGGCCATGTCCAGCATTTTCCTGCTGTGTAGGTTACCTGTCATGGGATTGAGAGGGGTGGGATCACTCTGGTCCCTCCTGGAGGCTGGGTAGGGCATGGTTATGCTGCAGGGACACTGCTTTGGGGATCAGAAACCCCTTGGGGCATAGCCAGGCTGAGGTACAACCCCATCTCACCAGAGCTAAGCTGAGGCCCAGGACCATGCTGCTCTTTGATAATGCTGATTAAGAGCTGCTGGAGCAGCCATCAGGCTCCTGCAGCACCAGGAGGGTTCTCCCTTGGAGAGAGGGAGAGCAGCTCCTCTTTTCCTGCTGGGGGCAAACCAGGGATACAGGAAGATTTGGGTTTCTTTCACTGGGTGCTGCTGGAGTGCTCCAACCTGCCCGAGAGCAGAGCACCTCCCTGGAAGTCTCTGGATGCTGAGCCATGCCAGTGGGGCTGGGAGAAAGGAATACACAAATCAGCCTATTTTTTGAAGTACCTAAATTAGGAGGTGGGAGTCTAATTTTAGGCACCTGGTGTTGCCCTTCAGAGCGATGAGTTAAGGACTGCAAGTCCTTCAGCGAGCATTGCCCCTTTGCTGATGCTGCCTGTGTGTCTGGGGCAGCCTCCAGCTGGGACCAGCCCTTGCTGCCAGCCTGGCCCATTGCAGGGGCACTGGAGCTGCTCAGACATGCTGTAATGGACCAGGGACCCCATAAACCCTAAACAAGGACTTTAAATCCTGCTTTGCAGCTGAGCCTGGCTGTGACTCAGCAGCAGGGGGAACTGGGGGCCATAATCACCCGCTGCTGACAGCACATTCACTCTGTCCAGCATCTCTTTGGGGCTTAAATACCTCCAGCTGAGCCGTACCAGGGTGCTGCTGCAGCAGAGCCAGCACACCTCGTTAAGGCTAATGAATTAACTGTCCCAATACCCAGTGAGGAGAGGAAAGCAGAGCTGCTGCTGTGCTGGGGATGCAACCAGCACACAGAAATATTGAATAGAGGAAGGGAAATAGGAGTGAGGGTCTCCACTACCCTCTGCATCCCAGCCAGGGACAGCTGCAGCTCTGGCTCCATGCCACCTGTGGCAGGTCAGACCCTTCCCATGTTTTGTGCTCCTCCACAATCCCCTGGAAGCAGATTTTCTTCCCAGAACCCAGCAAAATGCCAGACTCCTGCTGCTGAAGGAGTCCTTCACTTTGTCCTATCCCACAGGACAAGCCCAGGGCCATCTGTGGCCACCTCAGCACCCCAGACAGCACAAGGAACTTGATATAATCTCTGGCAAGACAGAAAGATAAATGAGGACAGCTGGCAGATTACTGTTTGACAATTGCCCCTTGGAGGACATCTCCTCTGCAGCTCTGTCAGCCTGCTGCTCTTGTTCAAGCCTTTCCAATCATTGTAATAGAGTGAAACCTTATTTACTGCCCTCATCTGGCTTCCTAAGGTGGCCATGGGCACACAGCAGGCATCCTTCCCTCTCCACTAACAAGAGCCTTAATGGCTCTGCTGCCACAGCACAATTCAACCCCAAATAAATGTGGGCTCTGGGGGAAGGCTGGAAGTGGGGTCAGGAGCAGAGCTGGGGAAGGCAGGAGGGGTGAGGGGTCTGGCTGGTACCCACAGGTGAGGGTCTGGCCCTGGGCAGGGGACAGGGAGCTGGGCAGGGTGGCCACAGGGTTGTAGTGCTGGGATGTGCATGCACATGCATCCATGTGTTAGATGGTTCAGCTGGGAATGAAGGGCAGCTTCAGGAGATGGGGACACTGCCCCGTGCTGAGCGTGCTCACACTCAGCACACATGAGGTCATCACTGGCCACTGCTTTGGGGAGGGCTTGGGCACAGCACTGTGTCCATGCCAGGCACTTGGGAAGCCTTGGGATGTGCTCTGTGCCTCAAGGATGTGCTGGCACAGAGTGGTTCTTGTGGCTGGGAATGCTGACTGGGCAGGACCTCACCACCAGGCAGATGCCAGGAGGGTGGGGAACATGACAGGCAGCAGAGCCTGCACAGCCCCCACGACTTTCTCCTGAAGTGGGACCCATCAAAGCCTCCTTTTCCTGGAGATGTGGATGGAGCTGCAGCAGGGGCACAGCTGGGGAGTCCCAGTCTCCCATCCATGCTCTGGTCCCATGTGGGGCTGTGCTGATGAGACGGAAGAGTGGAGGTACCAAGAGGCGCCTGTGTGTCACCACAGCAGGAGGATGGGGACACATCCCATGGAGCTGCCTCTGGGGAGGAAACACTGTGCCTTGCAAAAGCATCTCGAGGCTGCTGATTTCCTCTGAGGATCTTCTTGGACCTAATCTCTAGAGCATTAGAAATGCAAGAACATTTCCCTAATCAGCAGCTCCATCAGCACAGGGGATGCCAGCTCCCCATCAGCTCTGTTCAATGCAGTCTGACTTGCTGTGCACTAACCAAGGCTCCACCAAGAGTTTCACCAGGAGAGAAACTTCCCAGCAGGAGTCAGGGTAGAAATATCCCTGTATCAGGTTGCAATGCAGGATGTGGCCAGAAATGTGTATTCTGTCACCATCTGTTGAAGCCAAGTGGGGCAGTGATTCCTAAGCTCCGTGGCACACATTATCTGCTCATGGGCCAGCTTTAAACCAGCTGGGCAATCATCTTTATCTTTCCACAGCCCATCCTCCCTCCAGGCAGATATCTCCTGTTCATGGCCACTGAGTCCCAGGGCATGGCTGATAAAATTCCATCATCCCATGGGAGATGCTCCAGCCAGGGCAGGAGCCAAGCCTTTCCTACCCAGATAAAAACTGAGATTTTGGACACCAAAGTACCTTCTTTCCACTGGATTTCAGAGGAAAGTCAGACCTTTCCACATCATCCCTGCACCTTCAGAGGAAACTGCACCTTCTCCAGGAGCACTGCTCCAGCTGAGCCACATCTGCCACTGCAGGAGGATGCAGCCACCATTGAATGGGACTGTGCCAACACCCTGACTGACTGACGGGTGTCAGCTTGGATTCTGACTCTGGCAGGGTTTGGGATTGTTCTTTGTAATACTGTATTTCTATTTTAATTTTCCTAGAAAAGAACTGTTGTTCCTATTTCCCATCTCTTTGCCTGAGAGCTCCTTAATTTCAACATAATAATAATTTGGAGGGAAGGGGTTTACAATCTCCATTTCAAAGAGAAGATTTTGCTTTTATTGGCAGACACCTGTCCTTTGAACCAGGACAATCTCTGCAGAGAAGCACTGATGTCCCTGTCAGGAGCAGCACCCCTGGCTCAGCTGTTCTGGCACAGGACAAAACTGCTGCAGAGAGGATCAGCAAATCGGTGTTCAGAGGGCAGGGACACCCTGTCATCAAACACCAGGGGGGGACCCACAGCCCAGCCCTGTCTGTCTCTGCTGGGGTTATTGATTTGCCAAAGCTCATCCTGGAGATTCGGGATTCGAGCAGAGCTGTCTCTGTGAGTTGCCATGGCGATGTGGAGCGCTGCCACATCCCTCCTGTCCCTGTGGTGGGACAGACGGTGCCCAGGCAGCACATCTCCCTTGGGACTCCTTGTGCCTCCTGGGACACCTCTGGGTGCCTCCCCCATCCTCTGTCCCAGAAGCAGGCACAAGCCAGGGCTCAGTGCTGGCTGGCCTTGCTGTAGCTGGGGTGGAGAGGGAAGGAGATGCTGGGGTGAGCTGTGTGGTTTCCCCCCATTTCCCTTCCTTTCCTTTTTCTGCTTTTCTCTTCTCCTTTCTCGCCCTTCCCAGGCCTGTGGCTGGACCAGCTCCTCTCCCATCAGTGGTGGTAGGAGGAGGGTGGGGTTTGCAGAGCTGTGCAGGGGGCCCTGGAAGATAAAATGCTCTGATGCACCAGAGACTGATTTCTCCCTCCAGCCAGCTAACACGGATGGTTTCCTCCAGCATTCCCCTTCCTCATGTGCCCCAAAATGCAAGACAATTTCTGGCCAGATGTGATCAGAGGAATGGATCCCAGCTGTCCTGGTTTGAAGGACAGGTGTCTGCCAATAAAGGCAGAACCTTCTCTTTGAAATGGAGAATGTAAACCCCCTTCCTCCAACTTATTATAATTTTGAAATTAAGGGGCTCTCAGGCAAAGAGAACAGTTCTTTCCTAGGAAAATTAAAACAGAAATACAGTATTACAAAGAACAATCCCAAAACACTGCCAGAGTCAGAATCCAAGCTGACACCCGTCAGTCAGTCAGGGTGTTGGCACAGTCCCATTCCATGGTGGCTGCATCCTCCTGCAGGGGCAGATGTGGTTCAGCTGGAGCAGTGCTCCTGGAGAAGGTGCAGTTTCCTCTGAAGGTGCAGGGATGATGCAGAAAGGTCTGGCTTTCCTCTGGAATCCAGTGGAAAGAAGGTGCCTTGGTGTCCAAAATGTCAGTTTTTATCTGGGTAGGAAAGGCTTGGCTCCTGCCCTGGCTGGAGCATCTCCCATGGGATGATGGAATTTTATCAGCCATGCCCTGGGACTCACTGGCCATGAACAGGAGATCTCTCCTGGAGGGAGGATGGGCTGTGGCAAAGATAAAGATGATTGCCCCAGCTGGTTTAAAGCTGGCCCATGAGCAGATAATGTGTGCCACAGATGGTGATAGAATACACATTTCTGGCCACATCAACCCAACACACCAGCCTTAGCTTTTCCTGGTTGTTCTAGAGGGTGTCTGAGATGTGCATCTGCCCTGGTGATAGTGTAGGGTTAAAATGTTTCTAAAACATGGGAATTGTATACAATAGATTCAGGGGATGAAAGAAAGGTTGGGTCTGGTAGGCCTGGGAAATGGAACTGGGCCCTGGGAATGAATGTTGAGCTTTGTCTGCACCTGCGTAATCATCATATGATAAAGAATATTATTGTTAAATATAATGATTGTTTGGTAATTGAATATAATTATTGTTTAATCATAATAAGAATCATGAGAAACTATGTAATTGCAACAAGAATCATGAGAATGGATGTTTGGGTGACCTGATGAAAATTACAAGAATTAATTCTTGGATAACATCGATGTATACAATAGAACAACATGGGTTTAATAATTAATAAATTATGTCTTCTCATCCCTGGGCCCTCTCTGCTCCCTCCCCTGCCCTGAAAATCCCTGTGAGACCCCACGAGCAGGGCCCTGTGTAAGTGGCCAAGGTGCCATCAGGCTGCAGAAGCTGTACTGCAAAATAGGGCAGAAAAGGTTTGGGCTCTGCAGCACACTCCCAGGCTGAGAGAAATGCTTTCACAATCATTGAAGATTCAATGCAAACTAGTCACTGAAGGCCAAGGGCTCTTGTAACAAAATAAAAAAAGAAAGCTTTTCTGAAAGCAAGAGCTGATTCATACTGACAGAGATGGCCATCTATTTAGGAAAGCTTGAAACCTCAGAAACCACCACTTCTGTTGCATCTAGCAGGGTTATAAGCTCTGCTGTAACCTGTCCCTTCAGTGAAAATAACACATTTACAGCAGTCTCCCTAGTCTTGGTGTCTAAACAACCATAAATCCACATGCAGAGAGAGTGTGGTGGTGAAAGCAGACACGATTCAGCCAGGGCTTGACACAGAGTCAGCATGGAGGGGAGCAGGAGCAACCAAATCCTCCCCAAGCAAACCACAGCCTGCCCGTGGCCTCCCTTACTTCAATCTACATTGCAATGAATTAAACATGTTTTAATATCAAAAAAGAAAGATCAAGGATCAGCAGTAATAAATCCTCCACGCTCATTTTCCATATTAAGCTGGTGTGTACCATGGGCAAGTGTGATAATTAGAGATACACAGTGATTTGTTTGGAGGAAGGAACTGAAGGCATTCAGATATTGGCATTCTCAGTCTTGGCACGTGTTTATGCCCCAGTTTCCTGCCTGCAGGATAAATCCCTCCATGGTGGAGGGGCTGGGGGTGGAAGAGCTGGACTGTGGGTCTGGGGTGTGCAGGGAGCCTCTCGGGTGCTCTCTGCCAGTGTGGATCAAAGGCACCCAACAGGCTGAAATAAAGGTTGTGCTGGGGGCAGAGTGGCCTTTTCCTGTCCCAGGAGGATTTTAGCTGTGCTCCCAAGGGGAGGGTGGATGTAACACCCCCAGGAAAGCCCCTCCACTGAAGCTGGCTCTGGCAGGAGAAGCCCAAACTCCTTCAAGCACCTCTGGGACAAGAGGTCATTTGGGGTTTTCACCTCTCTGCCCCTTGCTCAGGCACTTTCAGCACAGGGACCCCCACCCTGGGCTGAGGACATCACTGTCCCCAGCATCATCTCCAGCCCCAGGAGTGGAGCATTTTCCTGGGCCACTTCCCAGCACAGCAGGGCCAGCAGCAGGCACCTGCATTTCAGGCATGCATGTGGTGAGGAAGTCATGGTTACAGATAGATATTTCTATTCTCAGCAGTAATTTTTGGAGTTGCTTTTAACTTTGTCCTGTCTTTTCACCTTTCTGAATAGGAGGTAGCATTTTTTTTCCCCCTCAGGGTGGCTATGAGTTGCTGTGGGCCCTTTGAAGGCTGGAGAGGGCTTTTCTTGCTGGGGAAATGAGGCTGCAGGTTTTGCTGCTCAGCCATTCCAGCCCAGCAGCAGTGGGGTTGTGGAGAGGGATGGGTGTTCTTTGGGTGCTGGGGGGGGTTTTCTGCTGAAAACCTGAAGATTCTCCAGCAGCTGTGTGAGGCTGTGGGCTTGAAAACATGAAGAGGGTGAGGGAACCTTCAGCTGGGCTTGCAAATATCTGGAAGCTTCATGCCAGTGATTCCACAGCTTCGGGGCTGCCCCATCCCTTGGCAGCCAGAAACTGCATGTGAAAGGCTTTGGAGATGCCACTGAAATTTCTCCAGGAGCCACAATCCCCTCTGGAAATTTACCCTTGCACTTAGAGGCTTCAAACAGTTTATCTTTTTCCTTACCCCAAGAAATAATCCATGGGCTCTGTGGATCACAGGCAGAAGCCCTTGCCCTGAAGGAAGTGGAGGATTTTGCCTTCTCTTAAAAAGGGAAAAGAGGGAACTCAGTGGCTACTCAAGGGCTGTGAAAACCCTCATTCAATCTACCTTATAAATGCCTCAGGCTGTGCAGGCTGTCACTGCCCCGAGGGGATCAGCACTTCTTATGGTCCAGTCCCACCAGCAGAAAATGCTGCTGGTTCTGATTGTCTCAGAATGTTTGTTTGTTCCTCCAGGCCTCAGCCTCCAGAATCACTGGACTGCAGAAGGAATTGAAATTTTAATTTATTCTTCGAGGATTAAATTTCAAGATCTCATAAACACTCGCTGAGGCTTGGGGATACCCACCTAGAAGCAGAGGATGAGAATCCAAGAGCTGGTGTTTAAAAGTGAATTAATCTGGGATTTCAAGTCAATCCTGCTATATTTAAAAGCCTCATTCTTGAGGGAACACTGCCACAAAAGTACTCTGTCCTCAGTGCTGGTGCTGGCACTCAGTGTGACACCCTTGGAGGGGACCAGTGCTGGTGCCCCACTACCAGAAGCAAGGACACAACCTGCTCTAAGCACCAGGGAGTCCAAATCTTCCCAGGGGATGGGGGCCACAGCTTCCCCTGACATGGCAATGGAGGATAATAACTTGGCACAATTCCTGCTGAGGGCAAATTGCTTCAAAAGTTCCTGGGGAAAATCACAATTTAGACAAAATGTTCCCAAGTCTCCTCAAGATCCCACAGGGGAAAGGCAGGACAAGCCATCCTCCTGAGCCTTGCTGCTGGATAGTGTCAGGTCCTAAATTAACTCCAGGAGATTTTTCCCCACTATTGAAGCAGTAGCATCCATAAAGAAAGTGCAGAGAAGCCTTGCCCTTTGGGCAGTGCCTGCAAAGGTCCCTGTGAAGATGTCCTGGCTGCTGCTCAGAGCAGGGAGATGCTTTCCCTGTCCTCAGAGGATGGAGCTGGGAGAAACCTCCCCTGGCTGTCCAGTGGAAGAGACTGGGCTTCTTCCAGATTTTAAAATCCTCATGAATTCCCATGACTCCAGCAGCTGGGGCTTACTTCAGCCACTGGATATCACAAGACTGATGCTTCCAAGGCTGGCAAAGGTGGGCATAGCTCTTAAATATCCTGCCATTAAATCACAGCCTCCAGCTTGCTGTGGTAGATCCAGGGCACTCAGCACTGCTAGGAGCCCAAAGGACAGCCCTGCAGCAGCATGGAGAAAGAGGAGGAACACCTATTTTTAGCCACAGAGCATTTGGGTTTTTTTTCTCTTTTGCAGAGATGGGCTGAAAGCAGTGAGAGCAGTCTATGGCATTGAACTGCCCATCTAGCACCTGAAGTGCTTGCCATCAAAATAGAAACTTATCTGAGATCTGAGGGAAACGGATGGGATTGTGCCTGTCTTTGCAGCACAGAGCAGGTGAAGCCCTGGGCTGAGCAGAGCTGGCTGGGGATGGCAGGGAAGGGGCTGGGCTGCTGCACTTGGAGCAGCTGCCACATTTGGCTGGGAGCATCTCTCTGTGCCTGTTGACACGCTAAAATAAATAGAGATGCCTTTTGATGTTGCCTTTGAATTGCTACTCTCTCTTCCTTCTTGTCCCCAGGGTATTTTATTGGACTTCATAATAAAGCTGGAGGGGGGGCAGAAGGGGGAAAGTTCTTTGAGTTTATTGTAAATGAGCAGAATTTTATCATCCCTCTGCTTCCATTTTAGATTTACCCTGTAATCTTATTTACAAGCTGAATACCAAGTGCTGGAGTAATCAGTAGGTGATCAATAACCAAGAGAGGCTCCTTGAGCTGCAGCCATTTAAAGTCAATCTGTTCCCTTGCACGCAGGTATGGAAGCTGTTTTTGGGGAGGAAAGGTGCTGCTGGGAGAGTCCAGCATGGTCCCCTTTGTGCAGATTGAACCAGGGGTCTGACAAGCCCCAGTTCTCCTCCTATGAGCCACCAGCTTGGCCACAAACTGAATCCTCATCACAGCCATGGTTTGGGGGTGGGATGCAGTGAAACCTTTCCCAGTGGACATGTCCTTCAAGGCAGGCCTTGAAATAGGGCCAGGGACCACAGCCACCAACTCTCCTCCTGCTCAGCCCAGTGTAAACAGGAGCAATGCTCCCAAAACACAGAGGTGTGCCTCTGGGGAGGCAGGAGCAGCCAGTAGATCCACAAGAAGTTTGGGCTGGTGTGCTGGGGAACACATCAGCTCCTGTCTGCTGCTAATTAGCACACCTGCCCTCCCTGGGATGGCTAATCTTTTTATTTCTTACTGCCTTCTCTTTTGCATTCAGCTTTGTCTTTCATTTACCTGAAGATGCTGGTAACCCCAGTGCACTTTCAATTCAAAATAAAGAAATATACCTGAGTTTTTAAAACCACTGCAGGGTGGACAGAGAGAGAGCTTCCCATCTATTTGTTACTCTGGAGTCCAGACCTGGCAAAAATGAAGTGGCTAAATTCAGATGTTACCTCTTGTGTGACCACCCTGAGCAGAGAGGCCAGGACACGGATATTTGCCCAAGCTGCCTGGCCACTGCCTGCCTCTTCCAGCTCCCACACTGGCTGGGAAAGTGCCTGTTGCTGCCTCCCTCTGCTCCTGCTGCCTGCTCCTTACTCAGCAGCAGCATCTCCCCCAGCCCATCCATCACCCCGGATGGGCCATTAGCACAGTCACCCATTGGCGCCCGCAGCTCCCATGGATTGTGTTGGCATTCCAGCCACCACAATGAATGGCCTGACATCGAAACCCTTTTGGATCACAGGGAGAAGCCAATCAATTATTTCACTCCCCTGCCTGCTGCCAGCACCAAGGCTGGAGCATGCTCTGATCCCTTAATGGCATTTTGAAACACCGTCAAGAGAATGGTGCATTTCATTTCACTCTGTGCACAGCCAGTGCCAGAAGGGAGTTGCCATAAACCCCTTGGTGGGACAGGCTGTCCCCTGATGCTGCCTGGCTGTCCCTGCACCCCTCCTGCTTCCTCCCAGGGATGCACAGCCCCAATCCCCACAGCCCCCTCCTGCCATGGGAAGCACTGCAGGTAGTCCAGCCTCGCAGGCAGGCAGAGGAAAAGGGAGGAATTGTGTGCAAAAAGGGAAAAGAAGCCTTAATTGGAGTGCCCTGTCTCTCAATTCACCTAAAGCCATCAAGTTCCCAGCATCAGCGTGGCTCTTGCTCACTTTCCTTCTCTCATATACAAATATAGCACAATATTAGATGAGGGCTTTTTGCCCTCTTGTTGGCATCTTGTCCTGCATGGAGCAGGGTCAGACAGCCAGCATGGCATGTGGTGCTGGGCAGAGCATCCCCTGAGCTCACAGCTGCAGCCAAAACACTGGGCAGGGCAGAGCATCCCCTGAGCACACAGCTGCAGCCCAAACACTGGGCAGGGCATCCCCTGAGCACACAGCTGCAGCCCCAAACACTGGGCAGGGCATCCCCTGAGCACACAGCTGCAGCCCCAAACACTGGGCAGGGCAGAGCATCCCCTGAGCTCACAGCTGCACCCCAAACACTGGGCAGGGCATCCCCTGAGCTCACAGCTGCAGCCCAAACACTGGGCAGGGCATTCCCTGAGCACACAGCTGCAGCCCAAACACTGGGCAGAGCATCCCCTGAGCTCACAGCTGCAGCCCAAACACTGGGCAGAGCATCCCCTGAGCACACAGCTGCACCCCAAACACTGGGCAGAGCATCCCCTGAGCTCACAGCTGCAGCCCAAACACTGGGCAGAGCATCCCCTGAGCACACAGCTGCAGCCCCAAACACTGGGCAGGGCATCCCCTGAGCACACATCTGCAGCCCCAAACACTGGGCAGAGCATCCCCTGAGCACACAGCTGCAGCCCCAAACACTGGGCAGGGCAGGGCATCCCCTGAGCACACAGCTGCAGCCCAAACACTGGGCAGGGCAGAGCATCCCCTGAGCACACAGCTGCAGCCCCAAACACTGGGCAGGGCAGAGCATCCCCTGAGCACACAGCTGCAGCCCCAAACACTGGGCAGGGCAGAGCATCCCCTGAGCACACAGCTGCAGCCCCAAACACTGGGCAGGGCAGAGCATCCCCTGAGCACACAGCTGCAGCCCCAAACACTGGGCAGGGCAGAGCCCCTGAGCACAGCTGCAGCTGCAGCAGGCAGAGCAAACAGCTGGGCAGGCAGAGCATCCCCTGAGCACACAGCTGCAGCCCCAAACACTGGGCAGAGCATCCCCTGAGCACACAGCTGCACCCCAAACACTGGGCAGAGCATCCCCTGAGCACACAGCTGCAGCCCAAACACTGGGCAGGGCAGAGCATCCCCTGAGCACACAGCTGCAGCTCAAACACTGGGCAGGGCATCCCCTGAGCACACAGCTGCAGCCCAAACACTGGGCAGAGCATCCCCTGAGCACACAGCTGCACCCCAAACACTGGGCAGAGCATCCCTGAGCACACAGCTGCAGCCCAAACACTGGGCAGGGCATCCCTGAGCACACAGCTGCAGCTCAAACACTGGGCAGGGCATCCCCTGAGCACACAGCTGCAGCCCAAACACTGGGCAGAGCATCCCCTGAGCACACAGCTGCACCCCAAACACTGGGCAGAGCATCCCCTGAGCACACAGCTGCAGCCCAAACACTGGGCAGAGCATCCCCTGAGCACACAGCTGCAGCCCAAACACTGGGCAGAGCATCCCCTGAGCACACAGCTGCAGCCCAAACACTGGGCAGGGCATCCCCTGAGCACACAGCTGCAGCCCAAACACTGGGCAGGGCATCCCCTGAGCACACAGCTGCAGCCCAAACACTGGGCAGGGCATTACCTGAGCACACAGCTGCAGCCCCAAACACTGGGCAGGGCAGGCATCCCCTGAGCACACAGCTGCAGCCCCAAACACTGGGCAGGGCATCCCCTGAGCACACAGCTGCAGCCCCAAACACTGGGCAGGGCATCCCCTGAGCACACAGCTGCAGCCCCAAACACTGGGCAGAGCATCCCCTGAGCACACATCTGCAGCCCAAACACTGGGCAGAGCATTCCCTGAGCACACAGCTGCAGCCCAAACACTGGGCAGGGCATTACCTGAGCACACAGCTGCAGCCCAAACCAGAGCAGACAGTTTGTCCCCTCACTGAGCTCTGCTTCCACCCCCCATGAAAGAGAAGCTCCTCTCACACAGTCAGGGGACTGTCAGCTGCTCTCTCCTCTGGTGGTGGCTGTGTGAGTTTAATGGCTTTATACACGTTTAGAAGACTATAACGATGATCAAAGTGAAGGAATTGCCAAAACTGAGCTCAGCATCAAGGCAGGCAGGATGGGGCCTGATGTCCTCCTGGGTATCACACCCCAGCTCAGCTGTAGCAGCAGGGGTGGGGAGCATTCCAGTCCTCCTGTGAACAGCAGGATTGCAGGGCTTTCCTCTGTGCAGGTGTGGAGGAGCAGCCTGAATGGAAAGCATCAGCTAAATATAAACTCTGATTTAAAAGATAAGTGATGCTAAGTGGTTTCATTGTTTGGGAGCAAGGACCTCCAAACCATTCACTGGAAAAGACTCAACCAGCCTCAGCAGAGGCAGTAATTAAAGGTAACTGTAGCCCAAAGCAGTCACAGCACAAATAAAGCAAGGAATGAAGATTGCACTCCTGTGGTGAGCTGACCTTGGTTGGATGCCAGGTACCCACCAAGCTGCTCTATCCCTCCCCTCCTCAGCAAGAGAGGGAATGGGATGGGGTGGGAGGAGAAAATAAGATTTAAAAACACACTCATGGGTCAAGATGAAGGCAGTTTAACAAAGCAAAGCAGCAGCTGAACAGCACAGCAGCCTCCTAAAGACCTGTGTGCCCAGGGAGGTCATCCCCTGTGGCACAGCTGCCACCAGCCTGCCTGTGGGCACCCCATGGGGAGGGTGACCCCCAGCCCCCTGACAGAGAGCGAGAGCCATAATCCTAACCATGCTCGGCCTCATCAGCTCCTGGAGGGAGCTGCAGTGTTTAAATGAGGTGAACAAAGAGATTTAAGGGGCAAGACTCTTGAAAGGGATGAAAGGAATCATCTACAGCAATGGGGAAAGGAAAGGGGAAGGAAAGGGAAAGGAAGGGAAAAGGAAAGGGAAGGGGGAAGGGGAAGGGGAAAGGGAAAGGGGAAAGGGAAAGGGGAAGGGGAAAGGGAAAGGGAAAGGGAAAGGGAAAGGGAAAGGGAAAGGGAAAGGGAAAGGAAAGGGAAAGGGAAAGGGGAAAGGAAAGGAAAGGAAAGGAAAGGAAAGGGAAAGGGAAAAGGAAAGGAAGGAAAGGAAAGGAAAGGCTCTGTGAGCCAGTTGGGCACTCACAGCCCAGGGGATGCTGTACATGTGTTCCATGTGCCAGGGTCCCAAGGCCCAACACAAGCAGAGTGCATCCACCTGAGCTCCTTTCAAAGCTGATTTTCCACCCTGTCCACTGGCCAGGAGTCCACTCAGAGCCTGAGGTACTTTAGTGAGGAGGGCTGTCCCTTGGAACTCCTCCTCAGAACATCCAATGCCCTTTATTGGAAAGGCAGCTTTGCCATAGGGGGAACACCAAGGAGCACCTCCTGGGCTGCAGCAGGTACAAATCCCCAAGCATGTGGCACATCAGCACTCCCAAAACTGAGCTCTCCAGACCTCTGCCAGCCCTTTTCTGCAGAAGGTAGCAGCACTGGGCCTGGGAAACTCAGGTTGTAGCACCTCTCCTGTGGAGGCATGCTCTAAGAAAATTGGGATTGTTCAGCCTGGAGAACCTCTTCAATCTGGAGAATATCCTTCCAGTATCTGAAGGAGCTCCAAAAGAGCTGGGGAGGGACTTTAGACAAGTGCATTGAGTGATAGGAAAGGGGGAATGGCTTCGAACTGACAGAGGGCAGGTTCAGATTAGACATAAGAAAGAAATGGTTTACAGTGAGGGGGAGGCCCTGGCACAGGCTGCCCAGAGAAGCTGTGGCTGCTCCATCCCTGGAAGTGTCCAAGGGCAGGCTGGACAGGGCTCAAAGCAGCCTGGGATAGTGGAAGGGGGGTGGAATGAGGTGGTCTTTGAGATCCCTTCCAACCCTCACCATTCTATGATTTAATGCACTAGCCTGAAGCTTCCTTGAGCCTGTGGGGCTTTGGAACCCAATTCCCTGTGTTCTCAGCCATGGTGCCCCTCCTCTCCCTTCTCTGCACTAAAGCTGTACCCTGACATCAGCAAAACTAAGTACCTGTCCAGGAGAGGAAAGCAAGATTGATTTGACTCCAAATGCTGCCAAATGCATAAAGCCAACACACTGGGAAAAATAAGGCAGGCAATTTCATCCTAGTTGCCTTCAGCAACAATGACATTAGGTGTTATTTGATACAAGAGAAGAGCCAATATTTCTAGACTGAAGGGCAATTATTTAAACCTGTGTATTTAGAGGGTCTGGAAGCTGTTCAGAACAGGACCACTGGAAACAGCTTCTGACTCAGGATTGTGTGGACCCAACACTCTTCTGGATGGCTTCACCCTAGTGCAGATTTCACATTTAAAGAAAACTTGGGGCAAAGTTTCCAAAAAGCAAAGTTATCCTGATTCTTCTCCACCATCTATAACCATCAGCTGGATCAGCACTAGAAGTCAAGAGCCAGAAGTTTTTGCCAGCCCTGTATTTCCAGTTAGGAGCACAGGAAGAACCTGCTCACCTCGCTGAGCACAAGCTCTGGAGCCCCAGCTCATAATGTAAATGTTAGTGGCTGAACCTGCAGCCAGCCTTTGGCACAGAATGCATTTCCGGGGCTGTGAAATATTAAATGAGGTGTTAGAGGCAAAAGAACAAAATTACAAATCCAGAGGCTTCTTTTCCAATGCCCACAGGCTTGGCTCTGGCTGCCTGTGACGCAAACAGGGATGGATTTATGGCAAACCCAGCCCTGCAGGGACACCAGAGCTGGCAGGGGACAGGGGGTGGCTCCTGCACATCCACACCCCTCAGCCTCAGCAGTGCTGCTGCTGCCTAACTCCAGGGCCCTGGTGATGCTCAGAGCCCCCCTGCTCCCTCCTGCTTCACACAGGAGGCTGTCAGCATCCAGAGCTCCCCACAGAGCCTGGGGCACAGCAGGGTAATGGATGAAGGGTTCTCAGTGCCAGGCTACTGCTTTTCCCATAAATCCACTCCATTCTGCCATGGGAATAGCCAGGAAGCCTCAGCAGGAGGCTGCCACGGGTGCTTGTGAGAAGCCCCAGTCTGCACTGAAGCAACTTGGCAAAACTGAGCTTCAAAGACCTGAGACCTGCCAGAAGTGAAATAAAGAGACATCCCAGAGAGCAGGCAGGGAAACAGGGCAGGTACAGAGATGCTGAGAGACTGCAGGCACGGAAATCCAGTTCCTTGTTTAGCTGGAAACTGCAGGGCTTTGAAGGTAATGCTGGTGGGGTGTCCTCTCTCAAACTGGGTGATGCTGCAGGATGGAGATGCAGAAACACATACATGGGCATGGAGAGGAAAGGATTGACAGAGCCCCAGGTGTTTTCCTGGAGAGTGTAGGAATTAACACAGCAAAGAACCTGGGAAATTCAAACCACCAGTGCTGCACAATGGGCTGAATGCACGCTGGGCAGCCAACAGAGCTCTGCAGCCACAGCAGGGACATGTGGCACCAGCCACTGGGAGCAGCCCTGAGGATCACTCAGCCTCTGAGGCTTTTTAGGAGCTGTTTTCACAATTCTCTGCAGTTATTCTGCAGGATGTTTAGCCACCACTCTGCCCCAGAGAGGCTCATCCTTTTCCCTTGGCATAACTTCTCCATTTTTTTGAGGGTGAGTTCAGTAATGAATCACACATCCTTTGGGAGGGCAGGACTCCTGGCACATCCATCCCAAGTATTCCAGCCTCAAACAGCTCACCAGGAGGTCTGATGGAAACAGTGCTCACCAAAGATGGATGAGATTTGGTACCCTGTAAAGAAAACCACCTCTCCTTCAGAAGGGGAGGGATGTTTGCAAAGTGGGACTGAGAAATGACAGCCACAGCGGGTCCTGCCACCTTCAAACTCCACCACATCAGCCAGGATCCAAGTGCCAATATCTCTGCACTGTTGCAAAAAATATTTAAAGCATTACTGTGTCTACCATTTAATGCCCTTACATCTGTGATTAACCATGATCCCTTGGTATTTCTGGTTGCTAGAGCAGAGCATTCTACCTGAAGCTTCCACAAAATTGCCATTTCCCACCCTGATTCTGACCTCTCCTTCCTCTCCTGTGCCCCACTGGGTCAATAAATCCAATGCAATAAAACCCTGCAGCACAGGGGAGTGTGAGGGAGGGGTGTGATGGAGCAAAAAGACAAAAGGATGGATCCCCTGGGATCACCAGTCACCAGGGATTGAGGAAACACTGTCCCAGCAACCTGAACCCCACAGGGTTCCATAGGGGTTCCCATCAAGAAAAGGCCCATCAGATGCACAGCCCCAAAAACCCCACGACACCAGAGGTGTCCCCACCTGGGAGATCCTTGCCTTGCATGCTGCTGTCTCTTGGAAGGGTGATACCTGCCCCTGCAAATCCCAGAACTGCTGCTCCCAGAGCTGCAAGGGCAGCAGCTTTAAGGCAAGTGAAGGATTTCCAAAGCACAGCACACAGCTCAAGCACAAAGCCAGGGCTGTCTGTGGCAGTCAGAGCTCTGGGCTGCTGCTGAACAGAGGCATTGCAGCCTGAGCTCTGCTCACAGGAGAAGAGCCTGTGGGTGAAAAGCTCCTTCTGAGATAGGCAAAGCTATTTCCAGTGCACCTGTCACAGCTCTAAATTGATGCTGCAGGACTTAGATCAAGCAGGGCAGCTCATATGGCTGAAGGGAGGGAAAGATTTGAGCACCCTTTTTAATAATAGTGTACACCAGGAGTCAAGGGCTCTGGGTGATATTAAGAGTGAGGAAAACCCAATGATGGGATGGATTAAATTATCTCCTTCCTACCCTAACAATTCTGTGATTTGGTGATAGTGGCAGGATAATATTGGGATAGGAATCAGAAGTAAATTCCAAACAGGTTTTCTGTTTGCCTGGGGGAATTTACCACAAAAACTGGAGATCTTCACACTGCAGCCCCATCTCATCCCCTCTGTGACTGTGAGCAGCCCACAGCAGCTGTCTCACTGACTATATATTGTCCCTATTACAGGCTCATGTTGTGCAACTGCTCCTTTTGATTTCTGCCAAGCATCTTTTAGGGTTGATTCCTTCACTTACAAAACCCTGACAAGTATTTTTGCCACTAGCTCTTTGCACAAAATTATTTCTGCATAAATAGTCCCTGTTCTCTGTTTATAAGTATTGTGCTTTGACTGGAGAAAAAAAGGTCCCTGCAGTTTTGACACCTCTCCTTCAACTCGAGAGCATAATTTCTGAACAGTGCCAGACTTTCCTCAGCCCAACTAGGTCTGAGTGAGTAAAACCAGCCCTTCCCTGTGTGGCCAGATGCTGCATTGTGATGCTAGCCCAGAGAGAAAGTAAGCAGCTTAGACTGTACTGACAAAAGTCCTAATGGAATAATTAAACTCAAATAATTCAATTAACACTGCAATTGAGTAATTGCATTTGGAGCATGGCTGTAATTGAGCAATATTTGTATTGTCCCAGCCATGAGGATAGGCACAGTCGCCTTTCAGCAGGCAGAAGGAGACAGATGGTGCTAATAAAGGGCAGAAGATGGATGTGAGGTCACCAGATTAAGTGTGCTTCTTTTTTTTGGCCAGAGAAGGAAGTCAAACCACTGTGATCCCGCTGCCTTTAAAAGCCCAAGTAACAGAAATAGAAGAGACTGCAGGATTGCAGGAGTCTGCTTCACCATTAATTACTTTTTATTGAAAGCTCCCAGCCTGCTTGGCATTGCATCAGCAAGAGGGCAGCCGTGTCCATGCCCACAGAGCCCCTTATCTTAATCGAGTTCAGACAGCAGCAGCAAGTGCAGAGCTGAGACCTGGGGAGGAATGTCTGCTTCCCTTGGCAACCTGAGAGCCTGCAGAGCGCCAGGCCAGGAGACAGCAGACAGATCTCAGGAAGATAAAACAGACAGAAAAATAAACCTGCAATTTTGGGCTGCCTCACTTGTGTAGCTGCACCCTGAGATTGCACAGAACAGAGCAGGGAGGGGGCTCTGGGTCAGTGACAGGGGTAAGGTGAATTATACCACCATGACATCCCCACTTGCACTGCAGCCCAGAGGAGTGCCCAGAGTGGCTTCTCCACCATCCACTAACTCTCCTTTCCCTGAAAAGCAGGAGCAGTATTGCAGAAAATGCAAAAGCCACTGCCTCCATTTACCTGAGTCCAGGGGCTTCAGGGGCTGCATGTGGATCTTTCCTTTGAGGCTCAGGCTGATGATCAGCCTTGGCATTTGGGATTCCAAGGATTAGTCTCAGCCAAACACCAGCTGTAGATTGCCAGTATTTGGAGATGAGGGGTCCTTCCTGGGAAGTCAACTTTATCTTGTAGCCTGAGGTGCTGGGAATGGAAAAGTTAACAGCTTGGTTAACTCCTTCCAGTCTGAGAAGTCACTGCAAGCATGATGTCTATCTCCTCCAGCTACTCTGAGCTGGGCTCTTGGCAGCTCTGTTAGAGTACCACAAATATGCCTCTCTTCCTTCCCCAGAGCGATTGCAGGTTGATTTTTTATTTTTATTTTTTTTTTATTTCCAACTCCCAGAGCTTTCTAAGCAATTTAAACTTGTTTGGCAGATTTTTTTTTTTTTTTTTTTTTTTAAGAAAGAGGCAGCTGATGCTAGTATGCTGTTTGCAGCTCCTCTGCCCTCCCACTCTCAGCAACATCTGAGCTTGATGGTTAATTACTAAGAGACCTCTCCGCCTCTGTCAGTGTTAGCTGGAATGATGGGTTTACACCATGCATGTCAACAAGCATCTAGATGGAAAATAAACCTACTGATGCTCCCACTGTTGGGGAAACGAATGTGCTGATTCAGGCATCTCAATCCATGTGGGTGACAGGCACATCCTGCCCTGCAGCAGAGCTCTGATCACTGAGAGCCGTGAGAGATCCCTCTGTGTGCGCTGCAGGACAGATCCACAGAAAACAGCCTCGGTAACTCAGCTCCTTGCTCTCATCTGAGAGAGGCTGTTCACATAATTGACTGTGCTTAACTTTCCCCAGGCAGGAAAAGCACAGGGGCATCTCAATGTGGGAGAGGGCTGATAACAGCCTGTGTTGGGTTGATGTGGCCAGAAATGTGGATTCTATCACCATCTGTTAAAACTGGGTAGGGTAGTGATTCCTTATCTCCACGGCACACATTATCTGCTAATGGGCCATCTTTAAACCAGCTGGGGCAATCATCTTTATCTTTCCCACAGCCCATCCTCCCTCCAGGAGAGATCTCCTGTTCATGGCCATTGAGTCCCAGGGCATGGCTGATAAAATTCCATCATCCCATGGGAGATGCTCCAGCCAGGGCAGGAGCCAAGCCTTTCCTACCCAGATAAAAAATGAGATTTTGGACACCAAGGAACCTTCTTTCCACTGGATTCCAGAGGAAAGCCAGACCTTTCCACATCATCCCTGCACCTTCAGAGGAAACTGCACCTTCTCCAGGAGCACTGCTCCAGCTGAGCCACATCTGCCACTGCAGGAGGATGCAGCCACCATGGAATGGGACTGTGCCAACACCCTGACTGACTGACGGGTGTCAGCTTGGATTCTGACTCTGGCAGGGTTTGGGATTGTTCTTTGTAATACTGCATTTCTGTTTTAATTTTCCTAGTAAAGAACTGTTCTTCTTAATTCCCATACCTTTGCCGGAGAGCCCCTTAATTTCAAAATTATAATAATAATTTGGAGGGAGGGTGTTTACATTCTCCATTTCAAAGAGAAGCTTCTGCCTTTATTGGCAGATACCTGTCCTTCAAACCAGGACACAGCCCCAGCTTCTCTGCCAGCCTGTGCCTCAGGAGGGCACCTGGCTATGGGCACCTCCATTCCCACACCACCCCTTGGACTTGCAGCAAGGGGAAACAGGAGCAGGGCTGCTCCTTTGGGCACAGTGTCCTGCTGCAGACCTTGCTGGGGCACAGAGAGGCACAGGGCTGAGCTGTGGCTCCTTTTCCTTGAAGGCACATGCAGGGCAGGTCTGGGAGGGGACAAACTGTTCCTTGTGACGGGAGAGCCACGTGATGGTGACAGGAATGGTCTGACTCACAGCCCAAGAGATGCTGAGATATTCCACCACGGCCTGCTCTGTGCACCTGCTCTGAGCTTTAGCATTCAAGTCCATATTTACTCTAGGGCCTCATTTTCCCACCACAAAAGCAATTCCAAATGAAGGGAAGCTGACCTTGCTCACTGTAGCAGCTTGTGTTCTGGTTAAGATCTTGCACACAAACTCCTTCCCAGCTCTCTCAGTGTTTCTTCAGGTGGGTTCAGGTTGTGTGCGTTGGTTTTATCAGGTGTTTGGTATCAGCTCCATCTCCAGGTCAGTCCCCTCCAGTGAGTACCAAAACATTCTGCTTCCAGGTGACAAATTCCATGGAAAATATCCACACTACCCAGGTGGTGTTTTTCCCATGTTGGTAGGGATTTAAGCAATTTTCTCTTTCTTTTTTGATCCATATCAACTCTCTCCTGTTTGTCCTGTACCCTGTTCTATTTCACATCTTTGTACCAAGAAATACTATATAACAAACCTGTATACAAGCAGTATTTAAGCTGCTTCTATTAAGTATTTAAGTCCATGATTCTTCCAAGGAGAACAATTTCAACAGAAAAGAATTTAGCTTGACAAATGCTGCCTAAGACCTGCCCTGATCATCCTTATGCTGTACTGCACAGCTTTCATTAAGTTATGAATGAATTCCTGTTGTGTCTCATTGCTTCCTTTAGATATTATTATGCCAGCTCCCAAGGACATAAACAATTCTCTTGATTTAAGAAAGTAGCTGAGATGCTGTTCGGCTGTGGTTTGGGGAGGGACAACATTGGAAAACACATTTTATTGAAGAAAACAAAAATATTAGTTCCAAATAGAAGCAGTGGTCCAATTTAAATAAACCCACTGAGCATAAACTTGGGAACTTATGATGCAAGAGAACAGAAATGGGTTTTTCTATTACTTCAGCCATTCTCTTCATTCAGCATCTGTATCACAGCAAGCAGTTAATCACCTTCAGCTCTCTTACCCAAGCACTGGTTCAAGACAACCTTGCAGGATGAAACCTTTCTCTTCATCTGAGGGATCCCCTACCCCTGAAGCTAGCACCTGGCTCCAGAATAAGAACAATTCTAATGTCCTCACTTGTCTGTTTACCTACTGATCTTAGAGCAAAAGATGGTGGTATTTTTTTTTTTGTTTATTTTTGTGGGTGAGGTTTTTTTTTGTTTTGTTTTGTTTTTAGTTTTTGTTTATATTTTTTTAAAATAAACAGGGGCTGCTCTAAATAGGGAAAAGGATAGAGGCAAGCATGAATATGCATGTAGGCCTAAAACTAGATGTGACATCCCCTGTTCCAGGTCAGGGCACAGCAATCTGTCACCCAGGCACTGCACACACCAACTCTGCTTGCCCAGAAATAGGTGTTGTGAGGACAACACAGAGACTCAGGCTGCTGGGAGCGTTTGAGAGGGTTCATGAACTCCCAGCACCAATTCCCCTTTCATCTGCTGTTGATAAAAGTAATTGCAATGGGCACCTTAGTCTGACCCCAAGAGTGAGACAAGGTTCCCAGCCCAATAAATCTCCATGAGGCCCTCTTGGAAACCTCATAGCTATTCCAGGCACAGGCCCCTTCCCACTGCTTCTTTTGGCACAGGATTTTCAGTGCTGGTGACATTCTCACAAAGGTATCTCATCAGCCCTAAGCTCAGGGTGGCTGTCTGCTCTGAACTTCCCTTTCACAGTTTTTACGAAATTTTGATAATGAGTTTCTTCTCCCACTTGTGCTTTTGCCCAGCTCACATCACTCCCTCACTTTCAGTGTCTCACTCCATTAAATTACCATTTAATTTGCTTTAAACACAATGCCTGCTCACCTAATTTCTCACAGAGCTGCTCCTCACCATTTAACTCATCCTGGATGGAGTCCTCATCTTGGAATCAGCTTGCTAGCTTGCCACAGTGTCCCCCAGGAGCAGCTTTGGGGATATAACTACAGGAACCTGGGTCAGCAGATCCCATCACCAGGGTTCCCAGTCACAGAAATCACCAGGGGTGGTAAACTCTCATTACCTGTGTCCTTGTGTGGAGGAACCCACCCAGAGCTCATGGCATCATTTAACTCAAATATTGGTGCTTACATTTGTACAGTTCCTAATCTGCCTGTTGGGCAAATCTCTACCTTGCCCACATCACCTGATGAGTTAAAATCAGCTGTGTCCATCTCCATTCCTATCCTGTTCCTTTCTACACAGCTTTCCAACATGATGAGGCTTTTCCAGAAGAGGTGTGTGGCTCTTTTTCTCTCTGCTCAGCAGCTGCAGGAGACAGGCTGCCAAATAGAATCAGAGAATTGTTTCAGTAAATACAACACAGCACCCTTGGCAGTATTTGCTGGGTTGTGATACCATCAAGTTAAAATGGCATGGTTAAAAAAAATATTGATCAGCATCAGAAGTGAGTTTCCAGGCTGCTGGGATCAACAAAGGAGACACCCAATTAAAGGGAGATAGTCTCTGAGGTGGACAGTATCTGCTATCGTTCTGGCAACTTCCTATGATCTTCTCTTCAGAAAAGAGTGTGTGGAGGCAGAGAAAAAAGATGAAAGGGAGGCCCTGAGATGAGAAAGCCCCAAACGATCAAAGATGCCTGTGGATTGAGAGAAGCACTCCAGAACCAAAGGCATTCTTGTGTTGCCTGTGTCACTGCTGCCCTGAAATGGATTTCAAAAACATCTTTAAGTATTCATCTGGGATGTGGGGACACACAGCAGGAAGCAGAGAGGAACTTTTCAGGCCTTGGGGAAGGCTGAAATTCTGAATGATTCTGATGGTTCATTTCTTCATAACCAGATTCCACCAGGGACATGTGGTACTGGCTGCACTTGAAGCAAGGGCTCAAGAGGCCTTTCAATTTTGTCAACACTCCTCACACAGCCTGCAGCATCTGCTGCTTTTGTGCCATGGTCCTTCCCTACAAGTGCTTTAACACACTCCAGGTGCTCGTGTTTGTGTCCCCCTCCTACCCACACAGACCAGACACACATCAAGGAAGGACAAAGCTCTTCAGCCAGCACTGGTCTGAGAGAGGGGAAATGAATCACACACTTCAACCACCTTAGGCACATCCAGCAAGGGTCAGATCCATCACCTGCAACCTGCCAGGAGGCTCTGAAATGTCCTAATGTGAGAACAATCAGGGGAGATAAAGCACTTAGGGAAGGAGAGAAGAAATCAGAGTCCCCTGAAAAGAACACAGAACAAACAATCGTGAGGGAAAGGGAAAAATAGGGATGCTGTTCACCATCCTCTGATGAATTCATCACAATCTGAAAGTGAATTCTGCCTGAAGGAGAAAACAGGATGAAGAGAGACTCAAAGAGAGCAAATAGAGACACCAAGAGACAAATAATCTCCTGTTTGTGAAGATCATAGGAAAAAAAATAAACAGCCCCCAGCATATTCCAGACATCTCCCCTGGAGCCAGACCACAGGCAGACAACAATAAATGTCTGTGGCAGCAGTTCCTTAAGGGGATCCCAGAGAACAAGGAGGAATCCAAGCTGCAGGTGCTGCAGAGCAGAGGATAAAAGTCTACACCAACACCAGCAGGTTGAAAAGGAGCTGCTCCAGCATGAGGGAGACAGATCTGTCTGTGCACGTAGATACAGCTTAGTCATTTTAGATAAACTTTGTCTGGAGGGAAGGATATAGTGATAAAGCAGTGTTTCACACAGGGCAAGGAGAACACAAAGTTTGGATACAAACTTGAAACTGAGCAGCAGAAAAATGAAGTAGTCTTTTAAGGCAAATAGAAGGGGTTTATGATGGTACCAACAGCAGACCTGGAGGAAGGTGAGAATAAGATGCTGCAGGTTTAAGGGAAAAATCTAAATCTAAGTTCTTGCACTGTCTCAGGTGTTTCTATATAGCAATTCATCTGGGTTTTCTCTTCCTCAAGCTATAGAATGAGACAAGTATCTTGGCCCCAGGGCACTAAGTGGACAAAGGGGAATATGAAGAGAGGTGAAATTCAGAGAGTGAGCTGGGCTCTGTATTTTGTACATGTATTTTAGCACGCCACCATAGTTCTGAAAGAAGGCAGGAACAAGTCAAAATGGGGATGGTGGCTGTGCAACCACAACTGGAGGACAGAATGTGTGAACAAGGTGAGAAGAGAACCTGCAGTTTATTGGGATACTACTGCAAACAAACCTCTATCTCAGTTCCACATCTACAGTACCCTCTACTTAACTGCAATATATTTAATCAAGCTGCTTCTTATGGGAACCAAATAAAGCTTGATGATGCTTGATGGCCGGGTTGTTTAACTGGGCTCGTAATTTTGATTAATTAAGATGCTTGCAGGTGTTGGAGTGGCACTTCAGCAGCAGCATTGATGTTCAGAGGCAAAGGGGGCTCCCCTCCTGGAGGATTTCTGCCAGTTCTACTTCAGTAAAGCAAAGCTGCCCTCAAGCCTGTGCAAAAAAGTCAATTTTTGTAGCTGGTAATAGCCTCCAGATTTCTGGGAATTTTGACAACCTGTGAGTTTTTTTGACCAGTTTCCTCTTAGGAGGATATATGGAAAAAATCCAAACGCTAAGACTCAAACTTATGCCTAGGGCAGCATGTGTGTCCTTGATAGGAAGAAAGTGATAATGAGAGAGGCTCTCCAGGTGATAATGGTGCTTTCAGGCAGTGGATCCAACCAGCAAACCCCCCAGAGCAAAGTCCCTACTTTAGTGAAAAGGGCAGTAGAGCTTATCCTGAGTGGAACACATAAAGCCTGGTTGCTTCTGAGTCTGTCCCCTGTGTTCCTCTATCCTCACTCTGTGATTTCAGCCTCTCCCTGCCAGGACATCACCCTTTTCCTGCCCAGTGTCACCAACCTGCCAGCTCCCCCCCATGGATGTCCTACAGGAGCCTGGGGGTGGATGTACAGAGTGAGTGGCCAGCAGGTACAAGAAATCACATTACAACCTCCCCCTTAAGCACTACAAATTTGTATTTCCCTTTTCTATTCAGCAGCTGGCTTTCTTACAGAACGTACTTACTTCAGATTTTTGTCTCCTGAATGCTGATAAAATGCCCTCAGGTTAAAAAATATTTGGAGATAAATATGGATACCAGTGTGGCATATGCTCATTTCCATAAGAAACTAAAACATGGGAGAGAGGCACAATGAGCCAGACTCATCACTGTTTTTAGTATCAAACACTGACATTAACAGAACTTGATGATTTAAGGCTTAGTAAATTACTACTGCCAACTATAAAAGGAACATAACCTTATGGAGAGAGCACTGAAGTAGGGCTCAGAAGAGTTGTACCCTGCCATGAAGGTACTGAATTAATTTGGACAGATGTTATCTTCACATGTGTATAAATACTGGTCAATCTTCCACTTTTCTTGTAATGTGTATAAGAAATGCAAAAATTAGGCAGCATATTATCTAGGGACCACAAAGACAGCCTTTTTCCAAGAAACAGCTTGGTTGGCAAGCACAGGAGGGAAAAACTGAGTCAGGAGGAATGATGTCAGCCTTTTCTCCTACATTTACATTGTCCTGCTCAACCACAGCTTTGGAATTAGAGACATTCAGATCTAATTTATGGAAGCTTAAGCAGACCAGTTGGAGTAGCCCCTGAGTGTTATCAGCATATTTCATAGGTTGTGATGAATCATAACTGAAGTATCTGCTTTCCAGTGCATTAAGGCTAAAGCAGAAGTTGATTAGGATTATTCTGACCCAATCAATGGTTCACTTTTCAGGGAAGTGGTTGAAATGCACAGACATCAGCCTAATTTGTCCTGGAGTTATAACACAGTGTATTACAAACATACTTTTGACTACACCCTTAAACTCACTGCAATCCATCATGGAGTATCCATCTTCTCATTACAGCCTGCCACAAATTTAGCTGCATGGGTGCTGTCTGCAGCCTAGCTGGTCAATTATTTTCCTCTACTTACACCCCAGAAGAATGCAGGACTCAAGCCATTTTGCTCTGAAAGTACTCACAGGCTTTTGGTTAAATGTACCATTAACATGCTGCTTGTCCTCTCCACTTTGATCACTGAGGAAGTACCTTTGCTTCCTGCAGGACTAACAGTGTTAAATGAATATATTTGCCCAGCAGCTACTGAGAGAAACACCTTGGTTACCCATCTCTGTGTCTCCAGATTGGACCTGAAGGCCAAAGAACAGATTTTGCAGTCCTTTGAGAGAAGCTTTGTCATGCAAAATTTCTCTTATCTCAACTTCTACGAGGTCTCTCAGAGCATAATATAGAGAAGGCAGACTCAAAGATAACTGGAACTGTTCCTTAGAACCTATTACTTTATTAATCAAGAAAGATCAGAAAAATAGGCAGAGGGACAGCAGATGAATACATAACACTGAACCATAAATTGTCAAAAAACTGTTCAAAAGAGCTGAGATGTTCAGCAATCCAGCTATAGCTGGTTAACTTGTTCTGTCAGTGTAAAGGAGACTCAGACGTGGATGTGGATCCATAAAGAACTTTGATCTTCCCACCAAGAAACAGGCAAGAGAAGATTCTGAACTGGTCCCAGTTCCAGCACTGAAGGTCAAGCAAGGACAAGTCTTGAAACGGTACCAAAGCACCAGACTCATTGTCCAGGGCCAGGTGCTACTTCTCAGCCACAACCACACAAAAGGCTTTCTCTGGCTTACAGAACCAAAATCTCCCACTTTCTGATTCACAGGGTCTGTATCAGACTCAAGGAAGCAGAAAGTTAACCAGAGCAGTGTAAGAGCCAGACAGCATCAGCTGTTAGAACCTGTTGGTGCTATGCCCCTCCTGACTCATTTCTCCAGAGACATTCCTCTGGACTGTTCAGGGGAAACAATCAACTATTTCAGAACAAGTTGGATTTCCAAAAGACTTCAAACTAGAATGTTAGCTTTTGCAAACTTTCTCTATCTCTCTATCCATCAGAAAAATTTATGAGATCGAACTTCCTTGATACTCTCAAGGTGACTTCCAAGATCTCCTCTTCAGAGAGAAAACGAGCTCTACCCTCCTTGCTGTTCACAGGGTAGGGGAGGTGCAGCAGCAGCTTCCTGTAAAAGAGGACACAGTGAATGTCAGTGTCTCAGATCAGGTGAGCAGCTGAGATGTCATTGCAAGTTACTCCTGCAGTTCCTCAGTCAGTATGCCAGGGAATGTTATTCCAATAGATCTCTTTATTGGGAGGGGTTGTGTGGTTCCTGCAATACCTCACACACAGCAAGACTGGCCCTGAAATATTTCCATCACTTAAAAGCAGCTTGGCTTATCTTGTTGGGAGAACAAAGTTTTCCAGTATGTAGAACTTGATATCTTGATTGTTTCTTTCATACTGAGAAGACTTGCACTTATATTTGTGAAAACAGCACTGGTTCAGGCTGTACCCAAGCAACCATCAGATTTATGGTGAACTTTTTATTTGCTAGGCTTGTGACTAGAGACAGCTGGGTACTGAGAAGATAATGGCAGATCTGAGTCACCAAAAAGACAGAATTGCAAAAGGAAAAGGATGCTGAGGTTTTCCTACATCTGCAGCATTGCATTAAGGTACTTATTTTACTGCCCATAGGTTCAGCAAGTCATTAGCTGAACAATTATTCCTCCCAATTTTCCAGTTTCAAAACTAACATTTCTAAACCTTCTTCCATTCCTGTTGCATCCTTGGGTTAAAACTAAGCACAGGGTAACTGACTCTGCCTGGTTTTGGCAGAGAAAAGTGGCTTTTCTATAGTTAGTCTACTGGGGACTTATTTAGGCCTTAATCCATGGCCTGCACCTTGAATTTATCTGCAGAAAGCTATTCACATATAGATCTTCCCACATCCCATTCAGTGCACCAAGTCAGCCCAGAGAGGATTAAGGTTTCTCATAAAAGAAGTCTTTGTGAAGAAGGACTTTGAGCAAAACAGACATAGGAATTATCTGGAAATCTCAGGCAGGGGAATAGCACACTGAGGGAGAGATGGAGGAAGACTGAGAAATTCAAGAGTATATCAGTCAATTGATTGTCTTTGTAGGCTTGAAATAGCCCTGTAAAAAAAATCAAAGGAAATATATTTAGGAAACCTTGTAACATTTCCATCTCTGCATCTGTGCTTGGATATGTCCATAATTTGACTTTCAGCTACTGAAAATTTATCTGCACTATTTAACCATCTTCAGCCATACATATTTGTACAAATTAGTGCTTAGAAATACTAGAGTAAGTATTTCAAGACCTTGGGCTCTTTTTGCCAGATGTTTTGAGCCTTTGAAGCCTGGTTGTTTAAGTAACCAGAATCTGTCCTAAAGCTTTTTACTGGTCAGTATCACAGATTCAAAGCCAGCAGATTGAATACCTATGGATGGACTATGGGTATTTTTTCTATATTTATTTCTCACAAGCAATTAATAGTACAATCTTTAGCTTTGCTTTCCACACAGACTGCAGCTAAAAGCTTTGCTAAACCTCATTTCAAGCAGAATATTAACTGTACTTCTATCAATTGTGCTACACTTACTTTTTGGGAGTTCGGAGGTCAAGAACCTTGTCCTGGATGTCTAATGTGATGTCTGAGTACTTTGTCTCTGGCAGCTTGATTTTAATCTGAAATGATGGGCAGAGGTAAAGCTGTGATTACATATGTTGCCCTAAAAGCCATGGAAGAGCTCATTTTCATGAATATTTCAATGCTAGTATCAAAGAGCAACGTTTTGAGTAGGTAATTTGTATCAGAGAAAATACGACAGTGATAATGACTGCTTTCAATAGCTTAGTGATGTGTATTGATATCTTATTCTCTTCCAGATCCTGAGCTGCTAATGTGCTTGACAGGTGTTCACATCCAGCAAAAGCCTCAGGCTTTGTGTACTGCAGGGGCAGTTTGCTTCTGCTAGGAAGATAATACAGCAGTTCTACCTGTCCTGGAGCTCAGAAACCAGGGAGGCCTTTGATTATATAATGATGAGGCAGGATCTGATAGCTGGAACTTTAAAGGCTGTCAGCACTGTAGCATTCTGCTAGCCCACACACCTTGTAAAAAATGCAGGAAGATGAGAAACATCTCCTTCCCAGGCCCTCTCCTCTCCAAATATGAAACTTAATTTTTGAGCTCCATTTTATTCCCTTTAAGTTTATATGGGACATAGGCATTTGCATGGATTCCCTTGAGCACACTTGCTCCTTGAAGAGATACACAAGCTCCTTGGTGTTTACATTCTGTCCCTCAGAAAGACTGGGAGATGGAAAAGGGCAGAGAAAGAGCACAAAGAAAGGGTCAGAGCTCCAGGCTCAGCTCAGCTCACCACTATATCTTCACAGCAGGCAGTGGAGGGGTCTTTCCCAGTCATCCCAAAGAAGACATCCTCTGTTCCCACGTGCTGCTTGAACAAAATCTCATACCTGCCAAGGAGAAATCATTGCCTAATAACACTGGAGCAGGAGACTAAAGGAGACTCTGCTTCTCAGAGGCCTGGAAAACCTCCTCACATTGTCTCTCCTCCTCTGCAGCCTCCCTTCAAGGCTCCAATTCATCTGCACTGGGTTTCTGTTCAGAGCCATGACTGAGACAGCTGGAAGACAGGTGAAGATCATTGACTTCCACCAGCACTCACCAGGCTGCCTCTGCTTCTCTAACCAGCCTTTGCAGGATCAGGAAATGCTTCCTAAGTGGATAGGCTGCTTATCAACCAGTCAAACACCACGAACTCTTGGGGAATGGATTTGAAAAGGGGGATGTCACAATTACATGTGCTCTATTCTGTCCTTTAGCATATTCTTGCAGCCTAAGCATAACACTCTAAAGCCAGATTGTAGTTGTTTTGTATTCAGCTGACATTTACTTTCTTCTCCTTCACAACTACAAAATGTAGAATCACGTATTCCTTTGCTCTTAGTAATTAATGAATGAGGAAAGGAAAACTGAATTTGTATTTGTAACATATGCTATTCCTACTAAGTTCAGCAAAATTACTGGGGTGGATCACTTGTCTAAGCTGTTTCACATCTCCAATGTGCATCTGCATACGTAATAACTCCTAAGTCAATGACAAATGTGTCTAATAGCTCTGGATGCACCTCTGTAGCCATCTGTTTTATTTTTAGGACATTTTCTTTGCTTCATTTGATGAACTATTATAAAGAATTATACTCTCTCTTAATCTGTGCAGCACAGGTCACAAGTGCTTGAGGCTGGAGAAGCACTGCAGAGGAGAAGGGTCAGAAAGAAAAAAAAGAAAAGAAAAAAAAGGAAAAAAAAGAAAAAAAAAAAAGAAAAAAAAAGAAAAAAAAAAAAAAGCTTCTCTGTGCCCACAATACAAAGGGAGTGTCTGTACCTGACAGGTGACCATTTCAAGGACAACTGTGAATGAGGGTGAATTCCAAATCATTTTCAGAAAGGCTGAGTCCCTCTTCAGGCGGTTTTCAGGTCCTGTGTTTAACTGGGAAATTGAAAACCTCATTTTCAGAAAGGCTGAGTCCCTGTTTAGCTGGGTCTCAGGTCCTGTGTTTAACTGGAAAATTGGACATCTCATGTCCTGATTTACATGCAGGAAAAAGTGAAGATTCTGGTGTACAATGTGCAGCTTCATAGGCTGCAGCCCTTATGCTCCAGCATTCAGGACATGGCATTGAAAAGATGATTAAAAATGCAAAAGCTGGGAGGGACTGACCCTCAGGGCTTTCTGACCTCTACAAACTACAACTTCCATGCCTGATTTCAATAATATTTTTGCTACTGTTTTTCTATTGGCAAGGGAAAAGGCTCTGGTTTTGTGCTTTGACAGACTAAGATTGAATGACAACATTTAAGAGCTCAAAATTGCCTGCACACAGCTTTTCTTCCTGCAGTACTATTTGTCTCTAAAGAGCTTAAATCTTTGAAATGCAAATATACATTGAAGTACTTTATGAATTTATTAGTATGGAAAAACGGATGCATCTCAGTTGCAGCAGGAAAAAGCAGGTATTTCACACAAATGGCATATTTTAAAGTTAATAAATCGTTTTTCTGACCTACTTCCACTCCTAATCCCACATTATACAAGTAACTGACACTGCATATAAACTTATGATGGGAAAAACCAACACTAAGTTTGTGTTCTGAGATCAGAAGATTTCAAGAGAGGGGTTAAACCATTCCTCACATGTTGCTTAGATGCAGCACTGATATCTTTCCTTTCTTCTTGCATGACACAAGCTTTTCAGCTGGCTGTACATGCTGTTTAACTCTCATTTCCATTAATGCTATGTAAAGCCCACACAGGCAGTCTCAGCTCTCTTACTCTGGCTTTTCTCTAGGGTCCCAGGTATCATCAAATTCAGATCCTTCTGGGACCTCCTCTGTATTCCAAATGGTTTTCTTGTTTTCAGATTTCACTTGAAAAGTACCTGTGAGGAGAAAAATCACACTGACTCATTTTGAAATGGTTTTGTTCCTTAAGGCTTGCTGAAAGCTTAGAATATTTTTCAAGAATAAAAAAAAAAAAAAAAAAAAAAAGAAAGCCATTTCTAAAGCCTAGAAAAGTATTTCTAGGCTTTAGAAAAATCTTTGCATTAAAAGCATTCTAGGTAATGATTACAGTCTTCTTCACCTCACTATCTTATGAATGAGGATTTGCAGAGGGAGGATGTTTTCCTTTCACTTAAATCTCCTTTACCCAACCTTTATTTCCTGGAAATCCTCCTTTCTGGCATATAATATCTAGCACTTAAAAATTGGTAAAGTGTAGAGGGATTAAATATTAATCTTCTACAAGCCCCCCTGACATGAGATTTTCAGTGAGCAGAGTCATTCACAAGAGGACCACCTCCTCACATAGAAATCCAGATCTTCCCATTAATTCCTGGGCACAGTCCAGACAAGGTGCTTAAGACACATGAAAGTTTATGAGCAGAATAGCATAGTTTATATCTGTCCTGCATGGAAAAATATTATTTTAATAAGCTGGTAAATGTGAAACTTGAAATTTTTTAGAGTAGACTTTCTGATTAATGTTGGAATCCCAAGCAAAAATAATATATTATATTTGTCACAGTTCCTTCCCTGCAAAATTCACCCTGGCCCTTGTTGGCCTTTCTTAGGGCTCTTAACTAAACTGCTCAAAACAACTTAAAATTAACTTTGCCAAGTCTTTACCCAAACTGTCTTCCTGTCTTCCCTGAGTACTTATATGGAGTTTTGCTGCTCAGTTATGATCCCTGCAGCCCCTGACCAGGCTGTGCTCTGAACTGTTATCATCTCCACTGGAGGCTGCCCTGGATTACCCTTTCTGCTTCTCTTTGCATGTTTTAGAGTTAAGCTGTCAGGAAAGGAATAATTTTACAGTGTAATTGTAAGAACTGTCATGCTATGCCCATCTCAAACATCAGTGACCACTCTTTTATTGCAGTGGTATCTTACTACAGCTGTTGCAGTCTGCTGACATGAGACTGAATGCCAAAACACACAAATACTCCTCCTTACTGGTGGTCTCTTTCTTTACTGGTCCAACACTCCCAGGAGTCATGGCACCAACAGAACAGTGTGGCTGCAAAGAAAGGCAAGAGGATCTTAAGTCAATTTTTATAGAGCCAAGCTTGGTTACAACCATAATGTCAGTAAATACAACACATTATATAAGGTCAAAAAAATCCCTGATAAAATTGAAAAAACATTACCCCACAGTTTCATGACTGAACCACTGAACATTCTCTTTTCCTCACTGTCACACAGCAGAAAGTGACCTTGACACACTGGGTTTAAGCAGAAAGCCCAGAGTACAGACAGATGTACTTTATGAGTTTTGGTTTCCATGGCATTTTGGCAAAATTTCCATGCTTTGCCTGCCATGAAAATATTACAGAAAACCTAGGGTGCCACATGAAAGCCCCATCACAGCACTTGGATTCCTTTTTACAGTAGAGATCATGTGGCAACAACATTTTCCTCTAATTATGAATCAATTTAGTGCTAATAGGCCAATGTGAGGCATTTCTCTATATATGAAGATTCCTTGGTTCAATAAAAGTGCCTCATATGCACAGAGCATTAAATTAAATCAAAATAAAGATTTCAATTTACCCAAATTGACTCAGCCTTAATTGACATCCCTCGTGGCAATTTTCCATTTCTGTCTCTGAAGTGTCATTTATTTTATTAATAAGATGTAAACAAATTCTTTTTAAAATCAGGATGTTTACTGCAGAGATGTACAGCAATAATGCAGGGTTTAAAAGGCAGGCATTAAACAGCTGGAGGATAGTTGGAGTGTGAAGGACCACATCTGTAACCCACTGAAAGAAAACTTCAAGGGATATGAACCCCTTTTATCCCAAATATTACTTGCATTGACACTACTGGGGCTGGTCAGAGCTTTGTTGAGGAGTGATTTGGAGGAACACTCAGGCATTTGCCATTTTTTGTTATTTGTTTTTGTTTTTTTTTTTCCCTTATCCATGTCATAATATGATCTGTCCAAAATCCTGAGAGACTTGGCAAAATTTTGAGCCTTCACAGGGGCCTTCTACATTGTTGGCACCTGTGGGGCTCCTGGGAATATTTCTTCCCAGCACACAGACATAAATAGATAAAAGCACAGATAAGCACATAGGTGAAAGCAGGTGTTGCATGTTGCAGGAATAATGCATGTTCTCCAAATGCTGTGATTTTCATCTGCTCCTGAGAGGAACTGATATAGAAGAATACATTTCTCTTGTTATTCATTCAGATTATTCAACCTTAGAATGATTGTTCACCTTTCCCTATTTTATGACCACCAAAATACTTCAGTGATCAATTATCT